>OY728137.1:1380730567-1381980567 GCA_963277665.1 Viscum album
GATAGGAAAAAAATAGTGGATAAAATCCCTAGAAAATTTATATGATAAAAATACATTAATGAATTAGGTATTCTTGATTATTTGTTTTTCAAACATGATATCATCAAAAAATAGTTATTTGTATATGAATCTTTGGAATAATTCAGCTTATTCTGGATCCATAATGATTCATTGAAGGTGACAATTACAGTTGATGTTTGAATTTTTTCTATTATCTATAATATATTATTAGGTATCCATTGTTATAATTACGATTTGGTCATGTGGATTGAATGATTTGGTATTCAATGATGTCCATAAATTTATTATAAATGAGGATATCTAAAGAGAATAGAGCTCAATATATTCTATTAAACAATTTCATATAGAAGGAATTAGTAACACAACTCATAAATATAGTAAAAAGTGGTCATAGGGGAAGTTAATAAATATTATTAGAGGAATTTCTTTTGGATATGTGCATTTATATTGGCACCATAAAAAAAAGTTAACACCTCATAAAATATTGGTTGTATTGGAAGGCAACATCCAGATAGTTTTATTCTATTGATATTATTGTTAAAACAAAAGATAGTTTCAATTTAATTTGAAACATTTATATACTTAGGAATCTTGTATGATAGATTTTGGAGCCTTATTTTATTCCACATGAGAGATATTCTCTATATAAAAATTATTTCTATAAAATTTATTAAATTTCATCATTATGAAGATGATTATAATGATATTGATGGAAATGGTGAAATAAATTGTTAGTTTTATAATTTATTTTCTCTTATACTAATTACATTTCATCTTGTTCTAGTAATTCGAATATACATCATTATATTGTGTCATCTAGATAGATTAGGTATTATAATTTGATATAAAAAGGGGTTTTGGAAGGTAACCTACAGTTATCCTATAATTTCCATATCTGTACTGGATGTGTAATGATATATGATCAGAAGGGAATTGGTAGATATATACACCATAACAAAATAATTCAAAATTTAGTTACATTTCCATTTCCATTTTCACCAACACAATTTGAAGAGTATGAAAATTATAGTTGATAAGGACATGTTGAAACTAGATTAATCAGGTATCAGATGGTGAAATAGGTGTGTACTCATTAAGCAAGAAAATACTTTCTTCAATTTGACTAGGAGGACAACAAAATTCTGGATATTAGAACTTGTTCATACATATGCTTGGTGACCTTCCCCAGTAACTTCTTATATTAGGGTTGGGTACATTTTTTCCACCATTTATAATTCCAATAGAAAATGAATTGTTGAATTTTCAAAAAAAAGATAATTTTTATGAATCATTGTTCAATGGATGCATATGGTGGAAATGAAAAAATGAATCTAGACAATGCATCTATGATCAGATAATGATTCTAATATTATTTAAATAACATTAACAAAATATATTATGTAATTTTAACTCATCAATGAGAATGTTGATATAGGTATAACTAAATCAAATGGTGTAGTCATGAAAATGAATCGGGATTTTCAAAATGATAAGATAAATGATGCTAAATTCTAGAATTTCTAATGTTCATTGTGATGAATATTTCTAAAGATAAATTTAATTAATTAATAACACCCATTTAGAAATTTTTATATATAATATATGAGAATAGTTTTTTAGGAAATGGTCAGGAAGTAGTTTAACTCAATATTTTAAGAAGTGCATCTAACAGGCATGTTGATGAATATGATGAAGATAAGATAGTGGCTACATATTGAGAAATTTTACTCATATTCTCTATATTAGAAATCATTGTTTGTTGGATTTTGGGTGATAGAAAAGAAAAAGAATATTTTTAGAAGACAATATGTTATCATTGATTATTATTTATTTTCTAATGATCAAAATATAAATCTAAATGATGTTTTGAAATAAAATTAAATATTAGTTTAAGTTAATCTAAATGGTGTTTTTGAAGGATAACATGTTACATAATATTAATATATCTATTAATAATATTATACGGTTATAAATTTCAATACTAATTTCAATTTAATTTTAACAAATTTTGGAAATAAAACTAGTGGGGGATATATCAAAAATATCTTAACTAGGAAATCATCCTCATGATTTTAGGAATGATAAGCTCTAGAAAGAAGTGTTATGAATAGATAATTTAAAATAGTAAAATTTCCAAAAGAATGTGTCTCACAATTTTATGTGTGATGACCATTATGTATTAGATGGTCGGTATAATTTTTGTGATATAATTTGAGTTTCTGATTATTAATGGAAGATATGAAACTAGAGAGTCTGAAAATTAAATAGATTACAAGATTCTAAAATGAAAGAGTTAGAATTATGGGTGGAGATGGATTCAATAAAATTGGATAACATATAGAATCTAATGGAATTACCACGATTGAATAAATCACTTGAAAATTTGTTTTTTTTCATTTGAAAGAAGAATCTGATAAATGGAATATATATAAATCTCGGTTCGGTGTGAATGGGTTTCATCATAAGGAGTGAATAATAATCCCATAGATATTTTCTCTCATAGTAAAACATAAAACCATAATAATAGTATAATTTCTTGTTTAAAATGAATTATTTTATGTCCAAAGAAATATCTTAATAATTTTTTTCTTCAAGGGGATTTTTGAGTATGAATTTTTTTTGCAGAAACATTCTAGTTTTAAAAACAATAGGAATCAGTGTTCAGTGTGAAAACATATAATGATTCATTATGGTTTGAAACAATAACAAAGATTGTGGAAATATAAATTGTTATCTTTTATGGATGAAATATATTTCAATTAGTGTATTTAAAATCAATATTTTTATAATTATGAGTTAAGTCGAAATGAATTTATAAAGTTATGTTTTTTTATTGATGATATGTTATTGGTAGGCCTGAATATTGAGCTAATTTGAAATTTTATGTGGTTTTGTATAGAATGATTTAAATTATTAATATTATTGAATTAAATTTGATCATTTTATTGAGGATTAATCATCTTAGTGAAATTATGGGTTTGGTTTGATAAAAAATGTACTATATCTAAATGAACATTGAAAGAATCATAATGTATATATGAAATATAGATTTAAATCTTCTAACTAGTCACATTAAATATTTATGGAAAAAACCCATGAAGAGAATAATAGAATAAGTAAATCTTGAAACTTAATTATTTATCAACATTTATATTTTTGATTTATTTTATGTTGTGTGAATTTCCAAATATATCCCAAGAAGTTGGATTTGTTCATCAGTTTATGAAAATTATAATAATAAAACATATTGAGGCTATTTAATTGATTATTTATCACCACAATGTAATGGAAGAAATAACCATTTGTTTCATATTTTATAATTCATGTCCTTGGTATTTTATGTGTTCTTTGAGTGTGATTTTTTTCTAAGAAAATCAATATAAAATATTTTTACACATTCAATGGAATTGCATTGAGTATGATGTCTAGGTTTCAATAGTTGATAAAACTTCAGAAAATGACATTATGGAAAGTGGTTCTAAAAGAATAATGTAAGGAGATGTATTTTTCCATTGTTTTAGTTAAGGAACTAGGGAATATATTGGAGAAATTATTGATATACTATGATATATTGTGTGTAATTAATTTCTATAAGAATATTGGTAACCAAATATTAATTAAAAACATTTATATAAATTTTATTTATATTAGGAATAATTTAAAATATATTGAGTTAAATTATATATAAATTACCTAGAAAATAATATATGTCTAAAAAGTTTACCATGATTTTTTGTTTAGATGTTATAAGGAAACATAATTCATTAGAAGAAATAAATAAATGGACAGATTCTAAGGAACATTTGGTGTAGATAAATCAGATGTTGTTTTTTAGAAGTTGAAAGTGGTACTGTTGTTTTTTTAAACTGTATTTTTTTGGGATAATGATTGTCATGAGAAATAAATTTCATTTGAGTAAAAGGAGAAAAAATATATATGATCTAAATGTTCTTCCTTTTATTGAATTTTTGGTAGTGGAAACATTTTTTTGATTAACATTTTTAAATTAGGTTTCTATAAGAAGTATATATTTTGTAATGGGTTCTTTGAATGTTCTCATGTTCAAGTGGTCTAGAAAAAAATCAAAATCTATAACATTTGGATATTACTATTCCCTCCAGTTTTCTATTGACTTTCTAGTTTATATGAAGGGGAATTTGTCCTATCATTTCTGATAGATGATATATAGTAAAGACTATGGAACAGATGAACACCATTACTTTATAGAAGGTATTATAACTATATTAAAATATATTTTTCTTTATAAAAGGTTGGTGGGCCACATTATTTATAGTTACGTGTCGAACATAGAGTGATTATTTGAATTATAGTAGATAGAGAAAATATAATATTAATTCCTATTAAATTATATGATTCCTTTTTTCTCCCAAGGATATTAGATTATCATTCCATATCATGTATAATTATTTTTTTCATGATTACATTCACATTACATTGAATTAATAGTATATATAATGGTGTTAACCTGGATGAAGTGAAGTAAAACACAATGTAGTGACATGGGTGAACATTTATTCTACAAATTTATACAATGTTAAGTTAGTAGAAGCTCCATCAAGAATTTATTTCTTGAAATAAATTTTGGAATGACCAATTTTAGTGAGCATATGAATGGATGGATTAGATTGGAGGAATTCTCTAAATCATCTTCAATTTGATTTTTTTAGATACCTAATAAATTTCAATGATTATTTTAAATAAAAATTTTATTATTCATATATTACATGTCTGAAATCAATAACTTGAAGAAACATGAATATAAATTATTTATTCTATGATGAAATAAATTTTAAAAGTTATCCAATAAATATTTATTTTATAGAAAACACTATAATTAACATAGTTTTCATGAAACATCCAAAATGAGTGATAATATAGAAAATAATTAAAATAAGGGAAAATCCAATGAGTATTTTAAATTAATATAATCATATTATAAATAAATATGTTATTTTTGGATACATTGAATATTATAGATGATATTGAATTCCTAAAAGGATAATTGAAGGGAATATACATAATTTATTGTCGAACCTTAGTTTTAATGTTGTAACCTCTAATGAAAAAGTGTATAGAGATATTTAATTGATAATCAGTCATTATTTATGATAAAAAGTTGTTTAGTTTTATGAAAAATCATTTAGGGGGGAAAATAAATATATGTTTTAAATGAAGTTGTAGTTAAAACAATAATATGTATGGATAGTGAATGTAGATCAAAATCCTCACCTGGATATTTCAGAAAAAGCCTTGAGGATTGAGTTTAATCCTTGGAGAATTAAATTATGGTCACCCCATGGGATTATAGACATGATTAAGGATGTGTAGAGATATATTGGGAAAAAATCCATTGAAATTTATAGACATTATGAAGTGAGGAAAACATAATATATGATGTGTGTTTATATAATTACTGGTTTTTTAGAATAATATAATGATTGTTTTGTTACATAGTTAAAGAAAAAAAATATTATTGATTGAAAGAAAATTTATGGTGTATTATTTAAAACATAGTTGTTCATTTATTATCACAGAAATCCAAAACAACATTGATTCCTCAAAACACTAATTTAATGGTAATGATTAAATGCTATTGTTTAAATAGAATAAAATATAATGTAACACTAAAAATTTAAAAAATTGTATTACAAATTCAAATTAATTTTATGAAATGAATTATTGTACTCTATAAATACATTTTATGATGATTTTTTTATCATAAAATTTTAATTCATATTTATTTTATGATGATTTCATAAAATTTTTGATTATTCATTAAAATTAAATTTTTACTTTAAAATGAAACATAAAATTCATTTCAAAAGAATAATAATTTAAACTATTCAATTTCTAATTTCATGAATTCAAAAATAAATTATTTTTAATCAAATAAAAATTCTAAAATTTAAATATTAAATCAAATAACATATGAAATATAGAATAATATTTATTAATTATATTAAGAGTGATTAAATTATTTTTTATCAATAATAATTATTTTATGCTATATATTCTTAAATATAAGAACAATTACAATATAAAAATTTCTATTTTACAAAATGATTAATATGATTAATTATACAAATTCAAATTGTAAATATTTAAGAGAGGAAAATGATTCATACATGGAAATTATGGGTCATTATATTATCACACAAGAAGTAATCTCATTGAAATCAGTACATATTTATTATCACTAGGTGGATTGAGTCTTTTTATTTATAAGTCTCGTATAAGATATCCTTATATATCTCTAGTACCTATAGTGCATATAATTATGCGAAAAATCAAACAACTACATCATTATATATTTTAAGCGGAAATATGTTCTCTTAATTTAACAATTCTTATTATCAAATATTCCATCCATTCTATTTGAATATATTCTTTTTAGATTTGATGATAAATATATTTGTCACAAATCATTAAATAGAAATAAATCATCCATTTTCTCAATTATATTATTACCACCACTAAATCTACATCTATTTTTGGATAAAACTATGTGTGTTTATTAAATTTTATAATTTTAAAGGTGGACAAAAACAATTTATTACATTGAATCATCATTTTATATCAAAAAATATTCCATTCATGAGAATAGTATTAGCATAAGTGATATGGGTTTTCTTTTTATTAACTCTGAAATGATATATTCAAAATCATTTTTTTGAAACATTTTACTCCATTCAACATTAACATGGTTTGTAGATTTGAAAATAATGAGAAATGATTGAAAAAAATTAATAGTAGTCAACTTATGTAAAGAAACTATTGGTCACATTCACAAATTTATTTCTAGTTCATTCTTCAATCGCAATTATAATTAAAAGATTGAAAAAAATCCTCTATAGAGGGTTTACATAACCCATGAATGTATGTTAATATATATATTTATATATATATATATCGATCATTTTCTATATTTTAATACAACATATTAATTCATAATGAATTTATCACTTTACACATGAT
Source organism: Viscum album (assembly GCA_963277665.1). Taxonomy (NCBI): domain Eukaryota; kingdom Viridiplantae; phylum Streptophyta; class Magnoliopsida; order Santalales; family Viscaceae; genus Viscum; species Viscum album. Next base: position 1,380,737,585 of record OY728137.1, read on the forward strand.
GACCATAACCTTCCATAATATTATATTATAAAAGAATATATTCCTAAATAATTGCGATAAATTTATCGAGTTAATTTATTAGAACTGTCACGTATAGTGTTATGAAGGCCATTTGGGAATTTTTTATTCTAAATGGAATTAGTATAAACAAAAAATATCAATACCATATTTGTATGGAAATCAAGGAATATCCTATATTTTTACAAAAATATAAGTTACCACAATTAAATATCTATCATTGATATGTATATAGCACTTTGTTATTGATTAATAGTTCCTCAAATATATAGATGATAATATTTTTTTAAGATAATTATGTTGAACACTTGATTATCAAGGTAAATACACATTAAACTATCCTTCTTAGAAAAGTCATTGGTAAACACCATAGTGAAGCACAAGGTTTTCTGAAACCCTTGAACAAATATTAATGTAGTTGTTTCACCACCTCTTCTATCTCAATCCGATATATTATATTATGAATAACTGATTTTTGATGATATGAAAGTATTTATTTAATTGAGAACAAGGACTCTAGATTAATGGAAATATAAGAAGAATAATATTGAAATAAATATAATATTTCCCCATATCGTTTATTCCTCTATTTTATTTCCTTACATTACAACAATAATTTAATAAATATTTTTTCTTTATAATACAGTAACTGCCAAACAAAAGTGGGAGTTTCTAAATGATATTAAAATTTTACATTTCAATTTTAAAGATATAGGATGTAGTTTGGGAAATGGAATGTTATACCACTCACATGGTAGTAAATATTTAAACATAAAAATGAATCCAATAAATTCCTTGTATATCATAAAGTTGAATCAAAGGATTAATAATTAAATATGATATAATATTTATTATGAAATGTTACATAAAGAAGATTATTGTACTTGAGATTCAGTAATTTCTTAACCTATTTTTGTCACTGATACTCGACATCCATGTCATGTTGTTTACATTAGTGTGCACCACAGATCCACTTATTATTTGAAAAAATATATTATATTGCTGATTTAATTTTACTAATAACCATAATGAATATAAAATATATATTTAATGAAATTGGTCCATTTTTTCTTGATAAATGGAACAATGTATCATCCAAAATAGGATGGTATATTTCATATAAATTTTTAACAAAATTTTTTTTCTTTTAATTAGAAGTTTACTTCCCTAAATTATTCATGTTCTTAATCATTATTTGAGGAAATTTATCTAATAAAAAAAATTATATTTTCAACTCTCACCTACATTATATTAAATATATCATTTGGGATATCATAACATTTTAAATTGAAATATTTTTTAAAAGGATTCCTCAACATCCCATCCATATACTAAAAAAAGTAATGTTTATAACGAAAATACTCAAATTGACTTGAATCTAATAGATTATTATGAACTTAGATAAAATAACTCATACTATTATTGTTAATCAAATCTTATAATATTATACGATTAAATCTAGGAGAAATAATTTATGTTTAATATAATTATTTCAATCACAATCCTAAAAAATTATAAAAAAATTTAATCATAGAAAAATATAATTAGACGCATATTACAACAATAATATAATATTTTTTCACAAAAAAAAATTATAAAAAACAATCAGATATATAAAGTTCTATTTTCATTTTGAGAATAGGTATGTAACACAATTTTTTTCAAAAAAAAATATATAATCTATTATTTTTAATGACATCATTTATTCCATCAGCGGGAAATTATTAATTTTTTGTGTTTTTTAGTCTTGGAACCATTAATAGATTAAAATCTAAAATGTAAAAAGTTAATCACACAATAAATTGAATAATACAATGATATTGGGATGTATTGCTTACCCTTAGATTGAGAATCAATGATATTTTGTGCTTGTTGACTTGTAAAAAATATTTAATATATAGTATATAAATATACTTTTATCCCAAATGAAATAATTGAAATGATTTATAAACGAATACATTTATTTTACAAATTTCTCAATTGTTATGCTCTATAAGGAGAGTATAGAATATGGTGGTAAAATTTGAGTTCACATTCTAGGACTCGGGTTGAGGCTTACCAAGGTGTTTTAATTATAACACTAGCAAATATATAATTTTAATATTTAATAATACATGAATATATTAATTATATTATTAATATATACACTCTAAATTTATAGGATTTTTTTATATTCTATATTTACATATGTTCATCAAGAAGATCATCAACAAACCTTAGTGGTAACGAAAAATCCAATAAAAGTTGATTAAAATGTTTTTTAAGACTCAATTTTTTTACATTTCCACATTTTGATATATTTTTATATTTAAATTATTCATTTTTTAATCTCATTATCATTATGAATTTGTTTTTTAACGAAATTTTGTTTCCACATCATTGTTCTTTGAGATTCCATGGATCGATAAAATGGTTTGATAGTGGAACTACGGAAAGAGGTTGGTCGAAGACCTATCTTCCAACTCTATTAACATAATCCCATGAAAATATCCCCCACATAGAGTGTAAAGAATACACCAATCCCATCAGGTATCATGAAACATGGTTTATATAACAACAACATTCCAACCCCTCTCCACACTCCCTAAAATTTTCATTGTCGAGTGTTCTATGAACCTTGAGGTGTTTGATGGAAAATATTATTGAAGATGGATATCGTCTTAAATTATGATTTTTTTTCATTTTTTTCATATGGGAATGTTGATTTTGATGGTTAGGAATAATATTCAATTCTCATGCTAGATGAATATTTATGATAATAGGGGGCGACGATGACAAAATTTCATTTCATGATGGAAACCTGGAATTGTGTAGACTGTGTGGTCTCCTTGTAGGGTAGAAAATATTAATATAAGATGGTGTTTCAGCTATGGGAGTGTATGTTACTTCCATTTTTCAAATAATAATCTATAATTTTATGGGTAATCATTATCATTGCATAATGTTATGTGTCAAGATATTGGTGGGATCACCCCACCATGGAATTTAGGAGCCCCATCCCGTTCTTGGGTTGGACAGTAACCACTGTATTTTTGAATGGGAAACAGTATGAATTGTATTGTAAATCATTAATGGACAAGGTTTTCAAGGCCATCATGACCGTCAAGGAATGGCATGGCCGAATGCACCTTCTCCTTTACTTAGAAAGCAATGAGTGTTGAAAATTGGGTGTTGATTTCAATGACACAACTCACTATTGAGTCAATAAGGATTTCCTTATGAGTTTTCCATTCCTTAAAGTTTGGGGGAGATTTTTATGTCAATAAGTTATCCTAATGACTTTACCATTCCTTCTTATTTTGAAAATCACAAACACCTTATCTTAAGGAAAATATCATTCTACCTTGGGTTTTACTTTTATAAGGAATATTTTTTTATAAAGGAAATTTATCCATAAAATGATCTTTATTATTCATTATATTTTCAAAGTGTAAAAATCAGTTTCATATCTAATACCTCAGAATCATATATTACTTAGATAAAGAGCATTCTGTTTTCAGACTCTGAAATCTTTTGATTACTGAATCCGAGTTCACTGAATTCAGACTTCGAACACTTATGACTTCTGACACTGAATTCTAAAGAATTTTGGCTCCGAACATTGTGAGTTATGACTCTGAATTCTAATGAATTCAGACTCCGAACATTGTCAGTTTGGACTACGAATTCTAATGAATTTAGACTCCGAAATTTGAGAGTTCTTACTGCAAATTCTCTTGAACTTTAACTCTGAACATCGTATGTTCAGGTTCCAAATTCATGTGAAACAAGAATCGGGATTTATTTTATATTCAGACTCCGAATTATATAGAGTTCAGGTTTTGAATTCCATAGAAAAAGAATTTTAATATCCTTGTTTTATAGACTCTGAATATGTTTTTGGTTATACTCCAAACTTTTTATTTGCTTACATTCTGAATATTTGATTTTGGTTATGTAACCATATTTTTAAATACACTTGTTTTTGTTATAAAACATTGTCGTACATTGAGTTACTAACTTACTATTGTTTGAGTGACACGTGTATAGGTCCCTCTGAAATTCATGAAACAATATGATTGTTGTAGGAGGGAGACAACCATTGGTGTAGTGCCTATAAATAAGAGATCATTTTAAAGATCTTAAAACTGTTTTTCAACTCTAGAGATTACATGTTATAGATGTGATTTCTATAGATAGACTCTCATTTCCAAGTTTGTACTGATCATCTTGTTCAGATTTTCATTATGCGACTTCAATTATTTCTGTGTACAATCGAGGGCTTATGAGGAAAGGAATATAGTGGTTCTGACTTCCATTAAGTTGAGGGCATGCAGAGATAGAAAGACAGACTCTGATCATTTATTAGAGGGCTTACCGTGGTGTAAGTAATACAGACATTTTGAATGTATAAATCGAGGGACCTTTATCTAAGGTTTTTGGATACCTTTCTCTTTGGGTTAAAAGATTTACTACTTGTTACTTTTCTGGTTACATGTTTTCTGCTGCATTTAGTTTATTGAGGAATGTATAATAATCTTATACTTCCTTATACTTGTATACTCTAATTTAGTGAGATTCTATTTGATTTAAGGTAGAGTCTTTATATTTGTAAACATTCGTTAAGTTTCATTTTCCGAAACCATCATTCCAGATTCACTTTCTCATAATAATATTTTTGGAATCTAGAAACTATGATGAACATAGAGGATTTATGAATTACCTTGTTTAATGTTGTTAAACATAACCATCTTTAAAAGTTACAAAGAATTTTTTTGAAATAATTCAAATCACCTCCCTCTTGTATTTTAAGCATCATAAGATACATTATTCAGTATCTCTATTATTTCGATCCTATATTTGGTATTTTAGAGTATATCATACTCACATACCATCTCAACAATTGCTATCTGAGGAGGTTACCTTGAATAATGAATCAATCAAACAATTAGCATCATAATTTTGTTTCAAATCTGAATTAATATCACGATTAGATTCAGAAGAGAAATCTTCTTCTTAATTTTTTTTCAGAATCATATTTTCGGACTCATAAAGTTCAAATTCATATTTTCATAGATATAATCTTATTATATATTTATTTTTTTTACAAACATATACTACTAACAACTTTGTGTGCCAAGAATTTTCTTAATATTGTAGGTTAAAATATTGGTTCCATTGACAATCTAAATCCAACAAGACAACATATATTTGATGGAAATGATTATGAATATTGGATAGATCATATGAAGACATTTGTTATCAATACCGGTGTTGTTAATTTTGTTATGCATACTGGAAGATATAAAATCCCGGACAAGGATGTTAGTACCTTAACCAATCAAGAAAAGCATGAATATCAACAAGAATTATAAGGTACGCAATACATTTCTTTGTTCTATGACTAGGAAAATCTATATTCAAATACCTTCTTTTGAAGCTGAAAATAGTATATGGAAGAAACTCGAATTTACACATTTTGGTACTTCTAATGTTATAGAGACAATAAGAGCTATGTAGAGTGCTGAATAACATGGATTTAAATTTCCTTATGGAGAACCTATAAGAAAAGTTCACCAATGGTTTATGAAAATTTTGAATATCATACAGTCTATGGGAGAAAAGTTTTTGTATGATGAGGCTCTTGATTATAAGATCATAGACATCATGGCCAATGAGTGAGAGTCCAATAGGAAAACAATTGATGAGAATAGAAAAGTCACTCATATTTCCACAGATGAGCTCTTTGGAACTCTTCATCAGCATGAGATCAGAATGAAGATAGACTCTAATAATGTAAATAAGAAGAATGGGAATTGTAGTGTTTTCTTTACTACAACTTCAAATCATTTGAAATCAAAAACTCTTGAGACAGTCACTAGATCGAAATCTAAGAAGGTTATTATCCAATCTGAATACAGTGGAAGTGAATCTTCAGAAAATGAATTAGAAAATCTTACTCGAAGGATGAACATGATTGTTGGACAAAAGAACATTCAATCCAGATATAAGAACAAGGAATGGAATGACAATAAAGATTCAGAAATCACATATTATGAATGCAAAAGAGCATGACATATAAGGCCTGATTGTCCTATGCTCAAATGAATGTAAAGAAAGGAAAAGAATTTAGATAGAAACAGAAAGAAGTACTACAATGCTATGGCTAAGAGAGTCTTGAATGCTAATGACACATGGAGTGCCAGTGGTAGTGACTCTTTAGATGAATCTTCAGATTAATAATCTTTTGAAAAGAAGAATCATGGTCTAATAGCTATATTACCTATTTAAAATCATTGTTTGATGGCTAAGGTACACAATGATGAATCAATGTCGAATGTTTCTTTAAATAAAAATTATAGTAATGATAAATATTATGAATCTTCAGTTTAAAAATCTTCTACTGATGAAGATAATACTTTACCTACCTATGAATAAGTTTCTAGTTTTTCCAAAATCCTTGATATTTAGAATTAAAAACTCAAGAAAAATATTTAGAAGGAAAATTCTAGGAATACTATTTTTACCAAGAAAATATCAGATCTTTCTAAAGATCTTGATAAGAAAATTGTTGATTTTTAAATTATTACAAAATATCTTGAGGTAGTAAATTCTGAGAAGATTAATCTTTCTAAGGATTTATAAATCATAATTTCTTAGAAAACTATTATCAACCATAACTATAGTTCCAAATCAGATTTTTTAGAAAAATAGAACTTGGGTATCAAACTAAAATCCGAAATTTTTTTCCTGAGGATGTTTTTTTCAAACAATTCATTATGTTAGGAAAATTTTGATAAAATGTAATCTCAAATCCAACTTCTAAGGAATAGTTTTGGTTTTTGTTACACTAGTTCTAAACCAATTTTTAGCAATAATTATTTTGTTCTTCAAATTGATCCACTTTTCACTATGTGTTAGTGCATTTGAAACTGGTCGATGAATTGTTCCTTAAACAATAGTCAATCATTAGAATTTCATAAAGCTTATTTTTCTATGAAAATGTGGGTGCGTAAAATTTTGTTTTCTAAAATTTCCAGATCCAAGAAAGTTTTATTCTGAATGTTTAACTCTTTTGTTTTCAAGAAAATAGAGAGAGTACCAATAGCAATACTTGGTACATGTATAGTGGATGTTCCCAGCATATGACTGGTAACAAAAACTATTTGGAATAGATTATCAAGACGAAAAGAGGAAAAGTAACTTTCAGAGATAATGCTCAGGGAGAAATTATTGGAATAGGTAACATTGTTATTCTTGTAAATACATGAATTTAAAATGTTTTATTTGTTATGGTTCTTAAGAACAACCTCATTAGCATAAGCCAATTATGTGATGAAGGTTACCTTGTGAATTTTAGGAATGAAAAGATCTTAGTAGACAATTCCATGGAAGATTTTATTCTTTCTTCCCATAGGCATGAGAATGTATACACACTAATCATATAAGACAATAAAATCCAAGATCAACCTTGACTTATTGCTATGGACGATAATTCTTGGTTATGGCATAGAAGGCTAGGTCCCTGTATTCTTAATAACCAATGAAAACTTCCTATGAAAATATTAGTTAAGGATATTCGATAGTTTAGATTTGATTCTTCAAGAGTGTGTGACCCTTGTCAATACGGCAAGCAACATAAATCAATTTATAAATCAATCGGTGAAGTCTCAACTACTGATGCATTATAGTTAGTTCATATGGATCTATTTGTCCCTACAAAAACTGGAAGCATTAGAGGCATGTATTATGTATTTGTTTTAGTTGATGAATATAGTAGATTTACATGGGTCTATTTTCTATCAATGAATTCTAAATCCTTTTCGGAATTTAAAAGTTTTAGAGACCATGTTAAAAATGAGAAAACCCTTCCATTGAAAACTATTCAGAGTGATCATGGTGTATAATTTAAAAAAATTGATTTTGAAGCTTTTTTAGTATAAAAGGAATTACTTAGAATTTCTCAGCACCAAGAACTCCTCAACAGAATGTTGTTGTTGAAAGAAGAAATTGAATTCTTCAAGAGAAATCAAGAGCCATGTTGAGTGAATTTTCAATAGCAATACATTTTTGGGCTGAAGCTATATGTACTACTTGTTATACTATAAATTGAGTCTTTATTAGATCTTTTCTTAATAAAACACTATTTTAGTTATGGAATGGTAGAAAACCTATACTTTCCTACTTCAAGGTTTTTCGATGCAATGTATTCATTCAAAATACTAAAGATAATCTAAAAAAATTCACACCAAAATCTAATGAAAGAATTTTCTTAGGCTTCTCTTCATATTCAATGGATTATAGAGTTTTAAATAAAAAAACTTGAACTGTTGAAGAGATAGTACATGTACGGTTTTATGAAACTGATCCTTTTGTTTTAAACAACCCCATCCTTTAGCTTGGGATGTGTTTTCAAAAACTGATTATCTACCACGGTTAGAAGATCCTTCTACTAATGAGAATGCCCAGGAAAATTTTTCTAAATCAATTACCCCAGAATATTTTTTACCCTATATGGATGAATAGGATTTAAAAAACCCAAATCATTTGTTTCTAAAGAAGAATCCTTGTGATAGTATCATTGGTGATGTGAATCAACCTATAAGGACTGAAAGTTCATTATGAAGTGAAGTAGAACATCTATCATTCCTTTCCAATGTAGAACCAAAGAACACTTATAAATCTTTAGGTGATGATGATTGGATTAAAGCCATGCATGATGATCTAAATGAATTGGAATGTAATAATTTTTAGACCTTGTTTGAATGGCCTAAGGAATATTTTGTTATTAGAGTAAAATGGGTTTTAAAAAATAACTGTGACGAAAATGTAATAATAGTTAGAAATAAAACTTCATTAGATGCTAAAGTCTATAATCAAAAAGAAGGAATAGACTATGAAGAAACCTATGCTCCAGTATGTAGACTTAAATCTATTCGTATCTTACTTTCCATTGCAGAATTCTTCAATTTCAAACCTTTTCAAATAGATGTTAAATGTTCTTTCTTTAATAGTTATGTTCAGAAAGATTTTTTTGTTGAAAAATCTCATCGTTTTGAAGTTAAAAAACATCTTGGTCATGTTTCTAGACTTTCCAATGATTTTTTATAGACTTAATCATGCAACTCGATCCTGGTATGATAGACATACATGATTTTTTATTCAAAATAATTATGTCAAGGGAAATGAAGATCAGACCATTTTTATAACGAAATATAAGAAATTTTTTTATATTGTTCAAATTTATGTTGATGACATTATATTGGGTCCAACTCAGCAATCCTTAACAGATTCCTTTGCGGATCTAATGAAATATGAGTTTGAAATGAGTATGATGGGTGTGTTAACATTTTTCCTCGGTTTTCAAATTTTTCAAAAACGAGAAAAATCTATATTTCCAAAAAAAAAGTATATTATGAATATTCTTAAAAATTATTGATATGAAAACACTAAGACTATTACTACTCATATAAGTACCTCGAATACTCTTGATCTTTATGAAGTTGGGAAACCTGTAGATCAATCATCTTGTAGATGTATGATAGGAAGCTTACATTACTTGACATCTAGTCGTCCTGACTTAATTTTTTTAGTATGCTTATGTGAAAGATATCAATCTAATCCTATGGAATCTCATTTAAATGCGGTGAACATAATTTTTTACTACTTAAAGGGATCCACTAATTTTAGGACACTTTTATACTCCATGAAATGATTTTATTTTGAAATATTTTTCAAATGCTGACTTTGGTGGATGTAGAATGGATAAAAAGAGTACATCTAGGACCTATCATTTCTTAGGAGATTCATTATTTTCTTGGTCATGCATGAAGAAACACTCTTTAGCACATTCCACTACTGAAGCTGAATATGTAGCAGTTGGATGTTTTTTTGCACAAATGTTGTGGATGGAACACACACTCAAAACCTATGGTATGAGTATTACCAAAACACAAATTTTGTGTGATAATACAAGTTCCATTGACCTTAGAAAACACCATGCACATCACTCTCATGAAAAGAACATAAATATTAGGCATCACTTTCTTAAGGATCACACACAAATAGAAGATATCATTCTTCAATTTATCGGAATGCAAGATCAACTTGCTGATATTTTCACAAAATGTTCATCGTCTGATAGATTTGAATAAATTAAACAGAAGTAATCAATGATAACTGTAAGGTAATATTCCATGAAAACTTCCCATTGAACCAATATTATTATAGTAATAAACTAATTTTCAATGGGGGTGTATATATGCTTCTAGTTTTTCATAATTTTCATAATAAAGTTTTTCATGTCTTTCATAATGAATTTTTTCATGTTTTTTGTGATCAAGTTTTTCATGTTTTTTTCCGTAATGATTTTGTTCATGTTTTTCCATAATGATATTTTTAATGTTTTTCGTAATGAAATTTTTCATGTTTTACATAAAGATGTTATTCATGTTTCTCGTAATGATGTATTTCATGTTTTTCGTAATGAAGTTTTCCACGTTTTTTGTAATTAAGTTTTTCATGTTTTTCGTAATGATGTTTTTCATGTTTTTAATAATTATTTTTTTGTATTTTTTCGAAATAATGTTTTTCAAGTAGTTCATAATGAAGTTTTTCAATTATTTTGTAATGAATTTTTTCTTGTTTTTTTCCAAATGAAATTTTTCAAGATTTTTGTAATGAATTTTTTCATGTTTTTCCGTAATGAATTTTTTCATTTTTTTCGGGATCTAATTCTCTTTAAGAAGATTATTAACTAATATGAATAATATTCATCATAAATTGAAAGGTATGATTTATTTTATTTGTTTTCGTAGTTATCATTTCCTTGCTGGTATTTTGTTTTGTGTTTTTCAAATTTCCAAATTCTAGTTTCCTTAAATCTGGATGTTTTTCTTTTGAAAACCAAAAAAGATCAGATCCGACCAAATTTTCCTTGAGGCTATAACATCATCTGTCAGATCTAATAAGAGAAATTTTCAGTCGTTAGATCGAGTTTGGAAATTAAACTGTCACATCAATGCATATATAAAGGGCACCCTAAGGGATTTCCCACATCAGAATTTAATCCTTAGCATGCCGAATGTCTGCCCCCTTTCCAAATACCATTCTGAACCTCTAAATTCTTGCTCAAATCCGAATTTCTGCTGAAGTTCCTTCTCAAGAGATGTCAAATATCACGTCTATATCAGAGTGCAATATTTACAGAGAATAGTTGGTGCATCTGAATTTCTGTTCTAAGTACGATTTCATTATATCCAAGAACATTAGGTTGAATGGATGGGAAAGCGTTTGTATATCAAATCCAGGAGCTCATGATTTAGTGTATCTGAATATTCTTATTGAGTTCTATGAATAAGTTTGTTTTTTTATGGAAGAAGGCTGAGAGGATTTTTCATTTAAAAGCTATGGTAAGACCTATTCTCTATCATATACAAAGGCAGCTAGTTTGGATGGAGTTCCATTTGATGGGGAAGCTGAGTTCTGTTCCCATAAATTTCCAGATGTACGTGGAATTATTGTCAAGGTGAATGCTATGAAGTGTCTTGGACTCTCAGATTTCAAGACTCTAAAGAATATTCAATTTTCTACAAAAAATCGGATCCTTGAGTTATGGGTTCAAGGTTTCATAATCCTGATAAAAGGTGATAAGGACACCGTGAAGAAGAGCGACATGTACATCATAGATAATCTAGTAAATTTGAGGAAGATAAATTTGATGAATCCTATTCTGATTACGATAGAGAATATCAAGAATGGGTATTTGAAAGATCATATAATAATGTATCCAGATATTCTATCCTAGTTGATTTTTTGGTGTCTGGAATCATTCAAAATATCATGCAGTTCCAAACAGGGGAATTGGGATGTCATGTTGGTAAGTGATGATACTTTGCATAGAATGATTGTTGGTTTCTCTAAAGATTCCATAGAATTATATGACAAAACAAAGGAGGAAGTAGAAGCTATTCCGAAGAATCAAGAGGTGGAAGAACCACCAAAAATGGTTGGAAGGAAGAGGAAACTGAAAGAGTTAGAAGAAGTGAAGAAAACCCCTAAATTTAAAGAAACTCAACCCGCACCTCAAAAGCCCAAGAAGAAAAAAACTTATCCGGATGAAGTTGTATCCAAATGGAGGGAAGATATGAAAAATATGAAGGAAGGAGAGCCATTGTTTGGAATGTATCTTGCTGAGTCTATGTAAATTAAAGAGAATATAATAGAAGATCTTGAGAATAATGTCAATGAAAAGAAGAAAAATAACAAGATGTCAAAGACTGAGATTGTGCAATTCATTTTGAGGGATAGTGAAATGGCATCCAAACAAATTCCATTACCAAAATCCTTCCAAGTAGAACCCTTACCTGAGACTCCGGGTAAAAAGTACATGACTCCAAAAAAAGTCGAAGAGATGGATTTTGAAGAAAAAGAAGTTGTGGAAGAAGTACAAGAACAGGAATGAAATGCTGACATAGATGACCTCATACAACAAGTTGAAGACTTTCATGAAAAGGAAAGTGAATCAGAGATATTATCAATCCATACATCGCAAGACAAATCTTTGAAGCTTTCTACTTATAGGGAAGATGAAAAAGATGATGATGAAGTGAATAAGCACTCTGAGGAATAAAGTTCAATCCATGATTTCACACATCCTGAATATGTTGAGTATAGAACTAAGAAGGAGAAGATTTATGAAGATATAATTGCTTAGAATTCTGACAGAGAACATGAGTCTCTATATGAGGAATTTGTTCCGAGAACTGATAAGGGTAAATCGGTTGTTGGGGATAAACATACCAAATTTGTTCTAAAGAGAAATTTAGCTGGTGGATCATCGAAGAGGATGCTTTTTGAGCTATAGAAAGAGAATCCACCATGAAAATTATCCGATTCAGAATCATCATCCCTAGGACAAGATTTTTTCATTGAATCATGGAAGAAGCTTGTTGACAACATTATGATCCTTCCAAGAATTGACTCGAGATGTCAGATGCTCCAACACAGCATGAATCAAAAATCAAATTCAAAATCCATGGTGATGGATAAGTGTTTCCAACATGAGGCTGATTTCATGAATTTCTCCATTAACTATGATGCACGTGAAAAATATTGTAAGAAATAGTTTAGTTGATCAAATAAAATAGTTTAAGATTTGAGAGAGATTGATGAGTTTCAAAATTAAGTTAAGGATGTTTTTGATAATGATGATAGTAAAATCAATGATCTCACGACAAGATTTGAGGAAAATATAACCTTTGAGCAGAATACTCGGATTCAATAGCTAAAGTCTCTGAATGGGAAGCTATATTTTATTTCCCAAAGTTGGAAAAAGGGAAAGGGATATTCAGATCGGGATCGATGAAAATTTAGTTTATAAAGATAAGTTTTTGAGGGCTCAGGTAGAGGCTCTGAAGGCTCATGAGGATAAGATCAATTATTTTGAGAAGAAAGCAGATGATCGGGATCAGATCCAAAAGAATGCAGAGGAAGACCATATGGTACTCTGAAAGCTGATAACCATAGTGAAGAAATTGATACCTAAGGAAAAAGAAGGAAAATAGATCCAATCCGATCATTTGTTGAATTTTTTTCTTCCTTGTTCAAATCCCCACTATCTTAAAAACTTTTTTGTTGCTTGTTTTTTGTTTTCATGATTTGTACTAATATTTCAGGTACTATAATTTCCTTTCCATTCCCTAAAATTCTTTTTGAAAATCACAAAGGGGAGAAAGGAAAAATAATACAAAGAAAAGAATAAATATCTATAAGTAGGGGGAGTTTATCTAATGGGTAGTTTTCATTACAAAGACTTCCATAATAAAGATAATGAAAATCTCATTCTAGAAATCTAGAATACGATCCTTAGAGTTCCAAATCATAAGGGGGAGTTAGTCATATTAATAATTTTCCATGTGTAAAGGGAGTAAGTTTTATTTCAAAGTATAGAAATATATTTTCTATGTATTTAAATTCCTTTTCGGAAGGATGTTTGTGCTTTCCAAAAAGGGGGATATTGGTGAGTCAATAATGTTTTCCTTATAAACATTCCATTTCATCTTTTTTAGAGGAGATTGTTAAGTCAATAAGTTACCTTATGAATTTATCTTTCCTTCTTGTTTTTAAAAGCATAAACACCTTATCTTAAGGAAAATTTCATTGTACCATGTGTTTTACTTCTATAAGGAAAATTTTCTTTTCTTGATGAAATTTATCCATACCATTTATTTCATTGTTCGTTATATTTTCTATGTGTAAGAATAGGTTTCATATATAAATCCTCGAAATCATATAATACATAGATAAAGATCATTATGTTATCAGACTTCGAACTCTTCTAAATACTGACTCCAAGTTCTATAATTTCAGACTCCGAACTCTTATGAATTCTAACTCTGAATTCTAATGAATTCTGACTCCGAACTTTGTGAGTTCTGACTCTGAATTCTAATGTATTACATATTCAAACATTGTATGTTCTGACTCCAAATACTAATGAATTCAAACTGTGAACATTGAGAGTTTAGACTCCGAATTCTCATGAACTATGGCTCCGAAATTTGTAAGTTCAGGTTCCAAATTCTTGTGAATCCAAATTCTGAATTTCCATCAAATTCAAACTTTGGAATTATATAGAGTTCAGGTTCTGAATTCCTTAGATAATAGTATCTGAATATCCTAGTATTATAGCCTCTGAATGTTTTTTTGTTAGACTCTGAACTTTTTATTTTCTTACATTCAGAATATTAGATTTTGTTTATGAAACCATATATTTACATATACTTGTTTTTTTATAAAACGATGTCCTACATTATTGTGACTATAAATAAGATCTCATTTGAAAGAGAACTACATTGATCTATTACTCTAGAGATTTCATGCTATTGAAGTGATTTCTTGAGAGAGACTCTCATTACCTTGTGTGTAGTGGACGTCTTGTTCATATTTTCTTTGTGCGACTCAGATTTTTGATGTGTACAATCGAGGGATTCTGAGGATAGGAAGATAGAGGTTCCGACTACCATGACGTTGATGGTTTCCAGGGATAGAAATACAAACTTAGATCTTCGTATCAAGGGATTACCCTGGTGTGGGTAAGATATAATTTCTTGAAATTTCAAATCAAGGGACTTTTATCCAAGGTTTTAGGATACCCTTCTCTTTCGGATAAAGGATTTACTTCTTATTACTTGTCTTGTAACACGTTTATTTCTGAATTTTGTTTGTTGAGGAATGTATAACTATATTATACTTCTTTATACTTGTATAATCTGATTTAGTGAGATTCTATATGCTTTAAGGTAGAATCTTTATCACTATAAACGTCCAGTAAGTTTCATTTTCCAGAACAATCTTTTCAGATTAACTTTCTCAGAATCATATTTCCAGAATATAGAAAGTGTGATAAACTTAGAGGTTCTATGAATTAACTTGTTTATACTTGTTAAACATAACAATATATAAAAGATTCAATGGATTTTTTTAATTGAATACAATTAACACCCCTCTTGTATTTTAAGGATCATTAGATACTTTATTCAATATCTCTTTTATTTTGATCCTTCATTTTGTATTTTAGAGTATATCATACTCACATGCCATCTCCACACTCACATGAATATATGAATGAATTAAACCATTTATTGAAACAATTACCTACTTTTGGAATAATAAATTGATATATCAGAGCTCTATCAGAATGCCTCCATCCCAAATGGTGTTCTTGGGAGTTTTGTTGTGGTTTGTTGCATGATTATGTCTCATCATTCACACGCTTTTGACTATGTGTAATTTTTATTGCATGATATCATGTTCAAAAATATATATCATGTATAATGTGTTGGTGAAGTATGTTTGACCATATTGTTCCATTCTCATGGTGATTTTAGTATATATAGTATTTACTACCCTTGGGATGATGATATGGTTAAAACATTATGATATGACTGTACATGGGATTTTGGAATTTCCCAGATTCATAACACTAATTGGGAATTTGATTAATGCATATATAGGGTGTCATATACTCCCTTAATACGTAGGGGGTGTGGGTCCCCGAAATTAGAACATGGGGTATATAAATTATATTACAAAAAAGTTAAAAGTCTTAGACATGTTTATTTTGGTACTCCTACATGATATGGTTTGAGTCCTATTTGTATTGAATTTGGTACACCCTCACTCAATTTGTCTTATTTAAAGTGGTAGGGGTCCTGTTTTGGAGACAAAATTACATTGATAAAAAGATATTTATTTTGGATGCATAGGACCTCCATTGTATATTAATATAAGAATGAATAGTCTTTTACGGTATGGTTGTTGGGATGATTATTTATATATATTATTTTGAGTCAACCTGCACTTGGTCTTATTTCAAAACAAGATGTATAAATGGGATTATTATTTATTGGTATGAGAGAATTAAAATCATTTTATCATGTATTAATATAAATAAAATTTTATTATTATGGATATGAGAAGTTATTTTTATGAAATACCTATGCCTTAGAGTTTAATATCTTTTATGAATTTTGTGTTCCTTTCCAGTTCTTATTTTATAATGGAGTTTTGAGATAACATGTTGTTATTCATAGTTTTTTATGTTCCCTATGAATCTTACTATTTATGTTCATACTCAGCAAAACCAATTAGATGATCACATTGATGTGGTCTCTATGTGAATTCCACATAGTATTGTGATAATTTTCATGTATTTAGTGATTTTTCATCTTATGTTGCACTATTCTTTTATTCTTAGTAATAAATGCTGATTTTTTATAGTGTTGGGGATTATTTTAGGGATTGTTTTAGTGAGTTGTTATTTAGGGGTTTCTTGTTTCTTATGTTAAATAAATTATCTAATGAATTGATTCTCTTTATTTTATTTTCACATGTGGTTCAATACTTCTTAGATGATTTCTATATTTTAAGAATTGTTATACATTTTAATAATTATGTATACATCTAGTGATTATGGATATTTTTTGAAATTGTGGATATATTTATATTTCACATTTTTCTATGATAAGGTATCCCTTTTTTGATATGGCTTCTACATTCTATTTAGTATCCCCTTGCGTAATAAAGGTGGGATTTGGGTGGCCTTCTCAACTTACCACGGGCTCTGGTCGGGTCTTGGTTGGTTGATTCATGTTAATTTACATTTTCTTACTATTCATTTAGATGTAATTATATAGCTATCACTACATGTAATATCTTAAAGATATATATAAATAATGTGTGTTCCTAAAACCCTGTGAGGGAATAATCAGAATAAACAATATAATGAGATATCTTATGTGAATAATAATAAAATGATTTTAATAGATAGAGGTCATACATAATAAGATGGAATAGTGATATATAATAATTATACAATATATATTAAATCATAATAAATTTAAATAATAAGAAAATAATAACATGAGAAAAACGACATCATAATAAACAGTTGATGCATACTTCCATGACAATGTAATATAATTTTATAAGATCTTTCCCTTATCACCAAACACAATATCTCATGATATTTATGAATTAACCCATAGATATGATTGAATTTATAATTCTGTATCCAAACATGAAATATTATATATTTATCTATATGATATATACATAAAAAATAATCATATATTACGAACAAACATGAAATTAAAGAGTGAGTGAAAATGGTTGAGATAATAATTTTCGGAATCATATTTCTATAAATAATCACATTTGAACCAAAGATAAGAATTTAATACATTCAATTATATATTCATGGGAAATTAATATAATATTTTGTAACGTTATCATCAATGAATATGTCACGACCCATCCCCTGGGCCATGTTCCATGACTACCCCAAGCCCACCTTCCATAGGCCCGGGGCTAGTGACCAGCACCAAAGGCGTACATCTCTTAAACATGGAAGGAACTGCCTTTAAAAATTATAATCACACACAATAGAATAGTTGGATGCGATACCCAAAAAAATGTATACAAAAGAAGTGATGAAAAGTAAAGGGGTCGGAAATACAAACCCAACTATAAAGTAAAAGGAAAATTGTACAATAGAAGAAAGGTGAAACAGTTGCATGATCATCCTCTGGGAAATACTACCTGAAGGGTTGGTATAGATAGCCTCCACAGCACCCCACGTCTGTCTGTATCCTCCGTGTACCGTCACGCTGTGTCGTCCACCTCTGGGTAATGTCCAGTACCCGTAAACGCAGACTTGGTCAGCGTTGTCTGTTGTCTGCATCCAATACAATGAGATGCGGGCATTTACCGTGTAGGGGTGAGTATAATGATACTCAGTAGGGACCCCGAGATCCTCAAGGTGTCACAAAATCTAACAAGGATAAACCACAATGTAAGAAATCAACACATAACCCCACTTAGGTATATGCCCATACATATACCTAAGTTATCAAGTAATCCATCTCAATCATGATGTAAACAGAAAAGTTACTGACACAAATCAACAAGGATTTTTATCCACATTGTCGAAACCATTACTATTGGATAACTCCTCCACTATTGAGTATAGTGGCCATGACGCTACCTACCAGGTGCTTCCCACTAACCTTGCACTGGTGACGTACTCCTCCTGTCGAGTACCATGGGTCTGCCATGCACACACAGAGGCGCTCCCCACTGTGGGTCTGTCGCCAACTACCAAGTGCTCCCTCTAATATCCTGCAGAGGTACTTCTCCTATCATGTACCATGGGTCAGCTGCCAACTACTAGGTGCTCCTCCACCGTGGATCTGCCGCAAACTACAAGGCGCTCTCCACTAGACTAGTCGAATCACATTGAGTCGAATCAGTCAAGCAGTTGTCATGTCTCAGCCATCTACTAGGTCTCCATACTCCGCTCGCTCGCATCTGTAAGGATCCGCTCCATGAGCTACTGGTCGACACTCCAACTATCACAAAGTCCCATGTAGAAGTATCTCAAATGTTTTTCTTCTCATAGAGCTTTCAATGCAGCATACGACACGTCAATCAGACACCCAGTATGGGAGTTATAAGATTTTTAGCCCCGGGGCCCCAGTTGGATTCGTGTACGATCTAACCTGATAGTATCTCAAAAATACCCCGAACACCAGTGGGGTATACTCAAAGGGACCTCCATGATCCTATAAAACTAGTTCCATTGACGTTTCATCAAATGGTAGTCCAATGATAATGATATGGCCAATGAAATTAAAGGCCGGTAGTGGGCCCGGGTCCGGTCCGACCCGGTCTGGGTCGACCTGGTCCGACCTGTTGGGTCTGGCCCGACCCATTGGGCAGGCCATCCTGTTAGGTTCGTCCCGGCCCACTAGGCCCGTGCAGCCAGCCTCGTGGGATGTTTTTCCTGGAGGTCGTCACGAGGGTCATGGATCGGCCTAGAGTGTGTGGTTGGTTCAATTCGGCAAGTGCCGCAAGGGGCGCAGTTCCAGCGGCTCGGCCTGAGATGTCGTTCTGATTATCCCAGCGGTGTCGCGAGGGAGGCCTCAGGATAGATCAGAATACTGGCGCATCGCGGCCGGTTCAGCTCGGATCATGGGTGTGGGCTAGAGAGGCCGGAGGAGTGGTCGGGTAGGCCGGACGGGGTGGCTAGCGGGGCATTGGGCAGGCCGGGTGGGGGCCTGGTTTGGCCAGGAGGGTGTCCGGGAGGGTGTCGGGCAGGCTGCCAGGCGGCCGGGAGGGCACCGGGCAGGGCACGACTTGGCGGGCCGGCAGCCAGGCCAGCCGGTTCGGTGCATCACGGGCCGACGTAGTTTGAGGAGGCCGCGGGTAGCGCGGCCTTTATCGTCCCCGCCTTAGTCACCTTGTCGAAGAACGCCACAAGAAGGAAAATTGACGGAGGATGTCAGGCCAATTTAGGTTGTCCCACACCCTCCGCGTTTAGGTAGGTATCAATAATCTTATCATGATAAACATATGAACAATAAAATATAAGCAAACAAATCCTTTCTAATCGGTTTGAAGATGAATATAATATAAATAACATCATCAAGTAATAAACACCCTACCCTTAATCGTCATTCATTGTCGGTGGCATTGCGGGAAGAAGACGAAGGAGAATCATCAATCGTCGCGTCCGCCACGCAGACTTTCAATCTCGTGTTCTTTCGGCTTGTGGAAGATGATCCACGTAGGTAGGAATTCCTATGAAATAAGGTATATGTTGAGGTTGTTCTTATTCGGGAGATCGTTCATTGTGGAGAGAACACATTCTTCATTGGAGAGCGTATTTTTCCAAGCGATGGGCATCACGTCACATTACCAGCGCCTTGTCTCATAGTGAAGTCGTCCCAAATCCTCCACCCACGCTCCATATATATAGGAGAGGGGGAGAGGTAGGCAATTGTCATTGAAATTTATGATGGCTCATTTATTAGTAACCTTCCTAAATTCCAACGGCGATGTTACTTAATTTGAAAATGGGATAGCCAATTAAGTTACGATGGCACAATGATGCGGTGCATTTGAAAGATTAATGGTAGGTGTGTTGGCACAATTAAGGTGGAGGAGGTCAAGATGATCCCCCTCATTAATTGTGGGAGTTGAGGGTTTCTCCCAATTAAAGGTGGGTTTCATCCCGTGTGGTCCCCACCACCGTAACCTCTCATGGGAGGTTATGGTTCAGATGATCCCGACCACCATAACTACTCATGGGAGGTTAAGGTCTGGTGTCCCCACTTCTAACCTCTTCCTGGAGGTTTAGTTTTGGTGGAACCCACCTGAAATATCAACATGGAAGCTTAAAATAAATTAAAAACAAGGTTATTTTATTTTATAAATTCAACGAAAAACCCAAAAATTAACATTCACCCTCGACCAGCTTCCATCGAGGTGAAAGTCTCCAATAGCAAATACTGGCGCTGCGAGTTCAACTGTTCCCTCAGATTTAAATTCTTCAGCACTGGTTCAAAAGTTATAAAACTTCACTTGCATGTTTACTGAATGTAACCGAAAAAATGTTCTGAAAATTATTATCAATAACCCTCAACCTGTGCCGGTCGAGGTTAGGAATTTCCTAGGTGAAAAACACCCCAAAGAAGTACTCTTGTATTCTCAATCTGAGTTACCATTTAGAAGTTATAAATTTTAAAATAATTTAATTGTCACTTAATTATTTTATTTGCGGAAAAAATCTAACATTCTATAGTGGCCCTCAACGGCCAAAGATGGAATTTTATTAAAGAAAGAATATCGTCCCGAGTTCAGAGGTGGTCTCATATTTTTAATCTGAGTAATCATTTGTGAGTTATAATCATTTTGAATATAGAATAATGTATTTAATTATTTTATTTACGATTATTCATTTTTGGGTTCTCTCACAGGAGTTCCACGCTAAAATATCATAAGTTGCGTGTAGGGTAAACTTTCCATCCTAAGCACAACGATGTAGTCAGGTTTATGATCTAAGTAACTATTTAAGATTTATTCCACTTTTTCATGAAAACTTCTTAAGCGTGTTAGCATAAGATTAAAAAAACATCGACGGATCATTGTAGGCACTTCAGGCCTCAGAATCATGCGTCGTCACATTTCTCGGACTCGTAAAATTACCATATATTTAAAAAAAATTACATGGAAATTCCAGGTCATTAAATTCTCCCAAATCCGGGCTTTATGCCCCCATAAGCCACAACTCATGTCTAAGGGAACAAGTGGGTGTACTGAGCACACATCTGAGCCTCTCGCTCCCATTTTCTCTCTTGGAGGTTCCTGTGCTTCCAGCATACGCACACCCGAGGTATCAACTATCCATGTATGACCAACTCCTGTTGATCCTCAATCTCTACTAGAACCTCTATGAATGTTTCCCCATCATAGGCATCCATCTCTCCATGGTCGATGATGTGAGAAGGGTTGTGCACTTATCTTCTCAACTGAGATATGTGGAAGACGTTGGGCACCCAGTGATACTGAGGTGGAAGAGGCAGGTTGTATGCCACCTCGCCTAGTATGTTGAGGACCTGGAATGGTCTGATAAACCTTAGAGAATACATTCCTCCTCGGCCAAATCTCTGTAGACCTCATTTGTGTGAGACCCGTAGAAAGACTTGGTCACCATACTTGAACTTCATAGGTCTCCATCTCATGTCATCATAAGACTTATTCCTGCTTTGTTTAGTCTTCATCAGCTCATGGATGATCTGCAACTCCTCCATTGTAGCTCGTACCATCTATTGTCCCACCAGTGCTGACTCCCCGAGGTCAGTCTAGAACAAGGTTGATCTAGAAAGCCGCACGTACAATGCCTCAAAAGGTGCCATCCCTATGGTGGAGTGATAGCTATTGTTTTAGGAAAAATCCATTAAAGGAATGTGATCCTCTCACATACTATCTACATCGAGGACACAATCACGCAACATGTCCTTGATGGTCTGAATGGTCTGTTATGTCTGACCATCCGTCTAAGGATGGAAGGCAGAGCTCAGACGACATTGAATCCCAAAAGCCTCATAAAACCCCCTCCATATCAAGAAGGGAACAGTGTTTCATGATCAGAGACAATATTAGAAGGTACTCTATGTATCCGCACAATCTCTGGCACATAGAGGAGTCCCATGATCTCTACTGAACCCTGCTCTCTAATCAGTAGAAAGTGGGCCGACATGGTGAGTCGGTCAATGATCACCCAAATCGAGTAGTGACCCATGTATTTACATTGAATTACCTTCACGAAGTACATGGATATCCCATCCCACTTCTACTCTAGGACCTCTAAACGATATACCAAGCCTACTAGTACCTGGTTCTCCGCCTTCACTTGTTGAAAAGTGAGGCATCGAGAGACAAAATCTGCTACATCCTTCTTCATACATGGCCACCGGTAGTATCGTCAGAGGTCTTAGTACATCTTCGCCACTCCTGGATGTACTGATAAAGGGGATGTGCAGAACTACATCAACACTTCTTCATAAAGTGACACTGGTACCATGGTATGTCTTCTGAAGGGGAGGACGTGCACCCCACTTTCATAAAATCAATCAGGTTCCTGCCCTGTTGATATCTGAGCATGTCCAATCTCGTTGTCACCATCCCCACGCTGTGCCTCTCTGACTCGCTGAAGATGTGGGGGAGTGATTGTGAGAGACTATATAAAGGCTGCTCCGTCTCTATCAACAAAGGATATCTATAAGGTAGCCAGCTGCTCTATTGCCTCTCCTAGTAGCTGTATACCAGATCTCTTGCTGATTTCATCTACAACAGTGCTCTCATTTCTATGAGTATAGAATATCTCGATGTTAAAGTCCTATAGGAACTCAAGCCATCGTCGATGTCTCATGTTCAGGACTTTTTTAGAAAAGATATACCTGAGACTCTTGTGATCATAGTACATAGTAAAATGATCTCCCATAAGATAGTGCCTCCATAACATCAATACGAAGACCACTGCTGCTTACTGCAGGTCATGGGTAGCTTTGTTCTGCTCTTGTTCTCTCAGCTGCCGAGAACCATACGCGATCACATCTCACTCCTGCATCAGGACACACATGAGTCTGGTCCTTGATGTGTCGCAGTACACTACGTACCCTACTATTTACTCTGTAAGCATCAAGGTGGGGCACCAGTAAGCCTATGCTACATCTCTTGAAAGCTATTTTGGCATATCTAAAACCACACGAAGGGTTTCCCATTCTTTTTCAAGGTTGATAGTGGTGCTTCAACTCTGGAGAAATTTGGAATGAACCTCTGGTAGTATCCTGCCAAAGTAGATGTCCCTCCCGCTTGGGGGGGGGGGTAATCCTAGAAACATCTTTTGAAAAGATTTCCCATTGATCATTCACACATATTGGGAACTGAAAACAAAAAAATTCTACTTCCATGAGGGTGAGGCTGATCAACTCAAGAGTGATTGGCTACACACTCTTATACATGAGATTAACATGTGCTACCTAGGATTCCTTTTTCTACGACTATGGAAAAACTCATCCAAAAGTTGTATATAAACAATAACATTTTATCCTAATATAGTCAATCTGTGTATGAGATATGGTTGTATAGTCCATACCCAAACTAACTTCATAAGGCCTCGACAGTGCCACAAAAAAATTCCAACCGAAACACTTTACTAAAGGGTCATATAACACCCTTGGCGTTAGTGTGATTACCGAGTCTCCTCCCAAAGGTATCTCCAAATGTGAGGTTAAATTCAACAGTTTAACCGGAAACTCTAGGTTTGAGACAAGATTCATGGAAGGATGGAATTATTGGTACCTATGTCTATTGATACAGTAGCTAGTAGTAGACATAGACCAAACCTTGAATCATTCCAAGAGCGCTTTGGTCACCATCCATGATCGCATGAAACTATTATCTTCCCATACCCTCCAGTACCCTGAGGCTAGCTGGGAATACAATTGTAGGTGGTGGTTTCAGGTCGAAATGTACACCACCTCATGCTGCCATCCTAGCTCTTCTTCCACTTCTAATGCCCTGTAGATTCATCTGTACTTAACACTTCTTATTTATGAAACATTTTACACGCTCATGTCTCTGATACTGGCGAATGTTTCATGCTTTCCCATTGCTAATGTTCACTAGCTGTATCCGCTCAGCCAAAGAACATTCAACCACCAAGGTTATCTATAGTATCAAGAGAAAATGTGCTAGCTTAGATGTCCTAAAACACACCTCACTCGGTAATACAAGCCCCAAATCACGGATCGTAATGTATTCATCGATTACCAGAAGTGATCGGTATGCCTCAATAAATTCTCAGCAATCGACATGTCATCCTGACAAAGATATAGAAGCTCTAGAGAACTCTCAACCACCTCCTTAGGCTAGTCCTCATCCACCTATGAGTTGTTCTCGCCTCAGAACCTGAGGAGTATCTGATGCTGAAACACGTGTTAGCCTGTAAGCTGACATGTGTCATCCACCAGTACCGCTAGTTGTAAGTGTTGACCATCATGTAGTGATATAGCTGATACACTACCTGAAGGTACAATCTCGGCAACGGTCCATGCACTGAAGCCTCATTACTATACAGACCAACCTCATGGTAACTCACATGAAAACACAAGTATCTAAGATCACTATATGCACTACGGGTGTCTCAACTAGGCGAAGAACTCTAGAAATCACCTCTTTCCAGTCTTCTGCTGCCTAGGAATCTGTCTCGCCTCGTAACCTTGGAGGCCTCTACTGCTGGAACTCTTGCAATGCACTCAGTCGGTGTGCACCGTCCGTCAGTGTGGCTGGTGGAATATACTGCTCAACATGTGGGGGGTGCCACCAGTACACCTCCCAAAGGTTAAAACATTGTGAGAGGTCCCTCACCAAATCCTTGTCGCTCGGTGGGGTGTCATCGAGTACTCTCTCGGATCTCTAAATAGTCGTCTGCATGGAGGCATCCTGAACAGATGTGACACGGTCAAAAGACTATACCTGGTAAGATGACCTGGTTGAGCTGACTTAATGAAAACATTTGAAAACACACACACAATCAGTGTTTTTGTGCACTGAGTCATAGAGCAGAAGTCAGGGTTCTGGTATATGGATACGCCATCCGTCGTACCAGCACTGGAATCCTTGTACTGAAAACCACACTAGGTACCCTTAATAATATATCTTCACTAAAAAAAGTTCCCTATGTTATTCGGTAAAACCGACACATTTGATACCAATTTTTCACAACCCGTCCCCTGGGGCATGTGTTGTGACTACCCCAAGCCCGACTTCTATAGGCCAGGGGTGGCGACTAGCACCAAAGGCGTAAATCCCTAAAACGTGGAAGAAATTTACATTACAAATTATAATCACACACATCATAGTAGCTGGACGAAATACACTATATAAAACTATATTCCAATGATGTGATGAAAAGTAAAGGGGCTGGAAATAGAATCCCAACTGTAATGTACAAGCAATCAAGTACAATAGAAGAAAGGTGAAACAATTTCTAGATTGTGCTCCAGGAAATCTAACCTGAAGGGTAGGTACAGATAACCTCCACAGCATCCCATGTTCGTCATTCTACTCCATGTACTGTCAAGCCGTGTGGTCCACCTTTACGTACTGTCTAGTCCTCGTACACTCAGCCTCGGTCAGTGTAGTATGTTGTATACTTCCAACACAACGAGGTGTGGGCATAGCCCATGCAGGGGTGAGTATAACGAAAATAAGTAGGGACCCCGAGACCCTCAAGGTCTCACAAAGTACAAAAAGGATAAACCAAAAAGTAAGAAATAAATAGATAACCCCACATAGGTATATGCCCACACATATAACTATGTTATCAAGTAATACATCTCAATCATGAGGTAAACACAAACATTACTGACTCATCTCAACCAAGATTTCTATTCACATTGTCGAAAACACGGTTGTGGGAGAACTCCTACTCTATAGAGTATAGTGGGCCGTCCGCCAACTACTATGAGATTTCCACAAACCATGGACTATAGAGGTACTCCTTCTTTCGAATATCGTGGGTTTTCCACGCTCACACATAGGCACTCCCCACTGTGGTTCTGTCGCCACCTACGAGGCGCTCCACCTAATACCCTATAGAGGTAAACCTCTTGTCGAGTACCGTAGGTCTGCTGCCAACTACCAGGTGCTCCTACATCGTGGGTCTGCTTCCAACTACCAGGCGCTCCCCACTGGGCTAGTCGAATCAATCCCAGTCGAATCATTCCAACAGTCATCTGGTCTCACCTAGCTACTAGGTCTTCGTACTCCACTCGCTCGCCTCTGTAAGGATCTTCTCCATGAGCTACTCGTTGATTCCTTAACTATAACGAAGTCCCACATAAGTGTATCTCAAATGTCTGTATCGTCATAGGGGTCTCAACGAAACAAAGAACGCGTCAATCGGACACCCGGTCTGTGATATATAATCTTTTTAGTCCCGGGGGCCCGGTTGGATTCTTGTATGATCCAACCTGATCATATCTCAACATTAACCCAAACTCTAGTGGGGTATACTCAAAGGTACAGTCATGCTCCTAGAAGACAAATGCCACTGACGATTCGTCAAACGATCGTCTGGTGCCAATGATATGGTCGATGAATATAAATATCGAATGTCGGCCCCAGTTTGGTCCGACCCAGTCTGGGTCGAACCGGTCCGACCTGTTGGGTATGGCAAGTCCCATTGGGTGGGCAAGCCTATTAGGTTCAGCCTAGCCCGCTGGGCCCAACCCAACCGGCTGCCTGGGCATTCCCGCCTGAAGGACACCGCGAGGGGCGTGGCTCCGCCCAGAGGACGCCGCCTGTTCGGTACGACCATCGTTGCGAGGGGCGTGATTCGGGTGGGTCAGCCCTGGAGGCGGAACAGGTTCAGCCAACAATGCTCTGAGGGGGCCCGCAGGCTGGTTCGGAAGGCCGGAGCGGCTCGGCCAGTTCGGAAGGTCGGAGCTACTCGGCCGGTTCGGCCGTGAACTGGGGTGTGGCCTGGGGAGGCTGGCGGGGCCGCCGGGTAGGCCGGGGGAAGCCAGGTCGGGTCGGCATGGCGGCCGTGTGGTGGCCTAGATAGGCCATCAGGGCATCTGGGAGGGCACAGGGAAGGGCGCAGCCAGGCAGGCCGGCTGTAGGGAAGCAGCTGGGTAGGCCGGTTCAGTGTGGCTCGGGCCGGCATGGTTCGTGGAGGCCACTGGTAGCACGGCCTTTTTGGTCACCGCATTCGTCTCCTCGTCGAAGAACACCCCAAGAAGGAAAGTCGATGGAGGATGTCTTGCCATGTTACGTTGTCTCGCACCCTCCTGGCTTAGGGAGGTATCACATGGCTTATCAGGAAAAACATATGAACAATAACATATCCATACAAAATTTCATTCTAACCATTTTGAAGATGATAAGAAAATGAATTACATCATCATGTAATAAACCCCTATCTTAAATAGTCGGTCATTGTCAGTGAAGTCGCAGGAAGAAGATGAAGGAGAATCATCATTCGTCACGTCTTCCATGCAAAATTCCATTTCCTAGTTCCGCCGTCTCATGTATGATTCTCTACGCCGGTAGGAAGTCCTAGGGAAGAAGTTCGATGTTGGGGTTGTTTTTCTTTGGGAGAGAATTTTTCATCGAGAGAACACATTCTTAGTTGGAGAATGTAATTTTCCAAGTGTTGGGTGTCAAGTAACATTACCAGTGCTTCGTCACTTGGTGAATCCATCCCAAATCCTCCACCCAAGCTTCATATATATATGATTGGGGGAGAGGTAGTCAATGATCATTGGAATTTATGACTGGTCATTTGTTAAGAACAATCCTAAATTCCCACGACATTGTTACATAATTTAAAAAGGGGAAAGCTAATTAATTTACTCTAGAACAACGATTTGGTGAAATGGAATGATAAATGGTATGTGTTTTGGCATAATTAAGGGGGAATAAGTCAAGAGGCAGCAACTCATTAATTTTGGTAGTTGAGGGTTTCTCCCAATTAAAGGGGGCTTTCTTCCTGGGTGGTCCCAACCACCATTACCTCTCATGGGAGGTTATGGTTCTAGTGATCCCCACCACCTTAAACACTCATGAGAGGTTAAGGTCTGATGTTACCCACTTCCAACTTCAACCTGGATGTTTAGTTCTAGTGGAACCCCCCTGAAATTTCAACATGGAATCTTAAAATAAAATAAAGAGAAGTTTATTTTATTTTATAAATTTCATGAAAACCCCAAAAAACAAACTTTTACCTTTGACCAATAGTTGTCGAGGTGAAAGTCTCCTGACACAAATATCGGTGTTGCGATTTCAACTGTGCCCTCATATTTCAATTCTGAGCCCCAATTCAAAAGTTATAAAATGATGCCCATCAGTTTATAGAATTTACCTGAAAAAATGTTCGGAAAATTATTATCAGTCACCCTCGACCCATGCTGGTCGAGGTTACGATTTGGCTATGTGAAACACGCCACAACAGATCCAATGGTACTCTAGAATTTCCAATCTAGGATACTGTATAGATTTTATGAATTTTACAATGAAATAATTTTCACTTAATTATTTTATTTGCGGCCAAAAACTAATTTTCACCGGTGGCCCGCGCTGGCCAAAGTTACTATCTTCGTAAAAAAATCATACCCTCACGAGTTCAGCGGTGGTCTCAGATTTTTAATCTAAGTTATTTTTTGTGAGATATAAGAATTTGAAAATTTAAATAATTTATTTAATTATTTTATTTACTATTATTCCATTTTTGGGTTCTCCCACAGGAGGTCCACGCAGACTAATGATAAGTCACGCCTAGGGTAAACTCGCCATCCTGAGCACAATGTAGACCTCATATTTCTTATCCATGTAACCGTTTATGATTTATTCCACTTTATCATGAAAACTACTTACGCGCGTTAACTTAAGCGTAACAAAAGTTAGACGGATCAATCCAAGCAATCCAGGCCTCAGAATCACACACCGTAAGATTTAGCAGACTTGTAAATTTCGCATATATTAAAAAAATTACATGGATATTCTTGGTCTTTAATGAATAGAATATAGAAATTGATGGAAATAACATAATTATAATATATGAGAAGATTTAGAAATATTTAATTTACTGAATTCATTAGACGTGGGAAAATAATTAATGAAAAGGAAAATAAATTCCAATGAATTCCTCAAAAACATAGAAGAAAAAATAAATTATATACATAAATAATTTTTTATTTTTAGAACAAATTAAATTGTGAAATTAATATATGTTTATTGATAAAATAATATTTCAAGTAGTTTAACTTTTATATTTTGTATGTCTTGAAAAAACTAAAATTAATAATACATGGAAGAAAATATTCCTGACCCAAAAAATGAAAATAAAATGAAATTAAATAGATAAATAATAGATATAAGTCATTTATAGATCATGGGGTGAATTAATAGTTTGATAAATTAATAGAGGAAAGTCAACGATAATAATGTAATATTAAAGTGTCCCCTTACCTGTAGTCCTGAGTCTATTTTGATATTACTTTAACATCTGAAAAAAGTAACAATGTATATGGATTACTTTAATTATAAAATTATTCATTGTTATTCCATTATTAATATCCATTCATTAAAATATATTATTTATTTAATATGTTAATTGTGTCCATAATAATATTTTATTTAGGTTGTTATGTCTAAAGATTAAAAACTAAAATGGGATAATGGTAACGGTCAGTTGAATTTGTCCCCCGGTTCCATATACTCCAAAAATTTTAAGGTATAGACTCTTGTAATTCAGTTTGTATATAACATCTAAAATTCAATTGATATTATAAAAACAATAATAAATTAATGGCTTATTCTTAGTAAGTTATGTTTTAAGAGACTTCACCAAGAATTATAGATTATTTTTAATATTTTTTCTATGATACTAATTTTTTCAATTAAAATTAATAAATATTATATTAATTTACATTTATTATTAATTTTATATAAGAAATAAATTATCAAATCTACCATTAATGGTGTAAGTGATAGTAAAAAACATCATTCACTTATTTTTGATATTTTAATGTTTGGGGTTGAAGCCTAATTTTATTATATAATGCAATGACCTCTTTAGACTGGGTAGAGAGAGACAAATTACATAGCCCGAAGGCCGAAGAACCAAGCCCAAGTGTTCAAAATACACGGCTTGAAAGCTCATTTTTTGTCCCAAAGGGCCCCTCAGTGAAAAGTACAGTTATAGTACCCTGGCTGCTACTGTGGCATGAATACAAGGCTTCAAAAATATAATTTCATATAAATTAAATTAAAACATAACTTGTTAAAAATATACACTATACATTATTTCTGTTGAATAATTTGTGAAATAAATTTATATTATTGTAATATATATATTTAAATAATTTATTCCTAATAAATAATACATATTAGACATTTTGATATTTTAAATAATCATGTTACTATTTAAATGGATTGTTATTATTATAATAGTTGTGTAATCATTATGGTTTATCTAAATACATATTATGTAACATTTGATTCATTCCAAAATAATATTCTGGTGGTTTACTATATTTTAACATAATTTTAAAAAAATTCTACTGATTTGTTATCCTTTTTTAGATGTTCAATAGTGGTTGTATTATTATGAGATGATAACCCAGTAGATATGTGAATGTTTTTACTAAAATTTACATGTTTTTAGTATCTGATTATACTTATATTTATCATAGAGAATGTACTCTTCATTACATTATAATGTTATGTCATAAAAAAAATATGTGTAAATCATTACATGGAGTATATTTCAATATATTATATTATTTTAAGGGCCAATAATAATTATAAAACATTATTGTTTCTTAGAAAAAATATTCATAATAAAATAGAGTATGTTATTACATACCTATCCCCTTCTATTCAACCCCATCAATCAGATGTCCTAGTTCTCCTCACAATGTTATGGGTATATTATTTCCATTCATAGAATGTGGGGATACATGCCTCACTCACTACCATCACATTAACGACCAGATGACCTTAGTTTCACTACAACTACTATACCAATGTTAATTACTATTTCCACTACCTACCATCGATTGTGAGGTTTTTCTAGAGACAAAAAACCTTCAAAAATATTGAATTTCTGTAATATATTTATCTCATTATATAGATCTAATATAAAATAATTTTACCCTAAATAAAAAAACAATAAAATTAAATAAATAATGAAAGTAAAAGAAAATGAATGCATTAATAAAATAAAATCATAAATCAGATCATCTTATTTGTGGTATTGTAATGTTTTTATAAATATAATTTGTATTATAGTATAACATTTTATATAAAATTCTATATAAATTTATATAAATTCTAATATAATTAAAAAGTCCTCATGATTTATATTAAAAATATCTCAAAATTTATCATTAAAATATTCAATAACATTATGTCATTAAAATCATATTTAGCCATCGAATCATGATATATCGTTAATTTATTATGATATTTTATACATATTTTTTAACATTATATCTTATCTTTATGAATGGCCTAAATCCATACCATTAATTTAAGAAATTACAATACCATTATGTTCATTATTTTTAGAACATTATATTACATTAATTTGACTCCAGGATTAATTAATTAAATAAGGATATAATTATTTAAATTATTACTCCACTAAATATTCAAATATGAGACACCGATATAAGTATTATACTCTTTCATCAAGAATTTCTTGTTCTTTAATAAATATTTTAACTGTTATATTGAGGAACCACCTTACAACTATAGAATTTCATATAATTTAGTATGGGGTAATTTAAATTTTTTTCTAGTTTTACTTTCATTTCTATTTTATTTTGACAATAATGGGATGTTTTTTGGATTTTTGACCTTTCCACATCATGGTGGGGGATGCGCCATTCCATGGTACTAGTATATTTGAAAATCCTAGGACATTGAAATGGAATTTTTTGATTCATAGTGAATTTTGTATATTTATTTTAATTATGGGAAAATTAATGGAGATCATGCTATGGTTGTAGAAATTTGGTTAACTTAGAGGCGAAAACAGATTGCACTATACTATGTGTTGTGCTTGTGGGAATATTGATGGACAATGTGAAGCACCACATCAAGATTCTAACTAAGGTTGGGTGGTCATGAACCATATATAAAATTTCTAGTATATAAGTTCATTTTTATATAAGAAGGGTAATTTGTTCTAATGGTAGGGGAATAATGTTGTGTTCCCTAGGGGACACATAATGGTAGTTCCCCATCCATTTTTTAAAAAATATATTTTTGGTATTATTATTTTCCCTTCATTTGATATTTTATAGAATATAGACCCTCTCCCCTTTATTACATCATATCTACCATGAATGAATAACTCTTATCAATCTCCCACCTTCATCAAATTTTATTATAATCAACGTTCTTTATCATTTCAAAAGGATTTATCACTGTATTCTTCTTCATTTCTCTTCCTCTATTGTCCCTTCAAAATTTCTCATAAGGATTTATTTCACCCTAGAAGAATAATGGACATTGGCATGTTAATTATGATATAAGAGGGTATAATATTTTGGGTTTTTTCATTATTTTTTAATATGATTTCTAAGTTAGTTATATATCTCATTTGAAGGAAATGTGTTGAAATTTGTTTATTCTTTATTGAGTCAGGTAATTCTTTGTTAATTCACTTATATATAATGTTATAAAATTGTTGAGCGTTTTAATATATTCAATTTGATTGATAAAAATATATGGTTCCATTAATGATCTTGAAATTATTTTTCAAAAAGGGGTTTATATATTGAATGAAAAGTTATTCATATGGACTAATAATAGTGCTTTAAAAATTTAGAATTTATATATTTCATGTGTTTTCAAAAATACACATGTTGTTACTCAAAAATAAACTATTAAATTAATGGGTTTCCTTGCATATATTTACTTTCAACTAAAGGGACTTTCAGTTTCTAAATGGTTGGTTTATAATGAAAGTGTTTGGTTACACACATGTAACAAGGATCTATAGATTATTATCCAAAATGGTTAGTTTAAATATACTATTTGAAATAAATTTTTATAAAATGATTTCAAATATGTTTTTGATGACAACATATCAAAGGATGTTTTAAAGTGAATTTTAAAAGAGGTTAAAATCGAAAGGCTCTCTAATCTTGGTTGGAGAAGACAATTTTTTATTTTTGGAAATAAATTACTTCTTGATTTTGAGACTCACTTTTTAGCAAATTGTTTTATTTTTATATATAATTTGAACCCAAGGGGGTGGTTTCATATAGATATTTTTTTATATATTTCTTTGGAATGGATTAAATAATAATGGGTTGGTTCTAATGAGAGTGTGTGTAGTGAGATGTGGTTTATTTCAAAATGATTAGATATTTTGGATTCATTTGGTGATATCATGCATTTTATTTTATCACAACCGTTGATTAATATCATAGGATATTGGGTATCTAAGTAAAATATCCGAATACATGTTATTTTATATTGG
This sequence comes from Viscum album, assembly GCA_963277665.1. Taxonomy (NCBI): domain Eukaryota; kingdom Viridiplantae; phylum Streptophyta; class Magnoliopsida; order Santalales; family Viscaceae; genus Viscum; species Viscum album. The sequence goes on from OY728137.1 coordinate 1,380,771,489, forward strand.
TGTTTACACATCATTTAGTGTCATAAGTGATTAGTTCCATTTTAATGTATTTTTATATAGTATATAATGAATTGAATGGGTGTCAGATGGGATTATTTAGACTCACATATTGTACTAGTGTGTGATTATGTTATGTGATTCATATTTTACTCATATAACATCACAAAATATTTCCCTTGATTCCAGGTTCTCATAAGAGATGATTTATGGGAATTGGTTTCCTGATATTATATTATCACATATCCATTATTTTACCCATAGAAACATTTTTTTATTTTGAATTTATTTTGACACATTGAAAAAAAAGTTTATATGGAATATTGTAGTTTATTATTATACATTTTTTGGTTTATATTTAAACTGTTTCTAACATGGGTTTTGAGTGTAGTTAAGAAAGATAAGTGGTAATCATAATCCAAATGATGGTTATGAAATAATTTTTTGAATATGTGTAAAAATGGTTGGTGTTTATTAATTTATATTATGTGTATATTTTCATGGTTTGAATGAAATTTAATGTAATAATTTTTAAATTCATGTTTGAAAAATATTGTTTTAAACAATATGTTCTTTGATAATTTTTTAATAATATCTAATTTTTTAGTTCTAAAATGGGAAGTTAATAAATTATGTTTTATGTTTCTCTTATTCCTAATATTGAAAATTGAAAAAAATACATTCTATTAATTATATTTTTCATAGATTTCATTTATTTTTTTGAAGATAATAACATAAAATCCATGTTGGATCCTATTGGAAATATTTACCTTACACCATACATATATAGAGGTGTTTGGTTTTTCATAAAGCTTCATTATTATTTTACGTAGATGAGTATTGGTTCATATTGTTGTTTTTCTATCTCTATCAAGGGGTTTTTTGTTAATTTGAGTGACCATGGGTCACATTTTGTATTATTTAGCATTTTACGATTCATTTATGTTGGGTACGTTATATTTGTTAATTCGGTCAGGTGTATATTATATTTTCATACTTATGTATATTCTTCAATTATTCACTATTATGTGGTATATTTTTAGGGATGTTGTTACATTATTCAAGGGTTTTTGTGTTCATTATTTTGCATCTTCATATTTTCATGATTGGCCATCCAATTATAGGATATCTCATGCCAGATTCATGATATTTTTCACTGCTTTTTATGTTCTTTTATAATTGTTAAATATTTCCCAAGTGTATATTCGTGATACATAACAAATGGTTCCACCCCACGGGGATAAAGAATACACTTCTGACCTATTATATATTTGGTTTACGTTACATCAAAGTTCATATCATAAAATTTAATTAAAAATAGTTTATGTGTATTCATTCCTAAAGTGCGCCTAGGTTCAAATAACAATCTCTTGTTGTTTGGGAGTTCAATTTGTGTGGATATACAGTTTTTAACCCTCGATAGGCATGTTTGAGAAAATCCTACCTAGATATTTCCCACCATGAGCCTTGAGTTAAAATGGGATGTCAGGTTCTTGTTGGTATTTGGATTCATCATGTTGAATTTGAATTTGAGGTGATGGTAATATAATCAGCATTTGAATTGTACATGTTTTATTGGGGTTTGATCATATTTTTTGACATAAAAATGTAAATTGAAAAGTTATCATGAGTTCTTATTACATGGAATAGAAAACAATGTTTTGACGAAAAAATATATTATGTAATCAATTAAAATAATGTTATATAATTATCATATGGAATACCAAACCATGAGACCTTGTCAATCCTAGTCTCACATATTTTTTGGTCACATTACATATACCCCTTGATGCCTTGATTACTTTGAGTGATTCTATGTGTTGGGAAATTATTTCAATTAAGTCCTTTGATATGTTGATATTATTATAATATTAATTATTTCTTTCAATTTATTATGTTATGATACTAATTTTTTATAAGAATATGGATTTAATGGAGAAACCTTGGCTTAAAAACAGTCATTAAGGATTATTTATAACATGAATTGTATTTTCATGATGTTTTTTGAAATATGAGAGTTCAAAATGAATTGAAATATGTATTTGGGTGGATAAAATAAGTTTCATAAGTTATGTGGATTATTTTTTCCAATCACCTTGGTATTTTCTTTATGGGTATTCCTTTTTCAACTCTGAGTTAAGAATTTCTTTGAAAAAAATTGGGTAATAAATTTTAAAATAGAGTTTATTTCTTGTTTTTAGAAAAGGATTGTGGTTTTTAAAATATGTTTTTGGATTGTTTTGTTCTTGACCCTTGATGGTTGTTTTAATGATGGGGTTTTTTTTATTTTTTTAGGTTTAATGTGCTTTAAGATGAAAAATTTATTTTATTTAAATGTATTCAATTACATAATATATTATTTTGACTCAAAACATACAAATTTGATAGTTTTATAATGTTGATTTCATAAAAAAAATGTGAAATATACAAATGTTTAGAATCCTTAGTCAGTCATGTTTCCCTATTGAAATGAGTTTTTGGAATCTATCTTATTGGATGTGGATTAAAATATATTATATTAATGTGTATTTTGTAACGCCCTTACCCCAGTTACCTAGAGTCGGTGCATTATTACATAACATTGGAATGATCACAAGTAAATCATGTCTCTAATGACCGATCAGTTTAGTATTATTCGAAACAATATTCATACATAAGTTCGACTTTACAACTTGAAGAAAAATACAACATGGGTATATTTCATTAGAAACATCCAAGACTCCTACATAATTCCTGAAATTCACTCATAACTAACTTATTCATATCATGGGAAAATGAAACATATGAAAGGGGTGAGCTCAAACGCTCAGTAAGGGGAAGCAATACAGCGGAAGATAACATAAATATTAAGCATGATGAATAATTGAAACTGCATGCATTTACCAATAATAAACATGAATAATTTTATCGTAGGAATATGAGAAGAGTAAATAATTCCATAATAAAACATAATCATGGGAATTAAACTAGTCAAATGACCAGATGAACCATCAATATTATTTACATAACGAGGGAATGTATAATGCCGAACCTTCTGAAACATTTTGTCAAGGACTCGGCCATAATGTCTAAAAGTTATTATGACCTCTTCCAAAACCATATACCAAATTGGGAGAGGCCTAATCCAATTCCACCTCCAGTTGCCTCATGATACCTGCCGATGAATTGAGGAGCTGCAGTGGGCTCAACCCATCACTTACTAAGTCAAATAAATTACTCATATGAAATGGTTTAAACACATCATAAACATTCACATTAAAACTAGAATACAAAATGTCAACAATTTAACCATAAACCATGAATAGTATAAAAATATCACGTCCACAGTCAAACATATCAGAAAACCTTCATGTCAATATCGATGTTTTGTATCATAATAAATCAACATCAAATAATCTTAAAATCTATCATAGGATGTTGACATAGATGAAATCAAAACCCATTTTAGAGAAATACCTCTTTCTAATTTGAAATAATCTCAGAGTAAAATAATTATAATGAAATCATTTATTTTGAAAATGTTCTTATAAGATTTTCAGGGAAGCATTGATGATGTTATTATGACATAATATCACCGTACCCTCCGAATAAGTTAAAAAAACATTCTAACCGTAATTTTTTCGAAAAGGATAAATATGAACTTCTTTTGAAAACAATGGAAAGATTCCTTTATAAACATCTTATAAAAATTCAAAAAAATATATAAATGACATTAACCCTTTATCTATATAATATTAAAAAAAATTAAAATCTATTTTTAGGAAACATCAATGTTGATTATAAAGAGGTCCCACTAGATAATTACTTATAAACAGCCTCGGATAATGATGAGATTGTGAAATAAACCCTTACATTGTAATTTTACTTGGTCAATGGTAGGTAAACCTCATATATAATGGTGAAATAATTGTTCTTAATTTATTCAATAATCATATACATTAATATGATATCATATATAATCTTTTAACATTTCTATGTTGATAATATCTTAGTATTATTATAATTTCGGGTGTTAATGGAATCGTTTTACTTTATATTATTTGTCATATGAATCATATTTGTTATGGATGGGATGTATCTTATTCGTATCCAGAATGATATAAATTCTTTAAATATTATTTTTAATCATCGAATAAAAATTAGTCTTGAATGGATATGATGGGGAATGAATCTCATCGCCTTCATGGGGAAGGTAATCCGTAGGTACGCACGATCGACAATATCATTATTTGATATTAAAATAATATAAAATTGAAATGTATATTATATATACAGAATCGTTATCATGTTATATTTATTATTTACATGAATTACACATCATTATTATACCCATCCAAAAAAATGTATTGAATAAAAATTACAACACGACGTGGAGATGGTAATCTGTACGTATGCACATATAGTGACATGTCATTCAGAGAATGAATAGAATAATGAATATGATTGTACCATATTTATAATTAAATCATAGTATATAAAATATAACATATTTATTATTTTAAAATGTAAATAACAAAGAAATAAGAAGTGGAAGGAGAAAAGAACATGGAAGATTTTGGTGAAATTATTATCTCTTTTTTGGGTTCTTCCTTTTGATTTGATAAAAATGATTCCATAAGATGGCTTACTAACTAATAGAAGGGCTCTACGATGAAGTGAGAGAAATTGAGAGGATATTTGGTCATGTTTAGGCAGATCCAAAAGGCTTTAAAAGTGTGAAATAGAGAGAATGGGGAGTTCTCTTTTAAAAGAGGGGTGAGGGGAACCTTTGGAAAAGCTAGAAATATTATTTTATAAGAAAAAAAATTTCTGTTTCTAATGGCTTCGAAATATATTATTTAATGGCTAATGTGGGGATGGGTATTAAACAACTCAACAAATTGGTTTTAGTCTGGTTGGGTCACTATATTTACTTTACATTTTAGATTTAACTCCTAGTTAAATAGTCTGACATTTACCATGTCTCATTGTATTTTAATATTATATGGAAAATAAACTTACAATATACTTCCAAGATAACCCAAAGGGGTTCATTAATGTGACCCCAATCATTATATAAGCCCTTTGGACTAACCTTATATTTTTAGGAATAGAATATCAATAATTAATATAATATTTGTTTTAAAAGCTCTTTCATGTCAATTTTGACACTATTTGGTATTTTGTTTTTTCTAATTTCATAACAGCATTATTACTTCAAAAAAATTCAACTATCCAACTCAAATATGTCATATTAACCTATAAAATATTTTTAATTCATAAAAACTCTCAAATTACATTTATTTATATATTTTTAATATCAATTATTTTAATATTTCATTAATTAGGAAAATACTGCATCACCATTGTGTCATAAATAAATTAACTTATTTAATATTTAAAAATTATAAATAAACTGCCACTATGTGGAAGTTTATTTAGATTTCAAATGAATATTTATAATTGGATTTATCTTATATATAACCATGTATTAAAAAAATTTAGTTATTAAACTTTGATTTTAACTCTTTAACTCTTCTTTTAATTAAATAATAATAAATTTCCTAATCTAATCCATGTGGATCAAAAGGGTTCATATTTTCTTCATAAGAAATTTTTTGGTCTAATTATACTTATCCAATAGAATTAGGACATGTTTAAGGGTAATAATAATATAATTTTTATTTATAATTACCCTAGTTACTTTTAACAGTGGTAAATAAAAGTAAAAAGTTACTATTAAAAAAATTACCTTATTGAACTACATTTTACACCTTTATATTAACCTAGTTTCTTATATTTTTGAAATTCCACTCACGAATGTGGTTAAATTATGTTTGATGTGAATTTGAAAATTTCCTAGGAGATGGGTAAAAGACGGTGAATTATTCAATAAAAGTTTTATATATCTGAAATTATTATAAATAGACTCTAATGAATTACATTGATCATATATAGATATTATGTATCTATTTTGACCTAAAATTAATTTAAATTAAATAAATAATTATTTAAATAATAATTCGTTTTCAAACTATAACTCATTGTTTTTCAGTATTCATCAAAAATTGAATGTTTCTAGAAAAATACAAAAAATTCACCCTAAGTTAATTTTGATATTCCGAATCCAAAAAAGAAGTCCATTTTAAAAGATAAAATTTATAAAATTTCAAAAAAGTGGGTATTACTATTCATAACAGCTAGTTTGATTGGTTGTGGTGTGTGTTAGAACTCGAAGTTGCATACAACACATGCTACTGTATTATTCAAAGAGATGTGTACTGTGGAATCATGAGGTGTTACATTATCCCATCCTTCAAATAATTTTGTCCTTGAAATTTCTAGAATATTACTGCATAAAAGGACTCGGCTGGTTCTTCATCATAAGTTCCTCGGGTTCCCACGTTGCCTCTTCCATCTTATGGTTTCTCCATAGAAATATTACCAGATGAGTCGTCTGCTTTCTCAACACTTATTATTTGGTATCATGAATCCTAACAGGCTCTTTGAAAAAAGGCAAATTGGGTTTCAGTTCTAATTCCTCATAGGTGAGTACCTGCATTGGGGAGGCATGTATTTTCACAATAGTGATTCGTGGAACACATCATGATCTTTAGAGAGATTTGGCGACATTTCCAAATGATAATCTACAGTCCCAATTCATTCTATAATTTTGAATAGTTTGATGTACCTAGGACTCGATTTTATCATCATATCAGAACATATAACACCCTTCCATGGAGAAACCTTCAAAAAACATGATCTCTTACCTGAAATTACAAATCATTCCTTCGGTTATCAGCATAGCTCTTCTACCTATATTTAGCTGCTTTGATGTGGTTTTGGATTACCTTCACTTTTCCACCGTTTCCTTCACCAGTTCTGGGCTTAAGAGTTTTCTTTAACCAACATCATCCCAATAGGTTGGTGTGTGACATCTCTCTTCGTATAACGCTTTTTATGGTGACATCTATATACTTGAATGGAAGCTATTGTTATAGGAAAATTTTACCATAGATAAATATTGATCCCCCATACCCAGAAAGTCATGTTAGAAAGATATCAACATGTTTTCTAAGTTTGGATAGTCCATTCTAATTGTCCATCAGTTTGGGGGTGGTAGGCAGTGTTCAAAAAAAGCTAAGTATTCAGAGATTTTTGATAACTTTTCTAGATTCATGACCTAAAATGTGGATCATGATAAGAAACAATCGATAGGCATTCTCCATGATGTCTCACATCTTCATTAATATAACGTCTTTCTAGATGCTCAAGTGGTAAATATTCCCTTATAATAAGAAAATAGGCCGACTTGGTATGACGATCAAGAATGACCCATATTTCATCGTTCATTCTAGGAGTTTTTTGTAGTCACATGACAAAGTCCGTAGTAATATTATCCCATTTCCACTCAGGTATGGGAAGTGGTTGAAAGACTCCGCCCGACTGTTTCCTTCCAGCTTTCACTAGTTGACAAACCATACATCTAGAAAAAAATTTAGAAATCTCTCTCTTCATGTTGTCCCACCAAAAATGTTACGTCAAATTTCAATACTTTTTGGTGCTCCCAGGGTGTATAGAGAATTTGTAGCTGTGAGCATCATCTAAGAATTCTCTTTTTAGATCAGGTATATCAGGGACACAATGTCTCTTCCCATATTTCAATATTCCATCTTCGTACACAAAGTCACTCAATCGCCCATCATTCGCAGCTTTAATATCCTTTTCAAACTCCTCATCACCGGTATAAGAACTCTTTATCCTTTATAGTAAATATGGTTTGGAAATAATTTGAAAAAGTATTGATGTTTCACCTTTCATGGTTATTTCCATATCCTTCTGTACTAGATAAATATATATAGGATCCTTTTCAACTCTCATCCTTTTCAAAACTCCATGATCATTTCTACTCAAAGCATCTTCCACCTTACATTCCTTCCCCAGGTGGTATTATATAGTGAAATCGTAATCCTTGAGTAGTTCAATCGATCGTCATTGCCTCATGTTGAGTGGTTTTGTGAGAAAATATACTTCAATCTCTTGTGATTGGTATATATATAACATTTTTCACTATAGAGATAGTGTCTCCAAATATTCAAAGAAAATATTACAGCTTCTAACTCAAGATCATGAGTAGGATAATTTTGCTGATGAATTTTTTGCTATCGTGATGCATAGGCAAAAACCCTATCATTCTGCATAACGACACAACCAAGTCCTTTATTTGAAGCATCACTATAAATAACAAACACATCATTCCCCAATGGTAGAGTCAATATTAGATCATTTCATAATCTTATCATCAGTTTTTCAAAACAATTTTCACACTCTTTTATCCATTCAAATTTAACACCTTTACGTGTGATCTTGGTTAATGAGTTATCCAACCGGGAAATATTTTGGGCAAAACGGTGATAATAACCTGCTAAACCAATAAAACTACTTAACTCAGTCATACTCATCAGTTCTGGCCATTCTTGGATTTCCATTCTCTATGAAGGATTGATAAAGATTCCATCCTTAGAGACAATATGGTCAAGAAAATAATTCTCCTGAAGACAGAATTCAAAATTGCTAAACTTCCCATATAATTAATGACTTCTAAGAGTCTTTAGGATAATGCACAAGAGATTTTCAAGATCATAGTATCTTATGGAGTATACCAAGATATCATAAATAAATACCACTAAAAAACATCGATTTATTCCTTGAAAACTCTAATAATTAGATTCATGAAGATAGAGGGTGCATTGGTCAATCCAAAAGGCATAACTGTAATCTCATAATGCACGTACCTGGTTCGAAATGTTGTTTTCGGAATGTCATCCTTCTTTACACACTACTGATGATATCCATATCAAAGGCCAACCTTTGAAAAGTATTTAGCTCAATGAAGTTGGTCGAATAAATTATCAATTTGAGTTAGGGGATACTTGTTCTTTATTATCTTAGCATTGATTTCTCTATAGTAGATACATAACCTTATAGATCCATATTTCTTTTTAACAAAAAGGACTGGGGCTCCCCATGGAGAAACAATAGGGTAAATATACCCCTTATTACTCAATTCCTCTAGTTGTTTCATTAGTTCCCCTAATTCCACAGTTTCCATTATATAAGGGGTCTTCGATGTGGGCCTTGATCCAGGAATTAAATCAATGGAAAATTAAATTTCTCGTTCTCGAGGGTTTCCTGATAGATCATCAGGAAACACATCAACATATTCTTTCACAATAGGTACATACTCTATTTGAACATATTTTCCCACCCACAGTTATTTCATTTTCTTCCTACCCAATAATTGAATTTAGTTGTGATATTGGGGGTGGATCGAGATAAGAATGAGGTGGTGAAGATTTTTCTCTAAAGATAAAGTTTTCTTTATCATCGTCATCAAAAATCGTAACCCCCTTCTTCTTATAATAAATTTTCTCATCATGGTCTGCAAGTCGATCCATACTGAGAATTATATCAAATTCAATCATGGGTATGACGATGAGATCAATAGATAAATATTATTTATGTGCTCTAATGGGGACCGATTCACAAAACAATATTGCAATGATACTTCCCTTAGGAGTTTTCACTAACAAATCCCTATTTAAATCAAATTGGAAATATATAATTTTCTTAGAAAACTGGGAAGATATGAAACAATGCGATGATCCAGAATCAAATAATGTGTTTTCTAAACTTGAGGAAACCATTAAATTACCTTCCACTACGTCATTCGGAGCTTCAACCTCAGCAGTAGTGATCACATAAGTGTGGCCTTGATCCCTTGGCCTTTTCTGAGGTATGTTTCCCTGAATATTAGGAAATTAATTTGAATAATGTCCCATATCCATGAAATTGTAGCATTGAACATTGGTAGCATCTTTATTTCCCTAACAATCACCAGCTATATGGAATTTTTGACCACATTTATAGCATACTCCTTTCCTTTTAGACAGGAAATAGGGTGCTTCCTTCTACAATTATGATAGGGAGGAAATTCATTTCTTCCCTTCTTCCCTATTTCATTATTTACTTTCCCATAGTGTTCAACGGATCTCTTCTTCTCTTGCTTTGATTTAATGTCATAAGACTTATAGAATTCTTTTTCTGTCTTGATAGCATACGAGACAATATCTTCGTATGATTATAATGATTGTGATACTATTTACCAATGGAGAAATGGTTTTACCCATCAATGAAAAGATAAATATAAAATCTTGGGTTACATATATAATCTGATGCATGCCTCGCTAACCTTGTAAAGTTAGGATCATAATTTGCAACGTTCTCATCCTATTTTTTCCGTAGACTCAGAAATTGTCTTTCCATATCCGCTCGATGGTCATGAGGAAAGTATTTTTCTATGAAAATTTATTTAATCTCCCTCCATTCCATATTTGATACTTCCTCACAATCCTTTGTGTGTTTAATCAAGTACCACCATTGATCAGTATCTCCAGTGAGGTGGTAATCTGCGATGACAACTTTTTCCCTTTCTCTACTCCCCAAAGCGTGGAATATTTTCTCTAAGTTATTTATCCATTTCTCAGCCACTAATGGATTTGTACTCCCATTAAATGTTGGTGGATGTTGCCTCATGATGTTATCTGAAATTGATCCTCCACGTTGTGGATCAGGGTGCTCCATACGGGTAAAATTATTATTCATAACTTGAGTGAGTTGTACAAGTATGGTGATATGTTGATCAGCACCAGTTGTATCACCAGATCCATTAAAATTATCTGGAGTAGGAGGAAAATACATACATGAAGTGCATGCATTGATACTATTTCCATTCCTTCCACCAGGTTCCATTTCTAAAAAATGGCATAAAATAGATTAGTTTGTGAATAAAAATAGATAATTCCAAAATCGCAAAACACATAACATAAATTGAAAAGTTTATGCATATAACCCATAATCATAAAAAAAATTTCATTGAGGAATTATATACTCATAAACCCTTCATAATGGGTTTTAATGAAAATGAGAATTATCTTAAGCATATCTTCTAGAAGTGTCGTAAACAAGAGTGCAGCAAATCCCATTTTCATGCACTAGTTCCCATTCAAGTTTATCTCAAATAGGTGTTTTCGGTTTTTACCCCTAGGTACATCTGTGCCAGATCCAGCTCTACCAGCTCATATCTGGATAGGGATGTATTTCTTGAAAAACTCACAAAGTATGTTAAATAGAAAAATTTTAGGAAGTTCTTCTATACTAATACTCAATGTCATTCTTAGGGCTATGTGCTCCAATTAGAGTTTATTTATATCTAGTTTCCAAGTTTTGTACTAAAATTATTCTGATACCAACTGTAATGGCTCAACCCCAGTTACCCAGAGTCGGTTTATTATTACATAACATTGGAATGATCTCAAGGAAATCATGTATTTAATGACCGATTAGTTTAGTATTATTGGAAACAATATTCATACATAAGTTCAACTTTAAAACATGAAGAGAAATACAACGTGGATATATTTTATTAGAAACATCCAAGCCTCCTAGATAATTCCTAAATGTAACTCATTACAATATTCTTCATATCCTATGATAATGAAACATATGAAAGGGGTGATCTCAAATGCTCAGTAATGGTAATCAATACAACGGAAGATAACATAAATAGTAAGCATGATGAAAAATTTACACGTCATGCCTTTACGAATAATAAACATGTATACGTTTATGGAAGGAATATGAGCTGAGTAAATCATTCCATAAAAAAACATAATAATGGGTATTCTACTAGTCGAATGACCACATAAACCATCAATATTATTTCTATAATGAGGGAATGTACAATGTCGGAAATTCAGAATCATTTTTTCAAGGCCTCAGTAAAGATGTCTAAAAATGATTAAGGCATCGGCCAAAACCATATATCAAATTGGGAAAGGCCTTGGTAAATTCCACGTCAAGTTGTCTCATGAGACCTACTGATGTTTCGAGTATCTATAGTAGTCTCCATCCATCACATACTAAGTCCAATACATTCTTTATATGAAATGTTTTAAACATATCATAAACATTCTTAATAAAACTAGCATACAAATTGACAATACTTTAACCATAAACCATGAATGGAATAAAAATACCAAATCCACAATCAAACATATCAAAAACCCTTCAATAAAATATGGATGTTTTTTATCACGATTAATCAACTTCTAATAAACTAAAAATCCATCTTAGGATGTTCACATAAATGAAATCAAAACCCTTTTTAGAAAAATATCAGTTTCTATTTTGAAATCATTTAAGAGTCACAAAAATATAATGAAAACATTTATTTTAAAAATGTTCTTATAAGCTTGTAAGGGATGCATTGGTGATGTTATAATGACGTAATATATTTTTACCCACTGTATAAGTTAAAAAAACATTATTACCTTAAATTTTTTGAAATGGTTAAAAAGGAACTTTTTTGCAAGACGAAGGAAATATTCCTTTAAAAACATGTTATAAAAAGTCAAACAACGGTATTAATGACTTTAAAAAATTGTCTATTAATAAGTAAAAAATGTTTTAAAATATATTTTTAAGTAACCTGGATGTGGAGTATAATGACGTCCCAGTAGATAAATACTTATACACATCCTCAGATAATTAAGAGATTGTGAAATAAACCCTTACCTTGTACTTTTCCGTGGTCAACGGTAGGTTAAACTCCTGTATAATTGTGAAATAATTTTTATTAAATTATTCATGAATAATATCAATTAATATGATATCATGTATGATCTTTTAACATTTCTTTGTTAAAAAATCTTAGTATTATTGTCGTTTGGGGTGTTAACGGATTCATTTTCCTTTATATTCTTTGTTATGTGAGTCATATTTTTTTATGGATGGAATGTATATTATATGTATCCATAATGATATCAAGTATTTAAAAATTATTTTTAATCATCTAATCAAAATTAGTCTTGAATGGATACGATGGGGAATAAATCTCATCGCGTTCATGGAGACGGTAATCTCTACATACGCACAAGAGACAATATCATTCTTTGATATTAAAATAATATATAATTGGATGATATATCATATATACTGAATCATTATCATGTAATATTTATTATTTACATGAATTACACATCATTATTATACCCATCCAAATAATAATGTATTGAATGACAATTACACCACGATGTGGAGACGGTAATCCGTACGTACACACGTATGGTGACATTTCATTCAATGGATTGATAAAATAATGAATATGGTTGTACTGTATTTATAATAACATCAAAATATATAGAATATACAGGATTTATTATTTTATAATGGAAATAACAAAAAAGATGTAGTGGAATAATAAATTAACTTGAAAGAGGGTGGTGAAATTATTACCCCTTCTTCGGTTCTTCCTTTTGATTTGATCAAAAACACTTTTTAGGTTGTATTTATGACTAAAATAAGGCCTCTAAGATTAATTTAATAAAGGTGAGATGATATATGGGTAGGTTTTGGCCATGCTAAAAGGCTTTGATGGTTTTAAATAGAGAAAAGGGGGAGTGCCCTTTTATAAGAGGGGTGAGGGGCACCTTAGGAAAAGCTAGTAATATTATTTTATAATAAAATAATTTTCGCTTTTTAATGGCTCCAAAATGTATTATTTAAAGGAAATGGGGGGTATGGGTTTACAAAAACTCATCCAATATGTTTTAGACAGGTTTTGGTCACTATATTAACTTTATATTTTAGATTTAAATCTATTTTAAATAGTTTGAGATTTACCATGTCTTTTTGTATTTGTATATTATATGATTAATAAATGTACTATATACGTGAACACCAAGTGTTTCATTAATTATACACCTATCATTATATATGTCCTATGGGAAAAACATAGATTTTTGGGAAGAGAATATCATTAATAATATAATATTTGTTTAAAAAACTCTTTTATGTCAATTTTGACCCTATTTGGTATTTTGGTTTTTCTAAATTAATAACAGTATTATTACATAAAAAATTCATATAACCAACAATAATATGTCATATTTTCCTATAAAATTAGTTTAATTCATAAAAAGACTAAAATTATATTTATTTGGATATTTATAATATCAATTATTTTAATGTTTCTTTAATGAGGTAATTACAGCATCACTATTATGTCATATATAAAATATATTATTTATTTTCTTAAAATTATAAATAAAATACCATTATGTAGGAAATATTTTTAGATTTATGATGAATATTTATAATATCATTTATCTTTTCTATAACCCTATATAATTTTCTTTAGTTATTAAACTTTGATTTTAACTCTTTTAACACTTCTTTGAATTAAATAATAATAAATGTCCAAATCTAATCCATGTGGACCAAAGAGGTTCAAATTTTATTCCTAAGGTTGTTTTTGGTCGAATTATACATACCCAATAGAATTTGGACATGTGTTAGGATAATAATAATATCATTTTTACCCTTAATTACCCTATTTACTATTAACTGTGGTAAATAAAAGTAAAAGGTTACTATTCAAAAAAAATTATTTTTATCTTATTGAACCACATTTTACTCTTTGGTATTAACTATGTCTCCCAGATTTTCAAAATTACACTCAAAGAAGTGGTAAAGTTATGTTTCATATGAATTTTCAAATTCTCCTAGGAGATGAGTAAAAGACTGTTAAAAGATCAATAAAATATTTATATATCTAAAATTATTATAAACTAACTCCAATGAATTACATTGAACTTATTTATGTATTACATGTCTATTTTTACTGAAAATAAATTTATATAAAATAAATAACTATTTTAATCAAAATTCTATTTTAAACTATAACTCAGTGTTTTTCAATATTCATCAAAAATTAAAAGTTTTCAGAAAAATACCATAAATTCACCCTAAGCTAATTTCAATATTCAAAATTCAAAAATGAAGTCCATTTTGAAAGATAAAATTTATATATTTTCAAAATGTTGGTATTACTATTCATAACGGCTAGTTTGATTGGTTGTGGTGTGTGTTAGAACTCGATGTTGCGTACAACACACGCTACTGTATTATTCAAAGAAATGTGTACCATGGAAGATTGGGGTGTTACATATTTTATGCTATATGTTTTTTACCACAGTAATTATTGGGACTATTTGAGGTTATTTTATAGCCATTCCAATGTTGTGATTATATTTAGTATGATTTAATGTATTCTTACTTGTAATGTATTGAGTAAACATAAGATTTTTATATTTTTGGGGGAATTTCCATTCTTATTCCAAGATCTTACAAAACATCTAAATGAGTTGTAGGTATTATTTTATTTCTTATTAGGAATGGTTATAAGTAATGTAATTATTTAATATAGAATTTAACAAGTGGGTTTAGATAGGATCCATGTAAGTAGATATGAGTAGTCTTGGTTGGTAATACATAGACAGATGTTGGTGTTGATATTGAATAATATTATATTTGTTTCGTATGATGGTCTATATGGGGATATTTTCTAAATGAATTTATAACAGTTTTGGTTTTTCAAAAAGAATAATTAAGCGTTTTTTCATTTCTACAAGTCTGAGAATTGAATTATTTAGAATCATCATTTTAATATTTTTGTTCCCTTTATTATAATATCAGAGAAGATATATTTATGGATAGAGTAATTAATAATGTTATATTTCACGTAAGCGACATGAGGAATCATAGTGTATATGCATATTAAACTAGGATAATATGTGGTTTTTTATTATACTATGGGATCTACCAGATTGGGTCACTTTTTCGAGAATACTATAAGCTAATGTTTGATGATCTTTTCATATATTACATATCGGTGTAGTTTCATTGCCTGTGTTTTCATCCATGTTATTTTTTATTGATTCTTGTTTCTGGTCAGTGTGTTTCTAAGATATCATGCGATTTAATGAAATTGATAACTCCAACATTTGATATATATATATATTCAGTGATTTTATGATATTCGGGAAAAAATTAATTATTCTACCATTGTTTGGTTTTCACTAATTTTTTTTGTTCTTAATATAGATATTTTTTTTGGATTCCTCTATTAATTTTGGGAATCTTAGTTTTCTTGGGGGTTCACATATTTAATTAATGTTTCATATTGTTACACCATTTTATATAAATGGTAGATGTCATAGAGACCTATCAAATGCCTCATTTCAATTAGATATTTTATAGACTTTTTGTGGATAATTATCATTCTTGACACTTTCTATTGGCGTTTGAAAAACATTTCTATTAATTCTGATGAAATGGTGGTTTTAGTGGTATTTCTTCTTTATATAATACTTCTATTTCTTTCCAAGTCTTTATGGTGTTATAATGAGGCAAGGTATGTTGGGTTGTGACACTCCAATGTCAGAATGATATTTTTTATTATTTTAAGGGGATCTAACCACATCATTCCATGGTAGAGGATGCACTATGTCATGATGCATGTATAAAACGATGAATTGGTAGAAATACTTCTGAGATTGATATATCAAATAATTTATTGATTTCATGCTTTCCTATGGAATTCATATTGGGATTCAATTCTCTGGAGGTGGGGTTTTTTGTTATCAAGAATGAAAATGTTTAATCCACCAAACCATGGTGGTTTCATGGGGGTCATTTTAATTGACCACTGGAAGCATCATGCCATGGGGTTCAATATTTCAACTTGTTAAAGAGTCATTTATGAAAGTTCTAGTAGGAGTGAGGGTTTCTATTATGTCTTGATGATTTGGGATACATGTCGGGGAACCACACTGTGGTTATTATGTTCCATGTTTTTTAGGTTCTCTCACTAGTATCTTTTTTATTTCTCTCATCTGTACCCATGTAATTTTTACGGAATTATCCCTTCTCTTCTTTTACCCCTCATGTCACATAGTTGAGAAGATATCATTGGGACCTCCCTCTTTCATCCCATAATTTAAAAACCCAATTAAAAATAAAATGAAGGGGATATCACATGTTATTCATTTATATTCTATTACTAAATTCTCTCATCACTATTTCTCATAATTTTTTTATACAAAAAATCTAATTTCAATGGGTTTTGGAAATAGTATTTTGAATGTGCCTAATATTATTTATTTTATATTTTATGGTTTTAATATTCCATTTTTCATATTTAATCATTTTTTGTTGAAAGATAAGTGCTTAGTGTTTCTCCACACAAGTGAGGTGGGTGATCATAATCACATTCTCTTCAAATATATGTCCTTAAATTATTTAGGGTCTTAAATTCAATATTCTAAATTATAAATATGATGTTCCCTTAATGGTATTGGATATTAGTTTTCAATAAGTATTATATTTGGAATGATAAGGTATTTTTATGAATTCTAAATGATTAATTATAAATATAAAATTTATCAATGGAATGTTTTTACTAAAATTCTTTTGTATTTTTATGAAGAGAAATTGTGATTTTAAAGGGGGGTTTAAGACCTGTTTCATTTTAATAATGAGATTATATAATTTTTAAGAGATATTTTTTGCATGAAAAGGTTGTTTCAATTATATGTGATATGTTTCATGACTTACTATCGTAAATGTTTATAATAATTTGAATTGTGTAATAAAAGTGATTTCTAAATAGATTTTCTTGAATGTTTGATAAAATACTTTAAAAAGATGTTTTAAAGTGAATTTTTATTGTGGAAAAATTATCTTTTAATTCCCTGTTATTTTTCAAAATACAATTTTGTTTTTTCTAAAATAAATTATTCAATTATTCTGATACATTCATTGAAGACAATTATTTTTTGGAATAATTTCTTTACAGAAGAAATATATTTCATTTATTTCATTTATTATGTGATGATTTTTCATCGATGAAATGAAAAGGGGTTATTTATTTCAAGGTTGTAAAATGAAGGATGTTGTTTAATTAAAAATTTATTATTTTAATTAATTAATTTGGTGATGTCATGCTTATTTTTTTCTCACCAACATTGATGGAAATCATGGGATCATTGGTATCTATGTAGAACTTTCTGATCTGTGCTATTAAAGCATGGTTTTATTACAAAATAAATTTCCCAAGGAATGTTTTCCTCACATAGTGGTTTACTATATAAAATATAGTAATGAAAAAGGGTTCCAAAAGGGTTGTTCCAGTATTACATAGGGTCCAGGTCAGTGATCATATAGGATTATTCTTACACCATTCATGTTAGAGACTAGTAATTTTCCAACAATGCATCGTTCTTTTTATGGTATATGAATAGAATTTTGATCCACGAATTTCCATTATCCCCTACCCTTTATTTTATTCTATTCAAACAATATGTGGTTTTATTATTATTTCTTTTTCTTTTTTAATACATGAATTATTATGATTTTTCAATTCTGATCATTGTTTTTCTATTACATAAAATGTTCTAAAATGGTTTTGAAGTTTAATTAATATTGTATAGTCATAATTATTTTCTAAATAGTATCTTAAAGATAATTTTTGGAAAATTAGTCAAATGGGTTAGGTTTTTTCTTGTAATTGAAAGCTATATTTTTTTGTTTAAAAATAATGTAATGGTATGTATTCTATTTGACATTTGGAATTGAAACATATAATTTTAAACTAAATATTACATGGATTTTAAGAAATGATTATATTATGATTTTAAAATGGGAATGGAATTAAAAATGTTAAATTTTTTATTCATTACTTATTATTAAAAAAATTCAAACCCTATTTAATATGACATATTCAAGTTGTATTTTATATAAAGTTCTATAATGTAAATTTTATAGACTCCACAGTGAAATCCCATTGTGAACATTTCACTCACACCATCTATATACACTAGGATTTCTGTGTGTGTGAAACTTAATGTTAATTTTATTCTCTCATTTATTTATTCTAGACATATATTTTTTTGGGTTCATTAATGGATGTGTGGTTGTAGTGAGTGATTTTTTCGGCATCTGGTGTATTTTGGAACAAATAAAATTCAATTATATTATGTTATTATTTAGAATCATCCAATTCAAAGCTAAATATATTTATTTTTTTTTGTAATGTAATTTTTCCCACTTTTCATCAATCAATTGTATAGTTAGGATGAATTTATCTTTATTATACCAAATTTGGATATTTTAATATTTGATATCTGCTTATTTTCATTCATGGAAATCCAATATATTTATATATCTAATTAGATTAAAGATTTTTTAGAGGGATTATATGAGTTATTTTTGTATGTATGAAATAATTCTTATTTGTGTATCCTAGATACCCAGTAATTGTTTATCTATCAAAGTGGATCAAGAACAACATTTGGGAATAATATAAACCATGTTTGTTTGAATTTTTTTGTCATCCTTGTCCAATATTTTATAGGTGGTTTCATCTATGTTGATATTATTATGTAGTCTATAATTATAAACAAATATTTTAAAATTATTCTTTATATTAAATTTTTATGTGACTTTTTATCCATTTTATTAATTTCAACTATCATTAAAAATATAAACTTTGGAAAATTATTTAAATACTTACAAAACATAATTATTTTTTGGAATCAATACAAACAAATTTCTTTTGGATATTAAACATGATTTAACATCGAATTATATTTTTTCATTTTAATAAAATAAAATATTTTATCAAAAAAATTATGTGGTGTTTAAAAGGACAAATTTTAAGGCCTAATTTATGAAATAGTTCTAATTTTATTTTCATAATTGAATTTTCCTGAACATAGGATTTGGAAACTAATTTTCATCCATTATAACTTATGGAAATCATTTTTTTTTGTCAAATAAGGTTGCATAGTGTTAAATGAAAATTCAAGGAGAAGTTTTTAGTGGAAACAAATGTTCTCTTCGAAAGTGTGAGACTCTATTTTTCCCAATAACAGGGTGTTTGATTGACAAATTATTTTTAACATTGAGTTTGGAAGAATGTATTACATTGGTATGGTAATTTTTTTTAAATGATTGACTTTATAGTGAATATGACTGAATTTAAAATAATTATCCTATAATATATTTAATATGCATATTAACCAAAAATACACTATAAATTTTTAAATTAAAAGATTTATCATAGTAAACTAGGCTTAGAGAATACCTCAATATGGATTCCACTACTGAAGATATAAAATACAATAAAAAATTATTTATTTATAGAAAAATAAATTTTCCATTTATCGGAATTATCCAATGATATTTATTATAGGACATCAAATCCTCATATCATGTTATATATTCTATTTTTGATTAATGTCATGGATACCATCTATGACAATATCTAAAATGATATAACTTTGTGAGATAGTGATTAAAATAAATCCAACAAAAAAAATATTGATAAAATTATAGAGAAGTTAGACTCTAATAACATCTCTCTGTGAATTATTGTATTATACTTGATAAGGATAACAAGTGTTTTATATATTTCACTTTTATGATTAAATATTAATATTTTTGTAGCACCATGTAATATTAAAGGAATAAAATATGTTTAATAAGATAATGTACAATAAAATAATACTAGATTACAATATGTCACTCGAAAGCATTACAATATATTTTATCTTAAAATAAATTTAATCTCTTTGATACATTATGATAAAAATAACCTAGGTTTGTTTTATCTTTAATAGAGAATTCAACATCGATGACATTTCTTTATAACCCAATGATATATATGACCATTATAACCTATACATTAAATTTGTGTGTATGAATAAAATTATCAATTATATTAATATTATGGTTTCATATAAAACAATAATCATTTAAAATAAAAAAGGAAATGTTATTGGTGAAGAGTAATTTATCATAAAGGACGTATTAGTCCTGTTTAGTACAAAAAATATATAATATTAATTTTTTACCATATTCATAAAAAATATTTTAAAAAATAAAAAAATAATTATAATTATAATATGAAAATTAGTATAGGGTTTCATTTTTTAATTTTGGGGAAAAGTGTCATTTTTTGACGAATAATGAAAAATAATAAATTCATATGGAAATTTTACGTTTTCGAATAATTTATAATGATATGTTTCAATATTGAATGTTTTTATAAGTATATTTAGTTTAATAATATATAAATTAATCCAATTTATGATTTTTTTATTTTTTATTTTTTATTTATTTATAAAAACATTGTAATCTTTTGGTCATTTACTCTTTCAAAACATGTTTTCACATCGCTTCGTCATAAATATTTTCGAATTATATTTATACACTTACATGAATTGAGTTTATAAATATTTATTCCATATTTTTAATCTCAATAATTTATAATTTTTAAAATTTCCAACAATATTTTTTACTAGAATTTGTAGTAAAAATAGTAATATTTAATTATCATGGTTATGGTAATGATAGATTTATCGGGGTTTTTAATAAGTGTATAAGGGTATTAAATGACCTAAAATTTCAAACAACCATTATATGAAATTATTTCCTCCTTATGAAATATATTTTAGATAATGTACCATTTTTGGAAGCTTATGGAATGATTAAAATGTGGGTACGAAGGATTCATTCAAGAAAATTGCAATTACGTCATTCACCCTACTTATATTTTCCACCCTGTCTCTTCACAAATTCAAACAATGAAAACTATTTGATTCTAAATGTTCCAAACAAAATCTCTACTAATAATCCATCATCTCATCATATTAGTATTTTTCAATAAATAAATGTTGGGAAGATTTTGTTTTAAGACAATGTTGGTTACCTAAAGAAGAGGTTATGTTCTTCAATGAGAATCTTTATTTTATTTCATTATCCACATCAATGATTTATTATTATAATGTCATGGTATAACAGTAATAATATTTTACATATATTTAAATTTTAAAATAATAAATTCAATTCCTAGAACCACCTCTACTTCCATAAAATTTTTTATGTAATCATCATTTGGGTGTACGGCATATTTCTGCCTCGAGAACCAATGTAATTCATTCTTACATTACAACCTTTCATGATTTTATTTGATGATGGATATAAATATATACATGATATTTATAAAAAAATTTACTTATGTATTCATTATATCATATATATATATATATATATATATATATATCACGTTCCATTTTATATAAGATATAAAAGTGTCACGCATGCGTTTGTTGGACTATCTCCTCACAAATAGATATGAGTCATCCTTCCGTAATGCATCACTTGAATAGTGACAATGATAATGTTATAAATTAATTAAATATTATATTCATGACATAGTTATAATTATTTAATGATATTTTATAATTTTTTCTTACCTCTATAATCCATTAAATCTGATACCATCGTTCGTGTACGAGCATACTACTGACTTCACAAAGCGATGTTAATACCTTTTTATCACCACATAACATGGTTAATAAATATACTTTTATATTTTGATATTTCTATATATATATTATGATTATTACAAATTATTATCTATTTTTTCACTTATCCACATTGTTCATTGAAAAGTAAAAAATGTTGCTCATTTCTACGTAAAACCTACAGTCTTCATGATCATAACATATTTCGTTTTTAATAATAATCATTAATTTTTTCTTATAAATATAAAATTTTAATAAAAATAAAATAATGAAATATTTATAATTATTATTCAGATGATAAATCTATTTAATTTTTGCAAGAACTAGATCATTAATGATAAAACACGATGAAGAAAACAAGGAAATTAACAAACAAAACAATGAAGAAAATAAATTATTATTATTGAATTCATGAAAAACTATTATAAAATGATAACATAAGAAATTAAAACTAATGTTACAATTCTACTTTATGTTAGTAACATGTAATAAAATACTATACAAAAGGTTAAGTATTTTTTGATCAAATGGAATCATTAGTTATAGGATGTTTCCCACTTTTTAATACATAGAAAAATATTCTGTATTCGCAACCAATTTCATTAGTGTGAGGTATATTACACCTATGAATGTATCTTATGATTTTTATTTTTAAATGTATTTATCTTTACATATCAATTTGATGATCCATTAATCATGGTGCATTAAATTAAATGATACCATTATGGTGTGAGTTTAATGATAGAATCCCATCATTCATTAGGAATGTTTATGATAATGTATCACATGTTTAAATTATTTGATCTAATTCTCAATAATTCTCATTAATTTTACTAAAATATATTTATTAAAGAAATTCATGAAATGGTTCCATTTTCACCTCATTTGTAAAAAAAATAATTGTGAAAATGATTTAATGAAAAATAAATATTATTTCAATATTTGGTCTAAAAAGCATTTCTTCTAAAGCCAGGTTTTGAAATAATTTCAAAAAAATATTTAGTATTTCCCAAATTATTAATTAAATAAATTTGGAACCATGTTTATCTTTTTTTAAAATATTTTGTGAAATTAATATCTATGTCATTTTCCAAACAATCATAAATTTATTTCTCAAAAAATGTCAAATTAATTTTAAAATATTTAGCCCTTGGTTTACCCACCAAGAATCAATTTCGTCCCATATAATTAGGATACAAAAATGTCGGGTAAAATTAATAGAAACTAGAATTTTCAACTTTTACAATAAAATTGGACTAGATTAATCCCCCATTTTAAGTTAAATTTTGATGTTTAATATGGAGACATATTAATGGGTCATTGATGAGAAATATGAACTTCTTGGTTTCCTATGATTTTAGTAATAATTTCATTAAAATTTGATAATCCATTGTGAATTTATGATGTAATTGGTTGGATAAATGTATGAATCATAATATATGTCCCACAAATTAAATGTTATCTTCGGATCCCTGGATATCATTGAATACATTGGAAATAGATCATGAAATTGTTGAGTAAAATAGTCCCCAAAATTTTTTCTTTGTACAGATAAATTTTTATGTTCATTGGGGTTTATTTTTTATCTCTACAATTACTTGATGGGCCTACGGAAAATTATGAATTGTCTATAAATTTGTATTTTGATTTAAAAAAATATATATTTCCTTATTATTCATTGATTGATCTGAAAAGATAGAATTTTCCAAATAATGTGATCAATAACATTGATAATTATGAAATTTAAATAGGGAATATAATTATTTCCTTAATAAGATGATTGATTGGTTCCAAATTTTATCATTAAATAAAATATCACATGTGATGAGAAATGATGTGAAATTTATAAAATGAAGTAAATGTCATGTTTATGGAATATGAAATATAAGAATATTGAAATATAACCATTGAATATAATCCATTTTAAGTGGATAATCACAACCCCAACATGATTTTTTCTAGCTCTGATCAATAATTTTCTACAAATTTTAAAATTGATTTATTTTTTTTTAAATATAGTAATATACAAATTCTCAAAAATACATCGTGAAAAAAATTATGAAATCCATCAATAAAAATTTGATAACTAATTTTCATAAAGATATTACAAGCCCAATCTCATTCATTCAATCAAATTAATAGTTATATTTCATCCTCCTTCAATTAATAATGAAGGTGTGTTTAGCATAATAAAATATATCTATCCAATTTTATTGTCCAAGGGGAAGAATTTCAGTTATAGGATGGAATCACATTAATCCCTTGTATGATTATTAAATTTTTATATTTTTTCATTTTAAATTATTTTTTCATTTTTAAACAACATTATAGATGAAAATACCAACATTGGGAAATAAAACATTGGGTTCATGATCCCCTAGTAACAAATTCCATTCATTTTTTTCAATTCCATGAATTAAATAGGGATTTAAATCAACAATATATGTAAAAAATCTATATATTCATGATCTCTATGTTTCAGACATCACACATTCGGATAAAACATTTCTATATGTTTTATTTCATTTTATTTTCTATATTAGATAGTCAAATTAAAATAAATATATCCCTAAACCCTATTCCATAGGGAATGTAACAAATAAATTCAAAAATTACACCCAAAAACCAATGGACATGAATTGAAGAATTTTTATTAAGAGGGTAATAATATTATGATTATAAAATAAAATTAGAAAATTGTCCTTTCTGAAAACTATTCTCATGAACATAATAATTCAATAATATCATATTCATGAAATTAAAAATCATTTGACACTAATAATTAATGTTTCACAATGTACATTTATTTATATAAATCTAATTAATATAATTTTTTTCACTAAATTGAATTTTTATCATAAAAGTCATATATTTTCGTCATCCCATATTTAAAATACCCCTAAAATATAATTATTCATCCCTTAATGTTGAATGTTAAAATAAGTGGAATTTTTGACTCATGAAGAAATAGGGAGATATTTTATTCGAAAAGAAAAATCGTAGAGAAAAGTTACCTAGTATTATGTTGAAGGCTCATCAAAAATAAATTGAACACTTTGGATTCACATTGCATGTTTACTATTGGTAGACGATCGATGGATAGTTTTGAAATTTACAAATAATGGGTAATATGTGTAAAAAAATGAATTAGAAACTAAATCTTACACCAGTGACATTATATCATATAAAATTCCCGAATAGTGTCCCCTTTACAAAAAGAATAAAAACCTCACATGATAAAAAAATATGGAATATTTCTTGAAAATTATAAATAATTTATTTTATGGTTGCTACCTCTACTTAGATCCCACAACTTATCTAATACAATATTTAACCATTTTAGTGATTTCATGATTCACCACTTTTACAATATTGTGATAGGGACTCAACTGTGTTTGATGGGAAGGTTTTCAAATGAATTCAAGGAAATTATTATAGGTCCACTTGAATGTGGTAATCCCATGAATATTTAAAATGGTCAATCAAATTGGGTATTTATGAATTTTTTATCTTTCTCCCCCAACCGCACTCTTTTCATGTAAGTTCAATAGTAACAAATAAAATAATATTTTAAAAAATTAAAATATTCAATTTTTTAGCATAAAGATAGGTTAAAATGATGAAAATTGTTTTTGATTATACTATATGATGAAATTCTTGAGAGGGTATGTATGGACAGTGAATTCGATCTTGGTTTGGCTTAAAACATTCATAAATAGGTAGGGAATTATAATTAGAGATATATTTACATTCAAAGTTTTCTAAGCAGAATCGGTTCCCTGTGAATATAAGTATTATCCCCCAAATTGTCTATATTATTATCAGGAAGGGTTATTTTCTTGATTTCTTTATTTCCCATAATGTTTCATTCAATGTTGATCATGAATAATCACTATTAGATCCATCAAATAGTGATTCAATCCATGGGTTCTAAATTACCTCATATTAATATAGAAAATAAATTTCAATATGATTGAGGCATCCTTTAAAATCTACCTATCCTTTCATTGGTTGAATTTCAATCTTTGATTAATTCAAATCATTTTTCATTTCTAATTTATCTAATTCAAATGTTTTCTTTTCTATATTTTATTGTGTTTTTAAAGCCTTTGATGGTTTATTAATCAATGTTAATATTTGGTCATTATATTTCCATCACTTGGAAATTATCACATCACAGAGTTTCTTATGAGATTTTATTTAATAAATGGATTCTGAAATCAATGTTGATGAGGGGAAACCCTTGTGGGAATGTGTTCTATAAATATTTCAATTATTTTAGTTAAAATCTCAATGATGAAACTTCCAAATTCATTTTCTACATTTTTTGAAGGAAATGATCATGTATTTGTTGGGGTGTGGTTGTATTTCTGTTTGTACTTCATTGAAATCTCTGATTATTCTATTCAAAAATCATTGATAGGATGGGAAATTAACCCTTTGAAATTTCACTATCCAATTGATTGTACATTTCTTCAATTGGGGGTAATCATAAAAGTGTTTATCAAATAAATTCATTATGATTGGGGATTCCCAACATTGATTCCCTATATTCTTCATCATGGGATTATGATGTGGTAATTTTGGATAATACTCCATCAGAGTAGAATTATATTATTATTTGATATTGACAAGACACACATTAATAGATAGGACAAAACATATTGAAAATGTGTGTGAGAATGTATAATTTTTGGAGAAAAGGGAATTCATGGTGAGAAAATAATGTGAATTTCTAATATACTTATATAGGTCCTTAAAAATGATACCAAAATCTCATTTTACCCAAATTAATCTTACTAGTATAAGATGCAATTGAATTTCTAGTAAGGGTATAATTTACAGGGACTGAAAAATAAACCTATCGATACTTAGATTTGATGGATGAATGGCCATGTAGCTTCCAAATATGGTGTTATATTGTATATGTAAACTGAAATACTAATTTTAATAATATAATGTTTTTTTACTTTTTTTATGTTATACCTAATTATTTAAATGGAAATAATTAAGCCGAATAGATTGGTCGTAGGAATTTGTTCAGGCTAGAATGGATGTAATTTTTTTCTTTTGATTTTCTGTTCACCAGTTCAAGAGTATCCAATCAATCAGATAAATCCCCTATAACATTGTTGGATTTAAACCATACACAATTTCAATTCCAATCCCAAATCAAATTAGAGGATCACTCTAATGAGATATCATAAAATTGAATCATACTAATACTCAAAATGTATCATTGTTAATGTTATTGAAGATAAAGAAGAAAATTAGTCCAAGAATTGAACTCTCTAACAAAATAAATAATTTAATTATTTCTGAAAATAAAATAAAAACCAATATCTTCTCATGAAAATATAAATAATAAACCCACAAAAGGGTTATCCTTCAATGTAATCAATAATATAAAAGGAAGGTGGATGTCGACTTCTAATGGTGGTATTGAAGAAGATAAAAACAAAGAAAAAATAGCACTCCATTGTATATTGAGTAATTTCACAATTTTTCATTGGGAATAAATTAACACCATAATTAAAAATTATCCACATTGTATGAAAAATTTATGAAAAGAAAAATAATAATAATTAAAACGTTTATTAATAAATAAATTTTAATGGAAAACCTTCATTAGGAAATATGATGTTATGATTATAAAAAAATCATGAAATTGCAATGGAAATAATAAAGCATCCCTTCCAAAATAATTTTACCATTATAACCTTAAATAATAAAAATAATATCCTTTTTTCTACCCCAAAATATCAATTCCCTCCCATTTAATTAGTACAGTTAAATGTGGGAGAGAAATAAATTGGAATTACAATATTAAACATTGTTCAAAAAAAGTAGGATTAGATTCCAACTTCTATTTGAAGTAAAAATTTCACATTTAAAATAATGAAATATTTAGGGGTCATTGAATTGAAATATTATATTCATGGTTTCCAAAAATAGCATTCAAAATTTATACCCAATTTTATCATCCATTCAAATGTAATGACAAAATTTGTTGACTGAATGTATCATCCTTAAAATATATCCTGAAAATTAAATGTGAAATTATTCACCCTACATATCCTAGAAAATATTGACATTATCTTTATAGATTATTTAATGAAATGATCCCCATAATTTAATCATTATACTGTTAAAATTTTATGTTTATTGGGCTTGAAATTTGGGATCTACTTTTATATAATGTGCTTAAGCCCTGTTATGATTTTTCTAAAATGATTTTTCTTTATTACAAAAAATATCCATATTACATTTTTATTAATCCTTTGATCCTAAATGCTAAAAAAATTTCATTTATATTTTAAATCATATTAAAAATATCAAATTTACAAAATAAATATAATGTTCTTTAAAAATATATGATCGGTATGGCTCAAGTTTTCAATTTTATAATTAATTGCATAGGTGTTGATAAATTTAGTTTAATTCATAAAATGAACTAAAATTTAAGCATATGGACTTTGAAACATATTAATATTAATATAAAATCCATTAATATTAGCAACTTTTAGTGTAAAATTAGTGGGAATATTATAATTTCAATCGTGTGTAAGATAGAATATCGCCTCATGATGAAAAGTTATTCATTCATGAATTATATTTATAGTAATATAGACGACTTCAATCAAATTATGTGAATTATTTTACATTACAATTATTCACTAAGGAAAATATATTATTTACCTATCATTTATTCAATATATTTTGAAAATGGAATCACTGGTCTTGCAAACATACATCCTTCCATCGATATAGACAGTGTTTTTCATTTTCAATATCAACATTTAATTGATGTACATATGTATATATTTATTTAAAATATATATTCTAATAATATAATTTATAATTTTATTTATTTTATCACACCATGATCAAACAGATAGGGCCGAAAAAATATAAACATACATGAAAAGATTCAAATTACTTCATAGAACATGGCATTAACAATGAATTGTTAATAAACGAGTAAAAAAGTATCCAGTAAATCATATATGGTATGATATATATAATTGTTGTTATATAATATTTTTATAATATACATATATTTATTATACAATATTTTTTAATGTTCATAAATTAATTCAATGCTTACGTTATTGGATTCCCTTCTCAATTTTTACTTCGGTTAAAAAAATTACGTATAGACCACCTATTTTTTATGTTGTGAATTCATTGACCATAAATGTTTTATATAGATATTATATATAATTTTATTGTAATTTAAATATCTATTTCATGATCCTTCTTTCCTGGGGTTTATGGTTCAAACGTTACCAAAGTGCTAGGTTATTTTGCTCTCAATTTTCCATCTTGGGATATAAGTTATGTTATGCATATATTTTCTATTTATTGGTATATATGTTTTCCATTTAATATGTTATATCATGATTTTTTTAATTTCATTCAATAAATATATTCCTTTTATAGTTTTATTTATAGGGTCCTATGATTTAAAATATAACAATGTGTTAATAGTTTGATGTTATAATCTCATTTTTTATCAGGAATATTTATGATCATCCTTTTGATGTTGATATATTATGATTAATATCAAAATAATATCTCTAAATCTCATCAATTATTTTTATATACTGATAATATAATTTTTAACATAATTTTGTGCTTTTTATGTACTAAAGGGATCAATATAATTTTTTTAGATAAAATAGCACTTATTTCTTCCTTTGTTCAAAATAGCATTTCATAAAAACCCATGTATTATAAATTTTTTATAAAACAATGTTAATCCTATACATAAATTAAATTTCATTTAATTTTTCAAATGTATAATACTTTTACCCATTCTATAAATAAATCTTCACACCATTTTTCAATCAATACTTATTTGGGTTTTATCGAAAATGTGAAATGATTGATTGTTTTTACATGTTTGCAATTAGCATAATTTAACACCATCAAAGCCATTTTTTCATAAAATATTCCTTTATATGTTTCCAATGAAAATTATTTGGAAAATGTTTTATGTTAAAAAAATAATTGGAATGGATTTTTTCTACACGAACCATTATTTGTTATTTTCATTCATAATAATTTTTCACCTATGATTACATCCATTTATTTTAAATAATATTTATGGGTTATGATTTTATGAATTTTTTAGGATAATTTAGAACACACATATAATATTTTCATAATATGAAGGATGGGACCTCTATATCTCTCCAATGAGTTGTGTAATGATTAATGTTATATGAGCTAATAGGTTATACTAGAGGTTATCCCAATCCATAAAGAGGGTATGTAAAATGTTAACCTATGGCCCGAAGAGGGTACACAAGAGGTTATCTAAATCCCTAAATAGGTAAACAAGTGGTTATCTACTTTAATTACATGTTATGAATGAATTAGTGGTTATCCAAGACATTTTATTTTATATGAATTTCTGAATTCCACATTTCCATGACTTATAAATGTGTTTTTCTCTCCTACATCATGTTATTCATTTCATGTATGATTCATTCCATTGAACAACAAATATTTCTTCCATGGATCTATATTATTACCAATCATATATTGGGTTTTGTTTCAAATGTCAATCTCATTTTATCATTCTATTATGCACATTATATATATATATATACATATCATTTTTAACCTTACTGAGCACCTTATATCTCCCTTTCTTATGTTTCCTTTAACATAATATTAACAATGAATTTAGGTGGGTTTGGATCTTGAATATTAGTAAAGGGGATGATTTTTGTGGGATATTTTGGAGATCATTCACCAAATAATGAGATTGTATTACGGGTCACCAATGACACTAATCTATAATACACCACATGTGTGTACTTGTGTAATATATTGAAATTTATTCTAAAAATTTTTCATTCTTATTTTTCAGAAATAAATTCCAATATAGTTTCATTGTTTTTGACGATATTTGATCCTTTTTATGAATATTACTGAAGATTTTGTAATGTATTTTAGTTTTAATTAATTGAGTCTAGGTATAACAATACCAATGATTATAGATTGTTCTCCCGGGATTCTGTGAGACATAGAGGTCATTTAGAGTTTTATCTATAGAATATGGAATTTGTACAACATATTTATAACATTCATGTCATGAAAAAGTTTCACAATGTGAATCAATTAAATACTAGATATCATGAAATGATTTAGAGTGAAAATTTTACAATACTTGAAATGTGTTCATGTCATGAGTGAGTTTTTTTTTAATATGATTATATTTATATTTTAGTATATTATTTCCAATAATATATTGAGTTAATGTGTGTTTCAATTCATTTAGTTTTTACCTTGCAAATAAATTGATCATTTTTATTTAATGGAAAGGCGTCTCTCTTAAAACCTAAGAGCCATCCAATGAAAATATTAGGATCTTGGGTTCTTATGAATCACATGACTTGATAAATTCTTTGTAGGGTTGTATAATAACTTCACCTAGGTAAGAGACCCTTCTATTAAATCATTACCACTCGTCTTAGAAGTGTCACTGCTTTGTGTTTATGGATCCACTGATATTTTGATGATTTCTTTCTTGATAGTTTCTAAATTCATATGTGATAATCTTGAGGTGGTATACCCTAGTATTGGTTGTGGTGAATAATGTTAGTTCCATGAGGCATGTCCTATTTTATCTTTATTGTCCACCACATCACGAGATAAGTTATTTCTTTTTTAAGCGAATAAGTTTTTGGTCCACTGATGGTTTCATTTGATCTTTTATTATGGATAGATCCTATTCTAAGAATTATAAGCCCTTGATTTTGGTAAGAGGATACATCTTTAATATGTGTTGGACAAACTATATTACACAGTTTTTTATAGATTGTTTTTTAAATTAATGCATATTTTTTTGGAAACATGTTTTTTCAAAATTATGTTTTATCCTTGTTTTTGTAAAAGGATATTTTGAAATTATTATTAAATAGATTTATGAAATTATATAGAAATTGTACCACACGGTAGACCTTTTGTACTTATATGGGAGATTTAGTAGAGGTACTCATCCATTGATATTATCAAGGGGTTCACACATGGGGTGTTCATATGATTCCTCGACCTATATTTCTAGAGACTTTTTAGAACTCTAAGGAGGTTCTTTTTTAAGGGTCTTCCCCCGCTCTCTAGATTTAATTCATATTTCTAGATACCTGATATGTGAATTTTTTGGTCATTGGTATGAGTGTTCTTGTAGCATGGCCTTTATTGTTACTTGTAATTGTGTTACTTATGATTTTTATTTTAATTATATGGGTTTTGTTACCTATGTTGATATATTTTTGAAATTCGTTGACAATTTTTACTAATCATATTATAATGATTAATAAAGGTGAATGTATTACCATTATCATATATAAAATATGTTTCATGATTTTAATTTATTGTTTCCGTTAACGAAGATTATTTTCAGATTGTTATTTAGAGACTTGTAATAGAACACTTGGGTAAGATACGTCTAATCTTGTTTTATCAATCCATTACCACACCTTTAGCGTTGTATATAACATTTCATATTTTGATGCAGGTAAGGTAATGGTGCCATATTTTGGTGCATAAGTTTCTATATGTTGAGTTTGGGTAGCTTTTGGTGAGATGGTAGGAGTTTTCCCATGATATCAGATAAATTATATATTTCGCATTTATGGTTTTGTCTTTTATTATTGGTCTAAAACCTTGAATTTTTAGGTACTACTGAGTTGTATCTACTATGTTGTATTATTTTAGTTAAGGAATATATTATAATATTTTATATCATTTTTCTCCTATGATAGGTATATATATTTGATGTAGTCTAATTCTATTTGGGAGAAATCATTCCCTTTTTTTATTTGTTGTTACCCATGTGCTAGTCACCTACTCATGGGGATTGGGAACTCCCTTCAGGTATGTCATGAATCAGGTTGGTTGCTATTTTGAGAGGGTATCCTGGTTTGGTTTGGGAAATTTTGGTATTACTGTTTGGTTATGTTTTTTCTTGAGAATTTATAAGATGGAAGATATATTTTTTGGGACATCAAATTTTGGTTGTAGTGAGTTTATTACTAGATAATCCAATGAACGCACTCATGATACCATGGGGTATTGTGTTTGGTGACTCCTTTTTTAAGGTTTGATCTAAATATTATACTTTTATTTTGGTTTTCCTAATTTAACTGCGATATTCCAATATTTTATCAATCCTTATATATTCATCATGCAGTGATATGCCTCTAATACGTCTTCCATGTGTTATATAAGAGTGTGTAGAGGATCTCATAAATGAAATATTCCCTTGAAAAAATAGGTTATAGACTATCATGTGAGTAGATCATGCCATTAACCATGATTTACTACAAGACTATAATGTATATGTTGATGTACAACGAGGTCCTTCATGTAAAATGGATCGATATCTCGAATTATTAACTATGAAACTGTAGTCCTTTAAGGGTACTAATGACCGCAAATTGTTGGAAAAATGGTTGTACATTATTGATATAGTTTATGAAAATCTATAATCAAATGAGAATATCAAAGATTAGTTCACCACATTCATAATTGTGGGTACCTGTAAATGATTTTTTCATTCCATGGTATATGTTGATTTGGACATGGGTTCAACTAGAAGGGTTACATGAACCTACTCTTCCAGTAGCTATTGATAGAGTTTCATAGGATGTTAATATCTCTAGATTTTATCTCATTATAGTTGGGAGAGTTATCTGTTTTAGCATACCCCAATTAGTTTATAGATTTCGAATTTTTTTCTCTAAATTTGGCGAAGAATGATCTATGGATGGTACATAAGTACCTGAACAGTTTTTGTATGGATACATCATTAATGGAATTAATTATAAATATTTCTAACTATTTAGAGATATTATATAGGTAAATGAGGTAATATATGTACATGGAATGTAATTTGATCCATTATGACTCTTATCTTTTACCTAGTGGTAGCTTTAGTGATACATAAAAAAGAAGAGGAAGAGGCCTAATAATCACGGTGATATTGGAGGTGGTTCTCAATAATATTCTTCCTCTACACCATTGTTTAAAGATGATTATTTTCCCTTGAATTTTAATCAATGTGGAATGTATCAGAACCCTTGTATTTTTTTCTCAAATATAATGATGTATAGTGAATGTGCCTCTGTATTTTTTTTAAAGAGGTTCTTTCTGGAAATGTATACTCCTCGTTATGGTCTTGGATCATCATATCAAAATGTTACTGTGACATTGTTTCATGCTTCAATTTAAATTGGTCTACATATAGGGTAATCAGAAGTGAATAACCATCACATATTGGATCTGTTTATGATGAAGGTTTTCACGAGCCTTGTGATAATGAGAGGTACTATCTATTATGTATCTTCTATAGACTCTAAATTATATGTATCAGTGCCTTCCAATGATGTATTTTTACCATATTATTGATGTTCATAAACATACAAAGGATATCAAATCCTCTTTACTTGAGTTTTTAACATATATTTTGAATTCTAAATAATGGGGTGTTCAATATCCTTCTTATTTGATATCTAGAGTTGATGTGTATTAATGTTATATTTCATCAGTCTTGTTATAAATTTGTTTGAAATCAACAACATGATTTATTATCATATCTCTCATATTTATGAGGTTTTTTTTCATCAAAAATTATAGTTCCATGATAATAAAGGCAACTATCAGTTCTTTCTTGGATAGTGCAATCGAATGTCTGGTTGTACGGGAGATTTTCACTAATAGATGGAATCATATAGATCCATCTAAATGGATGATTAAAAAATATTATTAATGGAAAAATATAACCAAGGGATGTGTTCATCCCAAACACCATTAAACTTCATAAAGAAATCTATCAACAATTATTCTATAGTGTGAATGTTCCTATCATATTGACCATCATTAATAGTACGATAATAATCAATAAAACATATCCATGTATCCCAAACCTACTAAAGACATCGCAAGAAAATTGATGTATACCTCAGACCCAGATCAGATACAATTGAAATTCATACTCCATGTAATTTTATGACTTATTTAATATTTATTTTGTCATTATGATCATGATATAAATATACTCTTTTAGAAATGAAGTGTCTATACTTTTTATGGTGATCGACTATATCCCATATAACATTACGACCTTTAGATATTTTGGGAAGTCAAATGAAAAAAATGGTTATGATTTCCCATTTCCATTCTGGTCTGAACAATGGATGTAAAAATCCCATAAATTTCTATATCACATCATTAATTTGATGAAAATATAAGCACTAAGAATCATACAATAAAATATCACTATTAATTATATCCCGACATAAATATTTTTTGAAGACTCTATTAGACATTTAACATCTATGATGAATAGATAATGATGAAATATGAGCCTCATCCATTAGTTAATTTTCTGAATTTGGTATTGTATAAACACATACAATGTTATTAAACTTTATTATTACATCCAATCATGGTTGAACTAAGTAATAATTTTCAACCTATTTTATAGGTCTGCATCGTCCTTCTATGCATCTTAAATCTTCACTGTGGTAGACGGTTGAAAAAACATTTTTACAATATAATATTTATACCTTTATGTTATTATTTCTATATCTATCCTCTGAAAATATAGAAATATTTCATATTTTATGATCATCATCATAAATAACCTACCATTTTCCATTCGACTCAAAGTATCTGCCACAATGTTTTCATTCCCACAGTTCTAATTTATTGACATATCATACTCTTTAATAATTTTTTACCATTATAATTGTTATTCATTTAATTATATCAATGTGAATGTTTATTTTATTCTTTTGTGATCAATATTTATATCACACTTTTCTACATAAAGATAAATATAAAATATCTTCAATGATATGATGACTGGAACTAACTCATAATCACGAGTTGGTTAATTTTTCATGTGAACCGTTTGTTGTCCTAAGGCATAAGGTATATCCAATTGATTTTTCTTAAGAATTCATGTGAAAACATTCATTGATGAATCACTACATACATAAAACCCTTCTACACTAAAAGATAATACATTAATTAAGGCACTGGATAATATTCACTTTAGTTCCTTAAAATTTTCATCACATTACTTAATCTAGAATAACTTATACACCTTCCAAGTTAATATGGTGAGTGTATTGGATAGTTGAGACACATTTTCCAGAATTATTTGATAAAATAAATCAAAATAATGAAAACTATAAATTTTAGTTACTGTGGTTGGTCTAAAAAATTTCCTTTAATAACTTCTGTCATTGAACTATCTACTGGTATACCATAACATGAGATTTTATACACTGAAAATGAATCTTTTGAATACAAAATACAATAAAAGAAAATTTTTTATAAAGATTCTCCATTCCCAGTGGATTTCACAAAATTCCATGTCATCTCTATTATCATACTTTCTTTTTTTAATATACAATAATACAATATAAAATTTTAGCATAACATAATCTTGGTAGTCTCAAAATAATCATTTCATCGAGTCGATAAAGATAACATGAGAATTAGTAATACCAAAATAAATAACTATAAGTGCACAGTGTCCTTTCCTAGATTGGATATTATATTTGGGCATATCCTCCATCTTGTCCATTAGTTGATAAAATCTATTTTGAATGAAATTTTTAGAGTTATATTAGGATACATGTAGTTGATAAAATAAACCATTAATATGGGTAATATGTCGATTGATTTTTATTTAAATTTAGTTACGATCATGATAATCAATGAAAAAAACCATTTATCTATATTTTTTCATAATAAAACAAGGGAAAAAATGAGACACACTAGGTTATATGAATCCATTATCAAGATTCTCCAATAGTTTCTTATTTTATTCATAAATCTCAATTTTTCCTATTATATAAGGGTTCATCCAAATGGGAAAAAAACTAGGTATGAGTTCTCTCAAAAACACAACATTTTTAATTTATTGAATACATGGAAACACCTCATTAAAAAACAAAAAACCCATAAAATAGGTGTATCCTTATTTTTGTAGTTTCTCTCCAACCAACAGCGATACATAACAATATTCTATTGAAATTAAGACCCACATGATGTATGAAATTTCAGTTGGATGTAAAAAATCATCCATAGAATCATGAATTATTAGTTATCATTCAAAATATGGAATGTGACATCCCTTCCATGATAGTTAATATGAGCTCCATTTTTGAAATAAACTATATTCAATGAATCACATTGAATTTATATATAGAGATAATTGTATGTTTCCCAAAAATGTAGTTCCAAAAAACATTAATAGGAGAAGAAATAAAACCATAATATGTGTCCATTATTCTATTAGGAAACATCACAACTAACTAAACATATAATTATATATTTGATACTGTGATAATCATAGAAAAAATTTTAAAAATAAATAAATGGATGGATCCAAAATCAATTAATTCATTTTCTATTTTAGATTAAAATATATGTTACCTTTCACCATGTCATTCTTGTGACCCACTTTGACTATCATGATCCAAGGGATTTTCCATTTACTTTGGGATTAAGATATTTGTTTCCATTTATCATCAATAACATATTTATTCATTTACATATTGGAATAATTTTTATGCACCATGCATTTATATAATTATAGTGTGGATGGTGCAGCATTTCACGTATTCTTTTAGAACATTTCATTAATTGGCATGGCCATTACCTTTCAAAATTTCTAGGAAATAAGAACCACCTTTCCACATTTAAATAACCTCCTAGAATCATTTATTAAAATTTTTTTATGTTTCATCCCACATTTGTGTCATGTAGAGGACTAAAATTTCTTTCTATTGTGTCATTTATTGATTTTTTCATGAAAATAATTTTTTTATCAAAACCATGGGAATGGTTGGTATCATAAATTTAAATTTAAACCATTATATCACATTTATCAATTTATTTATAGATATTATATTCATTTATATCTTACTGGCTCCAGATATATGGTTTTAATTCGATGAATAATCTTTCAGTCTTACTTTCAGGATAGATAATAATACATGAATCGTACCTCACAAGTCTAATAATATTTTCTTCATATGTACCAATAGATTCATCATATGTTTTTATTTATCTCAATTAATTTCTCCTCCATATTCATTCAAATAACATTATGATTTTATTTATTGAAAACATGTTCTTTAATACATCCAATTCAATGGATGACATCTCTTCCTACAAGATCATATTATTGAAAACATCACTCCATTGATATGATTCTCCTTTTAGAAGATAAACATATATGATAACATTTTCATGTCATTTTAATTGAATAATGAAAATTATCAATTCTTTTTATTTATCTCTTAGAGTCTTGTGGGTATGAAGATCCACTAAAAGAATGTGAATGTTTCTATCTATATGATTCAACAATATGTACTCCTTGTCTTTAATCTTTTGTAAACTCATAATGATTCCTAGCCAAAGAATGTTGTGTTATTAAGGAAGTAGTGTTCTATATTCTAGATCCCAAAACATTTTGTTGATATGGTGGACAATATATCCATTTTATATTACATTTTGTATCAATAATGTTATTTAGGATTCCATCCATTAACTAAATTCGAAAATAATATTGTGGTAAAGAATTTTCATAGTTATGAATTATGAAAAACAATTCCTCAAAGTGTCTTAAATATTATCACTATCTATGAACACTTATGGTTTATCCATATCCATTCATAATTATAAACCAAAATATTATATATCATCATATATATAGTCTTATCCTTAGGGTTATCTCTAATGTTTCTCATCCTTGTTAGCAACGTTATTCTAAAAATTAAATTGGAAACAAAATATAATGTCCCAATAATTTCAAACATAAATATTAAATCTACATATATGAACATTAAATTTATTATCCAAATAATATCATAAGGATCATAAATCTCTAATGCATATGTGAACATCGGAACATAAGAAATTAGGTTCATAAAATATTTAAATAATATACCATATAATTATTCGTAATTAAAATAACTTTTATCATATCAAAAATAACACCACTTATTCAAATCATGTGGAAAAGAAATATAAAAATGGTTTTATATCGAATGCTCAGTAAGGGTAGATGTAATGTCCCAGTTTCGGGTGCCGCCCAAAGGCTCCATATTCCCTATTGGCCACATGGCCTCAAGTATATTTCCTCAAATGACAGAGGCTTCCAACTAGTAGTGATGGACATGGCTGTGAGAGTGGGGAAACGATGCCCTCATTGGAAAAGTAATGAAGTGGAAATAAACAGATAACAATATAAGAAGTAATAATAATACCATACAATAGTAAACATTGGAAGACTAAATTTAAATAAATAATTAGGGAATATATATAATGTTACAAGTCACATATGTTTGGGAAAGAATCTAAAAAAGTAACAATGATGAAATATATTACTAAACCAAAGTAAAATGGTAAACATGTAAACAACTATAGCAGTATCTCAAGGCCCAACATGGTCCAACGCTCTCCAGAATCACAGCTGTCATGTACCTCACATAAAAAGGTACTTTCCCTTATCTAAACTTGCAGTAATATAATCTGTTTTGGCCCAAAGGCATGACACAAACAGGGTTTGAGACAAATCCTAGTAGGCAACCACCCAATGATATGTACCTAAAAGTCAGTGAATAGATATGGAAGGCAATAAGTAAAAAAGAAGTAGTAAATAAAGAACTACATTGAATTCAACAATCATTAATTTCAATTGCATTCATTTTAATATATCAAGTAATAATCTAATCAAAAACATACAACACTCTAGAAAGTACTCATATCATATCATCTCTGGATCAACCAAACAATCTTAGTAACCCTCTAGGAGGTTCTCACTATCGAACCCCTCTGGTTGGACATATACAAGGATATAATGACCTCTGGGATAGCTAAAATGGTATAAACCCTTTCTTCTAAAGCAAAAAAAGACTCTCTGAGGAAGCACTCAGCATCAACCACCCATGTGGTCTTTCATCAGTAAACTTGGGACACATGGGGATAAACTCAATGTCCAATTCCCCATGTAGTATTACAACATGAAACTACAGACACAATGAGGGAGAACTCATTTCAATCTTCCCTATGGTCTCCTAAAATAAAAGTAAATAGACACTATGCGAAACCCTTCAATGACCATCCACCCTATGGTCTAACAACACTATGTTCCCATAACCCGATGCATTACAATCATGCAGAACGATGTTCAAAAGCCAATGTAATCCTTTATAAATACTTGTCTAAAAAAAACAAGAACTACATGGATAAACAACTATAAGAATATAAAATCATAAAATAAAATACTCCATCCCAAATTCACAAGGAATTGAATGTAAGTAACCTACCCAGGAAAGCTAGACCAAAATGTCAATATGAAGACAAACATGGAAAACACATCTTTTGCATGTATAAAACCTTATTCACACTAAAATAACCTCTAATCAAGCACACACTCTATAATATACATTAATTGGGATAAAATCACTAAACATGCAATACCCTATTTAAGGGTATTGGAAATTCTCACAAAATATTCAATGACTACGTAAAGAAAGGAACAAACCACCTACGTCAACATTTTAATATGGATATACTCCGGCATCAGCACTTGAATTGTTCTAGAACAAAGTAGATCTACCAAGATGTCAAAAACTCTCAAACAAGGATATCTCAAGAAATAGATGAAATAAAGGAATGAGGCTTAGGAAGAAGGAAGAAATCATAGATGTGATTCCAACGCAACAGACTTAGTTCGATTCGGAAAACATTTAGTGATTAGGAGGTCTGAAATACATTTTTTGGAATATTTCTCTCATGGATTGGATGGACCTATAAGAAGTGGATTCTGTTGATTATACATGAACCTTATCCGGCATAACAATTAATATAATAGTACACAATGTGTTCTATGACAGAACATGGTGTGTACTTGCCTTAACCGACCTCCGCTTTAGGCAGTCTCCAGGTCACAACACAAAACCATGTACCCTACCATTACACGTCTAGTACATGGTCACTCGCGGAAACTAGGTACACAGCATGTAATCCAATGTACATGGATTGTACTCCTCAAATTTATTAAAACATTACATTTCATAACAAAAGTATAAATAAAGATTCATACATGAAATAATTAATTAGTTTTTTACAAACATCCCCACCTAAAGAAATTCATCCCTTAATTTCTCTTTTTTGCGGTGTAGAAGAAGAATCCCCGAATATATTTGTTAAAATAGATCAGACATCGACCTCCATCTCCCATGTCTTGTCTTTTACTATCTTATGCTTCCATAGCAATCGTACTAGATGAAGAGACCATCCATAGAGAACCTTGGAACTGTGATAAAAAATCCAGACATGATGATCTTGAATTGATGTTTCTACCTCTATCTAATCCTCCTTGGGATGAATAACATGAGACAGGTCTAATAAGTAACTCCAAAGGTGAGAAATTTAGAAGACGTCATGCATATCCTAGTACCTCTAATGTAAGAGCAACCAATAGGCAACCGACCATACTCTCTCTAAAATCTCAAAATGTCCAACATATCTCAGAAAAAGCATTTTTTGACACCTAATCATCCCCCTGTCCCTACCTCAGTGTGATATGTAGAAAGCCTGATCTTCAAGCTCGAACTCCAGAGGTCGTCTCCATTGGTCATAATAAGACTTATGTCATGATATTGTAGTATCCATATTATTCTGAATCAAAAAAATCTCCTCTGCTGTCTTTTGGGAAAGACGAGGTGTCAACATAGCTGCCACTCCTACCTCCAGCAAACATAATGGTTATCAGCATGTTCTACCATAAAAATCCTCATAATGTTTCATCTAAATCATTTCGTGAATACTATTATTATAATAAAACACACAAATAGGTATGTTCTTCTCCCATGAACTTACAAATCCTAGGTCACATGCTTGAAGCATGTCAAACACCTCATTAATCGTATGCTCGAACTGGACATTTGTTTGGGGTTGGTAAACTTTACGTAGATGTACATGTGTACACAATGCCCTCTATAATCCATGCCAGACATGAGAAGTAAAATTTTCACCCTTGTTGGAAACAATGGAGTTCAAAAATAAATGTATATGTTCAGTCAATAAAATGTACCACCTTCCCAACTCATCAACATTGAAGGTCTCCTTGATCGACATGTAATGAGAAACCATTGTGAGTATGTCAATGAAAACCCATACTGCATCATTTCATCAAGGTGACCATGGAAACCCAATCACAAAATCCATCGCGACATCATTCCACATCCACTTAAGAATGGGTAACTACTGCAAAATCATTCTGGTATCTGATTCTCATCCATCACCTAATGACTTGTTGAACACCTCATCACAAAACCAAAAACATCTCTCTACAGACCGGGCCACCAATACTGATAGTGTAGATCTCAATACAAGTTGATGGCACATAGATGAACTGCCCAAACTGAGGAATATAACTCCCACAATAGCCTCTCGTGTATGTCTACTAACACCCATAGGCGCCAATGAAAAATGCATGATCTCATCCTTTCATATAGTTCATCTAGTAGTAGAGACATCTCGTGAAACACCCTCTTATAGGACTTTTCCTTCATAATAAACTAGTCAACTCATTAAAAATCAATCAAGAAGAGTATTTGTAATAGTTACAGAAGAAAGAAATGTATGCACCCGTCTATTGTGCACCTCCAAATTTATCTTAGAGAATCGATCCATAAGCTTCCACTCACTATTGACCTCTTGAAATTCCATTATCTGAGTCCTTCTTTTCAATACATCAGCTACTACGTTGCTATTCCCAGACATATAAAAATGATTTAAATCAAAAGGCTAAAAGTACTCAACCATGTTAGGATGGTATGACACTGAGTATGATATACTCTATAATACGGAACATTTGATCAAAATAAGAATGATATTCTCAGATACAAGAGGGGGGTGGGTGAATTGTATCTTTTAAAAATTCCCTTGGGAATTTTATAGGATGGTTATGTTTAACAAGGCTAAATAAGATAATTCACAAGCCCTCT
Organism: Viscum album; assembly: GCA_963277665.1. NCBI lineage: Eukaryota > Viridiplantae > Streptophyta > Magnoliopsida > Santalales > Viscaceae > Viscum > Viscum album. Next base: position 1,380,814,789 of record OY728137.1, read on the forward strand.
ATAAGTTCTAAAGACTTTCTTGATTCCAGAAAAGTGATTCCGGAAATGATACTTAACAAAAGTTACAAAGATTTAGATTCCACCTTAAAGTGTATAGAATCTTACTAAATCAGAGTACGAGTAAAGAAGTATAAGAAAGTTATACATTCTTTAACAATACAAAATGCACAGTGGAAAACAAATTAGAAACAAAAAATTACTCTTTTAACCCAATGATAAGGGTATCCAACAACCATGGATAAAGGCCCCTTGATTTATACTTACAAGAAAGTCTGTCTTACCCACACCAGGGTAAGCCCCCGATATGAAGATCGGGGTCGGTCTTAATATCCCCACAAGCCCTCAACTATCAGGTAGTCGGAACCTCTATCTTCCTCAACATGGAATCCCTCAACTATCAGGTAGTCGGCACCTATGTCTTCCTCAACATGGAAGCCCTAAACATAAAAGTGTTGGAACCTTTGTATTCCTATCCTCGAAAGCCCTCAATTGTACACAACAAATATCAGAGTCGCACAAATCAAATCTGCACAAGGAAACGTTTGAACAACCTGTTCAATCTTTATGAACAAAGCATTAGAGTTGATAAGAGCCTCTCTCTCTAGAAATTACTTCAACAACATGTAAGCATAATTATCGATGTTGTGTCAATGCTATGGCTTTTTTTCAAATCAGCTCTTATTTATAAGAGAAGCTACAATAGTCTGCTCCCTCCTCAAATGGTCATATTTCTCCTTGAATTCTGAAAGGACCTGTACATGTGTCACCCATCCAATGGTTAGTCAATAACTGAAAGCACATCATTGTTTTTTAATGAAACAAGTGTAATAATAAGTAAAACTGATGTTCGTAATGTAAGAAAATAAATTTTCAGATACTAACCAAAATGGAATTCGGAGTCTATAATAACGAGATATTCGGATTCTGTTTTGTAGGAATTCAGAACCAGAATTCTGTTGAAATCTGGAGTCTGAATTTCAAAGAAATTAGGGGACTTGTTTCACCAGTATTTGGAACCAGAACATACAATTTTCAGAGCTAGAGTTCATGGGAATTCAGAGTTTGAACTCATAAGAGTTCGGAGTCTGAATTCATAAAACTCGGATTCATAACATAGATAAGTTCGTTATCCGAATTCAGAGTCGAACAACATGATATTTTGTATCCATAATTCGGAGTCGAACTATATGAGAGTTCGTATCCATAATTTGGAGTCGTACTACATGAGAGTATGTATCCAGAATTCGGAGTGGAACATCATGAGTGTTTGTATCCAGAATTCGGAGTGGAACTTCATTAGATTTCATATCCAGAATTTGGAATCGAACTTCATGAGATTTCGTATCCAGAATTTGGAATAGAACTTCATTAGAGTTCGTATACTGAATTCGGAATGGAACATCATTAGAGTTCGTATCAAGAATTCAGAATAGAACTTCATTAGTGATCATATCTAGAATTCGTATCCTCAAATAGAATGCTTCATATCATAGTATTATATGATTCTGAGGTATTAGATATGAGTCTGATTTTTATACTTAGGAAAAATATTGATATGATCAATGAAAACAAGGTAGGGGTAAATTCCTTGGGGAAGGCAATTTTCTTTATAGAAGTAAAATATAGATTTTCTTCAGTATAAGGTAATTGTGGTTTTCAAAAAAAGAAGGAATGGAAAATTTATAAGGAAAACCTTTTTAACTAAACAATCTCCCCCTTTTTTGGAAATCACAAACAACCTTTCAAAAAATAATATAAGGACAAAAAATCCTTTAGAAATTCAAATTAATACTTATCTCTCTTTGTTCATAGATGATAGTGAATAAAACTAACTCCCCTTAGGATGTGGAACTCTAAGGATTGTATTCTATGTTTCCAGAGTGGAGTTTTCATTATCATGGGAATGAAAAACCTCGTAATGTGAAACTCCCCCTTACTTAAGGATAGTTCTTAACATAGAAATTTTTCTTCTCCCTTTTAGATTTTTCCTTCTCCCCCTTTTGAGTAGTTATTTTTTCTTCTCCCCCTTTGTTATTTTCAAAAAGAATTTAACATAATTGAAACGAAATAATGTACCAGAAACATTATTACATAATAAAACAAGATACAAACAACCATATATTTCATTAGAATTGAAATAATTTTTAGAAGGAATGACATTACCACAAAAAACTGGATTGGCCTCTTTGTCTTGCATTTCCTTGGGTATTATCTTCTTTAACAGGGTTTTTAGCCACTTCATGTCTCTCTTGTCCTCCTCAAATTGTTTTTATACGGCTTTAATCCTTTCATCTTGAGAATTCAGATCCTCAGACTGTGCATTAAAATTTCATCCTGCTTCACAAGCCTCTCTTTGATCTCAATCTAGATATCTCTTTCCCCTTTCCAGTTTTGATCAATCGAGTTAAGCTTCCCATTCAGATCCTTCACCCGTGGATTCAGAGAATTTTTCTCAAGGGTCAGCTAATCCTAAAGATTCATCATTTTGGAATCCTCTGTGTCAAAATCTTCTATAACATCATTCTTAAATTGATCATGCTCTGCCATGTCATCATCAATTTTCTATGACCATAGCGTGGTTTTGCTGCATGATTTCTTGTTGACCTCATAATTGATAAGAAAATTTCGATGCTCAGACTCAATCTTCACACAAAAATCCATCACCATGGATATAGATTTTGATTTCTGATTTAGGATGTGTTGAAGCATCTGGCATCTAGAGTCTATGGTGGTAAATATCGGTATTTTATCACTAAATTTCTTCAAAGATTCTACAAGAAAATCATGCCCAAGTGATGATGATTCTGAATAAGACACATTGCACGGGGATTGTTCTTCTTCAATTTCCACCAAAATTCGTCTTGAAGAGCCACCAATATCTCTCTTCCGTATTATATCTTTTTTTGGGGTGTCCATAATAACATTCTTACCCTTATCAATTTTCGAAAAGGGTTCCTCGTCAAAAGATTCTACCTCACTACCAAATAGTAGAACTATCTTTTCTTCATCACATTTATCCTTCTCTACTCCTTCTCCAAGAATGTGATTCTCATAGCTTTATTCCTCAGATAATTCATTCTCTTTATCTTCCTCCTTATCTTCATCTTCCTTACCTTCTACCTCACCTCCCGTTCTCGGAGTGACGCGTTTAGAGGACTCGACCTCAGATGTTCGGAGTCATAGATTTTCTAATGGGTTTTCCTTATCCTAATATTGATCAACTTGTTTAATCAGGTCATCTAGATCACCACTATCTTCTTCTACTTATTCTTCTACATATACTTCCTCCTCTTTTTCTACACATTCAAAAACTTCATTCTCTTTAGGTTTTTCCAGAGTGAAGTATTTATTTCCATGGGTCTCTAGTAATGGTTGAATAAGAAAAGTTTCTGGTACGGGAATATTCTCAGAAGCTACTTCTATGTATCTCAAAAAAGAATGTACAACCTCTGCTTCAGACATCTTCTTCTTTATCTTCTTTTATTTTTATACCTTCTAAAGGTTTTCAGTAGTCTTATCCCTTAAGGATTTAGCTTCAGCAGGGCCCAATCCAAACTGAGGTTCCCCTACTTTCATTTTCTCCTTAACATCCCTCCATTTAGAAACCACCTCATCTGGATATTCATTCTGTTTCTTCATCTTGGGAGGTGCGGATTGGGTTTCCTTAGCTTTAGGGGTATTGTCTTCAGCCACCACTTCCTTCAGCTTCCTCTTCTTCCCTACCTTCTTAGATGGTTTTTCTTTCTCTACATTTTCCAGAATGGCTTCTGCCACCTCCTCTGGTAGATCATAAAACTCACCTGATTTTTTTGAAAAACTGACTTTCATCCTCTTTAAGGTTTCATCGATAATCAGCATCACCTTACAATTCCTCACCTTGGAAGTGAAAGCATCCTTGAAAGAATCAAGACATCGAATAATATGCTTGGAGAGAAGAGAAGGATACATAATAATTTGAGATTTAAAAGATCCATTCTTGATGTTATGAACTGTAATAAGAATGTGCCTCATCAGATTGATATTTTATAGATTTAACAAGAAATCCAAGCTATTAATATCACTTTTCATTAGGTTATCCTTATAACCTATTCTTAGAACGAAAAAACCCTTGATCCCACATCTGCAGAATCCGATTGTTGGTGTAGAGATGGGAAATATTTTTTGTTTTACCATCTTTAAGTCCAAGGAATTTCATTGCCTTCACTTTGATGAAACATATTTTCTCATCCAGTAACTTATGTGAACGAAATTAGGCTTTAACATCTTATGATAAGCCCGCCAAGCTTGAATCCATGGTGTAAGAAAGCTTGTAACTCTTACCATTTCTCTTAAATGAGAATTTTTCTCTGCCATATTCTTCATAGGAGGAAACAGACTCATAAAATTCTATAAGAAAATCAGTAGAAACAACATCCTGATTCTTTGCCTTTGATATACAGAAATCATACCACCCATTTAGCATTATATTCATAGTAATAAGGGAATCATACTTAATAAAAAAGTTTGGATGGGCCTACCTTTCACTGTAGACTAACCAACTTGAGATTGATTTGATGGTAGAAATTTCTTGTGTAGTGGATTCTACAAACATTCATGGCTAGTGGAAATTATGACTAGCTTTGATCAACTTCAAAAACCTCATGATAGGAGAGTGATGATATCTATGTATAATAAATCATATTATTTCATAAGATTGTGGGTATTTATCACCGATGAAAATATACATATTGGTATGGTGTGAGTGGATTTTAATAAATAGTTTTATGACTATTTCATTCCCCATATACTAATACCAAACCCAGATAGTGATTTTATGCATCTATAAAGGTTAATATGTATGTGAAATTCTATTTTGATTGATTCATGGAGTACCATTATTTCTCAATGACTTATTATGGTGGATAGTTGTTGAAATTATGACATTTTGAGGATAGGGTCATATGTGCAATCTGAACTCATGGGAATTTTTATTTGGTAAAAATATCATTTTAGAAATAGTAAACAAGGCCATTATAACCTAGTGGAACCCATGGAATGATGATGGTATGGAATAGGATGGTTAAAAACTGAGATATATATGTGGTTTGACTAGCATTTAGAAATGTCCCATTAAGACTGTACCTTGATGTTTTGACTTTCAGGTGATGCCCATAAATAGTTAGGCTATTGGTCATAAATTTGTAATTATATATTTTTTGTATCTCAAGTGTTGGAATGTACTCATTGATTTCTTTGGGTATGGTAGATTACTGAATCGTACTAATTTTTATATTACCTTCACATATGTGCCTAGTGGACCGGATCTATATTGGATCATGTTTCTATAGTTCGATCAGTAAGACCTCACCAAGAAGGTACCTGGAGTACTATTAGATGATAAGGTATTAGAGGGTTTAATGGAAAAGGTATCCATGAACCCTATATATAGCTTATATGGAGGAAGCACTCAGTGAAAACATCTTTTTTCATATGGATGATTATCTAGCCTTATCTATGTAGTGCTACAATTTATGGATGTGAATATCAAATATTTATCAATAGTTTAATATATTTTTCTAGTATCCTGCTGTTTTTTTTTTCTTGTAAGACATTAGTGGTTCGTATTATTTCATAATTTTAGCAAATTCAAAAATTATTACACATAAAATCTGTTACATTAGTGGGGTGAGGTACCTAAAAACACATTTGGATATACAGTAAAATATTTTATGCTAGTGTATAGAGTTCCCATTGAGATATGAGGCATTCATTTCCTATAGAATCCCTTCATCCTAAACATGGAGGGTTTTGGCATAATTTTTTGGAGAATTGGTTGGTTCCTAACCATGACTACATGGATTTTTATAGCGAGAGGGTTTCCTTTAATTCATAAAATATAAGTATATAAATAGATAATTGTTGAAGATATTTTCATAAGAGTTGAGATAGACCAAATTATTATGGACTGAGTTGAGTGACAATCCGATAACAATACTTTTTCATGATTACTAGTGTGTCCATCGGGATGATTTACCCCAAATATTTGATCACTGAAGAGAGGTATTTCATATATTTTTTTCAAGGCAATACTATTAGAAAGAGGTATTTTTTATCTATATAGATCATGGTTTGTCACGACCCGTCCTCTGGGCCCGTGTTGTGACTACCCCAAGCCCGCCTTCCATAGGCCAGGGGCTGGTGACTAGCACCAAGGCGTAATTCCCGATAAAAGGGAAGGCATTTCCTTTTTAAAGTAAAAAAATAGTAAGAGTAAGAAAGAAGAGGTAAATTCTAAGTAATAACTGGGTACAATAGTAAGTGCGGAAAAATAAGTGGGCCAGGATACAAACCCAAACTGAAAGTAAAGTACATCTAGAAAGGGAAAACATCAACTGAAAGTAAAGCCGCAACGTCGAGCCTTCCACTGGAAGTCCCACCTGAAGGGTGGGTACAGATAATCTCCACCACTCCATGGGTCCAGCCGTCCGTTCCGTGTATGTTCCGCCCAGTGGTCCACCTCCAGGTACTGACTCGCTCCACAAGCCTCAACCATGATCAGCACTGTCTGTTGTCTGCAACCAACAAAATGTAGTGCGGGCATATCCCGTGCAAGGGTGAGTATAAGATACTAAGTAGGGACCCCGAGACCCCCAAAGGTCTCCTAGAATCCACAAAGGATAATCCACAAATGATAGATACAATAACTAAGTAACATCTGACACTACATAGTTATATTCCCATACATATACCTATGTTATATATTCTAGTTCAACACCAACATCCGAGCCAAAGTACAACCCAATCCACTCAGGAAAACGTAACTCGTTCCACATAAGAAATCACTACCCAATCCACACAAGAAAGCATAATGTAATCCACACAGGATATCAAGTTAATCGTATCGAAGATAAAGATTGAAAGTCAAGACTCAGCTCACACTGGTATACTTCTTAGTAATATGATAGAGATGATCAGATGTAGCCACTAATTCATCTAAGCCATTGGACCCACACAGGATCGATAGGTACTAACCCCCGCAATAACCCACAAAGAATCGATCGGTAACTAACCCCCGCAATGACCCACACAGTATTGGACCCACACAAGATCTGTAGGCGCTGGCCCACACAGGACCGCTGAGCACTGAGCCACACAGGATCATACCCACACAGGATCATTAGCACTGATCGACGTAGGATCGATGAGTGTTGTAGTCGTCGCCAACGAATCCACGGAAGATTTTTGTACAGTCGACATCGTCGTCACAGTCGCAACCAACTCTAGGGTTCCCGCACAGAGAAAACTCGTTCGGGAGTGTCCTCTCCATGAGCCGAGGGGATGATACATCAACTGACACATAGTAAGGAGTTGATGAATCCAAAAGATCCAAATTGTCTATAGAAACTCAACGACACAGACGGTGCGTCAATCAGACGCCCGGTCTGAGAGTTATTGTCTTTTTCATCCCAGGGGCCCGGTTGGTTTTTAAGTCAAAACTAACCTGACCGTACTCCAACTACAACTAAACCTCGATCGGAGTAAGCCCAAAGGTCCGTCTCACTACGAGTAATCCATCAAAGTCGATGGCACGTCAATCAGACATTCAGAGCTCCTGTTATAAGTGTTTCCGCTCCGAGGGCCCAGTTGGTTTCGTGTACGAACCAACCCGACCAAACCCAAAGTTCTCTGAAAGCTTGAGTGTAATATACCGAAATGACTGTATCGATCCAAGGATCGCATCGCCGATGACGGTGCGTCGATCAGTGGTCTATATCCAACATTATGGGGAAAATACCGAAGAGGTCCGAAAGTGGGGGTTTTGGGCCCGGACCGACCCGGACCGAGACCCCCTGGGTCGGCCGAACCGGGTCGACTCGACCCGGGTCCGGGTCCGGCCCGCCTGGGGGCGGCCCGGCCTAGGCGCGGCCCGGCTTGGGTGTATCCCGGCCCAGCGCGCTGGCGCTATCCAGGTGGATCGGCCGTTTCAGATGAGCTGATGGGGGGGGGCGCTGCCCCCCTGTTTTTAGCAGCGGCCCCCATGATGGGGGGTCGCTCTTGATGGCCAGCCGGGGGTCGTAACCCCCGGCTCCTCCCTTGACCGGCCGGCCCGCTCTAGCCGGCCATCTGTTGCTTCCACAGGACCGGCATGGGCTGGCCCCCCTGCTCCGACGCCAGCAGCCCGGAACCGGCCGCCGGTCCTTGCTCCGCCGCGGCCTAAGTCGTGACATTGGTTCGTCTGGCACGGCGCGACGACACTTCGCCCCTCTGTCGCGACCCCGCTCTAGCCACGGTCTCTTCGGGTTTTTTCGGCATGGCATGACGACGCCGCGCATCCAGGCCGCTCGTTCCCGCATAGTGCAATGACACCACGTTACTTTCCTTCGAACCGTGACAACATCAGAAATAAGGGAGGAGGGTCGGCCGTGTTTGTGCGGTCCGGCCCCCTCCCGCTAATCGATAGCAAGATGTCCAATTGAACAAGGAACATTGATGGAAGATGTAGAGACCCGTATCTTGACGTAAATTGAAATTACATTACATTTGCGGAATACTTAGTACATAAAAAAAACACACACACAAGGATCGTAATAGTTTAGTGTCTTTGTAAACTCGAAACATAATCTTCTAATCGTGGTGAAAGATCATCAATATCTCCCATAATGATCTTCCCTTTTTTTTAGCCTAAAACCTTTCTTTATATCCTGGGGAATAAAAACATAAATGGGTGAGCTCAAATTCTCAGTAAGGGTAAGCAAAGAAAAATCAATCACATCATATTCATAAGAACATAAATTTTGGAAATCTTAACCTGCAAAAGAGAGCATAATTTCATAACATGGGATAAATCATAGTAGTGAAATGAAATCCCAATAAGCATAACATAAAACATGAAACTTTGTGGCATACACACATAATCATAGAGAATCACTTCTTGTTATTCAAGACTCATTGCCAAGACTATCTTAGTGGACAAAGTCCCTTTCTGAATCGAGTTACCCTCGTTTCAGTCCTGTTTCACTGAACCGGTATAACCTACCGTTCCAGCCCTGTCTATCTCATGAGATATAAAATCATTACCCAATGAATTGGAGGGAGATATAGGTCCCATCCATCTTATAATGAATCATTTCTTATGTGTGCCACATAATCATAAACCATACATCATAGTGTAACCCATGTAATAAAAATGGGATTCTTAAACAATATGACATCATAAAACAATTCATATGAGATAAAGAAATTCATAAAAATATTTCCATCACAACATAATCAAATCCATGTAATAATATGCATAGAAACAGAACCCTTTATATTTTAGATGGAAAATAATTTTGATAAAACACTTGAAATCCATTCTTGAGGAAAATATCCTTTCTACATCAAAAACATTTTCCTTTCTTAACATGTCTTACAATTTAAAACTAAAAGAAGTTGATTAAAAATAAACTTGAAAACTTGTAAAGGAATCTTCTTGGAAATAATGTTTTAAAAATCCATTCATGCCGTATAAGTTAAAAAAACATTCTTCGTACTTTTGTCGGAAAAGTCAAAAAGTACCTCGTACGAAAAACGACATAAGATTCCTTTCATTTCTTTTACTAAAAACACTCCGAAGGGTAAAAATGGATTTGAAAAATTGTAGGTGGATGGAAATAATATTACATATTTATGAAACATGGATGTGGATGATAAAATACACCCCAGTAAATACTTACGAATAAACAATCTCAGATAAAAATGAGATTGTGATATTTCCCTTACCTTAGGTCCGATTTGCTTCGTATGTGTCCGAACCTCCTGTATAATGATTTAAATAATGGCATTGACTTATTACAGAATCATATTCATTGTTATGATATCATATATGGTTCACTTATGACATTATATTACCCGTTCTTTTGTAAATTCCATGTTAAAGAAGCGTTTTGGGTAAAATCGTTTCATTTATCGTAGGTGTTTTGACTTGTTGTTCTTGACATTATTATTACTTATATCATGATTTACTTACTTAAAGAATATAAAATATGATTTATATATCACATATATTCAGTATATATATATATATAATAGATAGAAAAATGAAATGAAAAACACCGTTCATGGAGACGGTAGTCCGTACGTACGCATGAACGCTGTTTTCCTTTCCTTATTGTCTTGAATGGAAGTAAGTAGATAACATAAATATATATATATACATAAATCCAGTATCTTTATAATGTCATATATTTCATTATTATTTCTTATATATACTTTATAATCATTCTTAAATGGTTAACATGGAGAATGAATCTCATCGCGTCGTGGAGACGGTAGTCCGTACGTACGCACGAGCGATGATATCATTTCCATGAATATTGAATTGAATTGGAGTGGATTATACAATATATCAGAATAAATATGATGTTGTAATAACTATGTATAGTTATTCTTTACACCATTATACCCATCCATGTGAGGTGGTGGTGGAAAATAGATTACACCATGGCGTGGAGACGGTATTCCGTACGTACGCACGCGCGGTGATTTCTTTTTCCGTAGGATGGATAGATGGTGAAATAGGGTTGTTTCATACGTATAATCACATATCAGTATATGAGTGATACTGATGTTATTACTTCATAATGAAACAACCTAAGAAGAAGAAGTGGAAGAAGAAATAAAGATGAAAGAATTGGTAACGGTAATTACCTCTTCTTTGAAGCGCCTCTTTGAGACCTCCTCTTAGGGCACTAAAATTGGTCTATGATGAAGTCCAGAACCTCTAGTATGTTGCTAGGGAAGTGGAGAAGAGATTTTGGCAGGGGTTGTCCGAGCTTGAGTGCTCAAATTGGTGTGAGGAGGAGGGGGAGGAGGTGTCCTTTTATAAGGGAGGAGAGGGGCACCTTAGGAATATCTCAAAATATTATTTTATATTAAAGTCAAAATCGGTTTATAATGGTTCCAAAGGGTCTTATTTCGAAGCTAATGTTGGGATGGGTCGCAATCCTATCATCCAATAGGATTTAGAAAAGTTTAGGGTATTATTTTAACCTTATCAATTAGATTTAACTCTAAGTTAAATAATTTAACTTTTACCGTGTCTTTTTGTTTTCTTTCACTATATGGTTAATAAAATTACTATAACATGCCAAACGAACCCCAAATTGTTTATTATTAATATATATATCCTTATCTAAGTCATTTGGCCGATCCTTAGATTTTTAGGAATAAAATAACAATTAATAATATAATATTTTATTTAAAAACTATTTTGTGTCAATTTTGACACTATTTGATATATGATTTTTGTGAAAGTCATAACAGAATTATATGTTCGAACCAAGTTTCTTAAATCAACACCAATATATCATAGTAACCTAGAAAATTAGTGGAATTCATAAAAAGTCTCAAATTAAATTCATTTGAGCATTTATAACATCGATTATGTTAATATTTCCTTAAAAGGATAATTACTGCATCATCGTTATGTCATAAATAAATTAACTTATTTAAAGTCTAAAAATTATAAATAAAATATCATTATGTAGGAAAGCTTTTTATATTTCAAATGAATATTTATAGTCGAATTTATCTTATGTATAACCCCATATTAAAAATGTTTTAGTTATTAAACTTTGATTTTAACTATTTTAACTATTCATTAAATAAAATAATATTAAATGTCATAATCTAATCCAAGTGGACCTAAATGGTCATATTATATTCATAAGGTTGTTTTTGGTCGAATTACACTTATCCAATAGAATTAGGACATGTGTTAGGGTAATAGTAATATCATATTTACCCTTAGTTACCCTATTTACTATTAACTGTGGTAAAAAAAAGTAAAAAGTTATTATTCACCAAAAATTATTTTCATCTCATTGAACCACATTTTAGTCCTTGATATTAACCATGTCTGTCGGATTTTCAAAATTCCATTCATAGAAGCGGTAAAATTAAGTTTTATGCAAAATTCAGTTTTTAACCTACCACTTAGTGGTTTCACTATTAATCAAAAATTGAAAGTTTTCAGAAAAATACCAAAATTTTATCCTAAGCTATATTTCATATTCCGAATTTAAAAATGATGTCTATTTTACCAAATTCATAACATTGAAGTTGCATTAATTAATTTTATATTTAAATCCCGCTGTTAAAACAAATAGCGTGTTTTTAAGAAACAATATCTATCAAAAGATTGACACTTGTTTATGTCTGGTTTAAATGTGAAATTATATCCAATGACCAAAATTGTATTAAATTGTAAAAATATATTCTAAATATACTTTAAAACTACTAAAATTAATAATTTATCACTATTAATTATTTCTATTAAAAAAGTTGTTTTTTAATTAAAATTTAGTAATTTTCACTATTCATCAGAATATGAAAGTTATCCGAAATGTACCAAAATTTCACCTTAGGCTAAATTCGATACTCCGAATCCAAAAATGAAATCCATTTTGAAATATAAAATTTACAAAATTTCAAAAAGTGGTTATTACTATTCATAACGGCTAGTTTTAATAACATTTTAATAGCATATCGCTGTTTAGTGAAACTCGTTATTTCGTACTACACACGCTATCGAGGAAGGTCGCGATTGCGTGCAATGCAAGGCAAGTCAAGGATGCGTGTTGTGCAAGCTCTTTTTGGTGTAGCGTACAACCCAAGACATTAGTGAAATAAAAAGAATATTTTTCATAAAATCTCATGCTGTTACATTCTACCCCCCTTAAAATGAATTTCGCCCTCGAAATTCGCCGGGGTTATAAATGGTTTACTATTCGAAAGTTTCTTTAATAGAAACCCAGATCGTAAAAAGTAATACAAAAAGTTGGCTTTAAAAACTAAAGTATGAAATGTAACGATTACCCAAATAAACTAATCGCTGGGTTTCCACATAGGTAAAAATATGGATATGGAAGAAAAATCTAACCATCATGTTCTGATGGATAGTGGTAGAGAACATGGCTATGGAAAACCCAAAAAACACAAATCCATAAATTTGTGACGATCTAAGGTACCATCTGATTAATCAGATATAAGAGCACTAGGACAACATTTTTGGTTTTCAAGATCGTTTCCCTAAAGTTGAAGAATTTGAATTAGAATAAATACTTAATTTATTTTGGTACAATCTCACTGTTGTTCGTGCCTTGAACAATTTCCACTTCATCTCTTAAATAAATGAAGTTGAATTTTTTATTCTTGATGTGTTAGCAGATTATGTGATAGAATGACGGGTCATTCCATCTGTCTCAAACAAAAGGTTAAAAATTATATACATAAGTCGGTCTATAGTGAGATTAATCATATATGGTTCCTAAAATGGACTTATACATCATATGTCATAGAGATTAATATAATAAAACTAGTTTCTACTAAACAGGGACTTCATGTAGGCCAGTGGTAGGCGATAAAGGCTAGTCGCACTTCGGTTGTGGGTTCGATTTCCACAGCCTTGTCCGACGCGATGGGCTGTCGCCCGTCTTGCATGTTGTCCTTTTTCTAAAACTATATTACTATAACATCCCATGAATAATATCGAACAAACTTCTATCCTTAAACAGTACTAACTTATGTCCAACATAATCCATTCTAATCTTTAGGCTTATCCATAATACTGCAGTCCACTCTCATAATATAGTGAAAACAATTACCAGAGATTTAATACCATCGTTGATCCCCATAAGATATGTCTTGTTGGTCACATTCTAAACATTCAAAGTCCTTAATCATGTATTCTCTTGAATACCTTAGTGAAAACAAGAATGCAGTTTAAAGTTAACACTTTCCACATACCAAAATCCTCAAAATTCTATATACTCAAACCATGATATCACTTAGTCCTTATATCAATCATGATCTCATGACTACTATTAAACATTTCATTTTCTCGTTTTCCCTTCATTATGCGCATATCATCTTATTTCCAAAAAATATCTCAATCACATTGAATACCACATCAATAAATATTGCAATACTCAATGATACAACATTATTTTGGAATCCCATTACATAAACACTTAATAATTCCACCACATCGTTGTCATATTCAACATTGCCAATAGTGATCGCATGTGACTTCCCTTTGTCCTTTGCCTTCAGTTGTTGCTCATTTTGATCATCACTAACCCTTGGATTAGGGCATTTATTAGCATAATGCCCCATTTCCTTGCACTTGAATCATTGAAGTGTTGGTGGTGCGTTCTCTGCAGTGTTTACTTTATTCACATCATTAGAAACCCTTTTTCTATTACTTCGACACTCAGCTGCTCGATGACCTTCTTTTCCACACTTAAAACTTTTTCTAGTCCCTTTAAGACAATCTCCACCATGCTTCTTTCCACACTTTGTGCATAAGGAAACAATCATCTTCTTTTCACCATTATTCTGAGATTTCTCCTTGAACTCCATCTTTCATTTCTTGTCAAAACCATGAGATGGATATGTAACAGCAACTTCCATTTCTACCTTGTTAGCACAATGCACAATTTCTTTATAGCTACTGAAGTCTCTTATAGATAATGCCCTTCGAAGACTTGGTTTTAAGCCACTGAAAAATCGATCAAATTTACTTTCAGGTTGGATGATAATGCCAGATGCATACCTTGCAAGTCTTGTAAAATTCGCTTCGTATATACCAACAGATTCATCATCCTTTTGCTTTAGTTCAAGAAACTCCTTCTCCATCTTTGTTCTAAGAATACGAGGGAAGTACTTATTGAATAATAAGTTCTTGAACTCGTCCCATTCCATGGACTCAAATTCATCTCTTTGCCTTGTATTCTTGATAAGATTTCACCATTGATCAGCTTCACCTTCCAAACGATATACTGCTAAGATGACTTTATCGTTTTCAGAACATTGAAGAACTGAAAATATCTTTTCAGTGGTACTGATCCATTGTTTAGCAACAAGTTGTTCAGAAGACCCACTTAAAGATGGTGGGCGTTGCCTCATGAAGGACTCAATAGAATATTGTTCCCTTCTCTGCTCATTTGGAAGTCCAGAATGATTCATAGCTTGTGTAAGTATAGTAATAAGATTTTTCACTCCATCTCCCATAAAATTTGTTTGTTCAGGAGGACAATCATTGCATTGTCCATTGCATTGATCAACACGGTTCTTTCGGGTTCCAGCCATTGTCTAAAACCCAAAAATAATAGTGTGAGAGGCAAAATTCATGCTAGGGAAAACAACATAATAAAGGGGGAGTACACTCAATATCTAACATCTTAGGTTAAATTCTAAGATCGTTAGCGCAATTCTAGGACTATAACCTATACATATACTTAACCTTAGAGACATCCCTAGACATGCCTTAGAAATATCTCTAGGGATCTCACTAACGTTTTTCGCATCCTAGTTTCCAAAGGTTGACTAAACCTTTCCTCTGATACCAACTGTAGAGACCCGTATCTTGACGTACATTGAAATTACATTACATTTGTGGAATACTTAGTATATAACAAAAACACACACACAAGGATCGTAATAGTTTAGTGTCTTTGAAAACTCGGAACGTAATCTTCTAATCGTGGTGAAAGATCTTCAATATCTCCCATAATGATCTTCCCTTTTTTTAGCCTAAAACCTTTCTTTATATCCTGGGGAAAAGAAAACATAAAAGGGTGAGCTCAAATGCTCAGTAAGGGTAAACAAACAAAAATCAATCACATCATATTCATAAGAACATAAATTTTGGAAATCTTAACCTGCAAAAGAGAGCATAATTTCATAACATGGGATAAATCATAGTAGTGAAATGAAATCCCAATAAGCATAACTTAAAACATGAAACTTTTTGGCATACACACATAATCATAGAGAATCATTTCTTGTTAGTCAAGATGCATTGCCAAGACTATCTTAGTGCACAAAGTCCCTTTCTGAATCGAGTAACCCTCGTTTCAGTCCTGTTTCACTGAACCGGTATAACCTACCATTCCAGCCCTGTCTATCACATGAGATATAAAATCATTACCCAATGCATTGGAGGGAGATATAGGTCCCACCCATCTTATAATTAATCATTTCTTATGTGTGCCACATAACCATAAACCATACATCATAGTGTAACCCATGTAATAAAAATGGGATTCTTAAACAATATGACATCATAAAACAATTCATATAAGATAAAGAAATTCATAAAAATATTTCCATCACAACATAATCAAATCCATGTAATAATATGGATAGAAACAGAACCCTTTATATTTTAGATGGAAAATAATTTTGATAAAACACTTGAAATCCATTCTTGAGGAAAATATCCTTTCTACTTCAAAAACACTTTCCTTTCTTAACATGTCTTACAATTTAAAACTAAAAGAAGTTGATTAAAAATAAAATTGAAAACTTGTAAAGGAATATTCTTGGAAATAATGTTTTAAAAATCCATTCATGCCGTATAAGTTAAAAAAAACATTCTTCGTACTTTTGTCGGAAAAGTCAAAAAGTACCTCGTACGAAAAACGACAAAAGATTCCTTTCATTTCTTTTACTAAAAACTCTCCGAAGGGTAAAAATGGATTTAAAAATTGTAGGTGGATGGAAATAATATTACATATATATGAAACATGGATGTGGATGATAAAATACACCCCAGTAAATACTTACGAATAAACAATCTCGGATAAAAATGAGATTGTGATATTTCCCTTACCTTAGGTCCGATTTGCTTCGTATGTGTCCGAACCTCATGTATAATGATTTAAATAATGACATTGACTTATTACAGAATCATATTCATTGTTATGATATCATATATGGTTCACTTATGACATTATATTACCCGTTCTTTTGTAAATTCCATGTTAAAGAAGCGTTTTGGGTAAAATCGTTTCATTTATCGTAGGTGTTTTGACTTGTTGTTCTTGACATTATTATTACTTATATCATGATTTATTTACTTAAAGAATATAAAATATGATTTATATATCAGATATATTCAGTATATATATATATATATAATAGATAGATAAATGAAATGAAAAACACCGTTCATGGAGACGGTAGTCCGTACGTACGCATGAACGTTGTTTTCCTTTCCTTATTGTCTTGAATGGAAGTAAGTAGATAACATACATATATATATATACATAAATCCAGTAGATTTATAATGTCATATATTTCATTATTATTTCTTATATATACTTTATAATCATTCTTAAATGGTTAACATGGATAATGAATCTCATCGCGTCGTGGAGACGGTAGTCCGTACGTACGCACGAGCGATGATATCATTTCCATGAATATTGAATTGAATTGGAGTGGATTATACAATATGTCAGAATAAATATGATGTTGTAATAACTATGTATAGTTATTCTTTACACCATTATACCCATCCATGTGAGGTGGTGGTGGAAAATAGATTACACCACGGCGTGGAGACAGAATTCCGTACGTACGCACGCGCGGTGATTTCTTTTTCCGTAGGATGGATAGATGGTGAAATAGGGTTGTTTTATACGTATAATCACATATCAGTATATGAGTGATACTGATGTTATTACTTCATAATGAAACAACCTAAGAAGAAGGAGTGGAAGAAGAAATAAAGATGAAAGAATTGGTAACGGTAATTACCTCTTCTTTGAAGCGCCTCTTTGAGACCTCCTCTTAGGGCACTAAAATTGGTCTATGAAGAAGACCAGAAACTCTAGTATGATGCTAGGGAAGTGAAGAAGAGATTTTGACAGGGGTTGTCTGTGCTTGAGTGCTCAAATTGGTGTGAGGAGGAGGGGGAGGAGGTGTCCTTTTATAAGGGAGGAGAGGGGCACCTTAGGAATATCTCAAAATATTATTTTATATTAAAGTCAAAATCGGTTTATAATTGTTCCAAAGGGTCTTATTTCGAAGCTAAAGTTGGGATGGGTCGAAATCCTATCATCCAATAGGATTTAGAAATGTTTAGGGTATTATTTTAACCTTATCAATTAGATTTAACTCTAAGTTAAATAATTTAACTTTTACCGTGTCTTTTTGTTTTCTTTCACTATATGGTTAATACACTTACTATAACATGCCAAACGAACCCCAAATTGTTTATTATTAATATATATATATCCTTATATAAGTCATTTGGCCGATCCTTAGATTTTTAGGAATAAAATAACAATTAATAATATAATATTTTATTTAAAAACTATTTTGTGTCAATTTTGACACTATTTGATATATGATTTTTGTGAAAGTCATAACAGAATTATATGTTCGAACCAAGTTTCTTAAATCAACACCAATATATCATAGTAACCTAGAAAATTAGTGGAATTCATAAAAAGTCTCAAATTAAATTCATTTGAGAATTTATAACATCAATTATGTTAATATTTCCTTAAAAGGGAAATTACTGCATCATCGTTGTGTCATAAATAAATTAACTTATTTAAAGTGTAAAAATTATAAATAAAATATCATTATGTAGGAAAGATTTTTATCTTTCAAATGAATATTTATAGTCGAATTTATCTTATGTATAACCCCATATTAAAAATGTTTTAGTTATTAAACTTTGATTTTAACTATTTTAACTATTCATTAAATAAAATAATATTAAATGTCATAATCTAATCCAAGTGGACCTAAATGGTCATATTATATTCATAAGGTTGTTTTTGGTCGAATTAAACTTATCCAATAGAATTAGGACATGTGTTAGGGTAATAGTAATATCATATTTACCCATAGTTACCCTATTTACTATTAACCGTGGTAAAAAAAAGTAAAAAGTTACTATTCACCAAAAATTATTTTCATCTCATTGAACCACATTTTAGTCCTTGATATTAACCGTGTCTGTCGGATTTTCAAAATTCCATTCACAAAAGCGGTAAAATTAAGTTTTATGCAAAATTCTGTTTTTAACCTACCACTTAGTGGTTTCACTATTTATCAAAAATTGAAAGTTTTCAGAAAAATACCAAAATTTAATCCTAAGCTATATTTCATATTCCGAATTCAAAAATGATGTCTATTTTACCAAATTCATAACATTGAAGTTGCATTAATTAATTTTATAATTAAATCCCGCTGTTAAAACAAATAGCGTGTTTTTAAGAAACAATATCTATCAAAAGATTGAAACTTGTTTATGTCTAGTTTAAATGTGAAATTATATCCAATGACCAACATTGTATTAAATTGTAAAAATATATTCTAAATATACTTTAAAACTACTCAAATTAATAATTTATCACTATTAATTATTTCGATTAAAAAAGTTGTTTTTTAATTATAATTTAGTATTTTTCACTATTCATCAGAATATGAAAGTTATCTGAAAGGTACCAAAATTTCACCTTAGGCTAAATTCGATACTCCGAATCCAAAAATGAAATCCATTTTGAAATATAAAATTTACAAAATTTCAAAAGGTGGTTATTACTATTCATAACGGTTAGTTTTAATAACATTTTAATAGCATATCGATGTTTAGTGAATCTCGTTATTGCGTACTACACACGCTATCGAGGAAGGTCGTGATTGCGTGCAATGCAAGGCAAGTCCAGGATGCGTGTTGTGCAAGCTCTTTTTGGTGTAGCGTACAACACAAGACATTAGTGAAATAAAAAGAATATTTTTCATAAAATCTCGGGCTGTTATAGAAGAAATCACGAATAACAACAACAATAAAATCCCCTACCTCGAGCGTAGTTTGAATGGATGTTCGTAGCGGAATTTCACGTCGCGGAAGAAGGTCTTTGGCGTTTGTTGATCTCCGAGGAAGGCGTCTCTTGCCATCGTCCGCCGTCGGAGGTCGGCGTTCTTCATTGGTGGTGGTGCGTTCTTCGCGTTCTTCGACGAATAATGAAGAACCTCAAGACTTCTCTTTTTCTCCCAATGTCTCAACATAAGAAAACCCAACAATAATAAAATAAGTGTCTAGTCTTATTTTATTACTCATGTCTTAAGAATTTTGAAATTCAACCATTGAATTAAACCACTTAATTAATTCATGTCTTTTAAAATGATAGTTATAGGAGTTTAGGGAATATGAATGGGTGGGGTTCGTGTGCCCCCCCCACCCTCATAACTTCCAATGGGATGTTGGGTGGTTACCCCAACTTCCACTCAAAGGTTTCAACCACTTAGAAAGAAAAAGTAAAAATTGTAGCTAAATTTTTATTTTTAACTTCAATAATTTTTAACAACCTCTCCCATTGAAATTAAACTCCGGAAAAGGTGTTCCAAAAGAATTACCGGCGTTGAAAATCCATTGGTGCCCTCAGAATTTGATTCTGAGCAACGGTTCAAAAGTTAGGAAAACCCGCTCGTTCGTTCACTGAACGTACCCGAGCTAAACTTCGGATAGAAATTTCGGGCACACCGGGACTCAGAATCAAGTGCCGTCAACAACCGCGTTCTTGTAAAATCCCAAAGAAAATTAAGAAAAATATTTCCCTTGAATTTTATGGGTCTTCAAATTACTCCCACCACAGGGATTTACGTACCCATAAAGATATATAAAAAACTAGGGGAACAAATGTGGGTACTATGCACGAATCTGAGCCTCCTGCTCCCAAGTTCTCTCTTGGAGGTTCTCGTGTGGCCATCTGATGCTCACTAGAGGAATCGACCATCCACGTAGGACCTGCTCCTGTCGATCCTCGATCTCCACAAGGACATCCACAAAATTCACCACATCGTCTATGTACAACTCTTCATGGTCAATGATATGAGTCTGGTCGTGCATGTATCTCCTCAGTTGAGATATGTGGAAGACGTCATGCACTCGGTGCAACTGAGGTGGTAGAGCCAAGCGATAAGCCACCTCGCCTATCCTGCTGAGGACCTGGAACAGCCCGATGAAGCGCGGATATAACTTGATGCCTCAGCCCAATCTCTGTAATCCATGTCGAGGGGATACCTGCAAGAAGACACGGTCGCCATCCTAAAAATATAGTGGCCTCCGCCTTCTATCAGCATAAGACTTATGGTGGCTCTGAGGTGACCTATTTTGCTCCTGGATGACATATAACTTCTCTGTTGTGGCCTGGACCATCTCTGGTCCCACATGTGCTGACTCCATAGGGTCTGTCCAGCACAGAGGTACCTGCAAGGTCGGACGTACAATGCATCGTATGGTGTCATCCCGATGGTGGAGTGGTAGCTAGTGTTGTACGCAAACTCCACCAAGGGTAGGTGGTCCTCCCAGCTGTTACCAATGTTGAGGACACATGCACGGAGCATGTCCTTGAGAGTGTGAATGGTCCTATCTATCTGACCATCCGTATGAGGGTGAAAAGCAGTGCTCAGACGTAGTTGCGTCTCGAACGCCTCCTGAAACCCCTTCCAAATCCAGGATGTAAAGCGAGTATATCGATCGGAGACGATAGATGATGGAACACCATTAAGCCATACAATCTCCAGAATGTAGAGGCTTCCCAAGATCTCTACTGTTCCCTACTCTCTGATGGGTATGAATTGAGCCGACCTGGTGAGTCGGTCGACAATCACCCAAATGGAGTCGTGACCTCTGGAAGTGCGTGGAAGTCCAGTCATGAAATCCAAATATATGTCGTCCCACTTCCACTCCGGAACATCCATGGTTTGTACCAAGACTGTTGGTACCTGGTGCACTACCTTCACCTGCTAGCAGGTGAGGCATCAAGAAACGAACTCTGGCACAACCTTCTTCATGCCCGCCACCAGTGCTGTTGTCAGAGATCCTGGTACATTTTCGCCACTCCAGGATGTACCGCCAAAGGGGAAGTTTGAAACTCTCTCAGCACCTCCTCTTGTAAAGAAACTGGTACAAAGGTACATCCTCTGAAAAGGACGTCGTGCCCTCCTCATAAAGAGAAACCATCAGCTGCCTGTCCTGAGGATACTTGTGCATGTTGTGTCTCACAGTCGGCGTCCCCACGTTGTGCCTCTCTAACCCGATGTAGTAGTGGAGTAGTGACTATGAGTGACTAAAAAAAAGGATACTCCATCGCTACCCATGAAGGATATCTGCAAAGCAGCTAGCTGCTCTGTCGCCTCCCCATGTAGCTGAATGCCCATCCCCCTAATGAGTGCATCAGCTACTACGTTCCCCTTTCCAGGAGTATAGACTATCTCAAACTTATAGTCCTGGAGGAACTCAAACCATCGCCACTGTCTCAGGATCAAGTCCTTCTATGGAAAGATGTACCTGAGACTCTGATGGTCAGAATAGACTGTAAAGCGCTCACCCATAAGATAGTGTCACCACATCTTCAGAGCGTAGACCACTGATGCTAACTCCAGGTCATGGGTAGCATAGTTCTGCTCATGCTTCCTTAACTGAAGTGATCCATAGGCGATCACGACCCGCTCCTGCATCAGGACACATTTGAGTCTGGTCCCTAATGTATCACAGTAAACTATGTACCCAACTCCCTCCTCTGGTATCCTCAAAATAGGCACGCTGGTCAATCTATGTCTCATCTCTTGGAAGCACTGCTGATATCTGTCTGACCACACGAAGGGTTTCCCCTTCCTCCTTAACATTCTGCAAAGCTGCATAGATTTCTCCTTTTCAGAAAAGGGAAATCCGGTCTCATCCCCTGGATGAACCACGTTCCTCACCTAATATAGTAAATCCTTTCAGGATTAGTTAATTCATGCCATGGATGACGTTGTAAGGCCACGACGCTGCTACCAAGAGATCCAACCATTACTCTCACCTCCAAGGGTTGAGTCACACTGTCGGCATCAGTGTGTAGGCACTAAGTCTCTTCTAGTAAGAATATCGTAATTGAGGGTCAAGTCAATAGTTTTTAACTGGTACCTCATAGAATTAACATACAAAAGAAAAGAAAGAAAACGTCACCATTGCAAGTGTCTTTTTTACTTTAACTCAAAGTACAAGGACACAAGGCAACACAAACAAAGTGGCTAGAGGCATTATGGTCAAGAGACTCTATGCCTGGAGCTAGTCCCGCAGTTGTCCACCCACTTCTGAAGCTCCATGATTGTATGTTTCAGCTGCCCGAAGCTGTGCTCTCCCCTGTGGTCAGGGTGGACCTCCCGGAGGTGGTGGTTGTAGAGCCTCAAAGCGTCGCCCACCACCTGCTGCTCGGCCAGCTCCTCTGCCTCGTCCGCCTGCTCCCTACGGACCACCATGGTCGAACCTCTTCCTCACCCTGGGTGGTTCCTCAACCTTCTACTACCCCTCTGCATGGCGGGTCGGGAAGTCAAGAGCCAATTGGCCCTGCCCACCGCATGCATAGCACTGTCTTCCACTTGTAAGACTGGTTCTTCTGCTTGTGCCCCGCACCTCCGAGCCATTATCCTTTGGTCGTCTGCCTGATGGCCTGGTCCGCTTGGACCTCTGTGACATATGTCTACTGCCTTCTGCAGAAGACTCCGCTACGTGCCTCCCTATGGTAGGTCTCACTGCTGATGTAGGCTCAGCAAGAAATCTCTCAATGTGAAGGGATCACTCCAGTACCCCTTCCTGTCTCAGATGATGAGGGAGATCAGTGATGCTCTGATCTCATGCCTCAATCCCTGCTCGAATGTCTGGGATCGGAAGAATGGGTCACGTACCATGTCCATTGAATAGCGTGATAGATCGGCAATCTCACCAAGTACTGGTCGACCGTCATTCTTCCCTACCGCAGCTGTAGAAGCTCCTAGATGCGCACCGCACGGATGGTGGCCGAGACGAACTCCGAGCTGAAGAATATCTCAAATTCCATCCAGTCAAGAGATGCCTCATCATGCACATGGAGCATCAAGCTCCACCATCTGTCTGCTGCTGTGTGCAGGAGGCTCACTGCGAGGATCACAATGAGGTCTGCTGGTGTCCCCACTAACCTGAAAACTCGCACAACTACCTCCAGCTAATCCTTGGCTGCCTGAGGGTCCATCTCCCCATGGATCATGGGCGGTCTCTATCACTGGAACATGTGCAGTGCACTAAGGCGACGTGCACTATCAGCGGTTGGGGCTGGTGGCATCGGTGGCTCGGCGGGTAGTGGTACCACCGGTGCCTCCGCGGTAATAGGGCCCTGCACCGAGGCCTCCTCGCTCGATGGGATGTCGTCACGTACAAAACTCGAAACCCTAGCTGGCGGCCATCATGGGGCCATCCTGATGTGTCAGGTGTGCCACGGTCAAAATAGTATACCTGGTGAGCTGACACAAAGTAATCGCAAAGAAAACTTGATACAAACAAGAAATCAATGTTTTCATGCACTAAGTCAGAAATCAGAAGTCACGACCCTGGTGTACGAATACGTCGGCCGCCACACCAACACTAGACTCCCTGGTCTGATAACCACACCCAATACCCTTAACACTATTTCTTTACATAGAATAAATATCATAGTCCAAAGTTCAGTGGTAGAACCGAACTCCTCTGATACCAATTTTTCACGAAACGTCCTCAGGGCCTACGTCGTGACTACCCCAAGCCCTCCATCAATAAGACATGGGCTTCCGACTAGCACCAAGGCATAATTCATGATAAACGAGAAGGAATTTCCTTTGTAATGTAAACAAACACTCAAAGTAAGCAAGCATAGGTAAACAGTAAGTAATAACTTGGTAAAATAGTAAGTGCGGAAAACTATGTGGGCCAGTATACAAACCCAAACTGAAAGTAAAGTACAACTGGAAAGGGAAAACAACAACTAAAAGTAAAGCTGCAACGTCGAGCCGTCCACTGGAAGTCCCACCTGAATGGTGGGTACAGATAGTCTCCACAACTCCACGAGTCCAGCCGTCCGTTTCGTGTATGTTCCGCCCAGTGGGCCACCTCCAGGTACTGACTCGCTCAACAAGCCTCAACCACGATCAACATTGTCCATCGTCTGTAACCAACACAACGTAGTGCGGGCATATCCCGTGCAGGGGTGAGTATAAGCTACTTAGTAGGGACCCCGAGACCCCCTAAGGTCTCCAAGAATCCACAAAGGAAAGATACAATCACGAAGTAACATCCGACACTGCTTAGGTATATGCCCATACATATACCTAAGTCATCAATTCCAGTTCATCTCCATCATCCGAGCCCAAGTACAACTCATTCCACATAGGAAAACGTAACATGTTCCACATAGGAAATCACAACCCAATCCACCCAAGAAAGCATAACGTAATCCACATAGGATATCAAGTCAATCTTATCGAAGATAAAGATTGAATGTCAAGACTCAGCTCACAGTGGTATACTTCTTCGTAAGACGATAGAGATGATCAGATATAGCCACTGATTCATCTCAGCCGTCAGACCCACAATGGATCGATGGGTACTAACCCCCACAATAACCCACAAAGGATCGATATGCAATGACCCACACAGGATCGGACCCACACAGAATCTGTAGGCATTGGCCCACACAGGACCGCTGAGCGCTGACCCACACAGGATCTGACACATACATGATCGGTAGCACTGATCCACATAAGATCACTGAGTGTTGTAGTCGTCGTCGTCAAATCCACGGAGGATTTTTGTACAATCATCATCATCGTCGCAGCCAGCTCTATGGTTCCCGCAAACAACAAGATCGTTCGGGAGGGTCTCCTCCACGAGCCGAGGGGCTGATACATCAACTGACACATAGTCCGGAGTTGATGTATCCAAATGTTCTGAATCGTCAAGAGGAACTCAATGACACAGACGGCGCGTCATTCGGACGTCCGGTCTGAGAGTTATTGGCTTTTTCGTCCCAAGGGCCCGGTTGGTTTTTAAGTCAAAACCAACCCGACCATACTCCAACTGCATCCAAACCTCGAGTAGAGTAATCCAAAAGGTCCGTCTCACTAAGAGGAGTCCATCAACGTCGACGGCATGTCAATCGGACATTCGGAGCTCACGTTAAAAGTGTTTCCGCTCCGAGGGCAAGGTTGGTTTCGTATACGAACCAACGCATCCGAACCCAAAGTTTTCTGAAACCTTGAGTGTAATATATCGAACCGACCACCTCGATCGAAGGATCACATATCCGCTGACGGTGCGTCGATCAGAGGTCTGTAGCCCATGTTATGGGAAAAATACCGAAGAGGTCCGGAAGTGGGGGTTTCGGTCCCGGACCGACCCGGCCCGAGACCCCCTGGGTCGGCCGAACTGGGTCGAGCCGACCCCGGTCCCATTCCAGCCCAATTGGGCACGGCCCGGCCCGGCGCGCTGGTGCTATCCAGGTGGGTCGGCCGTTTCGGGTGAGCATATGGGGGGGGGGGGCGCATTGCCCCCCTATTTGTAACCGCAACCCCCATGATGGGGGGCCGCTCCTGCTGGCCAGCCTGGGGTCTTAACCCCCGGCTCCTCCGTTGACCGGCTGGCCCGCTCCAGCCGGTCGGCTGCTGCCGCCACGGGACCGGCATGGACCGGTCCCCCTGCTCCGACGCCGGTGGCCCGAAACCGACCGTCAATCCTTGATCCTCCGTGACCTAAGACGCAGCCTTGGTTCGTCCGGTGCGGCGCGACGGCGCCACACCCCTCTTCCACGGCCTTGCTCCGTCCATAGTGTCTTCCGGTTTTCCGGCGCGGCGCGACGGCGTCGCGGCTTGGTTCAATTTTCAATTGCGTGGCGCGACGGCGCCGCGCATCCTTATAGCTCGTGCCGCACGGTGCGACGGAACCGCGTCACTTTCTGTTGAACCATAACAACACAAGAAATAATGGAGGAGGGTCGGCTGTGTTTGTGCGGTCCGGCCCCCTCCTGTTAATAGATAGCAAGTGGTCCAATTGAACAAGGAACGTCGTCGAAAGAAATCATGAATAACAACAACAATAAAATCCCCTACCTTGAGCGTAGTTTGAACGGAAGTTCGTCGCAGATTTGCACGTCGCAGAAGAAGAGGGTCGTTGGCAATGTTAATCTCCGAGGAAGGCGTCTCTCGCCGTCGTCCACCGTCGGAGGTCGGCATTCTTCGTCGGTGGCGGTGCGTTCTTCGCATTCTTCGACGACGAATGAAGAACCTCAAGACTTCTCTCTTTCTCCCAAAGTATCAACACAAGAAAACCCATCAATAATAAAATAAGTGTCTGGTATTATTTTATTACTCAAGTCATAAGAATTTTGAAATTCAAACATTGAATTAAACCACTTAATTAATTCATGTCATTTAAAAGGAGAGTTATAGGAGTTTAGGGAATATGAAGTGGTGGGGTTCGTGTGGGCCCCACCACCCTCATAACCTCCCATGGGAAGTTGGTTGGTTACCCCAACTTCCACTCAAATGTTTTAACCACATAGAATGAAAAAATAAAAATTGTAGCTAAATTTTTATTTATAACTTCCACAATTTTTAACAACTTCTCCCATTAAAACACAACTCCGGAAAACGTGTTCATAAGAAATTACCAGTGCTATGAATCCATCGCTGCCCTCAGAATTCGATTCCGAGCAGCAGTTCAAAATTTAGGAAAACCCGCTCGTTCGTTCACTGAACGTACCCGAGCTAAACTTCGGATAGAAATTTCGGGCAAACCGGGCCTCGGAATCATGTGCCGTCAGAAACCGCGTTCTTGTAAAATCCCAATGAAAATTAAGAAAAAATTTCCCTTGAATTTTACAGGTCATTACAAGTTTCAACACCTATGATAATTACTCCATATAGGATAGAAACTATTTAGATGCATGATCTCAAGAGGATAGCAGAGGATTTGGATGCTAAGGGATTTGAACACCCCATCACATCCCTAGGGTGTTCACTATTCCTTCTTTCCGAGAGTTTGTATTTTACCACAAGAAATTGTGTCAATTATCATCAGTGGAACCATACTTATACTATGAATTTTCATCCACTACATCATATCGATCATCACAATGACTTTCTCTAAGGACGCAGGGTTTTCATCAAGGATATTTTATTAGGGGACGACGATCTAGTACAAGTAAGACCTTCCTTTATACGACATAAAATATTACAAAGTTGGTACTGTTTATATTATTATATTATAATTTTTTTGTTATAAAAAATGTTATTTCAATTCATATGAACAAAATGAATCGATTATTCCACCCATATTTGTGTACATTAGTGTTAGTTTTCATGGAAGCTATCTCAGTGTATTCACATACTCAACATGACCATACAAAAAATTAGGATAACTTACTGATTACATTGAAAGAGTACCATATGTATGGTAATATCAATAAAACACACTTCTATATCAACAACGATCTATTTTTGGATCACAAAATGTCTGGATCTAGATTATTAGTTGACCTAGAAAAGGTTAGTGTTATTGTTTCATTGTAACTTCCCATGATCATCATTGAAATACATGGTTTATTAGGATATATAGATATTATAAAAACATTGTGTAGGAATTATAATTCTTTAATTCACCATTAACTATAATGAATAATAATGTGGTGAAGTTATTATGGTATAATGATTAAGAAAATGTATTTTAAGAGATGAAATAAAGATTTACATCAGTAGTGATACTGATTCTTATAGATCTAGGTAGAGGATATATTGTGTCTTATAATACATCATGTGTTTATTTTAGAATAGTTATAATGTAGGAGGATTGAGTCGTTATGTATGAATATCTCATGAAATACAATCTCGAACTACAACCTATTTTAAATGAATTGTTTTCTAGGGATACATTACTTATTTGGATAGTGGTTTGTAGTGTTTAAAGACCACAAAATTCACAAATATATATTTACATAACAAGAATTCGACATAAAAAAGTGAATGTAGGTTGAATTCCTCCAGTTATTCAACATTGATCATTCATATTAGAATGAAATGGGAAATGTTGATTTTATTTAAATGATATAGAAAGCATATAGGCAAGATGTTTTAGAATTTAGTAATGATTGGCTATTTATGGATCTTAATTCTCTGAATAATCTAGATATTCATGCGTTTAATGACTAGACTATCCTTATAGACTATGAAATTATCTCATCAATTATGGGTAGATTGAAGAGGTGTAAGTTCTTTGATCCCAAAGGATTAGTCTAGAAAGAGACAATTTGAGGTGGGTATTGACTGTTGAGTCTCGCTTTCAATAAATTTGAGATTATACTTATTTATGGGAGTTTATGGGTTCCCACAAACATAAGAGTGAAATTGATTTATAATCCTATAACTCATAGTGGATATTACGACTAGGTATTTATAATATGTACCAAGACATTCACTACAAGTTGTGGTAGACTCATAATATGTGTAATAATTAGTTCTACCACTATGGGTTCTACCTGTCAGGTGAATAAGGATGAGCACTATATTCCACCGATCTTGTATCATTTATTACCAGTTCCAAAATGAAAATGGGTCAATTTCATGAACAATTTTGTTTCTGGTTTGTAAAGGTTGTCTAGACATAGAATTGTGGATTGGGAGGTCATGGAGAGGATGATGAATGTCACTCCTTTTTTTGTGATTCCTTTTTGTTGGATGAGATTATAAAAATATATGTCTCTTGTATTATATTCTAATATGGGGCCCCTATTAATATTATTTCATATAGGGATTCTTGTTTTACATTGTAGACATGGAATGGGTTATAGAATAACCAAGTACACAAGAACATTTCAGCACTCCTTACCACCCCCATACTGACTAGTAGTTAAAACATACAATATAGGTTCTAAATGAGATGCTTCGATTGACTATCCTTATTATATTAGTTATTAAGAGTATCGTATACATCTTGTCAAGTTCACCTAAAAAAATATTAATCTTGTGACTGTACAAATTTATCATTATGATTATTTATTGGCTAGTTAGTCTTACACACCTCTAGGCTTGATAGATGTAGTGGAGGTACTGCTACTAAGACCTCATCTCTTCCAAAATATATTATAGTAGGTACAAAATTACAGGTAGTGTATGATTACTACATTATATATGAAGAAATAGTTTGTCAATAATATAAAATTACATCTGGATTTTGAGGTTGGGAATTTAGTTTTCTTGTGTAATTTTCATAGAATGAGGCATAGAATGTTTTAGAGATAGTGAAATCAATTATGAAATTTTCTAATACCATTGAAAATTTTAGAGTGAGTCAATATGGTAACATGTTGGATAACTCATCATCTTAGTTTCTTATCAAATCATGAAATATCAATTATATTAACACCTAATAGATATCATTAATACCAATCTCATAATTTTTATCCAATGGATGATGAATTATAGGATGTAGCTTCTTGGGAAGATTATATTATTTATATCATCAATTAGAGCATTATGTCTCATAGAAAAATTTGTGTGCATCTATTACAGTTCTTATGGTACCCTAGATATGTGCTATAAGATACATGTGATAGATAGGTTGATATGCATTATCAGTGGCCTATTGTTATTTTCACATATAGCATTATCACCTTTTGAATTGAGACGTATGTATGAGTTTACTTAAGGGGGGTGACTATTTGATCCCATATTTTCAATGTGGTATGGAAAATTTTAATTATTTTATTGTAAAGTAATAAAAATACTTGTTTTGTTATATAGGATTTTAGAGTTTTTTGGGCTTGTTCATTGATATATGATTTTCAAAAAATAGGTGTGTCACATGGTTTGTAGAAACCATGAATCCTAGTCTGTATGGTTTGTGTAATCCATGTTTGAAGCTCCAATTCATTAAAAATGTTTACACGAGCATGTGAGATATCCATATCATGATGTAGTGGGGGTATTCAAAGGCTGCACATAGATTTTCCAATAGTGCACCTATATCGTGCGAGGGTTTCCATGTGAAAATTAATATCACATGCTTAATATAATCTTTGGCCAATAATCCATCCAAAACATTTATATTCTTAAAAATAGAAAAATTAGATATTTTCAACTTCTTCCATAACTCAAATCTCATCCCCATTCTCCTAAAATATCCCACATAGAATCATCTACCACATGAAATATCCTTCCACATTCCTAATGTAGGTTTTTGGTTCCTCATACATCCAAGAAAGAAATTAACCATTTTTCTTCTCATTGGATCACTCCTAGTAAGTGCTTCAATATTTTCTTCATTTTATTATTTTATCTCTCCATATTCAATTATATTATTGTGTGATATAAAATTCATTTTTTCCGTGTAATTTAAATAATTCTTTTTTTCTCTTATTATAAATTGAACCAAGGGATGATACTACATGATTGATCCTATACCTCTATAATATTTGTTGTCTAAAAATTATTCCACAAGCCTTGTTTCATTATATTATTCATTCTGATGTTTCATCCTATGTTATCCATGAATTTATGTAAAAATAACTATTCACTGAATTAATTTGATTTCTATAATTGAAATAGATTTGTGCTTCGTCATTCTTGTTGGAATACAACACTACCAACTAATTACTTCCCATAGGACATCGTTACTATATTTTCCATTGATATTATAATCTCTTAAGAGACCGAAACATAACCTAAGTGGTTTTTACTCAGAATATAGATTAAATGTCAATAATTAATTAAATGAAAAGATAGTAAAATGACCAATTTATGATTTTTTACAGAATCAGTGTTTATTCCATTATTTATGTAGAATGGAAAGGAGTTAAAAAAATTTATTTTCTCATACTAAAGCATATTTGGGTACTGATTATATTTGATAATTGAGCATGGAATTCCTTCAAATATGATACATATGAATGGAATCCCATATAATATTAATAATCGGGCAAGTCCCCCATATAGATATGATTCCCGAGAATGGATTCCCATATAGTGGTGACACTTGAGCATGAAATACCTATAGATGTGATTCATGAAAATTAAATACCATGGTTCATTATATGAATCTAGTAACTAGACATGGATTCTTAAATTATGTATCGGGTCCTGGATAATAATATATGTATATATATATGGATATAAAAAACATTACATATATAGTGTGTTTGTGTATATATTCCTATGCTCATCGTGAAATATGTATAGTGGTTTGATGGAATGATATGGAGTAGGTATTGCAAACCTGGTGTCTTTTTTGGAACAATATTCGACCCATTACAGTTCACAATACTTCTTGTTCAATACTATAAATAAAAATATTTCATGTAATATTAAATGGATGGACACTTCTAAAAACTATAGACGATGGCATAATTATTATATATTATACCTTTTTTGTCCACAATTTTGTACCCTTGCAATATTGATTGATGTATGTACGAAAATGATTAAGCACCCGGTCATGGATGCTTGATTGATTTTAGAATGGGTGCTTGTGAGCGCCAGACTAAGCCTTTTATCATTATACTATTTCATATCCCTTTTAGTCTATGGATGAATTTTTTTAACCTATATAAACATATGACTTCATTTGTTTAACAGAATTACATAAACATCATTTTGAAAATGGTGTCACTTTTAGATTGATGAATTATTACTATATGGATGTTTTACTTTTTTATATATTTATAATTATTACGCATCATAAATTAATTATGTATATCAGTATTGCAACTCTATTATTTTTATTGTATACTATTCTCATAGTAAAACCATTGCCTCTAACTGATAGTCGGTAGACTCTATTATAGTGAGTTTTTCTTGGGTCCATGTTTCCATCAGTTCGTCTACTGTAATCAAGTGATCGGGTCATATATGACATATTTATTAGTGATAGCTGTGTAAAAAAAATTTGAAATTCATGGGAAAATAGCTCTTTATTAACGGGTTGTTTTCGTTACTATATTCAAATATCATTTCTATCACAAATATTTTCCAATGGTTGTTTATATAAGCTACATAAATGTAATTCGAGTGATTTATTTCAATTGGAGAGATAAAAAATAACCCCTCATACTATTAATGATTTTTCATTGTGGAATGAAGGGTGCTTTGCAATGTAGAAGAGTTTATTTCTGTCTAATTTAACTAAGAATGTTCTGTTTAATCATTTTCTAATAATATAAAATGAAAATATTACCGAAGGAGTGAGGGGAAAATGAATCCTTTTAGCCGAAAAAAATCATTGACATATGAGAGGATATATTTGTGAATTATGTGGATAACTTCTTGGGATACGTGAATTGATTTGTGTAGAGATTAATTTTTGTGGCAAGAAATTAACATTTCATATCTATTCTATTATTTTCTTTATGAACAGAGTGATGTTATTTTGGGAATATATCCTTTATGAATTTAAATTCATGTTGAAATGAATCCTGACATATAACCAAAAATTTATTTCAATTTAGAATTATATTTTGGACCAATGACCAGTCAAATAAAATCCAATGATGTTAACTACCCACATTGATTGCTTGTTTATACACTAAAAAGATTATTTTAATGGTATAAAAATGTTCGGCATAACCTAAATAATGTTTTTTAATGCTTCAACACCCCTACCTTTAGAAATTTGATATTTCCTTGGCCTACACTAAAAGGGAGATTATCACAATCACATCATTAGATGGAATGATGACTTTTAGTAAACACCATCCGCCCGGTGTGGGTGCTGTCACAAGACACATGGATATAAAATTACACCCTTCCTCATGCATCGAAATATTTATATATCAAACTCAACAATTAATATATAAGGATCTTATAATTGATTCTACAGTGTTGTTTGTGACAAAAAAAATTGGCTTCCAAGAAAGATATTAAATTATTTAAAATTATTATAATCAACTATCAAAAAATTATTAATAATTAGTAATAATTATGATAAATTAATTAATAATGAAATTATTTACATATATTATTTTTAATTAATAAAAAATAATAATTCTTTTTTACTATGATAAATTTTTATTTACATTGATTAATATATGAATAACTAATATTAATATGTTATTATTATTTATTTATTATTATTATTAAAAAATATTCACTTATCAAATATTAAAAACAATTTCCATCTAACAAATTAAAAGTAATTTAATATTAAATATTATTAATAATAATTATTTCTTAACTTTTTTAATAATTACACAAAAATCACTATTTTAAAAATATTCATAATATTTAATAATTATAATAATAAATATTTATTACGTGGTAACTAATAATTAATACTACTATTTATATTAATTTTAATTATTCATAAATTATATTTCATTCATGAAATCAATGATTGGATATACCTAAATAACAATAAATGCACCACCCACCTCCTATTTTTTCAAAGTATCATACTTTTGGTCTTTCTCTACTGCATCCGCCATTTTTAAAAATAGTATATCTCCGTCCCATTAGATGAAAAAAAAACATTGTCCAAATCATACATGCTATGAGGATGATGGTTGATGTTCATTTGTTTATAATTTTTGGGTTAGACTTCATACTTTGTTGGATTTAAATCCATAATCATTCAAAAACTCCATCTATTTGACGAAAATTCATCATCGGCAAGAAGAAATGGCCTTTCTCCCTTCCATTTTTGAATCTAGGATGGCCAAAAATGCATCTCTGGCCAATATATCATTGTTTCTTCAAAAATATCTTCTTCTAAACATCCCATCATTGGACACATAACAATAGTTGTATATATATATACATCCACAAACACACAAAAATTCATTAATTTATAAATCATATATTATTCATAGTTTAGTTGAAGGGATGTTAGGATGTTCTATGTGAGGTCCATGTTAGTAGTGTAGTGGAAGAGAGTCCAACATTTTCTACAAGATTTTCATGTTATAAACTATGTTATGTTTCGTATCCATGAAATTGAGGATCTCTAGTAGGTACATTATTCTGTCAATCTAAGCCCTTGTTGTGGGATTACTGTTTCCGAATACAATACTATTATCAATGATTTATGAATGAAGGGATGTAAGATACATTAGTGGAAATTTATGAAGAATTTAAAATCCATTATATAGAAAAAAACTATTGAATATATGATTCCAATGATATCATTTTAAATGGACCAAAAACAAATGAGATAGTAGGAGGACCTTATTTAATCTCTAATGATTTCTAGAAACATTGTTGGTTATCTCAGACTTCCATAATTACTTCATAATAATGGTATATTTTTTAACAATATTCATGGACACATATCAATGAAGGTGATCATAAGAACCTAAAAAAAGAAAAAAAAATTATGCATCCCTCAATTTATCATACAATGAATATATCACATGTAACACCCCATGCTTCCACAATACGTTTCCCTTTGAATAATGCATTAACAGGAATTGTAGGGAACTTCGAGATTCTAGCACACCTCGACCAATCAATCAAGCTGTAAGGAATATTAATACCCACTTTTGAATTTTTTTAATTTTTTATTTTTCCAAATAGACTTCATTTTTGAATTTTGAATATTGAAATTATCTTAGGGTGAATTTTTGTTTTTTTTTTGAAATTATTCAATTTGGATTAGTAGTGAAAAAATTGCATTATTGGTTAAATTAATCATTTTATTTAAATGAGAATATATTTTATTTAAATATATTTTAGGTAAAAATAAATACATAATACCTATATAAGTAAAATTTAATTCATTACATTCATTTTATAATATGTTTAGATATATAAAAATGTTATTGAACGTTTTACTCTCTTTTACCAATCTTCTAGGAGCATTTACAAATTTTAATAAAAACATAATTTTACCGCTTATGTGTGTTTAATTTCAAAAATCAGAGAGTCACGGTTGATATCATTATGTAAATCGTGGTTCAAGAAGATGAAAATAATTTTTGGTGAATTGTAACTGTTGACTTTTATTTACCACTATTAAAATTAAATTTGGTAATCAAGGGTAAAAATGATATTATCATTACCCTAAAACATGACCTAATTATATTGGATAAGTGTATTTTGACCAAATAAAACGTTAATAATAAAATATGATCCTATTTTGTCCACTAGTATTATATTATGAAATTTATTATTAATTTATTTAAAGAAGAGAGAAAAGAGTAAAATTCAATGTTTAATAAATAAAAAATTTTAATATAGGGTTACACATAATATAAAATAGATTATAAATATTTAATAGAACAATGAAAATATTTCCTAAATAATTGTACTTTATTTATAAATTTTTTAAATTAAATAATTTAATTTATTTATGACAGAATGAGTATGCAATAATTACATTAATAATAAAATAATAAAATAATTGATATTATAAATATCCAAAAAAAAATAAAAATTGAAAAATATGATGAATTAAAATAATTTTATGTGTTAATATGACATTTTGGAGTTGATTAAATAAATTTTATTCAATTTGATACATTTTTTATGGCTTAAAAAATCAAATACTACATAGTGTCAAAATTGACATAATTGATTTTCTAAAAAACAAATATTATATTATTAATTGATATTGAATTCCTTAAAATTTAATGATGGGATAAAGGACATGTATACGGTTATATATATTAATATTTTTCCACATGGGTGTATCTTTTGTTGTTATATCACATTTATTAACCATATAATATTAAAATACAATGAGACTTGGTAAATGTCAAACTATTTAACTAGGAGTTAAATATAAAAGATAAGGTTAATATGGTGAAACAAAACTATCCAAAACCTATTGGTTGAAATATTTTAGACCCATACTTACCTTATCCTGGAAATAAATTATTTTTGTGCCATTAGAAACCGGAATGGATTTTATTATAACATAATATTTCATTCTTTTCCTAAATTGACCCTTGCCTCTCTTATAAAAGGGCACTTCCCGTTCTCGTAATTTCATACCTCTAAATCCATTTTTCTCAGCCAAACACTGCCCAAATATCCTCCCACCATTCCACCATTCATCTTATATGCCTATATTTGGTCATAAAACCTACCTATAGAGCCCCTTTGATCAAATAAAAATGAAGAACCATAATAAGAGGTAAATATTTCATCACCGCATTCAAGTACATTTTTCTTCCACTTACTCTTTATTGGTTGATTCCATTATAAAATAATAACTATAGTATATTCTATATACGATGATGTTAGTATAAAAATGGTACAACCATATTCATTTTTCTATCCATCATATGAATGAAAATGTCACCATACGTGCATAAATACGACTTACGGTCTCCATGTTGTGGTGTAGTTTGTTTTTCAAGCACTTTATTATTTGGATTGTATAATAATAATTATAACTAATGTAAATAATAAATATTACATGTTAATGATTTTTTTTATATGACATATCATCCAATTACATATGATTTTGCTATCAATATAATGATATTGTTGCTTTAGCGTACGTACGGATTACCGTCTTCACGAACGCGATGGTAATCATTTTCCATCATAATCATTAAAGAATAATTTTTATTTAATTATTAGAAATAACATTTATGAACATAATATCAATAGGTATATATATATAAAATACAACCTAAAAATAAAAACATGACTTACGTAACCAAGCATATAAACGAAAGCAAATCATTTAACACCAAAAATGATGATACAAATAAAATATTATTAGAAATGAAATATTATTAGATCATATATGATATCATACTTATGTATGTGATTCATTTATAATTTAATAACAATGTTGTAACGACTATTCATCAGGTTAACATACCATCTACTAAGGAAATGTACAAGGTAATGTTAAATTATAAAATCTCATTATTATCCGATTTTGTTTTTATGTAAGTATCTATTGGGACCTCTTTATCATCCACATATGTTTTCTCTTAAAAAAAATTCAAAAAATATCTACTATTTACTAGACAATGTGTTAAATTAAATTATACCCTTATTTTACATTATATTTTTAAATTAATATTTCTATTGTTTTTCAAACATGTTACTTTATGACCTTTTCATCAAAATTAAGGTTAGAATGTTTTTTTAACTTATACGGAAACTGCAGCTATTATCCACCTTTATGATATCATTGATGTTTCCCTTAAAATCTTATAATTTTTTTTCAAAATAAATGTTTTTTTTATAATTATGTGACATTTAAATGGTTTCAAAATAGAAATAGGTATTTCTTTAAAATTGTTCTCATTTCATCTATGTCAACATCCATTGATGTATTTTAAACTATTTTGAAGTTTATTTATTATGTTAAAAATCATCCAAATTGTATTGAATGTTTTGTGATATGTTTGACTATGGATGTGTTATTTTTATACCATTTACGGTTTATGGTAATATTGTTGACATTTTTCTAGTTTTATTATGAATGTTTATGTTATATTTCAAAATTTTCATATGAGGAATGTATTGGACATAGTAGGTGACCAGTGAAGCTCGCAATAGCTCCTCGGTGCATCGGAAAGTCTCATGAGACAATTATATGTAGAATTGGCCTAGGCCTTTCCCAATTTTATATATGAATTTTTCAAGGCCAAAATCTTCTTTAGATGTCTTGGTTGTGGCCTAGACAAGATGGTTTAGAATGTCTGGAGTTATACATTCCCTCATTATAAAAATAATAATAATGCTTCATGTAGTTATTCAACTACTAGAAAACCCATGAATGTATTTTATTATGGCATTATTTACTCATCTCATATTCCTGCAATAAATTTTACATTTTTATTATTTGTAACGGCATGTGTTTTTAATTATTCAGTATGCATAATGTTTATGTCACAATCCGCTGTATTTAATACCCTTATTCAACAATTGAGCTCACCCATTTCTTTAAGTTCCCTCCAATGGCCCGAAGGATTTGATTTTTATTGATTTTGATAATCCACCTTTCAAGGGGTGAGGTAGAACCCTTACAAGGCTCGTATGCGTATGTATTACATGGCATGTAGGCCTTAGATGAATTAATTGCCCATAGCCTTCAAACATTACATACAACCTAGGCTAACTACATGGAACTGCTCCTCCCTAGCATCTACATCATGAAATCAGCTCTCCACCTTTGCATGGATGTTGGGCTAGGCATTCTTGTGCATTCACATTCTTGTCCCGATGACATCTTCTAAACCCTCTCATTCTTGCAATCAATTTAGCTTTTGTTGTGGTGAAATTTCTTTGCTCATCCTCTATGTAGAGCATGTTCCTTGTAGGTTTTCAAGATTGCATCTGCACTTAAGGTGGCACGAAGGCCTTGAGGTGGCCCTAAGGCCTTACTGACCCGAAGACCTGGGTGGCCTAAAGGCCTTAAAGGACTCATGGAAAAAATCGGTGGCCTAAAGGCCCAAACGGAGGCATATTCATTGCTGCTACAGTGCCAAACAGTGCCTGCTACAGTAACTGCTACAGCACTGCACAATTCCCGCTACAGTACCTTCTACAGTACCCGGAAATTCTGCCTCTGCCTGGATTTTATCACTGGTCACATGGATGCACTCAAAGAGTCCTTACCAACCGGGCTAAGGCTCATGTGCCCCATTTTTTATGTTTCATTTTCCTAGGATATGAAGAAGATAGTTATGAGTGACTTGCATGCATAATCTAGAAGACATGAATATTTATTATGGAATAAAATATTGTTGTATTTCTTTTCATGTTGTAATATATAACTTTTGTATTTATCTTTATTCCATTAATACTAAAACGATTGGCCTTTCAGGACGTGATTCCTTGTATCATTCCAATTTGATTTAATAAAAAAGAAACTCTAGCTAAATGGGGTCAGGATGTAACATCACACCCTATTTATAAGGATAAAAAAAATAAAAAAATTAAGTATCTTGATTGATTATAGTAGGTTCCATCAAAACATATAGATCCACACACATCATGTATTCCATGATTTTTTATAAATTCACCACCATTGTAGTTAGGGTTGATATACCCCAATCAGAAAAACAAGTCCTTATGTAACATCCCCTATTATACATCTTTTCTACTGACTTGTGAATTTTTATCATCTTTTATCACTTATCAGCGTGTTTGGCCTATGAGATCAACAAACTCACCATAGAAAATGCT
The DNA here is from genome assembly GCA_963277665.1 of Viscum album. Taxonomy (NCBI): domain Eukaryota; kingdom Viridiplantae; phylum Streptophyta; class Magnoliopsida; order Santalales; family Viscaceae; genus Viscum; species Viscum album. Next base: position 1,380,854,521 of record OY728137.1, read on the forward strand.
TGATTTTTTTATTATCTCATTTGGTGGCATTGATGGAATAGATTTCCTCATATATCACATTCCTCCATATTTCATCAGATATATCTTCTTAAAGAATAGCTAAAATTGAGTCCCCCCAAGAGATAATAAAAATTTGATAACATTTCTTTTTTTCTCATTCTCACTTATATATCTCCTGGTCTTTAATCATTATGACAATTTATATGATTATTTTCTCATAAAATGTCTTCCTATTTCCGATTATGTGTTGATATATACCTTATATATTTTAAAAATCATTCCTCCATTGGAATTTATTCCATTCATTATCCATATTAATTACTATGTTGGACCACTATAGATCATCTTATTTATTCCCCTTCAAAAAATAATTTTTTTCGATGATAACATCTATATTTAAAATAGTATTATTGATGATGATATTATTCTTCTTATAACCTATTGCATGATCTTTGAATCCTATTAAGATTATCATCAATTATTTTTCATTGAGTTTTGTTCATTTTCCCCTAGGTATCCTAGCATAGATTCAAAGATGAATGGTAATTTGTTTTTCAGCACTACAAAATTTATGCTACATCTTAAATGAATGATTTTCTTAGAATTTATTTAGTAGTTACACCTCACACAAATCCACAACATTCAATATAGTTATTAACAGTATTTTTCAAACCAACTTTCTTCTTTCAATGATTACAATGAAGATATTTTTTCTTTTCAAGAATTCCATTATGTTGAGATTTTTGAGTTGATACAAGTTCATGTTGTATTCAATGTTGTTTTAAGTACTATTAAAAAGAATCATATTTTTACTCCCCAACTCGATCAGATCATAATGTATTTTATATGATTGTTTTGGATATCCCACAATCTCCTTGATTTCATTAACAATGTAAAAAAGTTCAACATTATCTGGAAAATTTCTATTCACTCTACTATAATGTAAACATCATCAAATGTATAGAAATTACACCTTTTAAATATGATTTTGAATTAAACTATATACACACATTGTTGTGCAACAACATTAATGTCATAAAAACATTCCAATTGGTATTCGTTTCAAATTTGTTTTGATATTGTTTTCTACAATCATAAATTTCATGTATTTGATTCAGTTATAAAATTAAATGAAGCTCATTCCCCATTTTTAAACTTCCAAATAATCATAATAATTCAATGTATAAAATTTATGAAACTAATATTTAATATACAATATTTTTCATTATATACCATCATCAAATTTAATGGTGTATCTGGGTGGATCAGAAGGGGAATCATATAGAATATATTCGTATGTTTTTTTTACAATAATTCCCTTTTCATTGAAAATCAAAACAGTTTTTATAATTTCTTCATATTAAATCCTTTTTCAACCTATTTCATGAGACTCAATACTTTTGTGATCACGCCAGTTGAATAATATACATTAGAGATGAAATCATGATTTAGATATTTTCACCTAACAAAAATATATATTCATACATCGAAACATATTATTATGAGATCCCAAAATGAAATTCCACCACAAACACTCTCATTTTATATTGTAAATATTTTCTTGTCAAATATCATGTAGTTTCTAGATCTTCTTTCAAGGTACCATATACCATGATTTTCTGTCAACGATTCTGTCATATACACTTGCGACTCTCCAAAAATATCTCATGATTTGGGGAAATTTTCATTCATAGTAATATTCACTATAGGTTTTTTAATCTAACATTAATTTATCTAATGTCCATATTTTTGACAGTTATGGAATTGAGATTCTTTTTTTCAATTATCTATCAATTTTTGGATCCACCATTTATTCCTTATCCTCATTCTCATGGTGTGTAATTTTAAAATCCAAATCATCCTCATTTTTGTCTTCCACAACCTCATCCTCTTCATCATAGATTATATTCTACTTGAATGTCCTGAAGGACTTATTTTTTTATTGATTTTTGATAACCCCCATTTCAAGGGATGAGGGGGAACCTATACAAGGCATGTAGGATTAGATATTACATGTCCCTTAGGTCTTAGGAAATATATAGACTATACATGGAACTTCTCCTCTCAGCTTTTTCATCATGATATCAACACTCCTGTTTCATAAGTGTGTTCAGCTAGGCTTCTCTTGAAAGCATAGGTTTTCCTCGATGGAATTTTTGTAGCCATTATTTCGGACAAATACATTTAGTTTCTTCCCTGGTGAATGCGCCTTCTCTGAATCTCCATCTATATTCTCTCATTGTAGAGTTTTTCTGATCATTAAGCACACTTTTAGGTGGCACAATGGCCTTAAGGTGTCCTGTAGGAATTCTGGTGGCCCTAAATCCTTACTTTCACGAAGGCATTTGGTGGCCCGAATCCCTTAATGGATCTGAGGCCAAAAACGATGTCCTCAAATCCAAAATAGATGTATAGTTCATGCTTCTAGAGTACCAAAATTCCAGAAACTCATCTTTCATTGCTTCTTTGATGTTCCACCCTTGATCTTATTCTTCTTTTTCTGTATCCATCATCGATTGAAATGCATGAAATACTCAATTTTTATCACTACTAAGAATGAATGTTAGTCCATTTTTTTAGAGTTCAAAACAGTTCTTTAAAAAATATCATACCATGTTTTATGATTGATCATGGTACATAATTTGGTAATCAATTATTTTATAAAAATATATCATCATTTTCTAAAATCCTTGCATGACAGTATTATTTTCTCCATTTATTGATTGTTGGTTAACTATAACCATTAAAGTTTTATGAAACTATGAAATGGTTTAATAGTATTTCCCAATAGATATTGAAAATAACCTCATAGAGATTACGGTAATATCTACTTCACTTTGTCGAAACATTTAATTATTTGTGAATATTTTCCCATATATCATTTTATGATTTTGATAAAAAGAATATATAAAACATGGTCTCATTAAGGCCTTGATATTTTTTGTATTTGACCTTGTAGTATCACTTTTGTTCCAACATATGTATTTCCTTTTGAACATCATCAAGTAGATCCTTTGTGACTTTGTATTCAGGCTCTATTTTACTATACTACATGATGTAAAAGACATATAGGGTCCCAAGGAGCACTCAAATTTGGAAGAAATATTTTCATAATTTTCCATAATTATCTTTGGTATCATTTTTTCAATCCCCTTTATTATGGATATCAAAAAATATATATATTACATAGGAAAATGGAAGACGAGGCTTGACATTTTTTTGTAGCACATACACTTATTTTTTCAAATTACTGATTGATATATATTTTTTAGAATTGAAAACTAATGATATACAAGAAAAATATAGTGAAATTATAGAAGATTGGGTAAAAAAGATAAATTAATAAATTAATTTACAAATAAATATATTTTTTTAAAAAAATTAGAGGCATGGTGTTGGGAGAAGAAGAAATAAAGTTTTAAAATTTACTTTTGTAATGGTGAGAGAGATGAACATAAACGAAAGTGGGGAACACTTTTATTTTAGAGTAATGGAAAATTTGGGAGATAAAAAGTGGGAGGAAATATGATAATCAGAAAGGGAGGGAGACGATGTGAGTAATATAATTGGATAAAAATGACATGTGGAATAAAATATGTAATCATTTATAAGTTTTTTTTTAAAAATAAATTTAATGTGAATTAAATGTAATGGAAATATCATGATTAGATTCGGAATAGCCTTAACTATTAATCTTATAAAAGATAAGTTTTATATTTTGGTTTATTATTAGGTAATAGAAACCCTCACATGTGATGTTAGAGAATAATAATATAATCTAATAACAATAATTATGGATTAGTAGTTTCAATCATGGGAGTAAATAAAAGTAGTTGGTGAAAAAAAATCACAGTAGTTAATATAGAGAAAATTATTATAATTATCTCGGATCATATTACATATCTTATAAAACACCCTTTTTATAGGTATTATAACAAACTAAAACCAATTAAAGAAAACAAATAAAAAAATAAGATTATAGATTGGTATCAAAAGGGGTCACCCAATAATATGAAGTCATGCACATCATGAAACCCATATTTGAAATATGTAATACTTCATCATAGTAGTGAGGTTTTCTGTCATATAATGTTATTAGTTTTTATTTAAAACATTTCCCATATTACTAATGTTATATACACTCATTCCCTACTACTAATATCCATCTTCCCCTATGTTGTGGGTTCTGAAGAAACATCATCTCAATAATTTAAATCAAGAATAAGAAGTTTGTAAACATCGTGTACTAATTATATATATCTCTAATGCCTGTAAATAAATGGGATATTCTTATAAATATGATATTGAGGTTTAACAATGAAATTATAGGGTGGGTGGATGACTATTAGAACCATCAGATGAGTATGAATGCTCTTTAATAATAAATCAACTATCTCAATGCTAGCATACAAGAGAGAAGGTTTGAATATAATTACTCAATAATCGATAATAAGAAAATTGTTTAGGAAAGGTTATTTATTTATAAAGATATTCATGATGTTTATTTATAAATGAAATGTGGCTATTAGAATTAGACAGAAAAAAACTATTTTTCCATGACCACATCGTAGAATCAATGCTCATCATCATGCTCAAATTTTTTTTGGATAATGGGAATTATAATAATAATTTTGATGTAGCCTCTCTTTATAGATTTTAATATTTAAAAACCTTATCATATGTTATAAAATATAGTTTAATGAACGGGTAGCCTATGTAGGATGAAGAAAACACTTTCTTCAATCATATTTTGAGAAGCATTGACCTACACCATAAGTGTGAAATGAAATTCATTTCAACAATTATGGAAATTAAGAATACTATCTTCGACCATAATTTAGATATAATTTTTATACTAAAGGGATGTTAAGATTTTTTTCATGGTTTCAATGTGGATCATTTTAGAAGTGGTCTTAAGTGAAATTTCATGTTTTTAGGGTACCACTAAGGTAAAAATGAAATAATAATATAGTTCTCATTATTATATTTCAAAACCTATGCTTTTTAAATGAGTAACATCTACTAAACATTATTAATATTGAATAAAATACCTATGATAAAATTATTATATATATATTATTATAGCATCCAAACATGGTCTTATAAAAATAACACATACTCATGAGGGGAAATAATATTTAATGTTTCATTGTATTGGAACAAAATATTCTAAAAATTCATAATCAAATAGTTACAATAAATAACATAATAATCAATGTATACTTTGAAAATGGTTATGTTAATTTGGAATGGATCATTGTTATGATGGTCATAATGAAATGAGTCCTCCTTTAAAGCTGATCTTCCTCATGGTTCCCAATCAAAATATGGGGAAATATGATAGACATGATCAAGATGACCTATGGACTCTTGTTGGGTAACTCTATATCTACCAATATATTCAATATTTTGAATTATAATCATATTAGTGACCTCATAAATGAGGATTTGTAATATAATGTACATCAATTATGTGGAAAATATAGTTATAGAGGCATCTCACACTTGTTTGTTTGTAATGATAGGATTTTATATTTAAATTCAATTTATAATTCCATTCATAACCATAATTACTTAATAAATATTTATTGATTTTTGATTGGGAAAATGAATAGAACCAAAAGTGGTGCTTTCATAATATATAGATACATTTAAAAAAGACCACATCTTTTAGAAAAATAGATTGGTTTCCTTTATAGAAACATTCCAAAGGTCTAAAATTAATAACCTTTCTCTAAATGTAGTGTTTTCATACCTCACATAAATTTAATGATGGTTAGTATTATAGGTAATATCATGAACATAAATATTTGACTTGGTTGTTTTATAAATAGTACAACCCATATCATGAGTTTTCCAACATCAATGTTGATTCATATACATTATGCTATATAAGTTACCAAAACATCACCCAAACTTATTAAGGTTATCCTCATTGGATTAATTTCATACACACATCAAGAGGAAAATTTACACTAGAAAATATGTTCTCTCATGGGGAAACCCTTGGCAGTTGGAGGGATTGATGTGAGGAGATTTTTAGAATAAATGCAAGTAAAAATAACATGGCATTATCCCATTAGTCAATATATATGGTCAAAATTAATTCATCTAAGATATGGGAGGAATGTATACGATTTATTTTGTTATATTTACTCTACATATCATATTTGGATGGGTCAATAAGATTGTTTTCACATTCCTCTTTAGAACATGTGAAATATTTATCGTTGGTAATATTTATTTATAATATGAATATAGGATAGTCAAAACTCTATATATTCCATTGACATCATTCATGAAATAACATATTCATGAGCATTGAAATTATACATCCTTTTGATTCTATATTCCCAATGATGATCAAAATAATATCATATCATATTTTATCATGGTGTATGAGTCTAATTTTTGTGAATTCAACCTCCATGTTCAATATTAATCCACAATTTAAATTATCATAGTATCGTATATATCCATAAATCATTTGATTAGTTGCATATTGACCATTAAAATATCTTCATCATAATCTGGAAAATCATTATGGAATGGTTTGAAATAAATATAACAATCTCCATTGGATCCAAACTTCTTAGTAAAGGAGTTCTCTTTGATTCAATATGGAATTGTTGCTCGAACTCAATGATTGTGAGAAATAATTTTTCTCAAAAATCTCTCATATTTAGTTTACTTGAATAGAAATTATAAATAAAAATTCATTTTATTTTCATGAATGTACATTTGATCAGTTATATTAAAATCTATAATTAATATGTTGGATATTGTTTATTTTCTGAAATTCCCAATTTCATCACGACCTATTATAGTAGGATTCTAGATTGGGCTACATGTTATTTTTCCTTTAATCTGTTTTATCCTATGAAATCATAGTCACATATCAAGCTTCATTATTTTTGATATGTCGACCATGCTTCCATGAGTCTGATCTCATTCATAAATTATTCTAATCTCACCCATTTGCGTTATTTACATTTTAGATTTGCATGAACATTGGAAATCTATATGTTGGTTTGGTTGTTGGGATGAACTGATGTTTTTGGATGAATTTAGGACTTGTATTATTTATCGACACACCTCATTCATACTATTTCTCTACTCTATTATTTTCTCTCACTCTAGTTCTTGTATCCATGATTTTATGTGTTGAATTTAACCATATATCCTTCTTTGTTTCATCCAACCTCCATAGTAAAATTATATTCTGTTTCTTTTGGTGGAGTTTAGATGGAGTAATTTGTTGATAATTCTATGTAGAAATGTTCCCCATAGATAAAAATATGTCATAAAAACTAGGATATTTTTTATCAACATTTATGGGCACAAAAAAAAATATTCATCAAATTCATGATGATATCCTAAAGAGAACAAGACTACCCGACTCGATAATCTAACAATGTAATATTTACATTACCCTTTTTATATTCAGTTATTCAAAGCCTCTATTTCTATTCTAATGGTAATAATGACTTCATTCTCTGCTGGATTAAGATTAGGGAATTGTTGGTACAATAAGGATTTATTCATTCATTTTTCATATTCTGATACATATCATTACTTTTTCTAAAACTGGTTATACAAATTATTTTTATCTAAAAGAATCACTTGATGTTATTGTTAAGGAAAATAGATAAATTATTATTTCATTAGGTGATAATTTTTATAGATATTATTCTTATGAAACTATTACTTCTAGTATATTGCTAAATTTACAGAGATTATATATGAACACATTACTTTTTGATAGGAATTATAATAAATATTTTATTTTTTGATGAAAATGAAATCTAGTATTTCAATTGAATGTCATATATAAGAATGTAATAATGTAATGCTCACTTAATTCAAAATAAATTTTTCTATTGGTAATGATTTTCATAACAGGATTCTTTTAATATCTTCTTACTATTATTAAACAATACTATTAGAGACAACGTTTTATGGTCGTGAATCACAAACCATTGAACTGGTTTAATATGGCCTTCTCTCTATGAGGTTAAATTATAAACCGTTAGTTAAACTTGAAGAATAGCATATTTTCACTAGATTTATTCCACAATATTTGGTTAATGATAGATTTTATTATAAATATTAATGAAATAACAACAAGAAAATCTAAGTCGGGTCTATGTAGAGGGAAAATAATTTTTTTTTCTACTAGGGTAATTTAGAACAAACAAATACCATGTGTAGGAATAAAAAACAAGACCTAAAGGCTAAACAACCTACCTAATAGTACCTTTTTATTAGATTCTAGTAATGAAACATTAGAATTGTTGAATGTTTCCATCCATGAACTAAAAAATGAGTGGAATATAAATTACGGTTTTCCATTCTATTTATTTAACATTAAAGCATACTTCTTCGATTTTTTAGAAATAGTATAAGTAGATTCACTTTATTAATATAATATGTGGTTTTGATGAAATTTAAGACGTTCAAGTTTAATATAACTATATTACCATTCAATCATTACAATTAAAGATTTTAGTTTGGGTCCTATCCTCCATTGAATCCTAATTTCATTATGAATTCTAGAGAAGAAGAGCATTAAATTTAGGTATTAATTAGGTAGCATAAAAATATCCAATGTCTAACGAACTATCATCAAGGGTTAACTTATTAATGTGTTGAATGTATTGAATAGGAAGACCCATTATTGACAATTGGGAAGTCTTTAAAAATATAATATTGAAACTAACATATTATAAAATATTTGATCAGGGAATGTAGGCTCATTATGTCTTGAAGAATTTATTTAAAATATATTGATTATTGAAACTACACATAGTAATCTTCATTTTTGTGATGATTGTTTAATTAGTAAATATAAGATATTTGGTTCCAATTTGTCTTCATTTAAAGAAAATTTCCCCGTATAATATATACATTATGATAATTGGGGACTTGAAAGGACTACACCCCATAGTGCATTCTCCTATTGTGATACAACTACAGATGTATACTATAGAATTTAAAAGCACACTCCTCCAACATGATTGATAAATGATATAAAATACAGATACGAAAAATGACAAATATGGGGAAGGTACTAGAAATCCACACTGATGAAAAACACCCATCATCTTTCTCATTGAGTTTGGTATTGGTAATGAGAAAATATAATATATGGATCACTAGAGACAATTACTAACACACATTTGTAAGGTTGGGTGATAGTCATGGTCTCAAAATCCTTTTATAAAATAACCATTTCATATTAAGGGTGGAATTCATTATAATTAATTTATTTATGTATTTAAATTCAATTATATTTGTGGAACTAGATAGATAACCATTTAAAATTTATATGGGACCATAAAACTTATAGATTAGATATTTGAGTCCACTAAATTATAACCACAACAATTTCCATCCCATGAAATAAATGGTCCACGGTTCTACATTGCACAATTGGTTTCTTAAATTATCTTCTTTAACCTATGTAAGAAAGCACTCTAATGTTAAGGCAGCAAATTTATGTTTCAATATTATTTTGTAAATCCTAAAAGTAAATTTAGAACATATATATATATACATATAACAATAAAATAACTATAATTCATAACATACAAGACTTGAAAAACAATCACTTAAAAAAATAATTAATCCAAACTGATATGTATATATGGAATGGTATAATTACTCACATTTAAATACTAGAGATTCTTGTATAATGCATGGTTTTACGTTCCCTCGAATCATTGGGCCTAGGATAACTACTAATTTTTTTATAAAACCATCATTAATTATAGAACAATGTAACTGAATCACCAAATGGTGAAATTCCATGTAAAATTAAAAATTATATAAATAACAAAATATACTCATCTCAGTTGAGTTGTCTATTCACAGTATATGGGATAGATACTCTGATCCATAATTTTTTTTACCAAAATATAATATCCTAGTATCTTTTCTAAACCCAAACTATATGAAAAAATGAGTATAAAAATCTTTGATACCACATTTTACTGTCCTTCCACGGTTTCCACTCAATAATGCCTTGAGACGGTGGCTGGAATACCTCAAGAGTTCATCTTCTAATGATATAGGATACATAATAGTAGTAAGTTCCTTGGGTGTGTCCATGAAAATATTATCACCTCATATATCAAAGTGTGAAAAACTATTCATTTCATATGTTAAATAGTAAAAATTGAAAGAAGGAACATAAGACAATGATAATAATTTGTATAACATATGATATAATATTAAAAAACATGATGAATATGAATTAATAATACATAAAAATGATGTGTATTATCATGATTCTATAAAAAAAATATTAGGGAACCCTGGATTTAGTAATATACCATATGTTATAAAAAATACAAAAAAAAAAGAAAACTACTATAACTATAATCTTACGAATTGTACCAGTCTTATTCCCCAATATGTATCCTAGTATATTAAACCCAACATTAGAATCAAACTAATTACATTTATCCATTCTTGTAATAATGAAATTTGATTGGGTTTAAATGGTGGAACAAGATGGATCTCGGATACAATCTCAATAGGCAACCACCAACAGTGTCTGGGACAAACCATTTCATCCAATAAATAAATTAATATTATTCCATAATAGATAAATGTATTGAAATAAATTACTAAATAATTCAGTTGAGGTTCATAAATACAAACCCAAATGATGGAACATACTTCGGCCAAATCTGATTGACTAGTCCAAGGTACATATACAACTAATATGATCTGAGTATGGTTCATCATGGATAAAGAAACATAGGTGGAAGACCCCAAGTGTGGGCTTTTTCTTAGAGGTCACACATTCATGTAATTATATAAGAATACCCAGGATATAAACTAGAATCAACAAATGTGGCACAAAAAACATTTCATAAAATACAATGATGGTGTCCCGATACCATTCTATGTTATCTAATTAGAATCCAAAGGATAATTATAAAAACCTATGATACATCCAATGAAACAAAGTCTGTCCAGGTTGACCCATGATGGATTGTTTTTTTATCACTCATGACACGATGAACAATGAGTATCAAACAAGTACCCCACATTGGAGAATATGTATTACTAATGTCTTTTGTTTCCCTCTTCCAAATGATTCAATCACGATATATCCCTTAGGTAAATTTTTTTTACTCAAGATTATAAATTATCGCTCATATAGCCCATATAATTAAATACAATTTATTGCTCATGGCATGCCATGTTGACCTAAAACGAACATGAATATTTTTTCCATGAATTCATTTTGTAAGGAACCATGTTCTATCCTAGACTGTAGTATGTGAGTCATGTAAAACTAAATAATCTAGATCATAGTATTTAGGATGAATTATTATGGAACAAGAGATCAAGCAAAAATCCTAATAATTTCATCCATTCAATGGAAACATGGAATTATTCTACAAATAAAAGCATAATTATCAAAATAATCATGACCATGAATAATGAATATGACATGGAATATGTATTAGGATTAGGAAATTTTAATTCACATCATGCATTGATGGTAACAGTAATATGAAATGACATAAGTCATTTAGCACGAGGCCCAATTAAATAATCATACATCATCAATCATTACTATGGTGCCTAACATAGATCAAAATTATTCATAATTTATTTTATCATTTTACAACATTTAAACATGGTAAATCTCACGCACACACACACAGAGGTGTGGGTTAACAATTCATGTCATGGTAATTTAAGTTGTTACTGTAAGAATAACTGGTGGGGTGGCCAAAGACAAGGATAAAAGCCTACAAATGTTTATCCCTATATGATATGGTCTTTAACATCAGGAAGAACCAATTAATTTAAATTATTAATCATATTTTATGTGTCACTATATTTCATTGACATGTGGAAAAACGGTGAATATTTTACAAATAATATTGAAATGGGCATGAAATACCTAGACCACATCCCTAGATCTAGTAACACTCCACATGTCAATTGTAAACACGTGAATCAAGATTGAAAGATAGAAAATAAAGGGAAAGGAGAAACACCCTGAACATAGATAAAAATTATCCCACCTAGATACTATAATAGAGTTTGGAAGAACATTGAAATTAAAGGGAGAGGATGATAGATCTTAGCAATTTCATTCTAAGGGAAATGAAAAGAAATGATTGGGTGGACGAATAAGGGAGATATTCCAAAACCTATGGATGAGAAATGGACTATTACAACATGTGAGTGTGGACGAAAATCCAACATGAAGAGATAATGTAAGAAGTGTTGTTGAATAAAATAGTAATTAAGGTAAAATTCACCATTTAACCTTGACAAGAAAAGGCATAGGGTATGGCCGCAAAGATGGACCAACCATGTGCCAACCATGTTACAGGTTCCACATACAATGGTAACCCCAAAAAAATAGCTGCAATGTTTTTTCCATTGTACTTATACTGTAAAATACCGCCTTGTTTTGGTAACCAATAATTGCATATGACCATTGACCAAGGGTCACACATTTTTTGACAAACCATGCAGCCCCTAGATCTTGAATAGCTATAACCACATAGTTAGAGGAACCATGTGATCCAGGAAGCATAGTACTATAAACCATAAGGCTCAGTCACCTACATTATAAATAGGGATTCATGCTCCAAATGAGCCCTAGAAACTCTTTTTAAATCCATGAAATACTTTTGCGTTAAAATGATGAAAAGATGATTAATCATGAATAACATTCCATACCATTGGTTGAAGTATGTAAATTATATCAGAGTTTAAATCATTCCATATGGTAGTTTTATGAAAAATAATTATTTTATTAATAATAAATATTATTCTACGTGCTAATGTGATTTTTTATATATTTATTGATGATCAAAAGTAACATGTTTTTATATCTCCTATATGTTTATGATACGGTAATATTATCTAATTACATTATTATTGTAATTTCTATTAAATCCCATTATATTGTTTTTTTAATAAAATGAAGGGTCTTTGGCTGGATAAATAGATTCTTAGAACATAAATTATTTGGGATATAATTAAATACTATTATAATTATCAAAACATAAATATATTAAAAAGTTATTACAACCTATTTAAATCGGTCAACCCCATTATTGTACATTTAGGACAGTATTTATGTGCTATTTATAACTCAAAAATCCACCATTGCTTATCATATTGTGTTTATATTGAATATTACCAAGTAAAACATTACTTGAAGCATAATTTATTAAACTATTTTCAACAATTATGATGTAGATTATCTAATATACCCCCTAAAAAAATTTGTGGTAAGTCCAGGGAAGCAACATATGAATTCTGTATTGTGTCTTATAAGGTAATTATCATGTAGTAAAAATTTATCATTGTTTTATTGTAAAAATATTGAATTTTCAAAAATAACTATTGGATATTTTGATATTCAATATACATGGATTATTGTAATAAGGAACTCATTGACATGGTATGATTTAGCAGAATATGGAGTCTTAATATTTCGGAAATTATATATAAAATACATGGTTTCTACTTAAAACATCTAATTAAAATACATATAATTTATTTATGATGTTATTGAAGACTTATATATTAATGGTTTTTCTTATTAACTCACGATATACAATTCTGTAATTACAATGTCCTGTGATAGTCAATACACTCAACATTTATAAAAAATAAAAGTCCTTATAAATCCAAATACATATATATTATATTAATTTTTATTATATATTCTATTGAATTTTGAAACATATTTGTCAATAATATTAATAAATATAATAACCCGGGTGATATTTTATATAAAGATATGGTATCATATAGAATCAAATTATTTTTGGTAAAATGTAATATGGTTCAAATTAAAAAACTTTAGGTATAAATTAATTAATATATTTAATTGATAAATGTGGATATTTTTAAAAAATTTGGTTTCATATTGTTTTCATACTTAATTAAGTTGATTATTAACATTCCTTTTAATTTTTTTTCCATGCTTCAAAAACTGAATGAACTATATTATATTATCAAATTTATATGATGGATATTTCTTAATATATGGGATTTTTAATTTCATCAGGTTCTATTGTGTTCTGTCATTGGGTTGGGCCACATTTTATTCTTCCTTTTACCCATGTCATCTCACAACTAATTGTTCATTTATCCAGATGACATTATTTCATGTACATTGATAATTCTTCCACCAATTTTATTATAGACCTCCATCTATCTATTAATACCAATTTTGACGATTTTTTCATTAGTCAGTGTTGGGGTCATTGCACCTTCTTGTTGGTGGGGCTCTTTCAAGGAATATACATTATCATGAGAATTGATCACCCTTTAAATCATAGATTTGTTTCATTCCCAAAATTTATAAATTATGGTCTCCTCCCATACTCTATTAATAGAATCAATATCTTCATTATGTTATATTTTCAGCGATATAAATTCCTATTATTTCTATTCTCCATAGTACAATCATGGTTTGATACTTCTGGTTGTGTAATGATGGTTTCCTTAATTGATGAATATGTATGGATGAGTTACTGATTGATAAAAATATGACTTCTAGACTAGGTTAGTCATTTGACTTCAATTGGACCAAAATGATCTGCACCATCATCCTACTAATATCATGTTGAATTTAGAACATATAGACAATGCTTCCATTATTGTATTCATTCTGTACCTACATCTCAGTTTGGACTCATTAGTTAAAACATTTTGGATCCAGTTTCATTGTGGATAAATTTTTAATTATATAAATCTTTTTCCTTTATCTAAATAAATCATATTTATAGGAGGTGTTCATTCAATGTAAATAGGTCCAAACTGGACCATATAATTTCAAATCCTTAGGTCCATATTTTTTTATTCCTTCTTTCCCTTTTATCTAATTTTTTTCAGTTGGAAATGACCATTGTGAAAAAATACCCAAATTGTCCTTTAATATTTTTGTAATCTTTCACTTTCCAATGCACATTCCGCTAACAGTCCGAGAGTATATATAATCTCTTCTCAATAAGATAAGGTTTGTTATAACTCTAGAACATCCATACTGATTTCTTATGTATGTCCGTTTATCTTATCTCCGAAAAACATATCATTGTGGAATTTTGATATTGTGTGGATATATTTTCTCATAAAGGGCAGGTTCATATCACAACATTAAATAATGTATTCATTGATTTATGAGTGGCTTGAAAAAAATATAAAAAATGTCACTCACCCAAGTTCACTCATTTTAATAGTATATCTATAACTATGATATCTGAATTGGGATCATTGTATATATGTAGTATAAAATAATTAATTATTTTCAACCACATTTTGTTATTAAAAATACCATGCTAGTGGATATGCTGTTGTGAAAGTATATTGGTTTCATGGCTGTAGGCCTAGTGATATATTAATACAATATACTAATAGAATGTGTTCTATTTATATTATATGTAGTGGGGAACCATTATTGATTCTTGAGAATTAGTGGTGATGATATATATATAACTTATTACCATGAGGGTAGCCCCCTCATCATAGAGGTCTTATCCTTGCTCAATGGGCATGTACATTGTAGGATTTATGACAATTTTCAATAATTTTGTAAATCGTATTCCTCATTGATCATAATTTTTTTCAAGGCGTGGATCCCATTCAATGGTCCTTCACTTATATCATTAGGGAATGAAAATTTTTTATGATCAAGATGTGGTAACTCTCTACAATTGTGCTGGAGGCAACAAGGTGGAATGACTCTAGAATTCTAAAAGGATCCCTATGACTTTCTCTATTTATTTACTACTTAAGGACCTCTGCACCCTTACTCTAGAAAGATTAGTTATGGTAACTCTATTGGTCACTACCTCTTTAGATTCCCTTGAACACTCCTTTGAATATTCTCACCCTTTTAATGAAATAATATTTGTTTAAATAAGTTAGTATTTCTTATTAATTGATAATTATTATATGTTAAATTTAAATATTAATTGATAATTAATTTTAATTAGTAATTTTTTATATAATTAAATATTAATTTATTATATTAATAAATTAATATAAAATACCATTTATTATTAATAATTACATTATTATATATTATAACATTATTGTTATTTATTTAATAATAATAATCATTACTATTATTTTGGGTCTATCACATACATGAGTTTAATGGGCTACTACTGTTCATCATCATGGTCATGGGTTCAATCCTTGAAGACCCGAACATCATGGATATTTTTTAATGATTGAAAACATTTGTAGTAGGGTACAAAAATTAAATGATTACAATATAAGTATTATTCAGCAAAGAATATTCTCATCAACAATATTTTCCATATTGCCTATGATAATGGAATTTGGGTCATAGGTTATTTGGTGTATCAAATTGTACTGAGTGAGCTCGGTTGTGTGACTATCCTTGGGGGAATGTAGTGTAATGTAAATTGACTTGTTTAGTGTCTCTGTGTGTGCATATTTCATTTAAACCCCGCTAACTACTAAGGATAGTTGATGTATCATATTCATTAATAAAACATGTTTTTTTAATTATTTTATTATGGGATTCCTAGTGTGCATGACATGAATGTTTTTTACTTTTTAATGTCATCTAGTATTAGTAGTGGAATAAATTAAATAAATAAAATTAGTTTCCCTATTTAAATTTACATAGAAAGTTATATTAATTGGTAAGGATATGATATTGTTTACATAGATAAGAATATTATATTATTCAAAAATAATATTACAAAAGTCTGAAATATGACTTTGTACAAAAATATCACTAAAATAAATTTAAAATCTCATCTAGTAAGTCATTAGATCAAGTACGGTCAATACTAATCCCACAATTGTTCATAATTCCATCATCCAGAAATTTGGATTCAAAATATCGACATGTGATATAATACATCGGGGTGGAATGAAGTTCCAAGCGTCCAATCAGATGAAACATAGTTTCCATGAATGCTGAATATGACCATTTCTAATAGATTTAATAGTGATAGTAGAAAAATCTCCATCAATTGGGTACCAAATTATAAATTATAATGTAACAAAAAAAATTGTATTTATTAATTTATAATGTAAAGGAATAAAAAAAGTGAGAAAAAATAAGTAAGAAGAATATGAATATGAAAATAGGGATTTATGTTGTTCAAGAATAATCCCTTGTAATATGGATGGGTTAAACAAAATTCAATATATCTGGGATAAATTTATAAAATACACACATTGAGTACAAAAACCCTCACATGAAATAATATCATACAATAATTCAGTTCTATAGTAACCCATGTTAATATAGTTTTTAGTTTATACTATTTTCCATAATTCTATAGTAATGATGGTAGTAGGGTACATATTTATATATAACTATTTTCATTAATGTTTATTCTTCAACAATAGCATGCCCATGTTCACATTGGAATAATAACAAATATCGAACCACATTATCTACAAATGTATGAAGTTATATTAAGAATAAAAACTTATAACACCACAAAAGACATGAAATATATGATATAAATAATGTAAACCTTGTTCATCAACCATCATGATACCCGCACAATTCCAATAAATGGATCCCATTATAGAGAATAAATAGAAATGATCCACTTGGGTGCTCTGGGAGGCCTGAAAACCAGCCACTTTAATAAATGCATTCTAATTTTGGAAAACCTCAACCAAATATATCAGAACGCGAATATAACAACCCACCTTTTTATCATTTAAACATTCATTAAATTTTACAAAACTTAGGATCTTTAAGGTTTACTGTCTTGGAAACCATGAACTTAATACATGACAACATAAAACATTTTTCTTAAATACTTGAAACGAATATTCATTTGTTCATCCTAGTTAATTAAATCATCTCATAACCTGGGATCATACATCAATGGAAAGGGTGAGCAGAAGGCCCATTAATGGAAATACGGGAAACATTTTACATGTGAACTTGAGAAACATCAAAAGTCGTGAAAAATAACATTAAGGCAAGAGAAGGAGATCATGAGGCATATGATAATAAAAATAAATCTTTTTATAAATTGAATATGTGGATATAGCATTTAAAATAGAAAATAATGAAAATATCCCCATGGTCTATCCCCAAGGTGTTCTTTGAAATTACCAAGATTATTCACAAAGATATCGTTTAAATTGTAATCTCTAGTGGTTACATCATTACCCAATGCATTGGAGAACTATCATGGTGAAACCATAAGTTTTTCTATATCATCATGTGAGACATGCATATCAACATCAATAATTTTATAAAAAAACCATTTAGCATAATATAAATGTGTTTCAATTCTTAGTCATTACATTTTAAAAACTGCTTTAAAGACGTGATCTTTATGTCACATTAAACCCACAGAAAAAGGAAAGTCGGTTTCATGTATGTAAGTCCCAGAATTAAAATAGAACATTTTGATATATATGTAAATACCCTTATATAAGAAATAGATTTTAGTATTCACTTAATAAAATATAATATTTTGAGATAAAGATAGAGGAATTTTGAGATGAAAATTCTACAGCATAACGACTATGTTGCAGGGCTTTAGAAAACATTGAAAAGAGAGGGTACATGGGTCCCCAACTCATAATTGATCTATAAAATAGTAGAGGGATAGAATATATTTTATATAATAACATGGTAAAAAAAAATTTATGGTCATACCATATGAAATGAATAACATGAAAGGAAGACAAAAAATATATTTCTCTTATGAAAATTCGGCAGCCTAACGACATCACTTAAAACATAAAAAAAAAGGAATTGATGATATCAAATAGGGTATATCATCATATGAAAATAAATGATATGTATGATATATATAGATATCATACCCCAAAATTATAAAATTTAACATTAAAGACATGACATGAAAATATATCGTGAAAACGAGAAGGGTGAATGAATCCCTTAAAAATTCGGCAGCCTAACGACACCACTTAAACATTAATAAAATGAAATGTTGAGAGAAAAGGGAGGTCTCTCATCATATGAACATAAAAAGTACAGTAAGATGAATATAAAAGGATATCCTAAACATATGAACATAGATAATAAAAGAAATTACATAAAAGAGAGTTCTTGGAAAGAAAGATAGAGGTAGGATCCCTTACCTTAATATGTAACTCTTAAAAATCAATGGTTGTGACCTTGAGGACTTGGGGGCACATTGGTAGAACTATTTTGGAGGTAAAGAGACCTGAACTTCGTTAATAATTATTTTGGAGTCGAACTGATGAGATAATGGCTTGGTATTTATAAGGAAAATGAGGGGACAAGGCATTAATGGCCAAGGGACACCTTATTGGTTGTATTGGTAAAACCATGGGCATTCCCATAGTATTTTTCCATGGTGTTGGACACATGGGACTCATCATACCTTATAATACTATTAATAAGTCGACCATATTGATTACATACTCAATAAATTATTTTATGATGTCATTAATCACCTGTAACATAAAAACTGTATTTTCACTATTCACTGAAAATTCAACTTTCTCAGAAAAATCCCAAAATATCACCTTAACCAAATATCGATGCTCTGATTTCAAAAATGAACTCCATTTTATAAAAATAATTTCCTAAATATTTTTAATTTAGTTTTTATCTAAATACACTATTCACCGAAAATTCATATTTTTCTGAAAAATCCACAAAAATTACCTTAACATAATATCGATGCTCTGAGATCAAAAATGAACTCTATTTTATAAAATTAATTTTATAAATATTTTTAATTTTTTTTTAATTAAAAACAAATATTCACCCAAAAAAACTGATACTTGACTAATAATTCCGGAAACAGTTATTTACCTATTTTATTGAATCAAATTACTGAATCAAGGTGCGTATATTATATTAATACATTCTTTAAGTCAGATTACTAATCCATTTGGTCATATTATATATCCTAAGCATAAAATCACGATTCATAATTTAGTATTCAACAATAATCAAGTTGATCTTATTAGACTCTAAATTTCATACTGAACATAATTGTAGAAGACCATTTTTTGGAAATCATTACACATAATTAGTTATTTAAGGATTACATGAATATTTTCAAATATCAATTTTCTAGAATTCATCAAAAATATGCATAATATATTTATCCGGACATTTGAAAATTCACAAACTTCATCATAAGAAGAAATCACAGTTTTTATTTAAATCAAAGGAATACACAAGGAAGTTACGGTCTCCTTACATAGCCCCTTATAACCCCTGCATATGACTTAAGTGTAAGGTGTGCTAAGGTGATAGAATCTAAGGGTGGCTCAACCAACATCGCACGAGTAGTAATTTCTATCTGTTTTAACTTCTCGCAAAGGAGATTCTGTTCTTGCTTAACTCGATTATGTTAGGATTTGGTTTGATCCAGAGAAATGCCTAGTGGTGATACCGCATTCCCACGTTCTGTTAGATGGGCTTCGATTGGCCTGAGACTACTGGATCTGGCCATAAAATCTTCTTTATATTTTAATTAACCAAGATAACTTGTATTTAGATAACTTAATCACAACATTTAGTTTCCAATGGTTATACTGACTAACGATCATATATTAGTCAAAACTCAACAGTCTAATTTTAATTATACTCATTTTATGAAATTAAAAAGTTTTGTTGAGTATGAAATAAAATAACAAACATAATTAGGAAACAAGATTTATTCAAAATTTTGGGTCATTAAAATCGTCCCCCCTTAAGAAACCGCGTCATCTAAATTTCTATAATTGGGCATGGAAATTTCATTGAAAGTCCCACATCAGAAAAAGATTTAGTAACACTATTACTTTAGAAGAACGAAAAGGAAGTACAAAGGTCACACGAGTTAACCCATACTAGGATTCCATGTAGGAAAACATAGATATGGAGGAGAAAACAAATGGTCAAGTTCTGAGGGAGAGTGATAGAAAACATGTCTAAGAGGAAGTTAACCACCATAAAATCACAAACTTGTGATAGTTTAAAGGGTCTTTGATTAACCAGTCAAAAACATAATACAACAATGGTTTTTTTTACGTCACTATTAATAATTTTGAGGAATTCATTTACTACATAGAATAAGAACACAAGGAAATATATTTACCTTCAAGTAGAGTTTCATCCAGTAATAAGTTTCACCAAGACTAATCTTTTCTCCAAAAAAATAGAATTCAAAACTACTTGGTCTCATCATAGCACAACAATCATCTTGTAGAGAATCATATAATCCACTAAATAATATCTATCTATCATTAAACATTTATTTAAAAAACAAAAAGGGTAGGATATAACAACTCTTCAAAAAGAAAGAACCCCACAGGAAGGTAAAATACTTTAAATCTTCAATGATCCATGGTACTACCAAAAGTTTATCATAGAACATTCCATAAATAACTATCCTTAAAATTCCTCATAATAAACCAAACTAATATTGAAACCCAAATACAATAAGGATTTCATAACATAGTCTTCCAAGATAAGCTTAATCGTTCATCTCCAAACTTCATCAACCACTAATAACATCTTATAACAAATGTAACTAACCTAAAAATATTTTCCCCAAGATAGGTTAATCATTTAAATAAGTAACCTAAATTACTCTAATGTCACCTTAAATTTGTCCATTCTTCAAAATATTAGTCAACCATAACACCTCAAGAAAAATACAATAGTAATCTATTTACCTCGATCATATACAGTTCCAAAAATAGTGAATGTATTCTAAAATAATAATCATCTATTAATCCCCTATTCATGTTTTTTTAAAAGAACAACATCACCACATCAACATGTGGTACATAAAAATAGTTTTTTTTAATGATTTAAAAAAATATTAGGTAGTGAATAAATGTTCTTAGAAAACATTATAGATATGGTCATAGATCACAAACTAAAATACAACATGACATTGACAATTATTGCGAAGAAGTTCCATATACTTTAGTCATCATGATCTGTCTCTACTTAGGACTTGCATTTTTTCCTTTTCCATGAAGGTTGTCGATGCTAATCATGCTTCTCATACATTCCAAGAGATAATTGCCTTGGATAATGTCCAACATCTCCACATTTATGACATTGAAAAGTATAAGGTACATTAGATCTAACCTTATCTCTAATCATCACATGATCCATTTTTTGAAGCAATATGCTACTATATACCCTATCACCCCACACTTAAAAAAACTCCTGGTTCCTTTGTGACATTCTCCTTCGTGCCCCTTTCCATAGATGTTTCACAAAGGAAATTGCGACATCATTCCCTTATCACCATTATCATATGAACATCCTTGAGACTTCATCTTATTCTTCCTTGATGAATTTGGGAATTCAACTAGGTACCAATTATTAATTATGATTTTTGAAAGATGCTTTGGAATAATCACAATGTGTTCAACTTGATATCTCGTCATCTCTGTTACATTAATAGAGCAATAGTCACATTTCCCATAACATTGATTGTTGGTACATGTTCTTCTATTTCCCTCCATTAACTATGAAAAAAATCATATTTAGGGGCTTAAATATTTAGCCAATAATCATGAAAATGAATCTTTTATCATACAAGGATAAACTTGTAGAAGAAAAGTATGTCCTAACTTGTTATCCCCTAGGATCCAGTCTAGGTTATCCAAGATCATATAATCTTATGTGACACTTTATTATATTTTATCTTTGTTCCTTTAATAATTGTTTATACTCTCCTTATGAATTTACCAAAGCATATTCCCAGGAGTGTCGGAACTAATAGTGTAGCAAGGCCCACTATCGTGTACTAGTCCCCATTATAATCTAGCTCAAGCGGTGTTTTCGGGTTTTAACAATATTACCTCTGTGACAGAGCCACCTCTACCAGCTCATATCCAGACAAGGATGTATTTTCTTGATAAACCACTTACTCAATACTCAAAAAAATACCAGGAGGATTTCCTATATTTAAATTTTTCTATAGGGTTATTCCTAATATTTTCATATCCTAGTTTCCACAAATAACTAATCTATCCTTTGATACCAACTATAAAAACCCACCTTTTATCACATAATCTTTCATTACATTATACAAAACTGGGGATCTTTATGGTTTAGTGTCTTGGAAACAATGATCTTAATACATGACAACATAAAACATTCTTCTTAAATACATGAAGGGATTATTAATTTGTTCATCCTAGTCCATTATAGCAACTCATAACCTAGGAGCATACATCAATGGAAAGGGTGAGAAGAAGGCCCAGTATGAGAAATAAGGGAAACATTTTACATGTGAATTTGAGATACATCAAAATTCATGAAAAATAACATTAAGGCATGAGAAGGAGATCATGAGGCATATCGTAATAAAAATAAAATCTTTAATAACATGAAGATGTAGCTAAAAAATTTAACATTGAAAATAATGAACATATCACCAAGGTCCATCCCCAAGGTTTCGTTTGAAATTACCCAGGTTATTCACCATGATATCGTTAAAATTGTAATCTCTAGTGGTTACATCATTACCCAATGCATTGGAGAACAATCAGGGTGAACCCATAAATTTGACTTTATAATCATGTGAGCCACATATATCATCATATATAATTTAATAAACAACCCATATATCATAAAATAAATGGGTTTCATTTCATAGTCATCACATTTTAAAAAATTCTTTAAAGACGTAATCTTTATGCCACATTAAACCCACGGAAAAAGGAAAACGGGATTCATGTATGTAAGTACCAGAATTAAAATATAACATTTTGATATATATGTTAATATCCATATTGAAGAAATAGCATTTAGTATTCACTAAATAAAATAATTTTTTTTGAAATAAAGAGGGAAGGATTTTGAGAGGAAAGTTCTGCAGCATAACGGCTATGTTGCAGGGCTTTAGAAATCATAGAAATAGAGGGGACATGGGTCACCCACTCATAAATGATCTATAAAATATTATTGAGACAGAATATAAAGTATTTAAGAACATGGTAAAAAAAATTTAAGTACATACCATATGAAATGAAAAACATTAATGGAAGAGTAAAATAATATTTCTCTTATGAAAATTCGGAAGCCTAACGACGTCACGCAAAAATTAAAAAAAAAAATTGATGAGATCGAATAGGGTCTCTCATCATATGAACATAAATGATATGTATGATAAACATAGTGATCATACCCCAACATAATAAAAAGAAAAATGAAAGACTTGACATGAAAATAGATCGTGAAAACGAGAAGGGTGAAAGAATCCAATAAAAATTCGGCAGCATAACGACGCCACTTAAACATTAATAAAATGAAATGATGAGAGTAATGAGGGGTATCTCATCCTATCAAAATGAATAGGATAGTAATATGAATATAAAATAACATCCTCAACATAATAACATGGATCTTAAAAGAAATTACATAAAAGATAGTACTTGGAAAAAAGAGAGAGGTAGGATCCCTTACCTTAAAATGCAACTCTAAAAACGCAAATGTTGGGACCTTGAGGACATGGGGGAACCTTGTGAAAAATAATTTGGAAGTAAGGAGACCAGAACATCGTTGAAGATGATTTTGGAGTCGAATATATGAGAGAATGTCTTTGTTTTTATAGGAAAAATGAGGGGACAAGGAATTAATGGCCAAGGGACACCTCATTGGTGGTATTGGGAAAAACCATGGGCTTGCCCATGGTATTTTCCCATGGTATTGGAAACATGGGACAACTCATACCTTATCTTACTAATCATAAGTCGACCATATTGATTACATACTAAATACATCATTTAATGATGTCATTAAACACACGTAACTTAAAAACCATATTTTCACTATTCACTGAAAATTCAACTTTCTGAGAAAAATCCCAAAATATCACCTTAACCAAATATTGTTCTCTAATTTCAAAAATGAACTCTATTTTATAAAAATATTTTTTTAAATATTTTTAATTTAATTTTTCAATAAATACACTATTCATCAATAATTCATTTTTTCCGAAAAATACCCAAAAATTACCTTAACATAATATCAATGCTCTGAGATCAAAAATGAACTCTATTTTATAAAAACAATTTTCTAAATATTTTTAATTTATTTTTTAATTAAAAAACTATTCACCTGAAAAAACTGATGCTTGACTAATAATTTCTGAAATAGTTATTTACCTTTTATATTGAATAAAATTACTTAATCAAGGTACCTATATTATATTAATAATTTTTTATGTCGGATTACTAATCCATTTGGTCACATTACTAATCCTAAGTGTAAAATCACTATTCATAATTTACTATTCATCAAAAATCAAGTTGATCTTATTAGACTCTAAATTTCATACTGAACATAATTTTAGAAGACCATTTTTTGAAAACCATTTCACATAATTAATTATTTATGGTTTACATAAATATTTTCAAATAACATTTTCATAGAATTCATCAAAAATATGCATACTATATTAATCCAAACATTTGAAAATTCACAAACATAATCATACGAAGAAATAACAATTTTTCTTTAAATCAAAGGATTAAACAAAGCATTTATGGTTCTCCTTACATAGCCCTTTATAACCCCAGCATTGGACCTAAGTGTATGTTGTGCTAAGGTGGGAGAATCTCTGCGTGGCTCAGCCAACATCGCACGAGTAGTAATTTCTATCAGTTTGAACTTCTTGTGAAGGTGATTCCATTCTAGCATCACACGATGAAGTTTGACTTGTGTTTGGTCCATAGAAAAGCCCAATGGTGCTACCTACATCCCAAGTTCTATTAGATGAGCTTCGATTGGACCGAGACTACTGGATGAGGCAATCAAATCTTCTTTCTATATTAATTAACCAAGATAACTTGTATTTATAGACTATAGTCACAACATTTAGTTTCTAAAGGTCATACTAACTAGTGGTCATATAATAATAAAAACACAAAAATATCAGTTTAATTATACTCATTTTATTAAAAGAAAAATGTTTGTTGAGTATGAGATAAAATAACACAAAAAATTAGGAAACAAGATTTATTCAAAATTTTAGGTCGTTACAAGACATATTTATCATGATAAGGAATATAATGGAGTAAGGAATTGGTATATTCTTGTGAATAGAATTTACAACAAATATTGAAATAATAAATATGGAATCTAAGAATATTTCCTTATCACAGAATTGTGGAATAGCATGTATCATTGCATGGGCCTCCTCCCAAATGGAATCACAATGAAAATAGAACATATAGAAAGATACAAAAATATATATGTTATAATCAATAATGAAGCATCATAATCAAATGATAACATCCTTTCAGGACCCATCAATATTCAATTTTAGACCCTAGTTAGGAGTGTCAAATTTCATCCATCTTCCTTATATTCAAACTTCTGAAAATGATGTGGGGGATGTGACACCAGCCTTGTGGATTCATAGTTAGTGTTATTTGACCTAGTGCATTAGATTTACCACATTTTCGACTGGAATAATCTAGGATATATCCACCACCTCTATCGATGATTAAAAGGAACCTTCATAGTGTCCCTTATTTTGTGTTGTCCAGATAGTCGAGCATCGGGCTTCCAAAAAAACATTCAAGAGTTTTGTTATTCTTTGATGATAGATTCATCTAGAAACCGATTTTTATGTAACAAATTAAAATAAACATTTGGGAGGTTAATTATAAATCATTTTCTAATCATTCACTAAACCAAATGATCAAAATCAAGTTGATATAATAAGTACATCATTGATTCAATCTTGGGATATCTACAATAAGCACACCTTGATTATATAAATCAAAAATTACACATGAAATCCTAATTAATAAGAATTTCATGAGCTTTGATATCTCATTCATGGATGAAAATTTCTGGATGGGTCTCATGGAACCAAATAATTACACTATATTTATCCTAGATATATGAACCGAACCATAGTGAATGATATTCCTTTCTGAAAAACTCCATATGAGGATTTCATTAAATTTAGTTCTTATAGTTCATTATTGAAAATAATATCATTGATGATATCAATTTGGTTGTGGATTTAGAGTCGAATTGAAAAAATATGGTTTCCATTATTCTTGAGAGAAGTATATGTTAGGTTTCAAACAAATAATAATTCCCAACAACATACTTGTCAGTATTAATAGCAGTAATTAATGTGGTCTGGACCAATGATCCAACTTGAGTGCTTATGGATTTTATCAATGATCCCATATATTCTTTTCAAAACATACAAGATTAATCCATTTTTTTCACATAGGATCAATCCATAATTGAGATAAATGAGCATGGGCCACATAAAACTTCCCCACAATGCCTCCCCAACATACGTAGCATGCATATAGTGCATGGTTTCCTTGATACACCAGAGATTAAATACCACTACTTTTGAATATATTTATATCCTCTACAATAATACCTAGTGATACCACCCCACATCATGCAAATCCTAGATAAATGTTTTAATAATATTAAATATACTTATTTTCACTATTTTTGTTACATAAAGGATTGAATGTAAACACATAGTAATTGATGTGACTACAAAATTAATGATATTGATGTAGACTATAATATAAAAAATGAAATTTTCCATTAAGGTATGTGACTATATATCTTATCAACCAACATATCATATTGATGAATTCAGACACTAGAAAGGGTAATTTTTATCCTAGGTATTCCAAAGGAAAAATGTTTCTATTAACTCCATGATAATCTAAAATCTTTTTAACAACTCTGTCCATGAATTGGTTTAAGTACATGATAACTTTATTCTAGATTAATTACTATAAAGGTCAGGTGATTTAAAAAAAATGTAAACTGAACAACACATAATACTTTATAGAATCCAACACCTATATTACTATAAAGGGCGTGTAATTATATATGTATATTCTAACTCTATGTTAACAGACATAAATTATAGAAACACTATAATACATATGAAAATACATTTTAAAAACATAAAATGATCATTAAATTAAACTTTAAGGTGTTTGAAAACTAGTGAAAATTAATTTCAAAAATATTTATTTTAAAACCATTGAATAAATCATATATCAAATATAAATATTTATTTCATATACATAAAATAAATCTCAAAATAATTCAAAAAATATTTATCATTTTTAAAATATTATATAAAAAATAATTTGACTTTTCATGAATGAGATTTGATGATAATCACACTTTTATATATTATAATTAATTTTGATAGATCTTATAAAATCCTTTTGGGAACATAACAGTATCAATTATGGGAAAATATCTCGTTAAGGTTGTGGGATCACCCCCCAATCCTTATGTAATTTGATATGTAACTTCCAAATATAATTTCAGGTGAAAAATATTTCTGAAGATTTTTCTCTCTCATAAATATCCCATAAAACCATTGAAAACCATTCATAATTTTCTTAATTTATTTTTAGTGATGAATATATTTATTTTCACAATTTTTTTTAAAAACGAATTTTATTTTTATATTTTTATTCATGGAAAATCCATGAATATAATATTTTCGATTTTATAAATAAAATTTTCAATTAAAATCATAATTATATAATAAATTCTTTGAATTTTGATTATATGCATAATTCATGGCCATTTAAATATGAAAATGAAATAGCCACACTTTTATTTCACATAAAATGATCGTATAAAATTTTCATAATTTGATATGCACATTCTTTTAGAAATAATAGTTACATATAAATTAATATTTATGTTAGAAAATTATTTTTAGTATTAATAACATTACTATTATTCTTCTAAAATGTATTTTTTACAAAATTATATATATAATATTAACATCTCAATTGAAAATATAATTTTTATTCATATAATAAAAATATTTCATGAACATTTATGTTTACAAGAAACATAATCGAATCCTTAAATATGATTTAAATATATATAATCATATCCATAAAATAAAAATTTTATAAAAAAATTATAAAATTATTTTCTATTGAATTTACACATTAATATATTTTATTTATTTAATATTGATTCCAAATATTTTTTTCTCTATGGTTATATGCCTCATATTATTTCCTTTATTATCACTCTATAATGTCTATGTGAGTCTCTCTTATTGAATTTGTAGCAGCCCCGTTTTGAGCTATGTAAAAAAAAATTATGTCATTTTTATGTGGTTAATGTTTTTTTGTAATTTTTGGGAGTGTTTGGGAATGTTTAGTAATGGTATTGGGATTTAATAATAGAGAAATGTTTGGGCACAATTAGGGGAATCCATGATATTAAACTAGGTAACAGTGAAATATGAGATAGAAGAATTCACATGATTTATGAAAGGTTTGTATAAATATGTGTGGAGGCCATGAAAGGTTCACTTTTATTCATTATCATCAACATAGTTAAAACACAATTTTACTAATTATGTGATCTGACCATGCACATCATTAAAAGGCAGTTTTTCCAATCTGTGTTTTCTCAGAATATTCCATAAACCTCCCATTTATTCCCCAATTTGAACCCTACAAAAAATTTCATGCTATCAATTTTTATAGAATATTTTCCACTGCATTTATAATTATTTATAAGGTTTAATAGGGTGTTGTGATTGGTATTATCTTCTGATTACTCTCCACTATTGATTCTTTCTCAGTTATCCTTGGATACAGTTATCACTTTCTTTCAATTTCTAATCTAATACAGTTTCATGTATATATAAGGATTTTGTTTCCTAAAATTTTTATATTTGGGATTTTATGTTGTGCAGTGGGATATATGATAGTGTTGTGGATTTTTTACCCGGATTTGGTGTGTGTTTGGGTGGTGGGTTGATTTCCCTGATACCCTAAGGTAGGTAGATATTCTCCTGAGCCCACATTGATAGAAATGGATGACTTGTTTTCAAATAATTGTTTTTTATTAGAATTAATTTTGATTATGATGTGATAACATTTGAGGAAGTGCACTTTTGAATGATTTTTGGATTTTGGGGAATATGGGTAATTTTATCAAAAAGTGGTAATAGTTTTTTAATTTTAAAACCCTTATTTAAAAATTGTAAATGGTTTGATTTATGAAAAAATGTTTTATAAAATAATGATATCAATACAATTGTATTTTATTGAAATTTTTTTGGAATGGAAAATGGTTTTCATTAGTGTTTTCTACTAATTTATGAATTTTTGACGTGACATAGCATGTGGTGGTGAATATAATTTTTTTTCATAATGTTGTGTATATTTTTGTTAATTTGTGTTATTCCAAGGTAGAATGGATTAGAAGTGTGTGGGTAGTACCTATATTTAAAATTTAATGGATAGTGTATGGAAGGTCCACCATCATGGGTAAGTGGCCGGGAAGTACCACTATAATGGAATGGTAGTAAACTGGTTGGATGGGAAGTTCAATATTTATTGATTACTGGTTTGTATATGTGAAACTATATGGATATGATTTGTTTATTTGTGGATATACATGGTGTAAATTTATGTTCTAATATGTAAATATACATAGATTATTTAATTCGTTTTAGTTTTCCCTTGTATTGTGTTTATTTGGGTGGAATAATAGATTGGATAGAGTGTGATTACCATGTTGGAAATTGTTGCACTATTCGATGTCCTATATAAACTATTTTATATAAATGTGTTAATGGTTCGATATTAGTGGAATGTGTAGGTGTGTAAATTGGAATATTTTACTATGTATTATTACTCACCTCTACATTAGTACTTGGGTTCTATTGAAGAAGTCATTTTTCAAAACACATTTAAGAGTAAATCATCTCATTTTGCTAGAATTTTCATCATTATGATTGGTAGTCTTGTGGTGCTTGGAGCATGGATCTTGGTGTGTTGTTGTGGAGGATTGTCATAGACCTTTTTGGATATTATTTTTCCTTCTCCTTAAAACTCTTATTATGGTTTAATATTTTTTTCTATTCTGGTTTTCATTATTTTGAAAAATTATTATAATGCATTATATATAAATCATGGTGCTTTTTTACATTTGGTGGTTTTCATGATTTTTATAGAGAAATTATTACCCAATTATCGTCCATGCCTTCATCATTCATATACAGACATTGGAGTCTTGGGAACGATTCCTAAGACAATGTTTCATCTCTCCTCCTTCGCAATATATTGATGATTGGGCAGGATGTTACTAGTGTCATCAAATTGTTCCATACTTGACATACATGTATTGTCAATTTGTTGTTCCTGACATCAATTGTCACTCATTAAAATGAAATTCATTGTTGGACTATTAAATAAGTTGGGATGGTAGCAAGGCATAGTATTTTTGGAACATGAAATGCATAGGATAAATTGATTTTGCTAACAAATTTATGATGAACAAAATGTTACATGGGAGGTGGGTCAATATGTGTTTTGGAGACACTTATAATAATTGTAAATCTCATTTTCATGGATGTAGCGAATGAGAAGATAATCACAAAGAAAGTATAAATTACTTCCCACTAGGATTCATGTTTCATTGGGGTATAATTATTTATGGTGTGATGTGAATATTTGAATTTTGAAATTTTTTAAGGATTTCATAAGGATGGATTTGAAACTAGGACTATTATGGTATTTTATTAATGGGATAATTTTCAAAACATGGTGGATTTTTTTAAATGGTGCAATAAGGGAAATGTGATCATGTGGGATGCTTAGTTGTGAATGTTTCAATGAATATTAATTTTAATGGTAAACCATTTCTTTATATTGTAGTGAAACTTATGGTTGTTTTGGTCGTGATAGAAATGGCATTGGGTAGGATTTGTAGAGACCAACCAGAGGACGCTATAGAAAATGTGGTTGAACCTCAGCCCCAAGTGAAATAATAACAAGTTCAATGTATAGTTCAAATCTTCCAAGATGATGTATGTAGGAATAATTTGGATGAAAAAAATCATGTGGATCATGTAGTCTTGTTTTAAAATTATAATCCACCAACATTTAAGAGTGATTCAGAGCCAAATGGTTAGAAGCATGGATGAACAGAATGAATATGATATTTGAATTTCTAGGAAAACCGGTTGAGTAGAATGTGATAATAGAAACATACATGTGGGAATATTGTTCCATTCAGTGGTTGTCGTGGGTGGTCCAAGCGTGAACATAAAAATTTATGACATGGGTGTGTTTGAAGAATTGTTTAATAAACAATTATTCCTTCATACGTTCAAATTCAGCGCACAACGTATTTCATTTGGTTCAAGCAAGAACACATCTTTTTAATGGATTATGAATCTAATTTTATGTACAATGTCCGGTTTTCACAAAAATTGGTATGTAGTACATCATTGAAGGAACACATTTTTGAAGTTGTGTTGAGGTAGGAAATTATCTCTAAAATATAGGTGATGTTTATAAATGGTTGTATAGAAATGGATAATAGAGAAACAAAAGCTGAATGGGTTATCTTCGGGGCTACTGGTGGGGGAAGTATGTCTGATCCCAGGAGGAATAGTGGGAACTCTAACACTGTGATCAAGTGGAATAGGGAATCTTAATTCCATGGTGGGAATATTTAGTAGAATCGGAAGGCCGAATCAGTGAATATTCCTCCAAAGCCTCATAGTAATTTGTGAAGTTTTCATTGTGGCACTATGAGTCACACGAAGTGTAATTGAATGTCACAACCTCTATCATCTCATAACGGTAATAAATGGTCCATATTCATCATTATTGTTGGAATTCTCTAAGGTTGAGTGCTTATAAAACTCATTAGGTGTCTTAGGCATCAAATTCTATGACGGGATAGGAGAAACAACATACCCCTCAACAGAAGAGAAAAGTAAGTCATAGTGATTCTTGGAACACAATGACTCCTCAGTAGGGAAATAATAACTTCAGTGTTGCATTAATGTAGTTATCTGCAACTAAGTAGGTTGTGATGGATGATCAGTTAGGAAAATCCATGATGAGAGGAACAGTTCTATTAAACTCTACCTTGATGAAAGAATTGTTTGATATAGGTTCTTCACATTCATTTTTTTCTTCTCGTGTTGTTAGTTTGATGGTTTTAACTTTGGTAATGATGCATTCGGTTTTAAAGCCCCAATCTCATCTGCATCAATGAGAGTGTTGAGGCATCCTATGTAAAGAATTTTGTATAGATCTTTATGGGGTCGAGTTGGTGTGGGATTTCACAGATGTTTAGAAGGATTCTTATGATAGAATCCGCAAAATGTACTATTTGGAAAAGTTTAACTCCCAAATCAACTTTTATTCGCAAATCGTTAGTTTCATGATGGGGGATGGTGTCGAAAATATCTTTTGAGTAGAGAAGAATTTAAACATTGGTGAAATGGGCTTTTTGGAACCAGATGATAACAAATTTTGAATTGAGCTAGCTGTATTGTCATTGGCATCAATGGAAGGAGTCGAACAGAGTCTTTTTTCAGTTATTGTTGATCTATTACTATATTTCTTTCTCGAAGAATTTTATGGTTTTCAACTACTCAGTGAAGTGGAGTTCATGATTTTTCTACTTTCTGGGACCTGTCCAATCTCAATTTCATCTAACAGAATGGCACAAAAAGAATTGGGGGGAATTGAAAGTGTTGTTGTAGGAGTTAAAAAACATGTGGTTCATCTGACCTAGTATGTCTACGTGAGTAGTGCATGTCTTGTTTGATAAATATTCACATGGAACATTTTGGTTTTTTTAGACTATATGGAGATTAATCATGTTACAAAAATGAACTAATATACACATCCACACATTGATTATCTGTTCGATCAGTTTAGGGATGATCATTATTTCTCCAAGATTAAATTTCATCAGGATATCATCAATTGTTGGTGAAATAGGAGGATATTATGAAAAAAATACTTTCATAAGTAGATATGGCCATTATGAGCAAGTCATTATCCTATTTGGACTGATGAGTTCACCAGCATTGTTCGTGGAATTTATCGATAATATATTTCAGTTATATCTGGATTCATTCTGTGTAGTATTCATGGATGATATATTGTCGTATTCCAAGACAAGCAAGGTGCATGAGTAGTACATGGGGATAGTGAGGGGGATCATAAATGACCATTGAATGTATTTCAAATTGTCGAGGTTTGATTTTTCAATATCAGTTGTTCGTTTTATTCGGCATGTGATTTATAAGAGTTTTGTTTCAACTGAACATGAAAACATAGATGTTGTTATATCGTGGAAGTCGCCAAGAATGTTTTCGAGAAAAGGGGTTTCCTTGGAATATATGGATATTATTGATTTTTTTGTTCCTGATTTCTCATGAATGGACTCAACAGTGCCAACTTTGACAAGGAATAATGTTCTCATTAAATGAAATGAGTAGTTTTAAAAATCTATTAATAATAATAAGTGTTGTTGTACATTAATACAGCTCCTGGTTTTCTAAGAACCATCAAATTGTTATGTGGCATATTATGACATATTAGGGTTAGGATTGGGGTTTTACAAAGGAATGGGGTTCATGTGGTGGTGTATATTGATCATTTTAGTTGAAGGTACATGAGAATAACTACCCAAAACATTATTTGGAGTTGGTATAATTGGTACATGCATTAAAAATGTACCATCATTATCTCTTCAGTGAAAAATTCACGGTCATTACAAATGAAAAGTGTTTAATGAAAATATTCTCATAGAGATATTTAAACATGAGAGAAATGAGTTGGATGAATTTTCAATAAATTTTTGACATTGACTTGATGTACATATCGAGTAATGGAAATTTGGTGGTAGATGCATTAGGTAGGAATTTGTATATTTAGGTGGTGAAAAAAGAATTGGAACCGTGATAGTTGATGTTGGTCATAGAGAAAATGAAGTTGGAATTTGAGGATTGGAGTAATGGAACTATTTTCATTTTGGATTTTTTTATTCGTGACTAGGTCGGCTTGGTTAAAGAGGAACAGATTTATGATTATAGGTTTGTTGGAGATGAAGTCGAAATTAAATGGTGGTAATACCATTTAGGGCAAGGAACTAAATGGGAATTCAGTTTAGTTCTTTTAGAATCATATGGTTGTACCGTTATCTTTTCATAAATATATTCTCTAGGTTTATCATCATTCTAGGTGGGATCTCTACCAGGGAATTACGAAAATGTACATATCATTGAAATAGCTATTTTGGTGAGATAGTATGAAAATGAATGTGGCATTGTTTGTATCGAGATGTTTTACTTATCAGAAAGTTAATGCAGAGCATTATCGTCCAGTGGGTATGCTGAAATCTTTAAATATCCCTATCTATAAGTGGGAGTAGATAGCAATGGATTTTTTATAGGTCCCCCAATAATGGTCAGAAAGAAGGATTTCATATGACTGATAGTGGATCATCTCAGAATGTCATCCCATTTCATCCCCATTAATGAATATGGAGGATCTATCCAAAATAAATTTCTAGGTTGTGGTAATGAGGAATGGACTTATAGTTTTGATGGTATCAGATAGAGATTCGAGGTTCACATATCAATTTTGGAAATCCATACAAAAATACCTTGGGACTTAGTTGACGATGATTACATCATATCAACCTCATACAGATGGGAAATCAGAGAGGACGATACATACTTTGGAAGAAATGTAACCCGCTTCAGTCCTAGATTTCGGTTGTTCATGTGAGGATCAATTACCATTAGTGGAGTTCCCCTACAATAATATTAATCATTCCTTGATACTTATTTCACCGTTTGAAGCATTTTATGGGAATTCATGTCGTTATCCACATTGTTGGGTGTAAATTGGAAATATTCCATTGGTTTGTCGATCATTTACCAAGAGACTATAATGAAAATCAAGATGTTCGTGTAGATAATGGAGATGGCTCAGAGTCATCATAAATAGTATATGGTCCATCCTTGATGACCGTTGTCATTCAAGGTGGTTGATCATATGGTTCATCAATTCTATTTAAGGTCTCTACATTTTCGGTTTGGGAACCAGAGAATGTAATCTCAAAGGTAAATTGGTCCTTTTGAGATACCAGAGTAGGTTGGAGTGGTGTCTTATCAGTTGTCCTTTCCATCAAGGTTTAGTGTATTACACCATGTGTTACATGTATCTCAGTTGAATATGTATTATTAAGATCCTAACCATGTGATTCGATGGGATCATGTTGAGATAGAGTCAGATTCATCCTTGCTCAACATGCTAGTGAGGATTGTGTATTGGAAAGATGAATCCATGCATGGTAAAAGAATCAATCCAGTTTATGTTTTGTGACATCATGATATGATTTAAGAGGAGACATGGGATGGGGATAAAGAGACGGTTTTGAAATGGCCTGATATCTTCTAGCAAAGAGATGGATGTTTACTTTATGATGAAGCCAATTCCATTGGTGGGGAGAATGTAGCGCCCACGGTTTAATGTATGTAATTTTATTTTATGCATTTTTATATGGTCAAAGAGGTTGGGTAATGTTTGGGAGTGTTTGTAAAAATTTCAGATTTTTTTTTCATAAGGGATCATGTTTTGAACACGGTTAAGGGAAACCGTGAAATAATCCCAAGTAACCGTGTGACAAGAGATAGTGTGATTTTCATGATTTGTGCATAGTTTTTATAATTATTGTTAGAAGGATGTGTGAGGTTCCATTCAAGGATGTAGCATCCACAATGTTAACGAATGGTTTTACTGACCGTTCAAGATAACTGTGCACGACATTAGAAGTTGGATTTTTAAATCATTATTTACACAGCATTTTCCAAAAACCTTTTATTTATTCTCCCAAAAAAACAATGCTCGATATTTATTTTTATAAAGGGTTATTATATGTCTTCTACTAATTACAGATGTTAATCTAAGGGGCTTCATGGTTCGATGGAGGCCATTCTATTATGGTATGTCCCTACTCTTGAGTCAATATTGGTTTTCCTTAGATCTAGTTCTCCCTCTCGGACTGTTTTCTTGATATTCAACACTTTCTTGTAGATATAGGGATTTTGTTGCCTAAAAATTTATGATTTGGGCTTTATGATGATAGGTAAAGGGATACAAGGTGGTTTTGTGGAATTTTTACTCATATTCAGTGTGCGGTTGGGCGGTCGGTCAATTTCACCGAATCCCTAATAAAGGTGGCTTCTTTATCGATTACGCTTTCCTAGAACATGATGCATTGTTTTAAATTAACAGCTTTTGAATGGAATTAATTTTTTTATGATGGGAGACCTTTAGGGTAAACCCATTGGGTGATGATTTGGTGAATTTGGGGATATGAGTTATTTTTACCAAAGGGGGAAATTAATGTGTGAATTTAAAATGCATATTTTAAAATCGGTAGTTGTATAATTAATTCATAAATGTTTTTGGAATGATGTATTTCAATAATAATGGGTTTTATTGAAATGTTTTTTTTCACTTAAGAAGTATTTTATGGGTTGTTTAAATAAATGAATGATTTATTTATGTCACATGGCATGGGGTTGTGAAATAGTTTTTTACAAAATGATGTGTATGTGTTAATTGATTTTGTGTTATGCATGTGTGAAATAGATGGGAAGTGGGTAGGGATTACCACAATAAAAATTGTATGGAAAGTGGATAGAAGGGACACCATCATGGATAAGTTGGTGCAATGTACCAATAGAATGGAACATTAGTAAACAGGTCTATTGGGATGAGGCTCATGTGATAGACAGAGGAACTCAAACAAGAGCTTCTCTTAGAAATCATGTAGAACATCAAGTCTTATTTTCACAACTTGAAGCAAAAAACATTAATGATTCCATCAATGATGAGTTTTGGGTGATGGTTATGAAAGAATAACATACTCAATTTGAAAGGAAAAATATTTGGAAACTTGTTGAATGACAGAAGGACACATTCACCATAGGCACTAAATGGGTTTTTAGAAATAATGTAGATGAAGCTGGTAACATTGTTAGAAACAAGGCTAGATTGGTTGTACAAGGCTATAGTCAAGAAGAAGGAATTGACTATGAAGATAACTTTCCACGAGTAGAGAGACTTGAAGCCATCAGAATCCAGCTTGCTTATACATCACATCTGAATTTCAAACAATATCAAATGGATGTTAAGAGTGCATTCATAAATGGATATATAGCCAAGGAGTTATTTGTTGGACAACCCCCTAGATTTACAAACCCCCTTTTTTCAAATCATATTTTTATACTATCAAAATCATTATATGGTTTAAAACAAGCTCCAGGAGCCTGGTATGATAGGTTGAGTACTATTATTATTTCCAAAGGTTTTACAAAAGGAATAGTTGATCCTAAACTTTTTATAAAATGAATTTCTAATGATGTTTTAGTAGTTAAAATTTATATAGATGAAATTATCTTTGCGTCTTCAAGAAATTAATTATGTGAAGATTTTTCTAAAATGATGCAAAATGAATTTTAAATGAATCTAATTAGTGAACTAAAATTCTTTCTCGGACTTCAAATAATTCAAAATAATGATGGTATTATTTTAACTCAATGGTATCATACTATTGATATTTTAAGTACTTTTGGATTGGATATCACTAAATGTAGTGACACTCCCTTGTGTACCCCTTGTATGTTGGATCTTGATGAAGATAGAAAATCAGTTTATCGAACCACTTATAGGGGAATGATAGGATGATTACTCTACCTAACTTCTAATCTACCAAAAATTATGTTTAGTGTGTGTATGTGTGCTCATCTTCAATAAAATTATATGGACACTCATTTAAATGTTGTAATGAGAATTTTAAAATACCTCAAGAATACACCCAATAAAGGATTGTTCATTCCTAGAGAACAATTATTTTAATTAGATAGATATTTGGATGTTGAATTTGGGGGTTGTATGTTAGAAAGAAAAATCACCTATGGAACATGACACTTTTTAGGCAAGTCACATGTAACATGGGGTAGTAAGAAACAAAATTTTGTTGCATTATCTACTGCAGAATCTAAATATATAGCTGCAGGTAGTTGTTGTGCAGAAATCATGTGGATGAAACACACACTACTAGATTATGGATATAAATTCAAGAATGTACCTATAAATTTGGTCAAAAAAGTGCTACTAACATCTCTAAAAATCATGTTTCACATTATAGGAAAAATAATTTTAATTTAAGACATCACTTTTGAGAGATTATTATCAAAAAGGTGATATCACTTTGGAATTCATTGGTACTAAATATCAACTTGCTGAGATATTTAATAAACCATTAAATTTTGAATGAATAGATTACATCATACATGAAATAGGCATGATATATCTTAAGTAAATGTCTTCCTATTTTTTGTCATACTATTTTATATCATACTTTTACATGTTTAGGGTCTCAATATTAGTATTTTGGGATTACAATCTGACAGTACCTGTCTCACCGTAATGTTCAGTTACTATCTCACGGTAAGGTTCAGTAACTGTCTTTCCAAAAAATTCAATCATTGTATTACGGTAAAATTCACTCATTGTCTCATAGTTAAGAAGTGATACGGTCTCACCATAAATATTCATAATGGGTTTTATTTACTAATTAAATATTGTATCCCGGTAATTATTCATTTCACAGATTTATTTACACATGCTTTTATTTTTTTGCGAAATTTTGTATTCCTAAATGATAAAATAATGGAAGCGTCACTTGTCTTTCACTCGGCCATTTATCTATTCACTCAATTTGTATCCCTTCTTCAACCCTTCACCCCTTATCTCTCTCGAACCAATGGTGAATACCCAGGGTGAAACGCCATTCGTCCTCAACTCATGAGAAAAGTAGCTCAAATAAGATGAAGATCACACCTAAGCAGTCACCTGAATGTCCTCTAAATCCAAATATAGGGACTCAAGTAGTAGTTAAAGAGAAAGAGATTAGCCTATGTGAATTATGATGATTATGTCTCTAGTTTTGAAATTTTTTAAAAATCCAAGATGGTTAGAATTGTTTTCGAAGGAAGACATACCTATATAATCTAAGCTAGTGACTCAAATTTATTAGTATGTTTAGTTGTATTTTTATTCTCATGATGGTTCTGATGTAAGACTGTGGATGAATGGACAGAGAATCACATTATCATTGAGTTTATCGGCATCATGCCTTATGATACCTCTGAAGGAATCTGTGAGGACTATAAGAGAGTAACTCCACCTTCTAGTGAATTCATTGTTTGGGAATATGCTTTGAAATGCTTAAG
This sequence comes from Viscum album, assembly GCA_963277665.1. Taxonomy (NCBI): domain Eukaryota; kingdom Viridiplantae; phylum Streptophyta; class Magnoliopsida; order Santalales; family Viscaceae; genus Viscum; species Viscum album. Next base: position 1,380,894,600 of record OY728137.1, read on the forward strand.
GAAAAATGGAACCAAAGAAGATATCCATCACTGCTGAACTGTATAAAGAATGTAGAATTTTGTTTTAGTTTATACAGAACATGATTATCCCTGGAAAAGGTGATTTTTCTGTACTAAAATATTAATATGTGTTTCTAATTCATCTAATAAAAAATAGGAACAAGATCAACCATTGTAAGTATGTCATACACCATATGTGTGAGCTGATCAAAACCATATCCAATTCAACCTCATTGTTTTATTCTCAGCTTATCTTACCCATGGTTCATTCCAATTGTATGGTTGGTATTGATGAAGAGGCTATCATGTATTGTGAGTTCTTCCTTTCAAAAGTCATTATCAAGAGGATGAAAATCAGTTGGAATCCTTGGAAAAAGGCATGGGTGTAATAAAATGATAGGATTTATGAAAACTTCAATCCAGTGGAACATACCTCAAGACTAAAATATATTTCTGATCCTGGTTTGGAACCATATGAATTTATTGACTAATCTAAAGAAGAAGAAGAATAAGTTGTTGTTCCTCGTAGGGAAACTGTTTCTGATAAGGAAGATAGTACTTCTGTCCCTCATGTAGTAAGTGAAAAAAATTCCCTACTACTAATGATGTTATTAATCTGTAAGATAAACCTGATGTTAGAACATAATCTACAGCAAAAGAAATGAATATAATGATATTGAAGATCTTATATTAGAATAAGAACATGTTATGCAAGAAGCTGGCCGTGATGAAATCCCAGTGGAATAATAGTTTCCTGATGTCATTCTGTCGGTTGTGGAAAGGATGGAGATGGATTTTCAGTTTTCTAGACATGTAATGAGAGAGGAACTAAGAGTTGAATTCATGGAAATAGATCTAGACCCTTTGCCTCCCAGTCCTGAGAAGGATGCAACTATTGAGGGGGATAAATCCAAAAATCTACAATCTATTTAAGTACCTAACTTGATGGATCCATGCACTATTGACACTCGGTATAAGTTCCCCAAATTTTAATATGTGAATGACTATCATGAATTCTAATTAACATACATTGACCTTTAAAATATGATTCATTTGAAATATTTCTCTAATATTTCCCCTGAAAAATAACCTGAGGATTCCTTACTCCCTAACTTTGAACCTTCACCAGAACAACCATCCATGGTGAGTAAAGATGATCTGAAAGAATTTGGAGAAACCCTTTTCTCAGGAGTTTAAAAACTCTTGAATAGCAAAATATCTCTTATAAAAAATCTACATGGGAGAGACTCCATACTATTGTTGGAAAAAGTCATTAGGAAGAATTATCCTAACATTTTTCATGAGATTCAAGAACTCAGTGTTGTAAACAGACTGCTCGGTGATGAATTTAAGACTCTAAGATGTATGATTAAAGACATACAGAAAGGGATGAATTCGAGATAAGATCTTTCTTTTCATCCTGTATAGCCAGTAGTTCCTCAAAACCCAAAGAATATTTCCTCAATGATTTAACCTCATTTACCTTCCTTAGTTGAAAAGGTCGCTGAATGAAACTAAAATACTGTGAAATAGATGCGTGTGATTGATGTTAATCTTAAAAATATCACTGATGTGTTTATGGGTTTCCTTTAATAAGTTATATATAAACTAAAATTTATTACCATAGCTATCACTGCTTCTAAGGAATCTGGAAAATCATCTCAACCTTCCTTAGACAGAGACCTACTCAGAACAGTTGTCGGAGAACAATATCATAATGTGATTAGTGGTTTTAAAATGGATTCTCAATATAAAGATAACAAGAATAGTGACAGAGTTCTTGATCTTTTCCAAATCCATTAAAAAATTCTAGTTATGCATGGTATGTAATTTCCATGAATGTGGATTTATACATCAACTGAATCTTCTCAAAGACTAACAATACCAATCATTTCACATATCATGTAGAAAATACGAGAATTAATTTTGTAACTCAAGCTTTCAAGACTCATGTCCAAATCTCACATAGTTCACTCGTCTGTTGGATAAGATTATAGAAAACAAGGAAGGCTTTGAGAATGAAATGCAGTATGGCGGAGTGATCATTGCTGGTTTTATCAATATTGTGAGGCCCTATCATCATCTACAGAGTAAAACCATTATTGCTCATGTGTCTGTACAACTGAGAGATAGATTGCCTACGTTTACCTCTTCCCTAGCCTCCACTTCTATGTCTTCCAGTCAATCACTTAGTTAGATCAGTACTGTGACCCATGATCAACAAATGACTCGGTTTTCTACTACACCTACTCTAGCTCCCTCAGTCTTTGATGTTCTTCCATTACCTTCCCTATCATCCTGCTCACACACATCTTCTACCTCCACCTCTACTACTATGGAATCCTCTTTTGTTGTTGCTTCTATGATAAAAGAGAATCTATCCGGTTTATAAGTACAGTGGTTACTCTCTTTTGATAGGAATCTACATACATTTGTTTTACCTTTTTTAATGCCCATCTTTTTATCTAATAAATTATTCACTATTCTTGTTTGTTTTGTTTTTTTTGGGATTCATACTTTTTGTTAATCTCAATAGGGGGTGAAATATCTATAGGAGAACACTCACTCTATACATGTTATATTCACATTCGAACTATGTTTTTAGAACAAATATACATTATAAATATACATAATTTGTGATCATCAAAAAGGGGGAGATTGTTGGACTCCACATGTATTAATAATGTTTTAATGATCACAAATCCAATTAAGTTTATAATCATGGTTTACTCTATGTAATCTATTTCACATTAAATGACCAGCTATTTAGTTAAAGAAACCAAACCACATAAGTACTATGCACTCTTCTTGGTTACTATACAATATCTGTTGATCTAATTTATAATGACTTCTCTGAAAAATGATTTATTTTAATCCATTCCATAAATATCACTTCTTATGTTTGAATACAGAAATTTTGTTAAGTCTGAGACACCATGACATTGAGATACCATGAACAAGCATACACCTTGACATCCAGACACAATGATCAAGAAGAAACTATGACATCCAGACACCATCAACTTGTAGACACTGTGACATCAAGACTCCGTGAACACGAAGACATTGTGACATCAAGACACTATGAATAAGCAAACACCATGACATCCATACAATGTGACCATGAGACACTGTGAACAAGAAGACACCGTGACCACAAGATACCATGACCAATCCAAAAACCATGTAAAGGAGGCATCGTTTCCATGACCTATGGTGACATTGTTTCATAATATGTTTTCTTGTATTTCAATTTACTCTCTAAGGATCATATTTTAAGATTTTAAATTCACATAAAGAATTAATATTTTTTTGTCAACATTTCATCTGATTGTACGATGTACTAGGTGCAGTATACATGCATCCTATCAGCTCAAACACATGAACTCCAAGATGAAAGAGTTGTGCAACCTAGAAACAAAAAACATATAGAAAATAAAAACAAGCGGGTGGGGGTGAGCACAACAACGAATAATACACATAGGTAATTTTTGAAGAAAGAATTCTCTCATGAAACTCAACGTTGCGGAAGAACACACGAGGCATACTTGAATACCAGAATAAAGAATATATTTACACTTTCAAACATCATGAAGATCACAAGACGGATCTGTCTAACATGCAACACTCTGTTTTCTAAACAAGGACATTATTTCTGTATCTTCTTCATCTTAGAAGTCCAGAGTTAGAAAGGATAACATTCAAAGAATTTATAGACCTATAACAATATTTCTGCTCTGTTATGTATCATTTTAATAGCTTCCAAGAAGTGTGTGTATCTATATGACAACACACTCTGTCTCTTGCATTAAACAGAAAGATACAAGATATCCTTAATCAAACAACATTTTACACTTGTATATACCCACTAATAAGTGTGGAAGGGGTCCCTGTGTGTCCTGGTTGTTTGTACCCACGATGAACTATGGAAGAGGTCCTTGAGTGACCAAGACTGTCCTATGTACTATTTTTAACCCCGATCCGGGGTGTCGAACATGTTTATTTATATAACCTTCTTGGTGGTAGGTGATCACCATGTGGAATGGATTAGGTATCAGCTTGATACTGAACCACCTATTTCATATCTTTTATGCTGATTAATTTCATCTTCTTTGTTTTACTGCATTATTGTATAATTCATAGATCACTAAATTCACTTTGATAGTTAATCATGGAAAGAAGTTATAATTTTCTTGACTTAGTTGAATATCTTCAAACGTATTATTAATAACTGACATTAAGATTACTGATAAATAGTCAATCTTCTAAGAAGTTATTTAAATACTCAAACTTTCGTAACCGTATTACGTTGATTAATTGGGCTGTATTTAATTATTTTGGGGAAACCTTTTAAGAATAATTTTTAACAATAAATTTTTATATTTGCCCAATTCACCCACCCCATCCCCCCCTTCTCTTGAGTAATCTAATCCGACCAAAACATGTCTATGTTATAGATAATTATACCAACAATTAAAATTTATTAGAGTCAAAAATAAAATAAAATAGAATATTCAATTCACTTCGCATGAAGTAACTCTATATTAAAATACATTAATTTAAGATCATCTAAGATACTTGTCAAAATACATTTTCAAAACATGTGATGAACATTAAATTTCTTATTATTTTGTTTTAAAATAATTGAAAAATATTTATCTTAAAAACATTAATTTATTTTATCAAATTACAATTTATATTTGATATATATAAAATAAATTACAAAACATTTCAAATATACTTATCATTTTGAGAATTCGTTTAAAAATTATTAATGGAAAAATATTTAGATTTATCCTTGAAAATAATTTGAAATTAAATATATTTTTGTGGACTAAAATCATATATAAAAGATCTTATAAAACCCTTATGGCCACATATCAGTATCACTAATTGGAAAATTTCATATTGAGGTTGTGTCTTCTCTCCCCATTCCTCTACATCTAATTTTATATGTATATACCAAAATAAATTTTATTAATTTTTTTAAAGATCCATCTTTCTCATAAATAACCCATTAAAACATTTAAAATACTTCCACAATTTATATGACTTTTTTTAGTGTTGAACATAATTTTATTCATGTAACACATCATCAAAAATCATTTATTCATAAAACAATTTATAACTTTGAGAAATCCATAAATTTAGTTAATTTGAAATTGCACCATAAAATTTAAATTAAAATCAGGATTTTACTATAGATGCGTGTAATTTCAATGATATAAAAAATGTAAGTCCATGTCTCTATTCAAATAAAACATCATTAATTTTTATTCACATAAAATGATAATATTAAATATGCTTAATATGATATATATATATATATTTCATTCGAAATAATAGAAACACATAATTTAATATCTATATGGTCATATTAAATTTAATAATAATAAAATTACTATTATTATTTGTGGCCGTAGTTTTGAAATAAATACAAAAATGATTAATTTTTTAATTGGAAACACAACATGATTTAGTGAAACAGTAATATTTTGTAAACATAAGAGTATAAAAGAAAAACATCGGTATCTGTAAATAAGATTTCAAAATATAAAATCCTGGACATAAAATTTATTTTTATATAACATAAAATCATAGAATGATTTGTTTTAAAATCGACTCCTTTACTAGTTTGATTTGAAGAATCCTGAAGCCAACATGTTTTCTCTTTCCTGTTACACCCTTCAGATTCTCACCCTTATTCGCAATATAAAATTTCTAGTGTGTCTCTCCCAATGGAATGTTCATTATAAATTTATTTTTTCATTGTTTTAAAAATATATTAATTTAACTGTGTATATTAATAATGAATTAAGAGTGATATTCATTTCTCAAAATGTATGGTTTAGATGTAATGCTTACCAAGAAGAACAATAACAAGTCCAACTATATGTGTTTTTTTATTTTGTTGATGTTTACATATTGGAAAAAAGAATAAAAGGATGAATAGATCAAAACTATATGTTGAAATTTATTGAAAATATAAATATTTCAGACACTGTTTAAATCAAATTGGCAAAGGATTCTTCAACAATCCATGAACATCGAATAATACCATAATTAGAAAAATAAATGTGTCAGTTTCACATAAATATTTGATATTCATTCAATGGAACAAAAACATAATAAAACCACAAGTATAGAGAGTGTATGATGATAAATGAAAAAAAATCCAACCATATGAATAGTGAGTGTAGATTTATATTGATGAAAAATGGGGTAAATGATGATCATGTATTTTCTAATCCAAAAATGATGGATTCGAACTCCAAACATGAAAAAAACCCATACATGTAAATGATATGAAAATCAACCCACTATGGACGTTCTAATTTCATTCTAGTTTGGAAAAAACCCATCATGGTATAGATCTAACAACATTCAAGAAGATCATCCATTTTAGTTGTGCTCAATATTGCTTGAGATATTCATCTGAAATTGAACCTCATGGTCATGGGTGAACTTCTCAGTATCCTATTCATTTCCTCCTAATTTGAATCCCTCAACCACTCAACTCTATAGTTCCCCTCAAAATCCTTCATCTATGTTAAATCCTCAGATCCTATCGAATTACATTAAACCAAAAACGAGCCCCCATAATTCTTGATTTCTTTTATTCTTATTTTCATTTTTTCATTAATTTATATATAATATCAATATTTTGGTCTACTCATATTTTTATAAATTCATATATTTTATAAAAATAATTTATTATCCTAATTCTAATTTTGAAATATAATTATAATTTCAATCTTTTATTATAAAATATATTACATTACTTTTATAATTTTTATTTAAATAATTATATATAAATCTTTTGAATAATTCAATATTTATAATAGTATCATAATTTTTTTTAACAAATTTCGAATGAAAAAATTTTATAATAAAAAAATCATATTTCAATACAATAATTTATATATAAAAAACAAATTGAATTTAATAAAATTTAATTTTCAAATATAATATTTTATTTCAAAAGTTGTTTTTCAAAAAAAAAATTAAATAAACACAATTGGAATTTCATTCATTCAAAAAAATTTATTATAAAAATTTATTGTTTATATCAATAATATTTTAGTTAACAAATATTGAATAATTTGTTCAAAAAATATTCTTATATTATTTTTTATAAATCATAAAAATTAACTATTTATAAATCTATTTATATAAAGGGATATTATAAAAAGTATTCTTATATAAAATTAACATAAAATTTTTTTTATTGAAAACTAATAATATATTTTTAGTCATTAAATATTAAAACATGCTTTTAAAGAGTTCATCATTGTTTATGAAATAAATATATATAAATAGAATAATATTTCCGGAAAAATAACATAATATTTTTTATTTTGATTCATATAATATTTTCACTATGAAAAATATCTTATTTCTATAAATGTTTTCTTTTAAAGCATTTCTTATTTTTAGTAATTAATTATCACATAATTATTATAAAATTACATAGGGAATTTCACTTGATATTAAAATTATGCATAAATGTAATGATTTATTTTTTATTTTAAAACAAAATTGGACACTCTATTTTTTGTACTCCAATTTTTTTAATATTTCCAATATACTGTCTATTTCCATTGAAAAATATAAAAATATAATTCTCAAAGAGAGGATGGGAAATAACATTAATATTTTATCTTTACTAGAAAGGGATAAGGTTTAAAATTTTTATTCCCATAATGATATATCTCCTAAGTGAATTGTAAACCAAGATGAAAATTTTGGGTGAACGGGGTATCCCTACAGGAGCCCCCTAAATGAGTTTAAGAATTAATTATTCTTTCCCATTATATAAATCGATATCCAAGGATAATGATAACTATTGAAAAAAAACTAAACATCTTTGTTGGAGAAACCCATCATTGACAAAGATTTAATAATGAATCACTTGTCTATTATACCATACTCCATATCCATATCAACCTTGATTGCATTGATGGAGCATAGATTTTTAACAATGTCATATTCAATCATTTCGTGAGCTAGACCGACTACCTCTCTGATAGATATACCTTTAATCAAGCTTTATCATGATACTTCAGTGAAAATATATTTTTAGATTCAAATATCTCATGGAATTATCCATTTCTAGTCAATCCTGATGATTATATACATAAATAAAATAACATTTTGGTTTATCTTTATTCTCAAATTTTATTTTATTAGTTTGTGATTTATATTGCATTATGGGCTATCGTCTTGGGATTCTTTCTTGGGCTATGACTAAGCTTGAGTAGGGCTGGCCCTTTTTCCATTTCATTAATCTCTTATCTGATTGTCAATAATCATCATTGATATTTAAATCCCATTTTATCTATCATGTCAACTATCCTTACCACTGCAATTAGATAGTTCGACTATGCCATAGGACATTCACATATTCCTCTGGGTTATATTAGATTCATGGTGCATGTAGCGTTGTGTAAGTGGATTGATGACCAATTTGTAATCCTTTTCCGACTATTTTGGTCATTTACCATCATCATGATATTTCAATGTTCCCTATGTTAAAAAACCTTGGGTTTCACCATCATTTTTTACTCGGTGATAGATAAGAAGGATCATTCCTAGATACCTTTTGGTGTTTCTTTTTTTTCATAGTGATGAGATAACTCATATTTAAAATGTGTGGAATTTTATATCTATATCTAGTATAAAAATAAGAAATTTTCACTACTAGTGATCTATTTCAGTTGTGGGACTTATTCATTATCCATTTAAGCTACTATTGTAGAGACCCGTATCTTGACGTACATGAACATTACATTACTTTTGCGGAATACTTAGTACATAACAAAAACACACACACAAGGATCGTAATAGTTTAGTGTCTTTGGAAACTCGGAACGTAGTCTTCTAATCGTGGTGAAAGATCTTCAATATCTCCCACAAAGATCTTCCATTTTTTTACCTAAAACCTTTCTTTATATCCTGGGGAAAAGAAAACATAAAAGGGTGAGCTCAAATGCTCAGTAAGGGTAAAAAAAAGAAATATCAATTACATCATATTCATAAGAACATAACATTTTGGAAATCTTAACCTGCAAAAGAGAGCATAATTTCATAACATGGGATAAATCATAGTAGTGAAATGAAATCACAATAATAATAACTTAAAACATGGAACTTTGTGGCATACACACATAATCATAGAGAATCATTTCATGTTAGTCATGACTCATTGCCAAGACTATCTTAGTGGACAAAGTCCCTTTCTGAATCGAGTAACCCTCGTTTCAGTCTTGTTTCACTGAACCGGTATAACCTACCATTTCAGCCATGTCTATCTCATGAGATATAAAATCTTTACCCAATGCATTGGAGGGAGATATAGGTCCCACCCATCTTATAATGAATCCTTTCTTATGTGTGCCACATAATCATAAATCATACATCATCGCATAACCCATGTAATAAAAATGGGATTCTTAAACAACATGACATCATAAAACAATTCATATAAGATAAAGGAATTCATAAAAATATTTCCATCACAACATAATCAAATCCATGTAATAATAGGGATAAAAACATAACCCTTTTATTATCTTAGATGGAAAATAATTTTGATAAAATACTTGAACTCTATTCTTGAGGAAAATATCCTTTCTACTTCAAAAACACTTTTCCTTTCTTAACATGTCATAAAATTTTAAACTAAAAGAAGTTGATTAAAAATAAATTTGAATACTTGTAAAGGAAGCTTCTTGGAAATAATGTTTTATAAATCCATTCATGCCGTATAAGTTAAAAAAAACATTCTTCGTACTTTTGTCGGAAAAGTCAAAAAGTACCTCGTATGAAAAACGACAAAATATTCCTTTCATACATATTACTAAAAAGTCACCAAAGGGTAAAAATGGATTTAAACAATTGTAGGTGGATGGAAATAATATTACATATTGATGAAACATGGATTTGGATGATAAAATACACCCCAGTAAATACTTACGAATGAACAATCTCGGATAAAAATGAGATTGTGATATTTCCCTTACCTTAGGTCCGATTTGCTTCGTAAGTGTCCGAACCTCCTGTATAATGATTTAAATAATGTCATTGACTTATTACAGAATCATATTCATTGTTATGATATCATATATGGTTCACTTATGACTTTATATTACCCGTTCTCTTGTAAATTCCATGTTGAAGAGCGTTTTGGGTAAAATTGTTTCATTTGTCGTCCGTGTTTTGACTTGTAATTATTCATATGATTACTTAGATCATGATTACTTAATTCCAGAATATAAAACATGATTTATATATAATATATATTCAGAATATACATATATATAATGGATTGATAAATGGAAATAAATACACCGTTCATGGAGACGGTAGTCCGTACGTACGCATGAACGCTGTTTTTCCTTTCCTTATTGTCTTGAATGGAAGTAAGTAGATGACAAACATATATATATATACATAAATCCAGTAGCTTTATAATTTCATATATTTCATTATTATTTCTTATATATACTTTATAATCATTCTTAAATGGTTAACATGGAGAATGAATCTCATCGCGTCGTGGAGACGGTAGTCTGTACGTACGCACGAGCGATGATATCATTTCCAGAAATATTGAATTGAATTGGAGTGGATTATACAATATATCAGAATAAATATGATGTTGTAATAACTATGTATAGTTATTCTTTACACCATTATACCCATCCATGTAAGGTGGTGGTGGAAAATAGATTACACCACGGTGTGGAGACGGTATTCCGTATGTACGCACGCGCGGTGATTTCATTTTTCCGTAGGATGGATAGAAGGTGAATTAGGGTTGTTTCATACTTATAATAACATATCAGTATATTAGTGATACTGATGTTATTACTTCATAATGAAACAACCTAAGAAGAAGAAGTGGAAGAAGAAATAAAGATGAAAGAATTGGTAACGGTAATTACCTCTTCTTTGAAGCGCCTCTTTGAGACCTCCTCTTAGGGCACTAAAATTGGTCTTTGAGGAAGAGAAGAACCTCTAGGATGTTTCTAGGGAAGTGGAGAAGAGATTTGGGCAGGGGTTGGACGAGCTTGAGTTCTCAAATTGGTGTGAGGAGGAGAGGGAGGAGGTGTCCTTTTATAAGGGAGGAGAGGGGCACCTTAGGAATATCTCAAAATATTATTTTATATTAAAGTCAAAATCGGTTTATAATCGTTCCAAAGGGTCTTATTTCGGAGCAAAAGTGGGGATGGGTCTAAATACTATCAACCAATAGGATTTAGACAAGGTTAGGGTATTATTTTAACCTTATCAATTAGATTTAACTCTAAGCTAAATAATTTAACTTTTACCGTGTCTTTTTGTTTTCTTTCACTATATGGTTAATACACTTACTATAACATGCCAAACGAACCCCAAATTGTTTATTATTAATACATATATCCTTATCTAAGTCATTTTGCCGAACCTTATATTTTTAGGAATAAAATAACAATTAATAATATAATATTTGATTTAAAAACTATTTTGTGTCAATTTTGACACTATTTGATATATGATTTTTGTGAAAGTCATAACAGAATTATATGTTCGAACCAAGTTGATTAAATCAACACTAATATATCATAGTAACCTAGAAAATTAGTGGAATTCATAAAAAGTCTCAAATTACATTCATTTGAGCATTTATAACATCAATTATGTTAATATTTTTTTAAAAGGGTAATTACTGCATCATCGTTGTGTCATAAATAAATTAATTTATTTAAAGTATAAAAATTATAAATAAAATATCATTATGTAGAAAATCTTTTTATATTTCTAATGAATATTTATAGTCGAATTTATCTTATGTATAACCCCATATTAAAAATGTTTTAGTTACTAAACTTTGATTTTAACTATTTTAACTATTCATTAAATAAAATAATATTAAATGTCATAATCTAATCCAAGTGGACCTAAATGGTCATATTATATTCATAAGGTTGTTTTTGGTCGAGATACACTTGTCCAATAGAATTAGGACATGTGTTAGGGTAATAGTAATATCATATTTACCCATAGTTACCCTATTTACTAATAACCGCGGTAAAAAAAGTAAAAAGTTACTATTCACCAAAAAATATTTTCATCTCATTGAACCACATTTTAGTCCTTGATATTAACCGTGTCTCTCAGATTTTTGAAATTCCATTCACAGAAGCGGTAAAATTATGTTTTATGAAAAATTCAGTTATTTTAACTACCACTTAGTAGTTTCACTATTCATCAAAAATTGATGTTTTTCAGAACAATGCCAAAATTTCATCCTAAGCTATATTTCATATTCCGAATTCCAAAATGAAGTCTATTTTACCAAATTCATAACATAGAAGTTTCATTAATTAATTTTATAATTAAATCACGCTGTTAAAACAAATAGCGTGTTTTTAAGAAACAATATCTATCAAAAGATTGACACTTGTTTATGTCTGGTTTAAATGTGAAATTACATCCAATGGCCAACGTTGTATAAAATTGTAAAAATATATTCTAAATATGCTTTAAAACCACTTAAATTAATAATTTATCACTATTAATTATTTCGATTGAAAAAGTTGTTTTTAACTAAAATTTAGTAATTTTCACTATTCATCAGAATATGAAAGTTATCCGAAAAGTACCAAAATTTCACCTTAGGCTAAATTCGATACTCTGAATCCAAAAATTAAGTCCATTTTGAGAGCTAAAATTTCTAAAATTTTAAAAGGTGGTTGTTTCTATTCATAACGGCTAGTTATAATAATATTTTAATAGCATATCGTTGTTTAGTGAAACTCGGTGTTGCATACAACACACGCTATCGTGGAAGTTCGCGATTGCGTATAATTCAAGCCAGGTCAGAGATGTGTATTGTGAAAGCTCCTTTTGGTGTAGCGTATAACACAAGACATTAATAAAATTAAAAAGAATATTTTTCATAAAATCTCGGGCTGTTACATTCTACCCCCCTTAAAATTAATTTCGCCCTCGAAATTCGTCGGGGTTATAAATGGTTTACTATACGAAAGTTTCTTTAATAGAAACCCTCATCGTAAAAAGGAATACCAAAACATGGCTTTAAAAACTAAAGTATGAAATGTGGCGATTACCCAAATAAACTAATCACTGGGTTTCCACATAGGTGAAAATATGGATATGGAAGAGAGATCTAACCATCATGTTCTGATGGAGAGTGGTAGAGAACATGGCTATGGAAAATCCAGTAATCACGAATCCATAAATTTGTGACGATCTAAGGTACCATCTTATTCATCAGGTATAAGATCACTAGGACAACATTTTTGGTTTTCAAGATCATTTCCCTAAAGTTGAAAATTTGAATTAGAATAAATACTTTCTTTATTTTGGTACAATCTCACTGTTGTTCATACCTTGAACAATTTCCACTTCATCTCTTAAATAAATGAAGTTGAATTTGTTATTCGTGAAGTGTTAGCAGATCATGTGATATAATGACAGGTCATTCCATCGGTCTCAAACAAAAGGTTAGAAAAAATTATATACAGAAGTCGATCTATAGTGAGATTAATCATATATGGTTCCTAAAATGGACTTATACTTCATATATCATACTGCTTAATATAATAAAACTAGTTTCTACTAAACAGGGACTTCCTGTAGGCCAGTGGTAGGCGATAATGGCCAGTCGCACTTCGGTTGTGGGTTCGATTTCCACAGCCTTGTCCGACGCGATGGGCTGTCGCCCATCCTGCAGGTTGTCCTTTTTCTAAAACTACATTACTATAACATCCCATCAATAATATCGAAAATCTTCTATCCTTAAACAATACTAACTTATGTCCCACATAATCCATTCTAATCTTTAGGCTTATCCATAATACTACAGTCCACTCTCATAATATAGTGAAAATGATTACCAGAGATTTAATACCATCATTGATCCCCATATATCATAAGATATGTTTTGTTGGTCACATTCCAAACATTCAATGTCCTTAATCATATATTCTCTTGAATACCCATTGAACCTTAGTGAAAACATGAATACAGTTAAAAGTTAACACTTTTCACATACCAAACTCCTCAAAATTCTATATACTCAAACCATGATATCACTTAGTCCTTATATCAATCATGAGCTCATGAATACTGTCAAACATTTCATTTTCTCCTTATCCCTTCATTATGCGCATATCATCTACATTCCAAAAATATCTGAATAACCTTTCATGGATACTTGTACCATTAATCATACACTTTCAAAACTCAAGGAAGGACAACAGTGTAACAATCCTTAGATGTCTCTTTATTCCATAGTACCATGAGATTACTTATACAACATTACACATGATAAACATGTCATCATTCCACTACATTCTTAAACCATTGACCGAGCTTCAACAATTCTTTCATCTCACATATCATTCGTAGTCTCTTCATCATCCTCAACATAAATACTACCCATACAACCATACTTATTCTCTTCATGAGACTTTCCCTTAGGGAATTGGTTTGCATAATGCCCGTACATTCCACATTTAAAACATTTAACCATTGTTGATGTCATAGCAATACCATTATCTTCATCCCTGGTGTTAATTGAACCTTTTCCTTTGCAGTTACTGGCTCTGTGTCCTTCTTTTCCACACCCAAAGAATCTTCCAGTTCCTTTGAAACATTCTCCATGATGCCTCTTTCCACATGATTTACATAGGGGAAATTGAAATTTCTTTCCTCTATTATCATCATGAAACCCCATCTTTCTCTTATTAGCCGAGTCAGGAAACTTACCAAATTTTACTTTATTGATCATATTATGAGATTGCTGATTCGGCATAATAATGATGTTTGAACTTCCAAATCCCATTTCATTTTGTTTCTCATGAAGAATATCATTCCATTGTCCATCATATCCTCCATTATCGTGAATCATCTTGTTTCCAGCCATTTTCTAAAACCCAAAAAGAATAGTGTGAGAGGAAAAAATCATGCTATGGAAAACAACATAATAAAGGTGGAGTATCCTCAATATCTAACATCTTAGGGAAAATTATATGATCGTTACCGTAGTTCTAGGACTGTATCCTATACGTATACTTATCCTTAGGGACATCCCTAGACATACCTTATAAATATCTCTAGGGATCTCATTAACGTTATCGCATCCTAGTTTCCAAAGGTTGACTAAACCTTTCCTCTGATACCAACTGTAGCGGTCTGGAATTACATCCAGTGGACTATAGTTGATACCTATCAGGGAACTCCATGGGCGGCTACACCCCCTAGGCGGGACACACCACCATCCCTAGTGGCAGCCAATTCCTCATGAAGCCCTTGGACGGAGAGCCATGCTTCGTCCAACGCTCACATGTGAGAGTTGCCAAGGATCGGATACATTCCTTCCTCCTTTGCCTCTGATTCCAACTGTAGAGACCCGTATCTTAACCTACATAAACATTACATTACTTTTGCGGAATACTTAGTACATAACAAAAACACACACACAAGGATCGTAATAGTTTAGTGTTTTTGAAAACTCGGAACGTAATCTTCTAATCGTGGTGAAAGATCTTCAATATCTCCCATAAAGATCTTCCCTTTTTTTACCTAAAACCATTATTTATATCCTGGGGAAAAGAAAACATAAAAGGGTGAGCTCAAATTCTCAGTAAGGGTAAACAAAAGAAATATCAATCACATCATATTCATAAGAACATAACATTTTGGAAATCTTAACCTGCAAAAGAGAGCATAATTTCATAACATGGGATAAATCATTGTAGTGAAATGAAATCACAATAATAATAACTTAAAACATGGAACTTTTTGGAATACACACATAATCATAGAGAATCATTTCTTGTTAGTCATGACTCATTGCCAAGACTATCTTAGTGGACAAAGTCCTTTTCTGAATCGAGTAACCCTCGTTTCAGTCCTGTTTCACTGAACCGGTATAACCTACCATTTCAGCCATGTCTATCTCATGAGATATAAAATCTTTACCCAATGCATTGGAGGGAGATATAGGTCCCACCCATCTTAAAATGAATCCTTTTTTATGTGTGCCACATAATCATAAATCATACATCATCGCATAACCCATGTAATAAAAATGGGATTCCTAAACAACATGACATCATAAAAAAATTCATATAAGATAAAGGAATTCATAAAAATATTTCCATCACAACATAATAAAATCCATGTAATAATAGGGATAAAAACAGAACCCTTTTATTATCTTAGATGGAAAATAATTTTGATAAAATACTTGAACTCTATTCTTGAGGAAAATATCCTTTCTACTTCAAAAACACTTTTCCTTTCTTAACATGTCATATAATTTTAAACTAAAAGAAGTTGATTAAAAATAAATTTGAATACTTGTAAAGGAAGCTTCTTGGAAATAATGTTTTATAAATCCATTCATGTCTTATAAGTTAAAAAAAACATTCTTCGTACTTTTGTCGGAAAAGTCAAAAAGTACCTCGTATGAAAAACGACAAAATATTCCTTTCATACATATTACTAAAAAGTCACCAAAGGGTAAAAATGGATTTAAACAATTGTAGGTGGATGGAAATAATATTACATATTGATGAAACATGGATGTGGATGATAAAATACACCCCAGTAAATACTTACGAATAAACAATCTCGGATAAAAATGAGATTGTGATATTTCCCTTACCTTAGGTCCGATTTGCTTCGTAAGTGTCCGAAACTCTTGTATAATGATTTAAATAATGTCATTGACTTATTACTGAATCATATTCATTGTTATTATATCATATATGGTTCACTTATGACTTTATATTACCCGTTCTCTTGTAAATTCCATGTTGAAGAGCGTTTTGGGTAAAATTGTTTCATTTGTCGTCCGTGTTTTGACTTGTAATTATTCATATGATTACATATATCATGATTACTTAATTCCAGAATATAAAACATGATTTATATATAATATATATTCAGAATAAACATATATATAATGGATTGATAAATGGAAAGAAATACACCGTTCATGGAGACGGTAGTCCGTACGTACGCATGAACGTTGTTTTCCTTTCCTTATTGTCTTGAATGGAAGTAAGTAGATGACATACATACATATATATATATACATAAATCCAGTAGCTTTATAATTTCATATATTTCATTATTATTTCTTATATATACTTTATAATCATTCTTAAATGTTTAACATGGAGAATGAATCTCATCGCATCGTGGAGACGGTAGTCCGTACGTACGCACGAGCGATGATATCATTTCCATAAATATTGAATTGGAGTGGAGTGGATTATACAATATATAAGAATCAATATGATTTTGTAATAATTTTTTATAGTTATTATTTACACCATTATACCCATCCATGTAAGGTGGTGGTGGAAAATAGATTACACCACGGCGTGGAGACGGTATTCCGTACGTACGCACGCGCGGTGATTTCATTTTTTCGTAGGATGGAAAGAAGGTGAATTAGGGTTGTTTCATACTTATAATAACATATCAGTATATGAGTGATACTGATGTTATTAATTCATAATAAAACAACCTATGAAGAAGAAGTGGAAGAAGAAATAAAGATGAAAGAATTGGTAACGGTAATTACCTCTTCTTTAAAGCGCCTCTTTGAGACCTCCTCTTAGGGAACTAAAATTGGTCTTTGAGGAAGACCAGAACCTCTAGGATGTTGCTAGGGAAGTGGAGAAGAGATTTGGGCAGGGGTTGGGCGAGCTTGAGTGCTCAAATTGATGTGAGGAGGAGGGGGAGGAGGTGTCCTTTTATAAGGGAGGAGAGGGGCACCTTAGGAATATCTCAAAATATTATTTTATATTAAAGTCAAAATCGGTTTATAATGGTCCCAAATGGTCTTATTTCGGAGCTAAAGTGGGGCTGGGTCGAAATACAATCAACCAATAGGATTTAGACTAGTTTAGGGTATTATTTTAACCTTATCAATTAGATTTAACTCTAAGCTAAATAATTTAACTTTTACCGTGTCTTTTTGTTTTCTTTCACTATATGGTTAATACACTTACTATAACATGCCAAACGAACCCCAAATTGTTTATTATTAATACATATATCCTTATCTAAGTCATTTGGCCGATCCTTATATTTTTAGGAATAAAATAACAATTAATAATATAATATTTGATTTAAAAACTATTTTGTGTCAATTTTGACACTATTTGATATATGATTTTTGTGAAAGTCATAACAGAATTATAAGTTCAAACCAAGTTGATTAAATCAACAATAATATATCATAATAACCTAGAAAATTAGTATAATTCATAAAAAGTCTCAAATTACATTCATTTGAGCATTTATAACTTCAATTATGTTAATATTGTTTTAAAAGGGTAATTACTGCATCATCGTTGTGTCATAAATAAATTAATTTATTTAAAGTCTAAAAATTATAAATAAAATATCATTATGTAGGAAATATTTTTATATTTCTAATGAATATTTATAGTCGAATTTATCTTATGTATAACCCCATATTAAAAATGTTTTAGTTATTAAACTTTGATTTTAACTATTTTAACTATTCATTAAATAAAATAATATTAAATGTCATAATCTAATCCAAGTGGACCTAAATGGTCATATTATATTCATAAGGTTGTTTTTGGTCGAGATACACTTGTCCAATAGAATTAGGACATGTGTTAGGGTAATAGTAATATCATATTTACCCATAGTTACCCTATTTACTATTAACCGCGGTAAAAAAAGTAAAAAGTTACTATTCACCGAAAATTATTTTCATCTCATTGAACCACATTTTAGTCCTTGATATTAACCGTGTCTCTCGGATTTTTGAAATTCCATTCACAGAAGTGGTAAAATTATGTTTTATGAAAAATTCAGTTTTTTAACTACCACTTAGTAGTTTCACTATTCATAAAAAATTGATGTTTTTCAGAACAATGCCAAAATTTCATCCTAAGCTATATTTCATATTCCGAATTCCAAAATGAAGTCTATTTTACCAAATTCATAACATAGAAGTTGCATTAATTAATTTTATAATTAAATCCCGCTGTTAAAACAAATAGCGTGTTTTTAAGAAACAATATCTATCAAAAGATTGACACTTGTTTATGTCTGGTTTAAATGTGAAATTACATACAATGACCAACGTTGTATTAAATTGTAAAAATATATTCTAAATATACTTTAAAACCACTCAAATTAATAATTTATCACTATTAATTATTTCGATTGAAAAAGTTGTTTTTAACTAAAATTTAGTAATTATCACTATTCATCAGAATATGAAAGTTATCCGAAAAGTACCCAAATTTCACCTTAGGCTAAATTCGATACTCTGAATCCAAAAATGAAGTCCATTTTGAGAGCTAAAATTTCTAAAATTTTAAAAGGTGGTTGTTACCATTCATAACGGCTAGTTATAATAATATTTTAATAGCATATCGTTGTTTAGTGAAACTCGGTGTTTCGTACAACACACGCTATCGTGGAAGGTCGCGATTGCGTATAATTCAACCCGGGTCAGAGATGTGTATTGTGAAAGCTCCTTTTGGTGTAGCGTATAACACAAGACATTAATAAAATTAAAAAGAATATTTTTCATAAAATCTCGGGCTGTTACAACTATGATGAGTATACCAATTGTGTTTTGCTTTAGGGGTTTATTTGAAATCATTTCATTCATAAAATTAATCATTTTTATAATTTCATAAAACCTATATTATTTAATTATGATACCTATTTTCAAGAATAATCAATTTATTTTGATCTCTATTAAATCAATTGTGTGGGTGGTGTTTTTATCATGCATGTATGTCCCAAACATGGGAGTTGCAGAAAAATAGTTATATTATTTATTCCTTCCTTCATTCTATATGTTTTTTACTTTTCATTATTTATTTCATTTAATATCACCTTCATACAAAAATCTCTCACTATAGACTTTTCAAATAAATCATGTTATATTCAACAAAACATACTCTACTGAAACAAATATTAAATAAATCATACAAGTCCATACTTGTGGGAATACACTTAGCTTTTTCCTCCAAACACCAGGTATCTTATCACTTTTAAAAAATATAGACATCTAATAGTAATGAGATAAATATATTTAAGGGTTTTAATGACTGAAATCTATGTAAAGTCAATATTGGAGACATTATTTTCAAGCAGGAAATTGGAAATTCATTTCAAGGACATAAGAAACCAATTACTATTTTTCCAATAATATACTATGTATTAAAACATTAAAAGATTCCTCTATCAATTTCATAAAAAAGTCACATAGTTCCCTTTAGTTATCCTTAGGTGATAATGTCCTTTGATGGATTATTAGGATTAATTGTAGAGAAATGGTTTTTCCTCTGAATTACAATGAAATATTTCTAAATATATCTCTAGAGCTAGGCCCAGATAGTGCGTGATATTAGAGGGCTCAGTATGCTAATAATTAATTTGATAAAAATATTAATAAATTTAATAAGAAACAAAAATGGTTAATTATAAAAAATGTTATAAAACTAAAATCGTTGATTGTATTTGAAATCTGAAACCATTTTTGAGTCCGGAATGTGGTGTTTACCCTAGGCGTGATATAAAACGAGTCATCACTAGACATTCATACCCCTCAATCGTTTTCATGGAATTTATGTTATTTAGTCAATTAAATAATTATATAATTAAAATCATTTATATCATAATATTGTTTATAAATATTTCACTAATGGAATTTATATAGGGTTGTCTCATTATTATTTTCTACTGGAAAAGCTATATTCCCCTCCTCAGTTAGAAAATTTCGTCAACCAATGACAATCCTCGGGATCAAGGAAGATCGAACATTGTGGCTTCTCCTGAATCCAATGAAATGTTTCTTCTTCAACAATGAATGATATAAAATGAGTCAGGACTCATATGTTTTGTTTTTTATCCCTTTTGATTAAATGCTTCAGTATTTTCAATAATTTTCTTGAATCTATGTCTATGAAAAAGCTTGTATGCATCCAAGAATGGTGAATTATATTATTTCATTAGATTATCTTACCCCAATAGCATGTTCTTTATTGTTGTCCAAGAAGAGTTTCCAAATATTGGATGCCCTTTTTTCTTGATCCTTTCCTCCATTTTTATTCATGTTCTCCACTATTTAAAACCCATTGGTCCCCATATCAACAGTTTTTCGGAATCTCTGTCTTGATCAGGTGCTCTAATTTATGGTTAATCGGTGAATCACCTATTATTTGGTCAGATGATCATGGATCTAGAAATTGTACAACAAGATGATTACATATATTTTTTTTTTAATCCTTGATATCTTGATGAATATTGGTATGGGGGAATTTGGAACAATCATCCAAGTCATACCCTCTAGGAGGGCTAGGAAGTGGCATTACCTGATGGAATCTTGTTAGTGTAACACTCTAGCTGGGTGAGATAGTGGAGTTCCCTGATGACTTTCCATGATTACCCCCTAGGCAGTGGCATTCCCTGATGACCTTCCAAAGTGGAACCCTCTAGTAGGAATATACTGTGTGGTTCCTTGATGACTATCATTGTAGGGCTCTCCCAATGTAGTAGGGCACACTATCCTTTCCTAAAACTGGTGAACACTCAAATATGCGGCAAAGTGATGAGGCATGGTTTGAAAAACATTTGGACCCAAGAGAATGAGGGAATCATTCTCCAACTAGATGGTTTCTTATGACGCACCATAAAACTATTCGGTTGAGTGGGTTCCACCTAAAATAGATAGAATCAAGGTTTTGTTATTGATATCTATTCCCTTGTGTGACTTTGGATGACACGTGGGATTCTTGGAATCATTGATGGACATCATTTTGGAATTTTTGTCTTCATATCATCATAGACTGAGATGTAAGATGGAGATCCCCTTACTCTCTCATTTGGGCATCATTGACTGAGGATATATATATTTGTATTTATCCTACATCAATACCCACTCCTTTGGTATAGTTACTATCATTATGGATGGGGATAAGGCATAATGGCTATGTGATGTTCTATTGGGTTATATTCTCAAGGTTGTATATGCCCACTCTCATACTATAGGTAGAAAATACTTGATGTTAAGTACATATTCTCATACTTTTGAGCTACTTGTGTTAAGTGGTTTTCACATCCACTATTTTGATAGGTTGAGTTATACTCTCTTACTCTTACATAATCTATCTAATGCTTCCATATTATGTTATATCACCTACTATAACCCCTTCACAGTTTTCGGGGTGTTCTTCTAGGTGTGAATATACTCACCCCTGTAAATGGTTTTCCCTAACATGTGTCATGTATTTTTCATAAAACATTTCGGATGATAGTGACATCATAAAATCATAGATATACCTGGTGCATGGACCACATACGATGGTCATATCTTGGGATACATGAGATTTGCTCTCTCATTATTATATTTTGTTCTGGTTTTTACATGTTAGGACACAGTTTTGTATGGGATGTGAATTCTTTTATTTTAATTTCCACTATACACTACGGTACTTAATTCTATTTAGTTGTCCATGCATATTTTAAATATTTATAAAAGTTATGCATCTTTTATTTCATTCCATCTACACATTTTCATTTATTTGGATGCCTATGTGTGTAAATGTATTCATCCAATGTCTTCTCCATGTTTAGTGATCCTTTGGAACTTGTTGCCACCCATGGAAAATGATGGATAGATTGGGGTAATTTTTTCCAAACCCCAGATATGGGTCAGGTCACGACATATTGGAACTATATTAGGTTCTACCCTTTGGTTACTATATAGATGTTTTCCTAAAAAGGTTTTTGGATGGGTATATAGAAACTCTATCAATGATCCTAGAGTTTTTCTATTAGTTTCAGGGCTCCTTTATTGGTGTAAGGGTTGATGTATCCATTCACCAGGATTTGACAAGGTACTTGTTTTCTTGGCATGCCGAGACATTTTTTGAAGGGATCAATGGAACATGCATCACATAAGATCAAGTATTTGGCCATATATCATGGGTCATAACTACATAATTGTCACTATATATTTATATGATTAACTAATCGTGGTTCGCCTTGATAACATTCCGGATGTCTTTGGGATGCCAGCCAGCTAGGATACCATCTTCAGTTTGTGATGACAAACCAATGAGCAATGAAGTTCTTGTTTATTGTCCATCATGTGATCCCATTCCTCTATGTGGGTAGGTAGCAACACTACAACATTTTGAATAATATAATTTATTAGTTGTGCATGTAGAGGATGCGAGAAGGTTGAGAATACTCCACATCTTCCATCATTAGAGACCACTGCTGCCCTGTGTCAAGGAGGATCCAATGGTAGTAGTGGATTGGGAGTCTGTTTTCCATATATTTTTGATTATTTAGACCCTAATGAATCATAAGGTGGATTTAGTTTCCATTTTTTAGTGTAGTAGAAGTTATTTGGTTGATGTTTGATACCAATATGCACAATGAGTCCCCACTCCTATGGGATGACATATATTAGCTCTTTTGTGAGGAGTACTACACCTCTGTCTTATGCATTTTTTAGATATAGTATATTTTGAAGCATCAACAGTGTGGTATGATAGTGGGTGAATATGAATAAAATTTCATATACCTTAATCACTACTCTCTCCACCATATCAAATATAGACAATTATGATCATGGATGTTTGAGTTTGGTCTCATAGAGAGATCGTAGCCATCATGGTGCATTTGTGCGTCCTCACATAGGACAATATGATGTATCCAGATCTTGAGATAAAGATATTTATATTGTAGGGACCCCAGATTTCTAGAGATAGCAGTGGGAGTGACAAGGCAGAGACATCTACATCTGTAGGCAGGTACCAGTGATCTCAAAACAAGAGACCCTTCCATGAGCAGACTCGTGGACATACTAATATAGTACAGGGTGGCGTAGATAACCATGGAGGCCTTAAGAGACAATGATATTATTGTGATGGGCGAGGTCACATGGCACAAGGCCTCCCAACCATATGTATTGAGCATCACTATCGAATAGCATATGGACTACCCAGGTAGAGGAAACACCATGATCAGGGTAGTCCCTATGGATGAAAAGTTGTAAGTGGAGAAGGAGTTGTAGGCCGACTATGGGATAATAAGGTTCTTCCATCACAATTGCCAATCGACCCATATTAAAAAAATGAATCTGGTGGTCCAATCCATAGACAACTACAATATTTGCATGCCAATGATCCAGAAAAGAATGACATGATTAAGGGTATTGTCTATGTCAATTATACGCTTTCCATTTTATTTATAGACATAGGTTCCAATAATTATTTTATCACTCAACTCCATGTGTGATGGATAGAGCTCCCAAAGGAGACACTAGCAAGTTATTTTTTTCAAGAGTTTCATGCATGGAACGTTTTCTCTATATCATTCATCTTTCAGAAATGCAATCAATCACTGGGAAGAGAGAGGTTCACATGGGACATTTTTTTCTCCATGATGGAACAATCAGACATCGTTATAGTAATTTTTTTTCTATCCAAGGTTTGTGCCCAAATATACAATCACCAGAGACTAGTCAAATCCATACACACTAATGGGATGGGCTTCTCCTTTTTTGATGAGAGAGACCCAATTGTAGGACATGTGGGTACTATGAGTAGGTGGTTTCAACCTATTACCCATCAGTTTTCAAAAATATCCTTGGAAAAATAGACTCTTTATGAATCTAGGTTTCTATAATTGTTGAGTATTATATGAATTTCTTCCCTAAATAAACTATGGGACTACCCCTAAGTCCAGAGATGGTGTTTTTCATATACATACATCCAGAGAATAACACAATGTATTTTATGTCATTTGGATGGTTCCTAATGAGATTGACGAGAAACAATTTTAGTTAGAGTACCATTGTGAGAAAGGGTTCATCAGACCCACAGTGTCCCCCTGGGCAGCTAAAGTTCTAATCCTCAAAAAGGGAGATGAGAGATTACTTCATTAAGTGGATCATCATCGATTAAACCATATCATGATAATGAACAATTAACCCATGAGTAGGATTGAAAAACTCAATGATTATTTTCTTGGTAGAAGATGGGTTTTCAAGATCGATATCAGGTTTATACCACCGATTGATGGATTTTGAGGCCGATATTTCAATCGTCACATTGTTATGTCACTACATACTGTATGAGTAACTAGATATTGTATTTAGTTTGAAAAAATTCATCTACCGTCTCTATGGATTTGATGAAATAGGTCATCAATACATACATTGTTTAGTGTTTTGTATTATTAATCAATAGAATACACATCTACACTACATCAATGGAGGAGAAAGTAGAGAACTTGACTATGGTCATGGATATTAAACAAGAGAACCAGCTTTATGGAATGCACTTTGAGTGTGAGTAATGAATACATGATGTTAAACTTCAAGGAAATATTATTTCAGAACATGGGTTTTTAATGGATCTAGAAATGATTGTGATAATGATAGTTTGGGAACAAACCAATAATGTATCAGGGAGACACATTCTCTTTGGATGGGTAGGGTACTACATGAGATTTGTGGAATACTTATCAAAAATCACGGCCACATTGACTGCCCAGACACAGAAGGGAAAATCGTTTACCTCATCTGAGCAGTTCCATAGCGAATATGAGGAGTTTAGGCATAGGCAAAAGAAATATCCGGTGAGGAGGCTACTATAAGAATGCATTGAGTTCGTTGTGTATAGCGATGCATATGCATCTTTTCATGGATCCTGGTTGATGCAACGAGATAAATTCACCACATATGGGTCAAGGTAGTTGAGAACCCAATGGAAAATCTAAGAAAATAACATCTTATAGATAGAAATAATATTCTGTTCCCAGAGGATGTGCAGGCATAACAATTCAAAAGAGAACTTTGTGGTTTAATCAGACCACCAATACCTAAGTTATGTCTTCACTCAGAGAGACATGAACCTGAGGCTTGTCATTGGTTTCAGTTCATGAAAGACTAAGACTTTGAGTTATTCTATAATCTAATAAAGGGATATAATATAGTAGATTCCAAGTGATTTAATCCCCAAACTCACTTAGTTCAGGAATCCTGATAGCAGTTATCTTCTCTAAAGTTGGCCATAGTATATTAGAAGAGTAAGGATTTTCATCATTCATTGGTGTTGACTACATCACTCCTAAATAATGTTATGGAGTCCCAGCTAGGAGAAATCAACAATGAGGTCTTTCATGATCATAAATCAACAACTAATGCATCACATTTATATTCTAAAGGATGGAAACATGAGATCTTATTCTAGTGGTGAATAGTGGTTCAAGTCACGAAGTTGGAGGAGGTGATGCGGGAGTTCCATACTACTCCATTATCTCTACATACTATTGTGGTAATGATGTGTAGAGACCTTCAATGGTAGTTTTGGTGTTCTGACATGAGTTGATGTATTGATAAGTTCATCTCACATTGCCTCACCTATATGTAGGTAAATGTTAAGAACCATGTTTGATTATGATTTTTGCAGCCTCATGAGATGTCGGAGTGGAAATGGGATGGAAAATACATTGACATCATCATAGGGTTTCCATGCACAAATAATGGAGATGACACCATCTGGGTGATAATATAATGGCTTGTGAAGTTAAAAAACATTCATTCTATCAGGGAACATTGTTTGGTTGAGAGTTTGGGGCAGTTGTACATACAAAAGATGGTTTACCTTTATGGGGTACGCTCAATAATTGTCTATGATTGTGATGTGTGGTTTACCTTGAAATTTCGAAGCGTCCTAAAAGAGGCCTTCTAGACCTAGTTGTGGATTATTACAAACTTTCACCCCCAGAATCATTGTTATACCGGGCACACTATCTTGGAACTAGAGGATATAATGAGGTATTCTATGTTTGATTTTTGCATGAGATTTTTGGGTCAACAACCTTGGGTAGAGTTTGTGTAGAACAATAGCTAGTAATCTACCATCAACATGATACCTTTTGAGGCTCAAAATCATGCACAATGTCATTCACCCTTCTTCTAGAAAGAGTTTGGAGAGTCACCTCTTATGGGCCGATAGTTGGTCAAGGAATAAAGTAGAATGTTCAGGTCATCTATGAAAGGGTGAATATGGACTAGAGTAGATAGAAATCCTACAAATACCATCCTTAATGTTCTTTAATGTTTGATTATGTATACCACGTATTCTTGAGATTCCTCCCATGATGAGGAATGGTTTGGAAAGGGATATAAGCTACCATTGAAGTTAATCTTGTCATTTGAGATCATTTAGTGGGTTAGTGACTTTGCCTACCGCCACCCCTAAAACGAAGATAGAGGGAGTGTGTCAAATTTTACATGAGTGGAAGATAAGGAAATACATTCATGACCATACACACATCATTCAATAAATAATGGTGTACATCATGGATGGATCTACCTTTGTAGAGAACATGATGGCCATCAAAGACAAATAGATACATACCATGTGGAGATGTATGATCCCTTTGGTTCCAATGTTGTGGCTATATAGATACATGGATGAGTTTTCTTGGGAGTGGGAGATCCAGATGCTGGATTAGTATAACATGATTTTTTACTACTTCTTTTTGGGGATGAATATCACGAAGGAGGGAATGATATAGGGACCAAGTTTTTCCTTTTAATACTTTGATATATATTTTTTAATATATTTTCTGTGCTAAGTGCTTAGATGAAATGAAATTCCGATACCCAGTGTGACAATAATTAATTTTAAAAATATATTAATATATTTTATATTGCACACATGTAGTTAATTAAATAAACATGGATATATCCCAGACAGTCGACCAGATCAGAAATCTGAGACCACTGATTAGCTTCGAATGTAGTGTTTATCCTAGGAATGACATTAAATGTGTCAATGCTGAATGTTTGGACCCATCACATGTTTGAAATCTATTTAAGTGATTTATTTAATCAATCAATTAGTAAATAAAAGTATTTTTTAACTTATTTTTTATACAAATATGTCAGAATGGGAATTAGGCCACTGATGGCTAATTATTCTCTACCGCTAGTGGAGGTCTCCTCTAATACCCTATTTGAAAATATCATCACCCAATGACAAACCTCTAGATCAAGGTGGATAAAAAATACCATCTTCTATTGAATCTATTGTCGAACATGTTATACAGTAATGAATAATCTAAATAAGTGGTATGATTTATCAATTTTTTGTTTTCTCCCTTCTGATTAAATTTTTTACCAGTTTCATTACATTTCATGAATCTGTGACTCTGAAGAACCATGCCAACAAACAAGAATGAATAATTATATTCTTTTCTTTGGGTAATATAACACCAAGAGAGATGATAATAGGTCAATAAATCTTTTGAGGTGAGAATGATAGATATAGGTATTAATTATTGATATCACAACATACATAGTTGCGATGTTTTTTGTAACGATCAAATAAACCGTAATAAATAAATTATGATGATTAATTAATATGAACGATAGGAATATATGTTCATCAGATAGATACTATCTTTTCATATCATTTAGTGGTGTTATCCATGGCGGTTTCAATAGTTTTGATGCATGGATGGAGATTGGGATAAATTCAGAGGATTCTAGAAAAATAATGACTACTCACAATGAAGGATGAAGAACACATGATGTGTATCCCCCTATGTGAATCCACTAGGGATATAAATAATTTTTGGTAAGATGGAATTTATCACTCCCTTGCACACCATGTACCTTATCTGACTCGAAAATGTATGTGATGGGTTAGAAAGATGCGGAGTAAATGTAGATATATAAGAACAGTGGTTGGTCACACTGATTTGTTCTTTGAGGGATTAATTTTCAGGTACAAGTGTACACATACACGGTGTACGAGTTCACAGAAACATCGAACAAAAATGTATAGGTCCTTATATTGGTGGGAACCATTGTGTATTCCACCTTAAATGAATGTATCCATACACAGATAGGACTTCTTTACAGACAAGAGAAAAGGTCATTAAGTGAGGAGGGACTACACGCCCTGTCGGACCCCTCCCAATTCGTGTACTACATGAGCTCTCCTAAAAAATCATTGGACATCTGTATGGCCATCTTTTTAACACATAATTTGGATTGAAATATTACTATCCTATTTTTTTCTCACATAGAATGAGATGGTTGCCTTAAAAGTGGATTTTTTTGTTATTATGTGAATTATTAGTGCTTTGAAACATGCTAATGTGACACCTAATTAATATAATGATCATATATAATCACAAGATCCATACAAGGCTTACCCCCTAGCTAGGTTGGGTAGTGTGTTTCACTAATGTAATTTCCGAGCATAACGTATAGTAGGATTAGGAAGTGGTATTCGTTAAGGGTGTATTTCATTTACCCTATAATAAGACTGTGAAATAGAGTTCTGTGACATTATGGGAATACCATCCTGCCGAGATAGGTACTGGATTTCCCCGATGAAAACTTGTAGAAAAAAATCCCTAGATTGGATTGGTAGTGCTGTTTCCCTGAAGACTCACCATGAATACCCTCTAGTAGAGTTGGGTAGTGGAATTCCCTGGTGACAATACCAATTAGTACCCTCTGATATGATTGGGTTGTGGCCTTCCTCACTTACAACAAGAGTAGGACCCTCCTGACATACTAGGGCATGAGATCCATTTCTAAAAGTAGAGAACCCTCGACCGTGTTATATATTGATGAGGTGTGATTAGAATATCCTTTGGACTCAGAAGAATGTGTGATTCTTTCATCTCCAAGATTAGTTTTTGTGATGAAACAGAAATTTATATAGATGAGTCTATATCACCTAATGTGGATAGTATCAAGGTGTGTTGTCTGTCTTGGGAAGATACATGTGATACAGAGAATCCTAGATAGACTTTCTTTTGTTACTATTAGTGTCACATCTTCTTTGGATGTTCAATGAGATCAAGATACCCTTACTCCATCATTTTGAATTTTGTGACTAAGAATATATATATATATATATATATATATATATCCTAAATCATTAACCACTCATTGGGCATAGATACTCTCCCTCCATAAAAGGAAAAGGCGCACATGGTAATTCATGGGCTTTATGTGTCTATCTAATCAAGGATGGATGAGTCCAATAACCTTATATATGTAGCAGACACTCGATGTGAAGTATATCTTCTCATCAAGATGAGATCCTTGTGTTTGGACAAGCTCATATTCACTCTTTTGTTGTTTGAGTTATTCTCCCTTACTAGAAATTTTTCTATTTAGTGCTTCCCTATTTAGTTGTATCTCAAAAAACCCCACTTTACCCTATTGGCTCATTCTGCTGGGTATGTATATAGTCACCCCTGCATGGGATTTTCCCATCATGTGTTTAGTATTTTGCATATGTCAGATAGGTTTATCATGATATTCGAGGAGAAGAGGAATAAAGGTTTCTTTGATGGTGTATAGTGGTCGTAGCGTAGGATATATAAGTTGGGTTCTCTAAATTATTTACTCTTTTACATATTTTTCATGCTAGGCCATACTTTTGGTTTGGGATTGTATTTTTTCCCTTTAAATTTTTATTATACAGTATCATACTTCATTCTGTTTAGTGGTCAATCCATATTTATTATATTTTTTATCAGTGATTCCTCCTGTATAATTTTCCCTATACACATTTTCATTGAGTTCAATACATTAATGTGTGTAGTTATTTTGGCATTTTCCACCCATATTTATGCGTTCCATCATCTAATATCACCACCCAGGCCTATAGATGTGGGCTTGGTGTAGTTGTGGCTCGATCCCTAGCTTGGTTGAGGTGATGATATTCTTCTCCTACAAAATAATTTTTTAAACATTAAAATATAATGATGAACACATATATGTAGGTAATATTTATAAAAATAAAAAAATACCATCCTTTATGTCGAATCCTTTAATTTTTCTTAATAATCATCTTGATGAATTAAAAACAATTATTCTTGAAAATAATAATATCATTGTTTATTTTTATGATGAGGTCAACTCCATGATGTTACTTATTTCTCCTTATAATTCCTACAAAACTCTTGATGAAACATTGATATTGGTAATTTGATCTTTTACCTTAAAATATATTAAATAATATCTATTATCTAATGAAATTCACAATATTCCAAAAATAAAATATCAAGATAGAAATGTGTTTCCTACTGTTAGGCGTAACAATAGAATAAAAGAGTAAGGATAGAAATATGGAAAATTGACTTACAATTAATAAACAACCATGGAATTATATATCGAAATAAATTCCCTATATTGTCACCTATTGTAATTTTTGGAAAATGTGTTCAAATTATTCCAAAATATAGTAAGCCTAAATAAAAAAAATTTAAGATCTGGGGAAGCTATATATAAGTCAATGGTTTTTGAAACGATAGGTGAATCAAATGATGAACATAATGTGTCTTCAAATGAATTTTATAATGAGAGGGGATATACATTGGTTTTTTAATCCATATGTGGCCCCACATTAATACATTTTGTGATTTCACTAATATATTACATAATTAATTTTATCATTATAATAATTTGAGGTGTAGGGTTTAGTGTAGATGTTTTTTTGTTAGTCTAACATGACCATTTTGTTGTTATATTGATTGATGTGAGTTGGGTCCCTAACATTCAAAGTAATTTTATCTCCTTAAGAGTTATAAAATTCAATAGATATAAATATATATTTTTAACAACCCTCTATAATGACTCTTATAGCCCCTAGACATTAAATAATGGTTGTCTAGTTAAAGGGATATATTTTTTGATTCCAAAAAACAAACACCTGAAAATAATGTTATAGAAATGTCACTAATACTGGTAATACATTGAATTATAATAAGATTTTGGGGTAGTTCAAATCTAATTTTCTTAAGGATCATAGTAAACAAGGATTGATAGATGGTACTACAAATAAAATTAATATACTTTTTCAATATTTTATTCTTAGTATGGCTGTGAGAGTAAATTTCAATTGGTCTTATTTTATAGATATTCACCATTTTTAATATATCCATTCTGATTTGTATGGTCCTACTATAACAACCTCTCATGGTAGAGGCTCCTAAATCATTTCATTCGTAGTTGAGATTTCATGAAAATTTTGGATATATATTTTACATGTCAAATTTAATGTCTTTTGAAAATTTAAACCCTAGAAATAAATTGTTGAAAATAATTTTTGAAAAATGAATTAAGGATATTTTAACATTGATTTTCATAGTGAACCACTATTCCAAATTATAAAATACAATGTTTTTATAAGAATTCAAATGAAGCATACTATTCAAGAAACTCACCAATAAAATATTTTACTATGTGGATGAATCAAAATATATTTTTGACTGTTCAAAACTTAATAATTTTCTTTGGAATGCACAAATAATTCTTGGATCAAGGACATTAACTACATTACACAAACTCAATGATTAATGTACTTATATTTATAATTATTTTAAGACTCATAAATAATAATGGTGTAACTGAACCACTATTATTGTTATTAAAAAATAATTGGTTCCATAGCCAATTCCCACAATATAACTATCAATCAAGAACGAAGAGAAATTAAATATACTATTTTATTTATACCAATGGGTTTATATGGTATAAGTTGTGGGTTGAAACCATGTTTTGAAAAAATGGATCATAATTTGATATGCCATCTTCCATGAGTTTGTTTATCCTATATGAAATTCTATACTTAAAGATAGTGATCATGGACCACATATTTAGAATGTTTATGTAGATTATCTTACCTAGTTTGTGGATACATTTGAGCCTTATCCAAATCAATCAAAACCTTACCTCCAACCACAATCCAACTATGATACTGAGGCATACAGTGAGAAATCTACACCAATCAAAGACAACCAATTAACCATGGTTATAACTAGGGTTGTTTTCAAATAATATGTGAACATTGTGTAGTATGATATGGCCTCCTATAGCATCAATAATTCCCAAGATAATGAGTCTATGGATCCCCATACATTTAATAAATCCTATAATGAATGAGATTCCAAGAATTAGATCTCATGTATGCATAATGAAATGAATTATTTAAAAAACATATATGGTCAGTTGTGAATGAATCACTAAATTCAAAGGTAATTTTCAATAAATTAACTTTAAAAATAAATGAAGATACCCCTAGTGAAAAAAATATTATGTTTAAATCCAGGATTATAGATAATTAAATTATTAAATTAAATGGTTTTTACTAAACTAATTTTTTTTCACATACTTTAAAACATTAATCTATAATGGTTCTTTACCTTTGCTGGTTACCTTTACATTCATATTGGGAAATATAATCATAATACTACAATTGTTAATTGATTCTTTAATGATAAAGTATTCATGAATCCTCTTGAATGTTACATGAAGGAGTGAATGATAAACATCATATATTTCCTTATTAATTCATTATATGGTATGCTATATGCCTCCAGACAATGGTATATAACTTTTTAATCGTTTATACCAGATAATAAATTTTTTAGAAATATATATGATGTATGAGTGTATTTTATATCTTTCAAAATGTCACTATTTAATTACTAAATTATGTTGATTAAAATTAAATAATATGAAATGATATATCAACATCTCTTTTAACTAGAAATTTAACTATTATATTAAATTGAAAAACATAGCTCCCTAAATACAAATTATATGAAGAGAACTTATTAGAAATAGGTGTATAAAACAATTATATTTTTTCCAAAATGTTAATAGTATTATAATTCATTAGTTTAACATTAATGATTCTTTTAATCCTTCTAAAATACCATTTTACCAAGACATAAATCATTATATAACAATAACTTGTATTTGAGATGAGATATATATTTCATTTCCTTAATTACATGTGAAAATGTATTCACTCATATCATGTATGTCAATATACATACTACACCAAATTATTCTTTTGACATATGTATTGTATTTTGATTCATATCCAACTTGGGAAAGCCTCATTAGAAGTAATTCAAATGAATTTTTAGATACAAGTTCTATTATCCTTAATTTCCACTATTATTCCATATAAATTTGGATATTGATGATCATGTTAATTATCTAAGAGAAAGTTTTTATTTATGGAATATTGACACACACAAAAACCCTCATTGGATATCTATTGGCTTCCTATGGAGGAACCATTTTGTGAAAACACAACATTCATTCTAAGATTTTCCACTCTACCATCAATACTATATACAATTCCCACACTATGAATCTTAAAGAACATTTATGGTGAATTAGTTTACATTAAAGAAAATATGAAATTATAATTAATTCTTAATTATGTATTGTGATATCCATCCCCCTTTAGATTGGTTCTTGAATTTTGTTTCTAATATTAGATATAAGTACATTGAAATTATGTTGCTTTTATGAATGATGTTATTTAATTAAGAATATGTTGTTCTAATAAGTTGGAAAATGATAAAAATCAATCTGATGGTTGGTCTAAGGTCTTACGCTTATCTAAATTTATAAAATATTTATAATTATTGAATATTACTCTACTAAAATAACCATATTTGAAATAACATCACCAATATAATACAAAATATTTTGAACTCATTTCTTTTATTTCAATATAAAAGTTCATTTTTTATTGTTCTATTTGATCTTTATATGAATGAATTAAATATTATTTTTTGTTTATAATTATGCTCATATTTATTTTTACATCATTGTGATTTATCTTTCTTTGTGGGATCTTGAATTTGGATTTTGGATTAGTCCATACTTGTGGGAAATTAGTATACATTTATTTCTCTATGACAATAATCCCACATATACATATCTAAAACAATAAATTGGCTTCACCTGCCATTTTCTCTATCCTATGCATATTTTCATTGATTTCACTCATTTTTTTGGCACTTAAACATGATCTTCAATGATTCATATGGGACATTTCGACCTTCTAGTGCCTTTAGAATTGTGTCCAGGGTTGATAAACCATGTTTCAACATGTTCAACTCATTCACTATTTCACCTTCCTTGAGATATTTTTGGCAACATAAAATGGAAAAAATAATATTTTTTCCAAGGATTTTGAGTCTATCAGAGGTCAAATGAGTGTCTTTAATCCTCCTTATATTCCATTGTAGTGTTTTATTTCTACTGGAGTGATGAAATCATTCATATTGAAGATGT
Source organism: Viscum album (assembly GCA_963277665.1). Lineage (NCBI taxonomy): Eukaryota > Viridiplantae > Streptophyta > Magnoliopsida > Santalales > Viscaceae > Viscum > Viscum album. The sequence continues at coordinate 1,380,929,779 of OY728137.1, forward strand.
TTGATATTTTATATTCAGACTCAATGAATAACAATGTTACACATGCTTTTTTTATTCCATTTTAGATTTTGGTGATTTTTATCCTTCCAATATATCCTTTACAACGAGTTCCCAGACAATGGGAATTCTCTTAGGTTTTTACGAATTCCGTTATTTCTTTTACTTCCACAAATTTTTCATTTCACAGAACATTTATTATTGATTAGTGTTACCAATTGTAATATGTAATCCATTTTTTATAACCAAAAAATAAAGTTTTTGGGAGGTTTTCATCCCATTCATGTCAGCCCTACATGGGTTAGAATCATGTAAATCATTATGTTCATCATTATATCATTCATTATATTTTTTTCATGTTATAAATTTATTCAATATAATATTGACATTAAAATATATCACTATATTCAACTTTTATCAACCATATTCATTTATTTCATACATACCAAACTGAAACCTATCATAAATTCATCATCCAAGGATATTTTTAGCCTTTATGCTTGACATTGTCCCCAATAGTAGATATTAGTTACTGAAAATTATTTAAATATGGATACTAACTTCCATAAATTCATGATAATAGAATAATTTGGTATGGATCATTCAAATATTCATGTTTTTATTTTTTAAATTATTCATTGGAAAATAGAATTTATTATATGTACTGGTGGTTTTAGTATTCTATGGAATATCAACTCGAGTTTATCTCTATTCTGATTCTGAATTTATATCTTCCTAATCTATCAAATCAAATCCTCTCAAAAAAATACTCATAAATTTTCACTTGTATATAGACATGAAATAAGTACATATACTATTCATAATAGCTTTTTAAATGAGTATACATGTCTTACCATTATCTATTGTTAATCCATCCATTTTGAATAATATAGTGGTCTCATTCTACAACATTCATTATGCATATATAGAATCATTATCAATGTAAATCATGATGTGTTCTAGGATTATATTTTAATAAGATATGTGTTACCCTAATTCAAATCATATATTAACATGTAATTTCCCATCTATATCTCACTTTATAATATTTATTGTTTTTAAAAAAATATATTTATCTCTATCTTCCACCTTCTAGGACACACTACTAATTTTTATAGAAGATATTTTAAATCCCGATATCTCACTAATATAGTTATGCTTAATGATGAAAATGGGAATGATGTGATTGAACCCCCTTTAGCATCATCTCTTTACTCATCCCTTAGTCCTTTCATTTCCCATCAAACCTGATATTCTTTTGTTTAGGACTCAGTTCCTCTCATCATTGTCCATGTTGAATCTCCCCAGAACTCATTTCCCCATTATGGTCTCCCTATGTTTTATTATCTTTTCAGTCATTCTCATATTTTATCTTCTTAGGATACACTCAATCCATAGATCCCTTGAATATATCAAGTTATAATTTCATTTCATTGGTTCTTTATATAGAGTTATAAAATACTGATATTAAATTTATGTATTTGAATATTGAAATGGGAAAATAAAATATGATTGATATTTTAGATGGTTAAATCCCACTGTCAAATGTTTTAGTGTATGATCTTATTTTTATCCATTATCACACGCACTAAATGATATATCAATGATTGTGTATCGGCATCAATACACCCCTCTATCCATGAACAAATAAAAGATGATATCTTTATAATTATTACTTGATTTTGTGGGAGAAAAACTATTATCTATGTTATGTATCATAAATATGTTTTTTAGTTTTCTATACATGGTAATGTGAGTAAAGCCAGTGGGACCTTCTGATCTAATTAACTATGCTATCAATATTTTATATACACTTTTTTCGAACTCATTTGTCCATAACAATTTAAATATATATTATCATATTATAGGAATTTATGATTTTCAATAAAACATTTTTAGGACAAAAACATAAGAGTATCCCTATAAATTATTTTCTTCCAAAAACCAGGTAAATGTTTTTCCCCTATCAAACCAACCAATGATCATATTTGGATCTTTTTGAATTCAAATATATTGATCGAATATGAATGTTCAAATCTGAGGAATATCACCCATAATGTATCTTATAAAAATAGAATGGTTTTTATTATATAACTTTATTCTATATATGAGGTCTAGGATAATTAATGTACTATTGAGGATCATTAAATCATAAATATAATAATTCTATCATGCTTTGTTTCTATAGATTATACCACCATGCATGAGCATTCAGTGAAGTGAGGATATTGATGATATTCTTGAAAGTCAATGCGACACATCAATAACTTTTTTGAATTAAATAAATTGATAGTACTAGTTTATCAGTAAATAAATACACGTGTTACCAGAAAAATCACAAAAATATGTGGATTCATGTTTCAAGGATATATTTTGTCTCAATCATCATGGTATTTATCATTTTCCAAACTCCATATTCAACCAATTTTTCTTTTATTTATTAGACCACAATAAAATCTTACTCACCTTTATAAGACTAGGCCTAGCATCTAAATTTTTTTTTATCTGAATGTTTGGTTAAAAAATAAAATATCATGTTATTTTTATAGAAATTTTGTGAGGATATCATGATCAAACATCCATTGGAAATTTCTAATATGAATATAAAATCATCCTAATGGATATATGGAGGAATGGTCTACTAGTTGAGAAATTCCCTCCTACAGAATAAAAGAACTAGAAAATGAGATTAATATTTCTGAAACTAAGCATGGAGACCCAGATTTATTATATTTTAATGTCTGTTATGCATATGTATTAAGATAATCCAGATCCACTTTTGCAGATGAAATAAATTCTTTGAATGGTTCCCAAATTTATTGGTTAAAAAAGGTGAATAAGGTTCAACATATATTCATACATGTATAAAATAATTATATTACATGGAAATATGAATCCTAAAATGTAATATATGATTATTATATAGTGATTTTATTCACTCTGGTTCTAGGGAAGGTAAATATTTTACCTCTCTTATTTCTTCTGGTGGTCTAACCTATCATATCTATTATCCTATTAAACATACTAATGATTATTTTTTTTATTTGAATCCCCTAATATATTTATGACCAAATGAATTATCATATCGAGTTTGTTTTTTTAAATGTATAAAATTATTATGGACATCACGATCTAAATTCCCCATTGTTCTTCTTGACTGGATAGTTTCCCAAACGTGTTCTCTTTTGGTAGCATGGGACAGTATCAAAGTGGACATCATAAGATGAATTAAATAATATTTTTGTGGGGGTAATTTATTTAGAGAATATTTTTTTCTACCACACTATATCAAAACTATAAAGTGGACTATAAATTAAAATATCTTATATTTCATACTATTATATTTTCTATCATTTCATAAATAGTACAAGCTAAAATCAGGGGTGACAAACAATTTTCTAATATCAATAAAATTAATTTTTATTAGAAACATAAAATTATTTAAAATAAACAAATACACCGATTCGTTGGATATTAAAAGAATAATATAAATGGAATTTAATGGAAGTTGGTGAGTTACAAAATCATGGTCCTGATCCAGAATGATAAATATATGAAACTATATTGTGGAATATCATTATCAATATATCAAGGCATCAATGATTCATTAATTGGTTATATAAATTATTTTTTCAATGTTAATTCAATCAATGTTTATCTATTTCTTTGATTATAATAATTTTTTGATTAAATAATTTGATATGGGTTCATTAACATGTTTATACTATTTATCCAATATAATTTTGGAATGTTCAATACTCTCTCAGTATATAATTAGACGATTCCAAAACATCTTTTTGGATTCAACAATTCAAAAGAATGCATGGTTTTACAGGTATCTCTCAATTATTCTTTCAAAGTATATTATTTTTGTTATGAATCTAACTAAATTATGTATATGTGGTTTATATACATATTTAATGATTGTGGAAAATTGAGTGGTAAAAAAATATGTTGTTTATTGTGTAGTTTGTTTTTTTTAAATCATGTTCAAATCATCATGCTACAAATATTATTTGTATATTGAGTATTACTTTGTGGTCATATCTCATGGAGTATCTCACTACTCATATATCTACTGGAAGAATAAAAATTATTACATTTATTATATAGAGAATATAATTTTTGAAAGAATATGTAACTAAAATAGTCAGTACATTTATTTTGGTGGTCACATTACACTCATTAATTCATTCTGGACTCAAATTCCCATGCATATTTTTAATTATATCAATGTTACTATGGTATTTATTCATTTAATTGTGCAAACTCTCATTTATATCACCTTGTATACACACCATGAGTGAAAACATCAATGGTATCGTTACAATCATATCTCTAAAAAATATCATTGTATGGGACATTATATTAATGAAACAAGATTTGGACATGTAGACTATTGATTTGAAGCACTCATGTAATGTGATGGTAGTTGAATAATTTTTGTAAAATCATTTTTAAAACCATTATAACACTCTATGATTAGTCATGATGTCTTGTTGTTTCTTATGTGTTTTTTTTGTAAAAATAACTACATAAGAATTCCTGTATTATATCCTAACTACACTGAAATAGACACGAAATTTAATGATTTTAATCTATATAAGAAGTTAAAAAAATGATAGAATATAATTTAAATGAAATATTATCAATAAAATTCTTCTATTTGAATATGTCCAATTGTGTTTCTTTGTCTCATCAATTTCAGGATCAGTTATCTATAATGACATTCATATTCCACAATAAGTATACTATGTAATTTATCTATTAGTAAATACGTCAATGGATTTGGCCATTATATAAAAGTAAAATTTTATTGTTTTAATTCTAGTGATTATGTAATCTCTACAAAAAAAATAATTGATACCCCTAGGTGTTCATATTACCTCAAAATTACAAATCTAAGTTGAACCAAAATAAGAAATTTAAGAACATACTTTCCGTGTTGGTGTCTTGGTAATTTTCATTTAGAAATTCATTGGGGTGAACCATAGAATCACTCACATAAATAAAATATCTCATATTTTTTCTCATCATAGATTATTGGATTTGGACAAAAATTGAACAATAGAAATTTGTTCAATGTTCATCTAGCTGCTAGTTGTCAGGTTCTCGAGGAATTTCATATTTCCTCCAGGATTCTAGGTAATTCTTGGGACATTTAATTTATTAAAAACAATATGACTTATCTCATTATTCACTTATAATACATCTTCATTTTATCTAATAACAGGTTTCCCTACATTTGTTATCATTATTCATAATATTCTTGAAATATTAACACAATTCCTTGGGTTAAATAGAATCATCTGATGACAGAGAAAAAGATTTTAATGGAAGACACTTGCTCAAATGGTATGATGTGAGATTTAGATACTAATAAGAATAAAACTACCATAGTTATCATTGATTATAATTAGATTTATGTTGAATTAAATCCATTTAATGTATATTATAGATAACTAGATACTTGTCTCTCTATTTTTAGAGACACGAGTATTCATCTCTTAGGGGTGGAATCATTTAGGGATTTACTTACTAGTTAATTAATGGATATAAAAAATATCAAAGTTTACTATTTTAATGGTATAGGATTTTATAACCTTATTTATCATAATATCATTTATTTGCATATGATGGGTGGAAATTTTAATATATTATTACTTTGAGGCTAATGTTAGTGAGTTTCATCCATTTATAATTTTTACTGATTTAGGATCTCTAACACAAGATTGAAATACTATGGTGGCTAAGGATTTTCTTGAATTCATGAACATTCATTCTCCATGAATCTTTATCCTATTTAATTTTTTATGTAGATTAATAAAATTGAAGAATAATTTCATTTAAAATTCCATGATGATATTTTAGACTACTAAATAGAATAATTTGGGAATCTAGTAGATGAATGTTTTTGGGTGATGGGATTACATTAATTACTCGTCTATATAGGCATGTAATCTAATCCAATGACTAGTAAATATTAATGGTGATAATATACTGTATTTATGACCCATACTCACCCACTTAATTGGGTTATGAGTTTGATGATTATATTTGAGTATTTTACATTATAACCCACTATTCTTGAAAGAGTTTGGTGATGAAATATACATATATCATTTTATAACCTATCATAGTACCAGGTTAATGAATATAAAATATATATGAGATTAATATATGATATGATTCAAGAAATTGTTTATGCAACTTTTATCCCACAAATATGGGATCGAGGTGAACAATGGTTCACCTAATAAATAATTAACATCACCTAAAACGTTGATTTTTGGAATGATGAAATGTTTATTTACATATTTTGAATTGGATTCGTAGATATATGTAATCCCCCAATATATATTTGTTGGTATTGAGGGATAAATATTTTCATTTATCATCTTAGTATTTTAAAACTAATGAATATATTCGGTAATAATAAAGGATATGATGTTGTAAATTGTAGTTATTTTTGGATTTGTATTATCCATTTCACAAATAAAATCTATATGTGTGGTGGATGATCTCAAACATCATGTATTTTGTTATTACAGATGGATGGAGTTTTATAATTCAGATAACCTATATAGTGTGAGGGTACTAGATTATGTTATGTGTACTTTGTAGTTCTTTACTATGAAAGAAATTATGGGGGGTCCTTTTCATTATTAGAGTGGATTCATTCTTATATATACTCAAATTTTTATAAACATCATTATTTATAGAACATGAATATTGTTATATATGTTTAGTTTGATAAGAATAGATAATAATAGTATGATTTTTTGTGTGAGATATTAGTTGCATATAGACATTATGTATTGATACTACTTATTGAAACTATATATTCATGGGTCAGGTGTACTGATTTTGATTACCACATTGAATAATATTTATCCACCATATATTCACACTCAGGTATTGTTATCTCACTAATCAATATAGATATGTAGATTTAGATGGTGGATAACCGTATATGATATAGTTGGATAGAGGAATAGGTAAATGATAGTGAGGGGTTTTGATTTTGATGACCTCCATAATTTCATCCATATTCAACATTGCCTATTTTTAGGGTTCATTTATAATATCTAGTGATTAATTGGATTATCTTATGTTGTATTTTGAAGATATATGTTAATATAAGTGTTTCTGATATATCATTTCTATCCAAGTACCATGTGTTATATTATGTTAATTGTTAAAAAAAATATTATAAAAAATGATATGGTTTATGATGTTAAATGATCCCCACTGACATGTAATATTTGTAGATAATTTCTACCATCTTTGAGAACATACGTCGGTGTTGGTCACTATTCATCAACCCAGAATGGATGGGTTTTGGGAGTTCACATAGTCTTATTATATATAGTAAAAAAATATTATATTTATATGTTTGTGTTTTATTTTATTCACATGTTGGTTTTCGTTTTGAGAGTATATAATTAATTTTATTCATGGACTCGTGTTTATGGAGTAAAAATTGAGGAATTTTAGAAGGGTTGAATGACTAAAATATTCTTGAACATGACTCTTATTATTGATTCATAAATGATACATAAGAATAATGATTATCAATTTAAAAAAAATTAGGAAATGTGTATAATTAATTCCATATTCTATGATTTCATTATTTGAATGTAAAAATCCCAACATGATCTGCTTAAACACTATAGAGTGGTGGGGTGAATTTGGTGTTGATAAATTTTTACAAAAATTTTATGTATAATGGAACCCCACTATAATTTAATATACATTTATAATTACTTCATATATATATATTTATGATTAAACAAGAAATAATCCACTATAATAAATGAATGTGATGAAAATAAGGAAGAACATAATATTTTTTTCATGGTTCAGAACTATGAAATATTCAATTCCATGAGTGGTTTTTCTAACAAGTCATGAAATATTAACTATAATAAATGTGACTATAATGGGTTAAATACATCTAATATGAATACTTATATTTCCTCACTGGATTTATGAATTCATTCCACTCTAAGTATTTCATCCAAAATATTCACAGTACACTCTTAAAGTCACACTATTAACACTCTAAATAAGTTGGGTCTCATATGTTCTATAGATATTAACCTCATATATTTAATTTCTACATTGTTGTTAATCTTTGATGTAGATAAATACATCCACACATGATTATTATCTATAAATAATGTTGAACTTCATATAAATAGAAGTTCAGTTTGGGTTTGTGGTTGTTTTATTCATGTTTCATATAAAAAATTTCATTGGAAGGATTTCATTGGATACTTATATTATTTCACTCCCTATTAAGATAAATACCATGAATGGGGGGTGAATCAATTTATTATATATTAAAAAGGATATCCCTTTAGATATTATTATGTTGTTAAAAAGAACACTCTTCTAACACTTTCTTGTATCACTATAAGAACAACAATTAAACCATTCATGAGATACCACAATTTTACATGGTCAACCCTCACTGGGCTACATCAATGTTGAAAAAATGGAGATGATCTTATTTACCAAATATACAAAGGATCACTACAAAATGATATGGTTTGGGCAAGATCACATCTATGACCAAGATCACTGCCAGAACAATTTTTAGCATCTACTAACTACTTTCCCAATAGTCCATCCAAATGTCTCTTTCTCTAGATCACCACTAGTGGAATTTATCAACTTATTCTTATTCCATTTTTCATTACTATATAAAGGATCCAAACTATTTTTATGGACTTTTAGGCCAATCAATTTTAGTGAATTCACACATCCTCTATTACTAATACATTCTCTATAGGAGATTCACATTTCCGCATAATGTTAGTTAGTGAAAATTACATTCCTGAAATACATTAGTCTCTTGCCAAACTACCTTAAATATTTCATGGATAGTGTTGTACCATGTGGTGAGAGTGCTTTGTAGAACACATATTCTTTCATGGACCATAACTTATTAGCAAACTGATTCTTCTTCATGGAATTACTCCCCTACAATAACCATCATTCATTGTGAGATATAGAGAGCCAAGAACACTTCCATGATCTATATCTATGAACTTCCTAATTTGCAGAAATGATATCATGCAATCTACATAACTATTTGTTGAATCACTCATGAACCACCTCACTTCTCAGAATCCTCTCTCATGAACCACTTCAATATTTGCTAAATTTGATCCCAGAGTGATCATTTTCTCCAGTTAAATTTTATCTTCTTAATCAGTTGATCATGTGTATTTATATAATAAAAGATATCCCAAAATACCACTAATTTGAATTACAAAAAACGTCAATGTGGTATAGCCTTCACCACAAAATGTGATATATTATCCTGATAGTATATTTTTTATATGTGGCAGCTGATGAATTCCTAGAATGAAAACCCATGTCAAATCAAAAATTAAAAGCATATAAAAAGAAAATTATGACCATCTACCCCAAAATTATCGACTTTTGAAATATGGATCATCACACAAGATGTGATACTCATGAGAACTGTTTTCACTAAGTATTCTTTGTACCGTGCTTCACATTCCCCATATCACTACTATGTGGGAATACTTCATTTTCCAATTTTCCTTCACCATTCCATGTAGATCCTTTATATTCCATGAACTACAAATCATGGTATGTTAAATAAGAAACCATTTGATGAAAACATTCCATTTCTAAAATCAAACTATTGATTTTGAGGCCCAATATTTTTGAAAACACTAGGACACTATGCCACTTTAAATAATGACATTGGAAACACCCACTATACTGATTCATAGTCCTATGGATTTGTAAAAAACACAATAAACCCAAAAACTAAGATTAAACCTTGAGGTTTTATTCCTAATAATCTCATCATTTCTGTTTTCTTAAAGAACAATATAATTTGATCCCTTGTTAATGGTTATATCATTTTCTTCCTACATTTTATTCATAAGATTCATATAGTGATTGTAGATTTAATCAACAGACACAGTAAGACCACATGAGACATGCTCAGGGTGAGAAATAAGAGTATAAAAAATATTTATTTAATGAATCAATTCATTAAAAAAACCCAACTTATTTCTACAAGAACTTATTTTGTCGTGATATATAACTTTTGAGTGATCCCCATTAGCATCATTATATTTAATTCTCCCTCTTCTGTACTACTCCCCCTGTCAGATTCTCCCAATTTATTGATTGATACATTTTCTCAACATTAATAACCCTATATGTCATGATTGTGCCATTTTATCCCCTTTCAATATTACAACTCCCCATTGTCAGCAATCCTGAAGGAAAATATATTTTGGTTGGTAATGGGGGAAAGCACAGAAATCATCAAATTTAGTGAATAATACCCCATAACTCTTTGAGAGTCGGGGGACCAAATCCAATCATTTTCATGTGCATGGAGTGAACTGAAATCCAATGGACCGTCAATACCTTTATAATTATTTTCCTGTAACACCTTTGTCTGAATGTATGTAACCTATTGTTTTGTAGGAACAAACGCCAACATTACAGACCCTTGCTCAAATTTCTACTTAATAAAATGATACATGATGTCAAATTTAGTTTTACGTGATTTGTGGGATTTATTTTTTATATTATTTATAGCACTAGAATTATAATAGTGGAATTTTATTGGATAGTAAACTTCCTCTCCCATATCATCAACCTATTCCATCTTCCACAATAATTGAATGAAATCTTGATTCGTCACAATGTATTCAAATTTTGAATTGATCAATGAAATAAAATATTATTTTTTTTTCTTAAAAAATAAATACCCAATCCACCTCGATATATTAAATATCTTGTAGTTGAATTTCTATCACCTAATGAAATAGACCAATCAGTGTCTATATAGCATAATAAAACTTATTTAGATTTTTCATTTTACATCAAACGAAAGTCTAACGTACGGTTGAATAAATGAATTATTATTTTCACTACATTCAAATGGGTTTCCAAGGAATTTATTTTTTTACTTTTCTTGTTAGATTTTGGAAAAAAAATATCATGTTTTTTTTCAGTCAACTGCAGTAGTATGATAATGATTTTATTATATTATGTGACATTAACCACATTGCCTACACTATGTTATGTCAATTTCACCAGTGACTCCACATGATTATATATCTATTAGAAATTTCTCATTTCAAATATTTTAAACACTTATCTTGTGTCACAACCCGTCCCAATGGGGCCTTATCTGTGACTCCCAAAGCCCGCCTCCAATAGGCTAGGGGCTGGTGACTAGCACAAAGTAGGAATATTACTAACATGGGTGGAATTGTCTAATAAACTGTACACATGCTCCCATATCCATGCCCAGAAATGCAGAAATGTAAATACCACTATGGTAAAAAATTTATGCATACAACTAAACCAAACCAATGGAGTACAACAGAAAGTAAAGCACTGAAAGTAAATTGGGAAAGAATACAATCCCACTGAAAACAAGAGTCTGAAAACTCCAAAGTCCAACCTGTAAACACAAAGAGGTACTGGGAACACTGCTCGTAGCCATAGGAATACCTCAGCATGTAGGTAACTCAGAAATATCAGTCATGCCCCGGTCCGCCCTGGACTCTGTCCAAAGGCTACTAGTCCGAAAAAGGCATGACACGTGTGGGAAAAGCCCGTGCATGGGTGAGTATAACAATACTCAGTAGGGGTCCCCGAAAAACACATTTCTATACACAAAGGAAAGTTATAGTTAGCTCTACATGGTATATTTCTACTAAACATATAATAGGAGAAAACAATCTAGATATAATCAAAACCCATTCCTATAGTCTAGAGACAAGTCACACAACTGCACCCCCCCCCCCCCCCCGATAGGGATTCAGTTTGCAGATTCCACAAAGCACATTTTCTAGGAGAACTCGCTCCATGAGTCTGAATAGCTCTGATGATTTCTGACTGAGAAGCAAGTTTCTTCAGGAATAGCCATGTGAGATAGATACACTCATTACGAGAGAGAACACTCCTAACTGGGGAAGATCACGATAGATAGATACACTCATAATGTTAGAACACACTCCTGAGTGTGAAAGATCACAATACACAGATGAGGATCAGTTCTATGGCCATGGCAGATACCATGACTCATCTAGATTAACCATCTAGGTAAAGGATCAATGTACGGTGGAGTTTGACACTTCGATGCCTAACTACACCTATGGCCATGAATGGATAGAGGATCTCTCTCCAGGACTCTTAGTGGGATGACGACTCTATCACAGAATGTCCTACTGAAGGGATCATAGTCCTGTATATGTAAATGATGCTTGAACTTCACGAGAAGTAGAAGTAGGGGAACAAACCCAAACAAAACATGTCCAGGATATGGTGGACAAGGGGACCATACATTTTCCAAAAAGTAGACGACATGTATAAAAGTCACACACCATGTTTTTTAACCCCGGGTACTGCCCGTGTACAATGACTAATTTCATAATGCTTATCGTGTAGAAAATTTGAGTATATAGCATGTGGTATGTAGTACACGCCGTGTCCGAGTGACTGGGGTCGGCTCCGTGTGTGCTGGTCATTTTCCCTTACACGACCTCAACCCATGTCTGCCAACCCATGTTATCAGTACACAGGGTGACCCATGTTACTGGCCTCGTCAGGCCGTGTGATAGAGTACTAGGTTGTGTACTACATCCCGTGTCTGTGTGTCCCGTGCATACATTCCATGACCAACATAGTATCATTTACCATGCCACATATGGTATACATGTCGTGCTTTAAAGCCCTGATGTTCTCCCTGTGTCCTTGTATTTTCTAGAAAACTCATCAAGATTCAGTGAAGGTCTAACATGCAGTGGGTCCAAGGTAACACAATGTGTGATACATTCTTGACCCCCAAAACCCCACCCACTGCTACCGGTACAACACTGTGTGTTCCTCGGAAGTACACGCAGTGTATTCTAGAATTTTCCAGAATCACCAACTTCTTTCGTCGCACCTTCCCTACTACCCCGTTTATTAATATGTTTGACTGATCACCATTAAATCACGGTTTTTGGTCGCACAGACACCACGAATATAATCCCTTTGTTTTTGGGCCTCTGATCAGTCCTGAAAACATGTAAAGATCCACCCACACATAGAACTCTTTACGAAATTTCTTTCCCGATCTAGTCTAATTTGTCTTACGCTATTGTTGTCACACCTCTGCTAGTTCACCATGACATCAGATCATAAATTTGGGATAGTTGCGTCGCAAAATGAATGTGTAACAATCTGTTGTTCCTCACCCCTCGATGAATGCGAAGAATGCACAAGGTAAAGAAATGGGGATGAAATCCAGTAAGCAAGTCGAGGAATGAACCTCCACCATCATTCATCACTGTGTTGAACCGCTCTAGTTAGTTGGATAAAATAGAGTAATATTAGAACAATTAACAATAATCATGGATAAATCCCCCAAAAAATACAATTTAAAAACCTCCCTCTAGAATGCACGATCTGTAAATCAACTTGTTCGTGGGTTGGTCTGCGTTCGACATTTAATCCAAGAACAAGGATAAGGAATTAAAATAACAACCCATACCTCAATATTGGATCTGTATCTAATGAAGGGGTTGTGCTTCCATTGTCACTAGGATACTTCAACTACATCGATGCAGAAATTTATAGCTCTGATTCGTCGTCATTCGTCACTGAGAGTTCTCTCCAAAGCTCCACAGATTCTCTATATATTATCTCCACCTTTTAAAACTAGAAAAATTCGATTTACCTATTAAAAATAGGAAACACATTTCATAATTCCATCACGTCATGGTATTAATGATTCAGAGTTCTGTTTTAGAGTGATAATGGCATGGCATTAATTAATGAAATTGATTCCCCATCGATACACTGTAGTGTATGTTTATAAATAAAAAAAAATTGCGATTTTATTTTATTTTATTTTAATAAAAACGTCAGAAAATTAACTTTTTATTTTGACCCACGCCGGTCAAGGTTAGACACATTCATAGGTAAAGTCATCATCGAGATGCAACAATACCCTATGATTTTTAATCTTGGAATCCATTTATAAACATCCATAACCGCACACATATGTCGACTCACATAACATAAAAAAATATAAAACCACCATTTTGGGATCACCGAGCCTCGGAATGATGTGTCGTCTCTGATCCAAGTCTCTAAATAATTCCACATAATATTTAAAAATAAACCACTAAAAATTAGAGACATTACATTCTTCCAACCATGGGGCTTTGCGTCCCCAAAAAACCAAAACAAATGCAACTCAAAAAATGTGTATATTGGGAACAGATCTGAGCCTCCCACCCCCACATGCTCTCCTGAATATTCTTTTTCTGCCACCGAATGCGCCCCATGGGAATTGATCACCAATGAAGGATCCTCTCCTACCGATCCTCGAACTCTACCGGGTACTCAGCAGTGGTTACCTCATCCTCGATGTCTAACACACCCCAGTAGATAACAAGAAATGGGTCATGCACATACCTCCTCAGCTGCGACACGTTAAAGACATCTTGTTCCCGATGTAACTATAGCAGTAGATCTAGGTAGTGTGCCACCAAGCTAACTCTGCGTAGTATCTAAAATGGTCAAAACAACCTCGGATATAACTTCTCTCTCCAGCCAAATCTCTACAATCCTCGACGAGGTGAGCCCCGAAGAAAGACGTGGTCTCCCTCCTTGAACTCCATAGGATTCCTTCATCTGTCAGCTTAAGATTTATGTTGCCTCTGTGTAGTCATCATCCACTCTCGGATGACCTGCACCTTCTCAGTGGTAACTCACACCAACTATGAACCCATGATTGAAGACTATCTGGGGTCTTTCCAATAAAGTGGTGACCAGTTGTGTCTTCTATACAAGGCCTCGAACGGAGCTATACCAATGATGAAGTGGTAGCTACTATTATATGAAAACTCTACCAGTGGTAGGTGGTACTCTCAAATGTAACCGAAGTCCAAGATAAAGGCCCGAAAAATATCCCCCAGAACATGAATGGTCCTCCCTGTCTGACCATCGGTCTTCAGATGGAACATTGTTCTCAAGCGTAGCTAAGTTCCAAAGGCCACCTGAAATCCCTTCAACAACTGGGATGTGAAGCGGGAATCTCAATCTGAGACTATTGTCAAAGAGGGACCATGTAGTCGAAATACCTCTTGCACATAGAGGTGTCCCATGCTCTCTAGGGAAGCCAACTAACTGATTGCTATGATGTAGGATGACTTGGTGAGTCAGTCACCGATCACCTAGAAGGAATCATGCCGCAAAGACATCCTTGGTAAGCCTGTGACGAAGTCCATCGATATTCCATCCTACTTCCACTATGGAAAATCCAGGGGTGAGATATTCTAGTTGGATCCTGGTGCTCAGTCTTCACTAGATGGAATGTAAGGAATCGAGAAATGAACTCTACTACTACCTTCTCCATGCCTGACCACCATAATTGTCCTCTGAGAACCTGGTACATCTTTTAATCTCCAGGATGTACCCATAAGGGGGAAGTATGACACTCCCTCGGGACCTCTTCTTGCATCTCCACTAGTAAAATAGTGCATCCTCTAAAAATAAGTACATGCTATTACCTTGAGAATATCCATCGGGAGCATGTCATGTGGATAACTGAGCACGTAAAGCCTCACAGTAGACATCTCCACGTTTTTCCTCCAAAACATGTTGTAAGAGTCGAGGGGTGACAAACATAGATTTCAGGTAAGATGTATCCTCTCCATCCATGAAGGATAATGACAGAGTGGCTAACTGTTATGTCTCCTCACTCAACAGCTGTGAGCTCGAGCTTCTAATAAAAGCATCTGCCACCTTGTTCCCCTTCCAAGGAGTATAGATGATCTCGAAATCATAATACTGGGGGAACTATAGCCTATTCCTTTATCTCATATTCAGATCCTTCTGTGTGAAGATGTACTTGAGACTCTTGTGGACAGAGTAGATGATAAACTGCTTTCCATTAAGGTAGTGTCACAACATATTCAATGCGAAGACTACCGATGCCAACTCAAGATCATGGGTAGCATTGTTCTGCTCATGTGGACTAGGCTGGTGAAAACCATAAGAAATCATTGCATGTATCTTCATTAGGACACAACCGAGCCCAGTCTTTGAAGCATCGAAGAAAACTACACACTTGGCACCCTCCTCTGGTAATCTCAATATTGGAGCGCTCGTCAAACTCTGTCTCAGCTACACAAAAGTCTTGTAGAACATCTCCATCCATATGTATGGTTTCCCATTCCTGGTTAAGGCTGTCATAAGTGCTGATATTCTTGAGAAACCAGGAATGAATCTATGATAATATCAGGCCAGCCCAATGAAGCTTCATACCTCCATCACACTCTGAGGTGGCTCTCATGCTAACACAGTCTCTACCTTGGCTTGGTCCATAGCTACTCCATCTCATGAGATGACATGTCCTAGAAAGTGGACCTCTTGAATCTAGAAATGGCACTTCTAGAGCATCCCATAATGTTGGTTCTCTCAGTGTATATCTAGAACCATCTGTAGGTTTCTCACTTGCTCATCCTCTAACACTGAGTACACAAGGATGACTTCAATGAAGACCACTACGAACCGATCCATGTACGCATGGAAGATACGGTTCATCAGTCCCATGAACACTACAAGGGAGTTTTTCACACCGAAAGGCATCACCAAATACTAATAATGATTAGAGTGGTATCTAAAAGACGTCTTTAGTATATCCTCGCCCCGTACTCATAACTTGTAAAAACCAAATTAATGGTCAACAATTGAGAAGCATTTTTCCCATCTTAGTTGACCGAAGAGGTCGTCTATTCTTGGTAGTGGATACTTTTTCTTCACTGTTACCTAATTCAGGTGCCTGTAATCCACGCACAACCTCAAACTCTCATCTCTCTTAATGGAAAACAAGACTGGAGATGCCCAGGGTAAAATATTGTGACTCACGAAACCCTTGCTCTAGAAGTCCTCCAATTTCACCCTCAGCTCGCGAATCTCTGTTGGAGCCATATGATATGCTGGTGAGGAAATAAGCATAATACCAGGGTGTATGTCGATATAGAAGTCAATTTATAGGTGGGAAGGTAATCCTAGAACATCTTTGTGAAAGACGTCCTTGTACTCTGCCGCTACTGCTGGGAACTGGGAGCTCATCACGTGGACTGCTCTGAGGGCAAGGTTATCCAACTCATGAATGACTGGATTCACCCTCTTATGCATGAGATCATTTTGTGTTTTCTACATCTCCATTTCTTCAACAAAAGAAAACCACTTTCTATCACTACAGGCACACTGCAATCTTCGACTAAAATTGTGTATTTGGGCATGGACCGAAGATAATCAATCAATAACGAGAATATCATCATAAGGACATGACGCTACCACCAAGTAGATCAAAGCGAAACTATCACCTCCAAGGGTAAGAGTACACTATAAGAAAATATGTGTGATCATCGAGTCTCCTCTTTTAGGTTTCTCCAAACATAAGTATAGAGTCAACAGATCTACTAGAATCTCAAGGTTTCGCACATGACATGTGGCGATGAAGAAATGACTGGAACATATTTCTATAACTATGTCATCTATGGTAGAGAAGACACAGATCATTCCTCAGATCATCCCTGTAGTCCCTGGATCGTACGCCTCGACCACAAGTAGCTATGCCTGCCCTATCCCCCAGCTCTCTCAGCATGGTGCAGACCTCATAGGGGTGGTGGTGGAAGTAAATCGTAGCGACTGCCACCACCTACTGCTCTCCCTGGTCCTCTTCCATGTGTTCCACCTGGCAGGTCAGTCTGTTTCGTTCTCTGCCTCTATATTTGTTCTCCATCCACCACATCCATGTCAGTAGCTCGCCGGGTCGAACAATCTATAGAGATATGTCCCCTATCGTCGCATGTGTAGCAGCGCTTCTCCCTAGGCTGACTGGATCCATCTTGAAATCCATGGACTATAGATCCTCCATCCTGGATCCTTTTATGAGGTTTTCCATGTCCAGATACTTTTGCCTGACGTCGGCTCCATGCTGCCGAGGTTTATGGACCTGTCTACCTGCTTTTATCTATCATCGGATGCCTCTGTTATACCATGAATTTATCAATCACTAAGGCCTTCTCGAGCACTACAGCATAATTCAAAATGCATAGAGGCATGACACTAGCTCGGATGTACCATCATAGACCTCACACGAAGGTCCGAGCTCTGACGTACTGATCCCTGACCATTCCCATTGAGTACCTAGCAAGGTTGGTGAACCTTATTGAATAGTTGGCTACCTTCATACGACCCTGCTCGAGATGATGAATATCTTGGATGCGTACAACTCTCAGAGTAACCATAGAGAACACCTCCTTGAAGAGTCACTCAAACTAGGTCCATGAAAGAGTCTTCTTGTCATGTTCCTTTGTGGTCAGACTCCACCACCGTTCCTGCCGAACCCTAAAGAAGGCTCGCACTAGGATCACCATCTGGTCTGCTGGTTTCCTAACTAGATGGGAAAATCTTGTCACTGCCTCAATCTAGTCAACAGCCGCCTAAGGGTTAGGTTATAATTAGAACCTAAGGGGTCTTTTTCTTCAGAACACATGAGGCGGTATCAGCATGTTCTCTTCGTTAGTCGGTACTATATGTACCACAGGCTGCTCTACTGGTGGTGGTATAGCAGGAGCACTAACTAGTGGAAATTCCTGGGGTTTTGGTCCCTGTATCGATTCCTCACCACTGAGGGGGTCATATTCTTGATCTGGATACGGAATCCTAGCAGGTATGCATCAAGGAGGTATCCTGTAAGGAAACAAGATGTACCTTCCATAACAGTTATATCTGGATAGCTAACACAAAGGATATGGAAAACACAGCCCATTCCTATATGATACATGTACCATTCTTTTATTTCCCCACAACTAGTGTTTTCATGTACTGAGTTAAAAAGAAGGTTATCAGAGTGATGGTGTATGGATACGTTGGCCGCCCGCACCAACAGTGGAGACTCTCTTGAATGCCGAGCTCAAAACATTTTACACTGTTTCCTAAACCAAACTCACAGGCTCTTGGTTATAATGTATAACAGACCACCTCTTATACCAATCTGTCATGACCCATCCCAAAGGGGCCTGCGTCGCGACTCCCCAATCCCACCTCCAATAGTCCTATGGCTAGTTACTAGCACCGAGTAGTCATATTACTAACATGGGAGGCATTTAATAAAAACCGATATACATGTGCACATCACCAAGCCCGCAAATGATGAAATGTAAAAAACTACTAAGGAAAGAAATGCAATCTTACAACTAACCCAAACTAATAGAGTATGACATAATATAAGGTGCTGAAAGTAAACTCGGCCAGATTACAAACACACTGAAAACAAGAGTCTAAATATTGCAAAGTCCAACTTGTAAACACAAAGAGGTACTGGGACTAATGCTCATAGCTGTAGGAATGCCACAACCTGTAGGTAACTTTGAAAGCTCAGTACTATATCGGTCCACACTAGACTCTGTCAAAAAGGCTCCTCGTCTTCACAAGACATGACACCTATTGGAAATGGCTGTGCATAGCTGAGTATAACAAGAATCAGTTGAGGACCTTGAAAAACAAAAATCCTTACAAAAAAGGAAAGTCATAGACATATCTACACACTATATGTCTATTGAACATATAATTGGTGAACACCATATAGATATACTCAAAACTCAGACTCGTAGTCTAGAGACAAGTCACAGAACCCCCCCCCCCCACCACACTAGGGATTCTGTTCGAGGATTCCACGAAGCACTCATTCTAGGAGAACTCACTCGATGAGTCTGAATATCTCTGATGACGTCCTTCCATGAAGCAATATTCGTCAGGAAAATCCACAAGAGATAGATACACTAATTACAAGAGAAAATAGTCCAGAGTGAGAAATATCATGATAGATTGATGTCGTCATTAAGGGAGAACACACTATTGAGCGAACAAGATCACAATACTCAAATGAGGAACAATGCCAAGTCCATAGATGTAGAGACCCAAAGCTTGACGTACATGGACATTACCTTACTTTTTCGGAATACTTAGTACATAACAAAAACACACACACAAGGATCGTAATAGTTTAGTGTCTTTGAAAACTCGGAATATAATCTTCTAATCGTGGTGAAAGATCTTCATCATCTCCCATAAAGATCTTCCTTTTTTTACCTAAAACCTTTCTCTATATCCTGGGGAAAAGAAAACATAAAAGGGTGAGCTTAAATGATCAGTAAGGGTAAACAAACGAAATATCAATCACATCATTTTCATAAGAACATAACATTTTAGAAATCTTAACCTGAAAAAGGGAGCATAATTTCATAACATGGGATAAATCACAGTAGTGAAATGAAATCCCAATAATCATAAAATAAAACATGAAACTTTTTGGCATACACACATAATCATATAGAATCATTTCTTATTAGTCAAGACTCATTGCCAAGACTATCTTACTGGATAAAGTCCATTTCTAAACCAAGTCACACTCGTTTTAGTCCTGTTTCACTGAACCGGTATAACCTACCATTCCAGCCATGTCTATCTCATGAGATATAAAATCTTTACTCAATGCATTGGAGGGAGATATAGGTCTCACCCGTCTCATAATGATACCATTCTAATATGTTCCAAAAAATCATAAACCATACATCATAGCATAACCCATGTAATAAAAATGGGAATCTTAAACATCGTGACATCATATAACAATTCATATAATATAAAGTAATTCAAAAAAAATAATTCCATCACAACATCATCAAATAAATGTAATAATAGGGATAAAAACAGAACCCTTTATTATCTTAGATTGAAAATAATTTTGATAAAACACTTGAAATCCATTCTTGAGTAAAATATCCTTTCTACTTCAAAAACATTTTTCCTTTTATAACATGTCATACAATTTTAAACTAAAAGAAGTTGATTAAAAATAAACATGAAAATCTGTAAATTAATCTTCTTGGAAATAGTGTTTTAACAATTCATTCATGCCGTATAAGTTAAAAAAACATTCTTCTCGTACTTTTGTCGGAAAAGTCAAAAAGTACCTCGTACGAAAAACGACAAAAGATTCCTTTCACATCTTTTACTAAAAACTCACCAAAGGGTAAAATTTGATTTAAAAAATTGTAGGTGGATGGAAATAATATTATATGTTGAGGAAACATGGATGTTGATGATAAAATACACCCTAGTAAATACCAAAGTATAAACAATCTCGGATAAAATGAGATTGTGATATTTTCCCTTACCTTAGGTCCGATTTGCTTCGTATGTGTTCGAACCTCCTCTTCTTTGAAGCGCCTCTTTGAGATCTCCTTTTAGGGCACTAAAATTGGTCTTTGAGGAAGACCAGAACCTCTTGGATGTTTCAAGGGAATGGATAAGGGAATTTGGCAGGGGTTGTCCGAGCTTGAAGGCTCAAAGTGGTGTGAGGAAGAGAGGGAGGAGGTGCCCTTTTATAAGGGAGGAGAGGGGCACCTTTGGAATAACAAAAAATATTTTTTTATTATAATGCCAAATTCGGTTTTAAATAGCTCCAAATTGATTTATTT
Source organism: Viscum album (assembly GCA_963277665.1). Lineage (NCBI taxonomy): Eukaryota > Viridiplantae > Streptophyta > Magnoliopsida > Santalales > Viscaceae > Viscum > Viscum album. The sequence goes on from OY728137.1 coordinate 1,380,951,339, forward strand.
AGAAGCTAAGGTGGGGATGGATCGAAATCATCTTATCCAATAGAATTTAGACATGTTTAGGTTCCTATATTAACCTTATAATTTAGATTTAACATTAAGTTAAATAATTTTACTTTTACCGCGTCTTCATGTGTTATTACACTATACGGTTAATAAACATACTATAACAAGCCAAACGAAACCCTAGTTCTTTATTATTAATATATATAACTTTATCTAAGTCATTTGGCCGAACCTTATATTTTTAGGAATAAAATAACAATTAATAATATAATATTTGTTTTAAAAACTATTGTATGTCAATTTTGAAACTATTCAATAGTTGATTTTTTTTGAAACTCATAACAGAATGATTACTTCGTCCAAAGTTAATTAAATCAATCCTAACATGTCATATTAACCGAGAAAATTAGTTTAGTTCATAAAAAAACTCAAATTATATTTATTTGGGTATTTATAACATCAATTATGTCAATATTTCATTAATAAGATAATTACTGCATCATCGTTGTGTCATAAATAAATTAAATTATTAAATGTATAAAAATTACAAATAAAATACAATTATGTAGGAAATCTTTTTAACTTTCTAATTAATATTTATAGTCGAATTTATCTTATGTATAACCCTATATTAAAAATGATATACTTATTAAACTTTGATTTTAACAATTTTAACCCTTCTTTAAATAAATTAATAATAAATATCCTAATCTAATCCAAGTGGGCCTAAATGGTCATATTTTATTCCTAAGGTTGTTTTTGGTCGAATTACACTTATCCAATAGAATTAGGACTTGTTTTAGGGTAATAATAATATGATTTTTACCCTTAATTACCATATTTACTTTTAACCGTGGTAAAAAAAGTAAAAAGTTACTATTCACCAAAAATTATTTTCATCTCATTAAACCACATTTTACATACTGACATCAATCATGTCTCTCGGATTTTTTAAATTCCACTCACAGAAGCGGTAAAATTATGTTTTATGAAAAATTCATTTTTTTTACTATCACTTAGTGGTTTCACTATTCATCAAAAAATGAAAGTTTCCATAAAAATACCAAAAATTAGGCCTAAGCTATATTTGATATTATAAACTCAAAAATGATGTCTATTTTACCAAATTCAAAACATATCAGTTACATTAACTAATTTAAAAATTAATTCTCGTCGTCAAAACAAATGGCGTGTTTTTAAGAGATAATAACTATCAAAAGATTGACACTTGTTTATAACTTGTTTAATTGTGAAATTACATCCAATGACCAACATTTTATTAAATTTTAAAAATATATTTTAAATATTCTTTAAAACCAATCAAATTAATAATTTATCACTACTAATTATTTTGATTACAAAAGTTGTTTTTAATAAAAATTTAGTAATTTTCACTATTCATCAGAATATGAAAGTTGTCTGAAAAGTACAAAAACATCACCTTAGGCTAAATTCGATACTTTGAATCCAAAAATAAAGTCCATTTTGAGAGATAAAATTTCTAAAATTTTAAAAGGTGGTTATTACTATTCATAACGGCTAGTTTTAATAATATTTTAATAGCATATCGTTGTTTAGTGAAAATCGGTATTGCGTACTACACACGCTATTAAGGAAGGTCGCGATTGCGTGTAATGCAAGGAAATTCAAGGATGCGTGTTGAGAAAGCTCCTTTTTGTGTAGTGTACAACACAAGTCATTAATGAAATTAAAAAGAATATTTTTCATAAAATCCCGGGGTGTTACATTCTACCTCCCCTTAAAATGATTTTCGCCCTCGAAATTCGTCAGGGTTATAAATGGTTTACTATTCGAATGTTTCATTGATAGAAATCCACATCGTAAAAAGGAATACCAAAACTTGGCTTTAAAAACTAATGTATGAAATGTAACGATTACCCAAATAAACTAATCACTGGGTTTCCACATAGGTGAAAATATGGATATGGAAGAGAAATCTAACCATCATGTTCTGATGGAGAGTGGTAGAGAACATGGCTATGGAAAAGCCAGCAATCACAAAGCCATAAATTTGTGATAATTTAACATACCATCTGATTCATCTGATATAAGAGCACTAGGACAACATTTTTGGTTTTCAAGATCATTTCCCTAAAGTTGATGAAATTTGAATTAGAAGAAATACTTTCGTGATTTTGATATAGTCTCACCGTTGGTCGTTCTTTGGACAATTTCCACTTCATCTCTTAATGAAATGAAGTGGAATTTGTCATTCGTGATGTGTTAGCAGATCATGTGATAGAATGATGGGTCATTCCTTCTATCTCAAACAAAAGGTTAGAAATGTTATCAAAAAAAATACATAAGTCCATCTATAGTGAGATTAATCATATATGGTTCCTAAAATGGACTTATACTTCATATATCATACTGCTTAATATAATAAAACTAGTTTCTACTAAACAAGGACTTCCTGTAGTCCAGTGGTAGGCTATAAAGGCCAGACAAACTTCGGTTGTGGGTTCGAATCCCACGGCCTTGTCAGATGCAATGGGCTGTCGCTCGTCCTGCAGGTTGTCCTTTTTCTAAAACTATATTACTATAACCTCCCATCAATAATATCGAAAAAACTTCTATCCTTAAACAATACTAACTTATGTCCAACACAATCCATTCCAATCTTTAGGCTTATCCATAATACTGCAGTCCACTCTCATAATATAGTGAAAATGATTACCAGAGATTTAATACCATCGTTGATCCCCATATATCATAAGATATGACTTTTTGGTCACATTCCAAAAATTCAAAGGCCTTAATCAATTATTCTTTTGAATACCCATTGAACCTTAGTGAAAACATGAATGCAGTTAAAAGTTAACACTTTCCACATATCGAAATCCTCAAAATTCAATATACTCAAACCATGATATCACTTAGTCCTTATATCAATCATGAGCTCATGAATACCGGCAAATATTTCATTTTCTCGTTTTCCCTTCATTATGCGCATATCATCTTTTTTTCCAAAAAATATATCAATCACTTTACATGGTTATCGGTACCATAAAATTATTGAAAACCACAGTAGACCAATACATAAATATTCCAATATTCCACGATACTATATACAACATTATTTTGTAATCCCATTACATAAACACTTAATCATTCCACCACATCGTTATCATATGTAACATCGCCAATGGTGATCGCATGTGACTTCCCTTTGTCCTTTGCCTTATGTGGTTGCTCATGTCGATCATCACTAACCCATGGATTAGGGAATTTATTAGCATAATGCCCCATTTCCTTGCACATGAAGCATTGAAGTGTAGTAGGTTCATTCTGTGTATCCCTTCCTTTATTTTCATCATTAGAAATCTTCTTCCCATCATTGCGGCATTCAATTGCCCGATGACCTTCCTTTCCACATTTGAAAAATTTACTTGTCCCTTTAAGACAATATCCACCATGCTTCTTTCCACACTTTGAGAATAAGGAAACATTCATCTTCTTTTCACCATTACTCTGATTTTCTCCTTGAACTCCATATTTCGTTTCTTGTCAAAACTATGAGATGGATATGTAACAACGAATTCCGTTTCTACCTTGATAGCACAACGCACAATTTCATCATAGACACTGAAGTCTCTTATAGCTCATTTCCTTTGAAGATTTGGTTTTAAGCCACTGAAGAATCGATGAACTTTACTTTCAGGTTGGATGATAAATTCATATGCATACCTTGCAAGCCTCGTAAAATTCGCTTCGTATATACCAACAGATTCATCATCCTTTTTCTTTAGTTCGGAAACTCCTTCCCCATCTTTGTTCGAAGAATACGAGGGACGTACTTATTGAAAAATAAAATCTTGAACTCGTCCCATTCTATGGACTCAATTTCATCCCTTTGCCTCGTATTCTTAATAAGATTCCACCATTGATCATCATCACCTTCCAAATGATACACTACTAAGATGACTTTATCATGCTCAGAACATTAAACAACTGAAAATATATTTTCTGTAGTACTGATCCATTGTTCATAAATAATTGGATCAGAAGACCCACTAAAAGAAGGTGCACATTGCCTCATGAAGGACTCAATAGAATATTGTTCCCTTCTCTGCTCATTTGGAAGTCCAGAATGATTCATAGCTTGTGTAAGTATAGCAATAAGATTTTGCACTCCATCTCCCATAACATTTGTTTGTTCAGGAGGACAATCATTGCATTGTCCATTACATTGATCAACACGGTTCCTTTGGGTTCCAGCCATCGTCTAAAACCCAAAAAGAATAGTGTGAGAGGTAAAAAGCACACTAGGGAAAAAAATATAATAAAGGGGGATTACCTTCAATATCTAACATCTTAGGTTAAATTCTATGATTGTTACCATAGTTCTAGGACAATATCCTATACGTATACTTAACCGTAGAGACATCCCTAGACATACCATAGAAATATCTCGAGGGATCTCACTAACGTTTTCGCATCCTAGTTTCCAATGGTTGACTAAACCATTCCTCTGATACCAACTGTAGAGACCCGAAGCTTGATGTACATTGACATTACATTATTTTTGTGGAATACTTAGTACATAACAAAAACACACGCACAAGGATCGTAATAGTTTAGTATCTTTGGCAACTTGAAATATAATCTTCTAATCGTGGTGAAAGATCTTCAACATCTCCCATAAAGATCTTCCTTTTTTACCTAAAACCTTTCTTTATATCCTGGGGAAAAGAAAACATAAAACTGTGAGCTCAAATGCTCAGTAAGTTTAAACAAAAGAAACATCAATCACATCATTTTCATAAGAACATAACATTTTGGAAATCAAAACCTTTAAACAAGATCATAATTTCATAACCTGGGATAAATCATTGTAGTGAAATGAAATCCCAATAATCATAAATTAAAACATGATACTTTGTGGCATACACACATAATCATAGAGAATAATTTTTTATTAGTCAAGACTCATTGCCAAGACTATCTTAGTGGAAAAAGTCTATTTCTGAACCGAGTCACCCTCGTTTCAGTCCCGTTTCAATGAACTGGTATAACCTACCATTCCAACCATGTCTATCTCATGAGATATAAAATCGTTACCCAAAGCATTGGAGGGAGATATAGTTCCCACCCATCTCATAATGATACCATTCTTATGTGTGCCACAAAGTCAAACACCATACATCATAGCATAACCCATGTAATAAAAATGATAATCTTAAACATTGTGACATCATATAACAATTCATATAATATAAAGGAATTCAAAAAAATAATTCCATCACACCATAATCAAATCATTGTAATAATAGGGATAAAAACAGAACCCTTTATTATCTTAGATGGAAAATAATTTTGAAAAAAAACTTGAACTCCATTCTTGAGGAAAATATCCTTTCTACTTCAAAAACATTTTTCCTTTCATAACAGGTCATACAATTTTAAAATAAAAGAAGTTGATTAAAAATAAACATGAAAACTTGTCAAGTAATCTTCTTGGAAATAGTGTTTTAACAATCCATTCATGTCGTATAAGTTAAAAAAACATTTTTCTCATACTTTTGTCGGAAAAGTCAAAAAGTACCTCGTACGAAAAACGACAAAAGATTCCTTTCATATCTTTTACTAAAAACTCACCGAAGGGTAAAATTGGATTTCAAAAATTGTAGGTGGATGGAAATAATATTACATATTTAGGAAACATGGATGTGGATGATAAAATACACCCCAGTAAATACCAAAGTATAAACAATCTCGGATAAAATGAGATTGTTATATTTTCCCTTACCTTAGGTCCGATTTGCTTCGAAAGTGGTGTGAGGAAGAGAGGGAGGAGGTCCCCTTTTATAAGGGAGGAGAGGGGCACCTTTAGAATAACTAAAAATATTATTTTATTATAAAGCCAAAATCTGTTTTAAATAGCTCCAAATTGATTTATTAAGAAGCTAAGGTGGGGATGGATCTAAATACTCTTATCCAATAGAATTTAGACAAGTTTAGGTTCCTATATTAACCTTATCATTTAGATTTAACATTAAGTTAAATAATTTTACTTTTACCGTGTCTTCTTGTGTTCTTACACTATAAGGTTAATACAAATACTATAACAAGCCAAACGAACCCCAAGTTCATTATTATTATTATATATAACATTATATAAGTCATTTGGTCGAACCTTTGATTTTTAATAATAAAATAACAATTAATAATATAATATTTGTTTTAAAAACTATTTTATGTCAATTTTGACACTATTCAATAGTTGATTTTTTTGAAACTCATAATAGAATGATTACTTCGACCAAATTTAATTAAATCAATCCTAACATGTCATATTAACCTAGAAAATTAGTTTAGTTCATAAAAAGTCTCAAATTATATTTATTTGTGTATTTATAACATCAATTATGTCAATATTTCATTAATAAGATAATTACTGCATCATCGTTGTGTCATAAATAAATTAAACTATTTAATGTCTAAAAATTACAAATAAAATACCATTATGTAGGAAAGCTTTTTATATTTCTAATTAATATTTATAGTCGAATTTATCTTTTGTATAACCCTATATTAAAAATGATATACTTATTAAACATTGATTTTAACTATTTTAACCCTTCTTTAAATAAATTAATAATAAATGTCTTAATCTAATCCAAGTGGGCCTAAATGGTCATATTTTATTCCTAAGGTTGTTTTTGGTCGAATTACACTTATCAAATATAATTAGGACATGTGTTAGGGTAATAATAATATGATTTTTACCCTTAATTACCCTATTTACTTTTAACCGTGGTAAAAAAAGCAAAAAGTTACTATTCACCAAAAAAAAATTCATCTCATTGAACCACATTTTACTTACTTACATCAACCGTGTCTCTTGGATTTTTGAAATTCCACTCACATAAGCGGTAAAATTAAGTTTTATGAAAAATTCATTTTTTTACTACCACAAAGTGGTTTCACTATTCATCAAAAAATGAAAGTTTCCAGAAAAATACCAAAAATTAGGCCTAAGATATATTTGATATTATGAACTCAAAAATGATGTCTATTTTACCAAATTCAAAACATATCAGTTACATTAACTAATTTAAAAAGTAATTCCCCTCATCAAAACAAATGGCGTGTTTTTAAGAGATAATAACTATCAAAAGATTGACACTTGTTTATAATTTGTTTAAATGCGAAATTACATCCAATGACCAACATTGTATTAAATTGTAAAAATATATTCTAAATATACTTTAACACCAATAAAATTATTAATTTATCACTATTAATTATTTTGATTAAAAAAGTTGTTTTTAATTAAAATTTAGTAATTTTCACTACTCATCAGAATATGAAAGTTATCCGAAAAGTACCAAAATTTCATCTTAGGCTAAATTCGATACCCTGAATCCAAAAATGAAATCCATTTTGAGAGATTAAATTTCTAAGATTTTAAAAGGTGTTTATTACTATTCATAACGTCTAGTGTTAATAATATTTTAATAGCATATCGTTGTTTAGTGAAACTCGGTATTGCGTACTACACACGCTATCGAGGAAGGTCGCGATTGCGTGTAATGCAAGGCAAGTCAAGGATGCGTGTTGAGAATGCTCCTTTTTGTGTAGAGTACAACACAAGACATTAATGAAATTAAAAATAATATTTTTCATAAAATCTCAGTGTGTTACATTCTACCCCCCTTAAAATGAATTTCTCCCTCGAAATTCGTCTGGGTTATAAATGGTTTACTATTCGAAAGTTTCTTTGATAGAAACCCACATCGTAAAAAGGAATACAAAAACATGGCTTTAAAAACTAATGTATGAAATGTAACGATTACCCAAATAAACTAATCACTGGGTTTCCACATAGGTGAAAATATGGATATAAAAGAGAAATCTAACCATCATGTTCTGATGGAGAGTGCTAGAGAACATGGCAATGGAAAATCCAGCAATCACAAAGCCATAAATTTGTGATGATCTAAGGTATCTTCTGATTCATCAGATATAAGATCACTAGGACAACATTTTTGGTTTTCAAGATCATTTCCCTAAAGTTGATGAAATTCGAATTAGAAGAAATGCTTTCGTGATTTTGGTATAGTCTCACCATCGGTCGTTCTATGGAAAATTTACACTTCATCTCTTAAAGAAATGAAGTTGAATTTGTCATTCGTGATTTGTTAGCATATCATGTGATAGAATGATGGGTCATTCCATCTATCTCAAACAAAAGGTTAGAAAAGCTATCAATAAAATACATAAGTCCATCTATAGTGAGATTAATCATATATGGTTCTTAAAATGGAATTATACTTCATATATCATACTACTTAATATAATAAAACTAGTTTCTACTAAACATGGACTTCATGTAGGCCAGTGGTAGGCGATAAAGGCCAGTCGCACTTCGGTTGTGGGTTCGATTCCAACGACCTTGTCTGACATGATGGGCTATCGCCCATCCTGTAGGTTGTCCTTTTTCTAAAACTATATTACTATAACATCCCATCAATAATATCGAAAAAACTTCTATCCTTAAACAATACTAACTTATGTCCAACACAATCCATTCCAATATTTAGGCTTATCCATAATACTGAAGTCTACTCTCATAATATAGTGAAAACAATTAATAGATATTTAATACCATCGTTGATCCCCATATATCATAATATATGTCTTGTTGGTCACATTCCAATCATTCAAAGGCCTTAATCATGTATTCTCTTGAATACCCATTAAACCTTAGTGAAAACATGAATGAAGTTAAATGTTAACACTTTCCACATACCAAAATTCTCAAAATTCTATATACTCAAACCATGATATCACTTAGTCATAATATCCATCATGACCTCATGAATACCGGCAAATATTTCATTTTCTCGTTTTCCCTTCATTATGTGCATATCATCTTTTTTCCAAAAATATCCCAATCACTTTCCATGGTTACCAGTACCATAAAATTATTGGAAACCACAATAGACCAATACATAAATATTCCAATACTCCATGATAATATATAAAACATTATTTTGTAATCCCATTACATAAATACTTAATCATTCCACCACATCGTTATCATATTCAACATCACCAATTGTAATCGAATGTGACTTCCCTTTGTCCTTTGCCTTATGTGGTTGCTCATGTCGATCATCACTAACCCTTGGATTAGGGAATTTTTTAGCATAATGCCTCATTTCATTGAACTTGAAGCATTTAAGTGTAGTAGGTTCATTCTGTGTATCCCTTCCTTTATTTGCATCATTAGAAATCTTCCTCCCATAATTGCGGCATTCAAATGTCCGATGACCTTCCTTTCCACATTTGAATCATTTACTTGTCCCTTTAAGACAATCTCCACCATGCTTCATTCCACACTTTGAGCATAAGGAAACATTCATCTTCTTTTCACCATTATTCTGAGATTTCTCCTTGAACTCCATCTTTCGTTTCTTGTCAAAACTATGAGATGGATAAGTAACACCATCTTCCATTTCTACCATGATAGCACAACACACAATTTATTCATAGCCAATGAAGTCTCTTATAGCAAATTCCCTTCGAAGATTTGGTTTTAAGCCACTGAAGAATCGATCAACTTTACTTTCAGGTTGGATGATAAATCCAGATGCATACCTTGCAAGCCTTGTAAAATTTGCTTCGTATATACCAACAGATTCATCATCCTTTTTCTTTATTTTAAGAAACTCCTTCTCCATCTTTGTTCGAAGAATACGAGGGAAGTACTTATTGAAAAATAAGTTCTTGAACTCGTCCCATTCCATGGACTCAATTTCATCCCTTTGCCTCGTATTCTTAATAAGATTCCACCATTGATCAGCATCACCTTCCAAACGATACACTTCTAAGATGACTTTATCATGCTCATAACATTGAAGAACTGAAAATATCTTTTTAGTAGTACTGATCCATTGTTCAACAACAAGTGGATCAGAAGACCACTGAAAGAAGGTGGGTGTTGCCTCATGAAGGACTCAATAGAATATTGTTCCCTTCTCTGCTCATTTGGATGTCCAGAATGATTCATAGCTTGTGTAAGTATAGCAATAAGATTTTTCACTCCATCTCCCATAACATTTGTTTGTTCAGGAGGACAATCATTGCATTGTACATTATATTGATCAACCCGGTTCCTTCGGGTTCCATCCATCGTCTAAAACCCAAAAAGAATAGTGTGAGAGGTAAAAATCACACTAGGGAAAACAATATAATAAATGGGGATTACCTTTAATATCTAACATATTAGGTTAAATTCTAAGATTGTTACCATAGTTCTAGGACTATATCCTATACGTATACTTAACCTTAGAGACATCCCTAAACATACCACAGAAATATCTCTAGGGATCTCACTAACTTTTTCGCATCCTAGTTTCCAAAGGTTGACTAAACCTTTCCTCTGATACCAACTGTAGAGACCCGAAGCTTGACGTACATTGACATTACATTACTTTTGCGGAATACTTAGTACATAACAAAAACACACACACAAGGATCGTAATAGTTTAGTGTATTTGGAAACTTGGAATATAATCTTCTAATCGTGGTGAAAGATCTTCAACATCTCCCATAAAGATCTTCCTTTTTTTACCTAAAACCTTCATTTATATCCTGGGGAAAATAAAACATAAAAGGGTGAGATCAAATGCTCAGTAAGGGTAAACAAAAGAAATATCAATCACATCATTTTCATAAGAACCTACCGTTTTGGAAATCTTAACCTGCAAAAGAGAGCATAATTTCATAACATGGGATAAATCATAGTAGTGAAATGAAATCCCAATAATCATAACTTAAAACATGAAACTTTGTGGCATTCACACATAATCATAAAGAATCATTTCTTATTAGTCAAGACTCATTTCCACGACTATCTTAGTGGACAAAGTCCATTTCTGAACCGAGTCACCCTCGTTTCAGTCCTGTTTCACTGAACCGGTATAACCTACCATTCCAGCCATGTCTATCTCATGAGATATAAAGTCATTACCCATTGCATTGGAGGGAGATATAGGTCCCACCCATCTCATAATGATAGCATTATTAAGTGTGCAACAAAATCATAAATCATACATCATATCATAACCCATGTAATAAAAATGGGAATCTTAAACATCATGAAATCATATAAAAATTCATATAATATAAAAGAATTGAAAAAAATAATTCCATACCAACATAATCAAATCAATGTAATAATAGGGATAAAAATAGAACCCTTTATTATCTTAGATGGAAAATAATTTTGATAAAACACTTGAACTCCATTCTTGAGGAAAATATCTTTTCTACTTCAAAAACATTTTCCTTTCATAACATGTCATACAATTTTAAACTAAAAGAAGTTGATTAAAAATAAACATGAAAACTTGTAAAGTAATATTCTTAAAATTAGTCTTTTAACAATCTATTCATGCCGTATAAGTTAAAAAAACATTATTCTCGTACTTTTATAGGAAAAGTCAAAAAGTACCTCGTACGAAAAACGACAAAATATTCTTTTCATATCTTTTACTAAAAACTCACCGAAGGGTAATATTGGATTTAAACCGTTGTAGGTGGATGGAAATAATATTAAATATTGAGGAAACATGGAATTCGATGTTAAAATATACCCCAGTAAATACCAAAGTATAAAAAATCTTGGATAAAATGAGATTCTGATATTTTCCCTTACCTTAGGTCCGATTTGCTTCGTAAGTGTCCGAACCTCCTCTTCTTTGAAGCGCCTCTTTGAGATCTCCTTTTAGGGAACTAAAATTGGTCTTTGAGGAAGACCAGAACCTCTTGGATGTTTCTAGAGAAGTGTATAAGGGAATTTTGCAGGTGTTGGTAGAGCTTGAAGGCTCAAAGTGGTGTGAGGAAGAGAGGGAGGAGGTGCCCTTTTATAAGGGAGGAGAGGGGCACCTTTGGAATAACTAAAAATATTATTTTATTATAAATCCAAATTCGGTTTTAAATAGCTCCAAATATGTTTATTTCGAAGCTAAGATGGGTATGGATTGATAGACTCTCATCCAATAGAATTTAGACAAGTTTAGGTTCCTATTTTAACCTTATCATTTATATTTAACATTATGTTGAATAATTTTACTTTTACCGTGTCTTCTTGTGTTCTTACACTATAAGGTTAATAAACATACTATAACAAGACAAACGAACCCCAAGTTGTTTATTATTAATATATATAACCTTATCTAAGTCATTTGGCCGATCCTTATATTTTTAGGAATAAAATAACAATTAATAATATAATATTTGTTTTAAAAACTATTTTATGTCAATTTTGACACTATTCAATAGTTGATTTTTTTTAAACTCATAACAGAATGATTACTTCGAATAAAGTTAATTAAATCAATCCTAACATGCCATTTTAACCTATAAAATTATTTTAGTTCACAAAAAGTCTCAAATTATATTTATTTGGGTATTTATAACATCAATGATGTATATATTTCATTAATAAGATAATTTATGCATCATCATTGTGCCATAAATAAATTAAATTTTTTAATGTCTAAAAATTACAAATAAAATACCATTATGTAGGAAATATTTTTATCTTTCTAATTAATATTTATAGTCGAATTTATCTTATGTATAACCCTATATTAAAAATGAAATCCATATTAAACCTTGATTTTAACTATTTTAACCCTTTTTTAAATAAATTAATAATAAATGTCCTAATCTAATCCAAGTGGGACTAAATGGTCATATTTTATTCCTAAGGTTGTTTTTGGTCAAATTGCACTTATCCAATAGAATTAGGACATGTTTTATGGTAATAATAATATTATTTTTACCCTTAATTACCCTATTTACTTTTAACCGTGGTAAAAAAAGTAAAAAGTTACTATTCAAAAAAAATTATTTTCATCTCATTGAACCACATTTTACTTACTGACATCAACCGTGTCTCTCGGATTTTTGAAATTCCACTAACTGAAGCGGTAAAACTATGTTTTATGAAAAATTCATTTTTTTGTACTACCACTTAGTGGTTTCACTATTCATCAAAAAATGAATGTTTCCAGGAAAATACCAAAAAATAGGCCTACGCTATATTTGATATTATGAACTCAAAAATGATTTCTATTTTACCAAATTCAAAACATATCAGTTGCATTAACTAATTTAAAAATTAATTCCCGTCTTCAAAACAAATGGCGTTTTTTTAAGAGATAATAACTATCAAAAAATTGACACTTGTTTATAACTTGTTTAAATGTGAAATTACATCCAATTACCAACATTGTATTAAATTGTAAAAATATATTCTAAATATACTTTAAAACCAATCAAATTAATAATTTATCACTATTACTTATTTTGATTAAAAAATTTGTTTTTAATTAAAATTTTGTAATTTTCACTATTCATCAGAATATGAAAGTTATCCGAAAAGTACCAAAATTTCACCTTAGGCTAAATTCAATACTATGACTCCAAAAATGAAGTCCATTTTGAGAGATAATATTTCTAAAATTTTAAAAGGTGTTTATTACTATTCATAATAGCTAGTTTTAATTATATTTTAATAGCATATCGTTGTTTAGTGAAACTCGGTATTGCGTACTACACATGCTATCGAGGAAGGTCGTGATTGCGTGTAATGCAAGGCAAGTCAAGGTTGCGTGTTGAGAAAGATCCTTTTTGTGTAGCGAACAACACAAGACATTAATGAAATTAAATATCATATTTTTCATAAAATCTCGGGGTGTTACAATGGAGGATACCGTCAATCATCTAGATTAACCCTCTAGATAGAATATCAATGCCTAGTTGAGTTATACATGTCGATTCCAGACACTACATATGGTCATGAATGGATAGACGATCTCGCTCCGGGCCTCTTGGAGGGATGTCGACTCTATCAAAAAAAGTCCTGTTGAAGGGCTCATACACCTATAGAATGAAACGATACCTAACCTTTAGGGGAACAATAATAAGGGGAATTGAACCAAATGAAACATGTCCAAGATATGGTGGAAAAGAGGAAAATTCCATTTTCCAAAAAGTGTATGCCATGTATAAAATTCACACGATGTGTCCTCTGACCCCGGGTACTGCCCATGTAGAACAGCCCGTGTTGTAAAGCTAGATGTGTAGAATAAGATAGTACATGGTGTGTGCTAAGGAGTAAAGGCCTGGTCAGATTGATTTGGGGTTGGCTCGATGTACACTGGCCATGTTCTTATACCCGACCTAAATCCATGTGTGCCGACCCGAGTAATCGGTACATAGGGTGACCCTTGTTACTGGCCTCGCATGGACCTATGGTGGAGTACATGGTATGGTACTCAATCCTATGTCTATGTATCCCATGAATACACATCTAGTCCTACATAGTTTCCTCTTCCATGGCACGTAGGTTCTACACACTATGTTCCGACACAGTGTCATTCTCCCCCTGTCTGTGTACATCCATGAATACACGTCAAGCTTCGAGGAAGGTCCAACATGTCATGTGACTGGGGTCACATGTTGTGTGATACTTATTTGACCCCCGAAACCCTAGATGTCACCTCCAGTACTACATTACATGTTCTTCGGAAGTACACACCATGTATTCCAAAATTTTCCAGAATCGCTGACTTCCACCGTCGCGTCTTCCGTGTTGCCCTGTTCATCGATCTGGTCATCTAATCACCATGAAACTCAAAGGTTTTGGTTTCCCCGACACCATGACAATATTCTCATTGTTTTCAGGCCTCCTATAAATCTCAAAAACACGTAACAATCCACCCCTATGAAGAACACTTGAAGAACTATCTTTCTAGATCCAGTCTGATTCGTCTTCCGTTATTATCGTCACACATCTGCTAGGTCATCGTGACGTCAGATCTTCAATTTGAGATCTTTGCATATCTAAAAGAATTCGCAATGATCCATTGTACTTCACCCACGAAGAATGAAAAGAACACACGAGGAAAATAAATGGGGAACAAATCCAATATGAAAATCGAGGAACGAACTTCTGTTGTCGTTCTTCATGTCGTTGATCCACTCCCATTAGTAGGATCAGACGAATCATAAAAATACTATAAACATTAATCATGTATTAATCCCCAAAACATCCCAATAAAAATCATCCCTATAGAACACACGATACACGGATCAACAAGTTCATGGGTAGGTCTGCATTCGATGTTTAATCCAAGATGGGTGAAAATGAATTGAAATAATAACCCCTACATCAAGAAGGGATCGGTCGCTGATGAAGGGGTCATGCTGCCATCGTCATAGGGATCCTTCAACATCATTTGCACATTAATTCAATGCTTTGATTTGTCATCATTCATCACCATGAGTTCTCTCAAAATCTCCACGGATTGTCCAGAGATTCTATCCACCTTTGACAATGACCAACATTTGATTAACATATTAAAAATAGGAAACACATTTCAGAATTCCATCATGCTATGGAATTAATGAGTGAGTGTTGCTATTTCAGAGAGATTGTGGCATGGCATTAATTAATGAAACAACTTCCCCATCGCTACAATGTAGCATATGTTTCCAAATAAAATAAAATAAACATTGCGATTTTATTTTATTTTTTTACTAAAAACGTCTAAAAAATAAGATTTTCCCTCTACCAGCACCGGTTGATGTTGGACTCATTATTAGGTAAATATTTCGTCTCGGACACAACGATGCCATCAGAGTATTAATCTAAGCACCTATTTAAAAATTTCCCCAACCGAGCACATAAGTCGAATCACATGACTTAAAAAGAGTCCAAACCACCATTCCGAGATCACTCACCCTCAGAATGATATGTTGTCTCTGTTCCTAGTCTCATAATAATTCCATATAATATTTAACAATAAATCACAAAATATATGATACATTACATTTGAAATATTTGTATTGTGATATTAATGGGTCATTCCTTTATATTGTCACATGTAAACCAAGGAATACATATGTTCACCATTCATTCACTAATCAATTTTAATATTCATGAATTTGGAAAAATACGGGCACTGAGTTTCATTAGATCCACCAATGATTATGTCATCTATATACACTAAATACATCATCATTTAATTAAATTCATTGTTGAAAAATATATTTTAATCAACTCCACTATACAGAAAATTAAATTATTCAAAAACATTATAGTCTATTATAACATGCTCATAGTGCATGCTTCGACACATATATCTAATTATTTATCCAAAAATATTTTCTCATCATTGGTAATGAGAAAACAATTGGTTACTCAATATGAACTTATGCTTCCATAAGCCCATTCAGAAATACGGATTTGACCTCAATCTAGAATACAATGAAAGTCTATAGCATTGATATAGCCACGAATAATATCATTTTATATATCCCTACAATAGGTGAAAATGTTTCATCAACATTTATACCCTCTTTCAAGGTGTTACCTTTTTACACTATTGGTTATTTTTTTTGAACCATTACGCCATCTTCATTCATTTTGTTATGAAAAAACCATTATTCATGATTGAATTTTTTATATATTGTTCATGAAAAAATCTCCATTTTCTAATTCATATATATTTGTTCAAGATCATAATTCATATCTCAAACCCAATTCTCATATCCATATTGTTCATGAAATCATTTAGGCTCTATCTCTGATAAGTACGAGGCCTATTTTATAGTCTTCGTTCACATTGTCTATACCTGTGTTGTCTAGTCACCAGTAATGTTTTGTATATATATATTATGTCTTCTCTTTGGTATTTGTGTAAATACCAGTTGATACTCATACTATTCATTATCTGAACCATTTTTTAAACCATCCTCTAGAATTGGAACATTCCCTCTATCTACTTATCTCTTCATCACTAACCTCTTTAGACTGAACACATATTTACTGAATATTTTCACATTCACTTATATACTTATATAAATACTTTAAACAACCTTTTTCATCCATATATTGAACAATATATATGATTTTAGTTTCTTTTAATATCAAAATATATTCCTTTATCTCTGTTGAATTCCAAATCCCGTTTTGTTTGCGTATTAGGAATGAAACACTTACATTTGAAGACATGAATGTTCTTCCACATTAATTTTGTTCCATACCATATCTTATGTGGAGCCTTCTATTCGTATAAACACAAAGAATCTTAGTTTTATGTGTAGAATTATCTCATCATGACTTATTTTCAAAACATCTCTAGAAGGTATTTATAAATGGAAATTGTTTTATCCATGTTTTTGATAATTCAGTTTATTCTCTCATATACACCATTATATTATAGAGTCCTTATTATTGAAAATTAGTGACTTACCCCATGGTTCTTGATACAATACTACACATGGATATTTGTGAACTCCGTTCAATTTTATGTTGGGATATTTCAAATTTTATTCACAAATTAACTTATTAGCTTCCCTGTGATATGTTTTTATGAAACTGTACACCTTAGATTAGTGACTCATAATTACAACCCATGATTTTCTACTAAAATCATCAATGAAGCCAATGTAATGTTTATTATCCACAATATATCCTTGTGAAATTGGTCCATATACATCAATATCCACAAACTCAATAAATTATGTTAAATTTTTCACTTTTACCTTATATTTAATTCAAATGATATTCCCTTGTTGACAAGAACGATGCATATGAGTACAATAACATGATAACCTTGGGGGTTCTGAGCAGTATAATATTTCACTTGATTTTCAAAATATTTTTTGCTCAATTTACCAGGACATTTATTCCATAACCTATTTTTTTCATTTCATTGAAAACATAAATCTTCCTCTCTAATCAATGGGTAGAGATTCCCCTTTACAAAATTTTGTTAAAACACAACTAAACCATATTTGTCTATAAAGTCACACATTTTATTTGGAAAGCATATGGAATTTCCCAAAACATATAACTGACTTACACATAGAAATTTTTGACTGAGACCATGAATATTTAATTATTTATCACGTCTCATGTCTTTCCCCCTAAACATGGCTTTTATAGATTTAAAAATCATTAATCCTTAATTTTTTAATAATCTTCTGATTCATTCTATATTATACCTAATTCCAGTCCCTAGATGCTTACTTTTTACCATTTGAGATGTTCATTCAAATTCAATAATCTATATTCCAATTCATTCCGTTGCTTTTAATGAAATATCTTCAACCACTTAATGATTATCCCTTTTCTTTTTTAATCCAATGTTTTCATGTCATACCGAGTATGTATTGTGAATCATTATCTTCATCAATGTATGATGGGACAAACATATCTTTCAATGTTTTAAACTAATTTTTCATTTTCCAATCATTTGATGATATATTGAATTTATTCTTACTCCCAAAATCCTTCTAATTTGTATCCTTTCTATTGATTGTTGATGAGAAATATAATTTCTTATGCGTGAATCATCCACACCAGAAACAATAAGAAAAATATATTCTTGGATATTGATTTTTTTGTGGATTCCTCTGTTGGTCTGATTCACATCGTTAACAATGGGAAATGAAACAAATGTGTTTTTTGTATCTCATTTTTCCACAATAATAAAATCGCATGTGTGGTTCATTCATATGTAGAAATACTACACTATTGATTCTCCATGTGGATCTTAGAATCTTCTAGTTCTGATTCATACAAAAATAAATATTCAATCTCAAAGTTGTATATTTTTGTCAAAAATCCACCATTACTACATAAGTTTGTGTTCAAACCTCATACAAGCTATATCATTCTGATCAAACATTTTTCATTCATGAATCTCCATTTCCAATTTCACTAAAACATTAAAATTTACTTTTCATTGTTCCCTTTGTATATTTCATTGTTGGATTTATGAGTCTCTCGTAATCATTAAAATTCTTTCATATACTAACAAAATCCTCTTAAAATTCATTGACACGTTTGATTTTATCATTTCCAGTATTAATCAAACTATCAATTTCTATTTTATATTATATTCCATTGAGTTTTACTCCACAAAATTTTATGATATCTCTAGAATTTAAGAGTTATTATTTTCAATTTCTTCATTTAGATAAGAATTAATTTTTTCTTAATGTTGCATATAATGTTTTGAAGCACAAAAAACATTACTATATTTATTTTTTTTGGATCGCCAAATGTCTCTCTCTCTTTGAGTGTAACTTCTAATTACACCTGAAGGTATAATCTTACATCATATTATCTTTCTTCAAGGTCACTTTCATCTATAGTTTGGGAATTCTTGATAACTACCTCCATATCATCATCTTCATGATTTTTTTTACACAAAACATTCTACATCAGATTATTCTTAACTATCATAATATTTTGAATATAGATTATTCTTTTGGAATAATTGTTTCTCTGTACATCTACAAAATTTAACAATGCTTGAATACATATTCCATGAAAATTTTCAATTTTTTAATTAACATCATCAATCATCTTAAGGAACGTTACTAATAAATATGAAATATTTCCATAGATAAATCTTACATGGGGTAGTTTAACATTGATCTTTCCTATTAATCATTGAAAATTTTATGATAAAAATAAATGACATCATAAAAATTTTCTTCTTACTGATTATCTTTAATAGTGACATATTTCTTGGCCTTGAATCCCACTTCATTTTTACATCCACATTTACACCACTTCATTATCATCATTTCACAAATTGTATGAAAAAATCATATTGTGCCAGCTATCCAATGTTATCTCCTTCAAATCATTTTCTTCTAGTAAAGAAAAATTCCTATTATACTAATGTCTTAGTTTCCTCAAGATGAAAATAAAAATCATAATATCTTCGATAATTTCTCCACAACCACACATGTCATTGAAAGAAATAGTCACATTGATAATGAATGTATCATCATGTTCATTTTTGTGAATTTCTATATCCTCATTTTTGTACCATTGTACATGCAACATTTTTTCAACGAATTTTGTGTCACCACACGAAATATTAAAAACACATTCCCACAAAGAATGTGATGAATTACATGACATCAAATTCATATATATTTCACTGTATTGGGATCCGCACAAATCATTGATTCCTTTAGCATCAACATCTAGAACCCTTCATTTTGAATATGATAAAGAACCTATGTCGATAATACTCCATGAATAACTACTTTAATGTCATCAATACCAAATGACTAGAAGTTTTTTTCATCCAATTAATCCATAAATGAAAATTGCTCCCTTCGAATATCATAATCACACTATGATTGAAAACCACCATTTCTTATACTAATAGAGAACAAATTTCTTTCAATATTTAGCATTGATACCAATTTTTTCCCAATTAGTAATAATACCCTAAGTGGGTGATTCATGGTATGAAAAATTGAAAAAACTTCCCATCAGTATCATGTGATGTTGTTAGTCTAGACAATCTTATCTATAAATCACATATTATTTTTTGAACATAAATTACATCAAGAATGAGGCACAAAATTTTTACTTGATTCACCCTCAATGGGTTATGTCAAAGGAGAATAGAATGATGATGTGATGATTTAAATAATACACTAAGGCTCACAAACAAATTACATGGTTCATTCTAGATCACATCTATGTTTTGGATCACAACCATTCTAATGTTTGCTGTTATATCACTACATTCCCAAGGGTTACTCCTATGTCTTTTTCACTGGCTCACCGTGGGTGTAAAGGATCACCTTCTTCTTCCTTTACTAAATACTCTAACAAATATGCAAATATAGTTTATGGACTTATAGGTCCCTTCATAATCATGAATTCACATATCGTGAATTATATATAGACTCTATGTTGATGTTTTACAATTATTCATACTGCTTGTATTCAGAAATTTCATTCATGAACTGTTTTACTCCCTTCACTAACAATCTTGAATTTTCTGTGAACTGTGTTGTACAACATGGTGCATGTTCTTCATTGATCAACTCTTCTTCCAAGTACTTTCCCAAATTTTAAGATAGATTCTTCTTCCACATATGCCCATTATATAATAGACTAGTTTCCATTGAGGGATACATTTCCATGAAACACCTTTACCCAATATTCCATGTAAACATCCTCCACCGTGGAAATAATCTCTCATGAACTACTTCACCCTCCATAGATTATCCAATCATATACCACTTCAGATCAGGTAATACTCCCTCATGTACCATATTATAAATTGATGAATTTCTTCCTAGAGTGATGATATAATCTAATAAATTTACATCTACTTACTCATCTGATTAGAGTTCATGTATAGGAATATAGAAATACAAAACACACAAATCCAAACAACCAAAAACATCAATGTTGTATAGACCTCAACGTATTCAGTGATATGAATTCTGTAGAGAATATTTTTTCATTGTGAAAGATGAAATCTTCTGCAAATAAAAACCCATTGCGGTTCAAAAATCACCACCTCTATTTCTCAATTGATGAGCCTCTAAAAAACAATTATCCTTCCACAAACTAGAATCTGTAAAAAAAATCACAATGTGGTTTGTGTAGCTCTCTTCGTGGTCTGAAAATAGATACTATGAAAAAATCAAACCTTTTCAGATTTTCCTTCACAATTTCACATACCACATTTTCTTCCATTAACGGTACTTATTTTTCCATAAATTGACCACTCCATTGAGAAAAACCTTCATTTTTCAAAAAACAATCCTTGGAGTTTGAGGCCCAAAAATTCAAAAAACACTATGAAACTACGCAACCATAAAAACATTCTTCTGAAACTCAATCCAAACTAATTTGATATTTTTTGGAATTTATAACAAACCAAATCAACACATAAACACCACGAAAATTCATTGAGGTATTTTTACGAAACACTTATGATATACCAGATTGAAGTTTTCTTATAATTATGTTTCGATGCAATTTGGAAGAATTTTTATCAATAGACACATTCCGAAAGTATATTTTACAATATTTCATGTTCTTGGACTAAGAGATTATATTGAGATAATTTTATGATCTCTCATGTATCATTTGTAATATATTGTCTTAGTTTATTTTATAGGTTAACCATACATGGGATCCCTTATATAGTGTCTAGGTAATACATTCGTGGGTAGAGAAAAAATTCATCTACACATACAAAAATATAGGATAACCATTACATTGTTATATTTTATTTCATGATAACTCTATATTTTTGGTTTAAACGGATGATTCAATTGTGCATCAACAGTTTCTCAATTCACTAAAATATGTATTGTGGTTATCATAGGGAAGTGAAAATTTTTTGACTAGAAAAATCAATCTATAACAAGGTGGTGGCCTTACTCTAAATTGTATGTATGATAACTAAATGAAAAGTGTATGTTCCTAGCTTAATAAACATGTAGACACATGAGATATAGTGTGAAAGTGTATTATACTCTTCTTGTATCTCATATAATAAAAAAATCATGTAGTGTTCTCCTATCATGTAAGAGTTTTTAAAACCTAGTTAAACTTTGATTATCAAATTTTATTTCATTATTTTCGGACAGTCAGGAGCATTGATCATTTTTTTGGTCACAGGTATTGTGAGAATCATCATAGTACATGCGAATATATATCATTATGTATATACTAACATGAAAATTATATTTATAAAAAATTGTAATGATTTTCTACTACATATGATTATGTATCTGGATCAAAATCACTATCTGGTGAACATTATCAAAACATTTTTGTTCAATTGATATAACATGTAAAGGATTAGGTTTTGTTAAAGGGTTCTACACAAATAAAATAATATATTATATATTGTTTTTGGATTCTACTATACTCACAATATTCAGGTAATTTACCCACCTGGGATCTCATGTTATACATTTTATTTGGTTTAATGTTTTTTGTGTTGTTAAATCATAGGAATGGATTTTTTAATTGATAAGTATAATTTAATAGACATTCCCATTTAGATATAGTATTTATAATATCTTATGGTATAGAAATATTAGGATGCTCCTTTATCCAGAAAGTGTTAACTATAAAAGGATGAATCAGAATGAGTGTTGTTTCATAGGAATGAATAATCCATAATAATAAAGGATCGTTTCCAAAATATTGAATTCATAATTAAATAAAAGAAAACTAATAAAGTGGTTATGAAATCATTAGAAAATATATAAGGGTATCTAACATTCTGTAATAAAATATCCCTATTGAATAGAATGTTAAACATAAGTTAATCGAATGAAAGCCTTTTTTTGGCCATTTGTGTGAAATAAATATGATTCAAGGGATACTCGTAACAATGAAGATGAAATTAAATGATGATTATTGATCATTTATTATTTTTCCATAATTCAATATTGTTGCGATTCCATGATTACCAATGTGATAAAATTGATAGGGAAGGCAGAACATGTGTATGAAGATACTGAAAACTTGATTGTTAACGATGAGTTAAGGTAGAATAGAGTTTAGATAATACTCAAAATTGATTCAGATAATACCATTTATTGATAATTAGTTCATCAGGTAGACATTCAATAGATGAAATACATATAAGATATGTCCTAATGAAGATTTGATGGAATTTTGAAGGGTTTAGATCCTACATGCTGGCTTTTTGGAAATAATGTACATATCATGAAATATTATAGAAATATATTAGATGCATGAGCATTTATATATAATAAAGACATAATTTAAATAGTTGTAGGTTACAACTTGATATTGACAGTGTACATTTCATAGAAATTATAGTTTATATAATTATGGGAATATTTCGATACAATTAGGGAGTGAGGGTGTATGTTTGATTCTGCAATGAGAATCATGGGAAGTGTTGGTATAATACATGATGAAGCTTTAGATATAATTAAGAATAGAGATGTGAATATTTGAATGAAAAATAAATGTTTATTATAAATTAAATATGTTCCATGTCTCTAGAATAACATCATATTAATGAGAAAACATGGTGTTGGAGGTTTCAAAATGGCCATTTGAAATGGTTTATCAAATTTTAGAAGAGTTTTCATAGTGATTTATATCATTGTAAATAATGGATCCATGTATCGTATAGGATTAAGTGATGGAGTTAAGGATATCAATATTACCCAATTGAAGAATATAAAATTTTGGAACTACATGTTTGGTCAACCTAGGGAGATAAATAATAATGTGTTATCATTGAATAGAATACTTAAACTCAATAACAAGGACATTGGACAATTAGATAGTTCTAATTTAGGAATATAAATGAGTGTATTCTTCAACTTTGATGGATGGAATATCTGTATGTGAAGGATATAACATTATCATTAAGATGTTTGGGGTATATCAAGTTATCTTATATAATATATCACTAAATTATGTGACCTTTGTTGGCAATTTTACTCTATAGTTGTGAACTTACTTCTAAATGATTATATCATACATATTTTTCCAATTATTTAATTGAATATTTTGGTAAAAAAATAGTGTCGATGACTGTTAAAATATATCTAGAAACATAATGGTGGGGAATTCACTAGGAAAAAATGTTTTAATTTTTGTAAAAATAATGGAAGAAAGTAGAAAAATAATTTTTAATAGACATAAAAAAATGTAATAGAAAATGATATGAATTTGAATGTGATTGATGAATTGTGGAGTGAGAAAATTCACATTGAAATTCTGAATGGAATTCGGTTAGAATCATTGAATAAAAAATATTTTGTAGTGAATAGGGGTCTTGCTTCAGACATAGTACAAGAATATCCTGAGAAACACTAGCATAGCTTGAAATCATATTACAATTGTCTACTTATATTTGTCTTTAATTTTTTTTAATATTTATTATATATGTAGAGATATGTTGATGGTGAAATAAATATAATTTTTTCTTTTTAGTTATAGTGATGTGAACTATTGTGATCATATGTGGGATGATAATGGAAAACATGTCATCTAGAGGTTAGATGTTATTTTCAATGAACATATTATATTGAAACATTAAATTAAGGTTGATAAAGAAGTTTCAATAATTCAAATACCAATGATTAGATTTACTAAATGGTATTTACAAAAAACCATCAGTCCAGTTTTTTAAAAGATATATCAAATGATTGAACTCTATTTTTTGGGTATTCGATAATGTATGATCTAAAATCCAACAATTAAATGTTGATAATCTGGAAATAAAGCCCTCCATAAAATGATCATATAATCAGTTACCATATGTATGCCTACCAGGTTGTGTGAATCAGGAAACAAACTATAGATATATAGATAATATCCACTTATATCAGAAAACATGTTCAATGGCTTGGGACAATATTGGAATAGTAACATCTAATGGAAATAGGTGAACCATATAGTTCAAAACACCACACATAGAGTGTTTTGAAGTGAGAGTTATACATTGAAGTGGAATTTTTTGCATTAATTATCAAAATTACATGGGAGATGGTCGATTTAATATATAAAAATTGGGCTCTGGAAAAAAAATGGGTTTTTTCATTTGAAAGTGGATGTTGATGGAATTAAGAGAAATAAATCTATGTTGGGGGGTAAAAGGAATTCAATAAAAATAAGGAATGGAATATTCTAAATATTTTTCATTTCTGAAACAAAAAAATATTCATATAGTACATGCCAATTTTTCATCTGATTATATACACATAGAGTAGATGGATACAAAATAAAAAATATATGAATATTTTTAGGAAAATTTTAATATATATTATAGGAAGGTTTTTAAATTTCATTTTAAGGTGGATTTTTGTTATAGGTTAAATGTAGACTATATGTCTTGATCTAAGATAATAGATAATGGAATAAATTTTTTAAAAATTACATGATTAATGAATTTTTTTGTTGATGTGAATCTGATAAATCATTTTCTAAAATGAATTGGATTATGTACCATATCTTATAAATTTTCTTATGTGGATGTTATGCAGATTTCATATACAAAGATCCAATTAAATGAGGAATTTAAGTTTAATAAATAAATAATAATTTTTATGATATGTCTTATGAAATCTAAAAAAATATTTGGGATGATAATTTAGAGGGATAATAATGATGAAATATTTTTTTTCCTAAAAGCAATGAATAATGAATGTCATATAAAATTAAGAATGAAACATTTTATATTTATTGAAACCCATCACATCAATCACTTTAAAATTAATAAAACATAGTACCCATCAATATATGATGATGTACATCATTTAGATATGGATCCATATTATTCATCTATATGGTAATTTATGTATATAATGGTTTTCAGGTGACCATATATTTCTATTACAATGGATGATGTCTAATGTTTCAAGTAAAATCATATAATGAATAAAAAAACTAAATTAGATAATATTATACATGGAATGATTAGAATATGAAATTTTATGTTTTTATGATTTTGACCAGTTAAATGTTTCTTTAGATGTTGATTTTTCAGTGTGCGTTGGATTGTGAAAAAGTAATATAGATTTTGTATTTACAGCTAGTGAAAAAAATGTTGGTTGGATTTCATGATTGAAAAACATGGTCACATATTATACTAATGAATTAGAATTCATTTCTAACACCAATGTAGAGAATGATAATATATAGTTAATATTCATGCTGATTGAAAATGGATAGGGATCAGAAAGAAGGAGCTAATTTTTTTGATAGAGTGTAATCCATCATTCCCATAAGACAATGTTTCATTCAAGAAATAAACACATTTGGATAAAATATTATTTCATATGAAGTATTCTGTAGTATAATTTGTTGGATATTAATAATATTGTTTTGAAGTTAAATAAAGAATATTTTTACAATGGTGGATGTAAAAGATATCATGAGGCAGCATTGTGACTATTTCAGACTCGATTGATTAGACTAAATTAGGGACATTGTATTCATCATATATATGATTGGATTATGTGATACAATAAAGGAGATTGATAATATATTAAATTAATTTTTAAGTGGTATATTTTATGGTTTGTGGAATATTCCTTTAGGTTTCATAGGCCTCAATTTTCTAGATAGTGTGTATCAGGAATATATTTTCAGATAGACTACATTGATGTTTTGGTAATTTGGTGTTTCAATGCATTTAGGAAGAAATATTTTTATTAGAATGAAATTACATTAGAAAATTGTCAGTTGGAATAGTGTTATCAGTTTTATGGTTTTTTGAGATGATATGATGACCATATTGATATCATCATATATATATTTTATCAGTTAATGTAAATAGGCTACCCTTATGTGGGTATCCATTCACAATAAAGAGGATGGAATTATTTGGGTATAGTAAACCCGATACTACCCTTATAGAAATAATATACATGTAATTACACAACTATATATTCTTAATGTCTAAGTGAATATTATTGGTTGTAATGAAAAATATAATTAGGTATCAATAGTTTCTCGAGTCAATGGAATGTGTCCCATGAAAATTAGAGGGAACATGAACATTTTAGATGAGAATAATACATCTATAATGAAGTGGTTACCAAGATCTTATTTGTCTATAAAATAAATATATAATTATGTTGTTTTTAAATCATAATAAATTTTTAGAGACAATAAAGAATGATAGAATGAGTTTTGTATTCATTTGGTGACTCCCATTACATAAAATTATTACAGTGTTCTCTCAGGGATGTAGGGCTTCATGAAAACCTTGTTAAATTTGGATAATCCATTTTCATTAACAATGTGTGAGAAGTGAAATTTTTTAGATTATGAATGGTGGTTAGGTTTTAATTACCCTCAGTATTTCCATTTCACAAATATTTGGTGGTGGATATTAACTAAAGAACCCTATATCTAATAAAATATTGGGAAGATGTTCTACTATATTGGTGAATTTTTTTGGATGGAAATCACAATCTGGAGACCATTTTCCCTCACGGATCTTATATTGGATTGAAATAATGGTGGTTATTGTTTTATTCAATGATTCTCCTCTAAATATATCCTTTTAATACCAACAATTATTCAACTATTCTCTATGACATGTTATATTCTAACATATAAACATCACATAAGTTTTTATAAATATTATCACTTTAGTGTATCACCCAAAAATGAGCTCATATGATCTTACAAATATGAAAAAATCATCACTCATCATGATATTCTTCAGTAATAAGTTTTACCATTCAATTAACTCGATATTTATATGTTTTTATTATTATTTATGTTCTAAAATAATGCTTGT
The DNA here is from genome assembly GCA_963277665.1 of Viscum album. Taxonomy (NCBI): domain Eukaryota; kingdom Viridiplantae; phylum Streptophyta; class Magnoliopsida; order Santalales; family Viscaceae; genus Viscum; species Viscum album. The sequence goes on from OY728137.1 coordinate 1,380,979,478, forward strand.
TATATGAATATTTTATTTATCCACTAACATTAGTACCCTATTGACCTAACACTTCTACATTATATAAAATTCCGCTTCATATTTATCTAGAGTGAGTTCTTCTGAATCATCACCAAAACCAACTCTTATATACATATTTTTAATACACTAAGATATATATCCATAATATTCACTATATATATAGGACACTAAGAATTTACATTACTAGTTATAAATATGAAATATCCATAACTAATTCTTTTCCACTGTATCATTTAATTCCACCTCGCTTTTTTGTATTTGGGAATTTCAATTATTATCATTATTCCACATTCCTCTCAAAAATATTTCAAATTAGAAATTATAGGAGTTCTTATTCTTTTCTATTTCCATTTCATTTTTCGGTTTTATCTTAGGTTAATTAGAATATTATACAGTCACCAATCTTCTTCTAGTTGGAAATCATAAATCCATATCATATCTTATTAAAATATCTAACATTATTGATCTTATTGAATTATCATGATACCCCACCTATAAAAATTGATCCATGGACCTAAACTTCTATAATTATGTCTATCCATCTCAATTTTAATCAAATATTTTAAAATAGAAAACATAATATTTTAATTATTTTATTTAACATCATATTTAGACAACTCAATTCATTATTTGATCCATTATTTTTCATTTTAAATGTTCACACCATTATACTAATACTCTATCTCAAAAGATATTTGAATTCCCAACAAGTGGACTTCATCATATACCATATTCAACATCCTTCTTGTATCAAAATATACATCCTAATATTTATTTTCATTTGATAACACCACATAGTAATCAATTGATTTCTAAATACATCCAAAAAATTATGATTATAGAGTGGTCATATTTATTATCCATACTAGAATGGATAATCATCAAAAATAAATTACAATTATATTATTAGTGATTTATATTATATTATATCTTCATCTTTGTATGAAAAAAAATCTAAATTCATTAGTGTCTTGAAATTATATTTATTATTGAAATCTACACCACCTTTAAAAATTTAATTCATACTAAATTTTTTAGTATATTTCACGTAGAAAATAAATCATAAAGGCTAGATATATATCATTTTCACATCACTTTATAGAAGACAATAAAATGGTTAAAAGTTTAAAACATATTAAATATACCACAAAAATGTTTTCAATGATAGCTAAAATATGGTTACAAGATCAAAAATCAAGGTATGGTCATGAGATTAAACATTTGTCCAATGTATTAACCCAGAGAAAAACATTTTAATCATCATCATGAATAGTTTTTTAATAGAAAATAGCTCTTCATTTACATAAGCTCAATATTTATCCTTATGCTTTCAATTGCGAATTAATGATACTTCGAAAAGGTTATGGATGAACAATATGTAAATTCTAGATTTACTCATCACCTATACATATTTTTTGGAATTACAACTACATGGATCTATGACACACAAAACCTCAATTTTTCTTCAATATATTTATGAATGTTAAAATTTACCATAGCATATATCATGAATCATTAACATCCCATTATTTTTTTATTATTTTCTTTTTACATATATATAAATTTTTAATTAAATATTTTATGATATATACTACCCTAAAATCGTAATTATTAAAATTTACCCTTTTTTTTAGATAATATTTTCACCTAAAAATTATTTCTTCTACATATAAATATTATTTAACTAATCAAAAACCACAATCAACAACTCAAAAATATATGTATCCATTTTTTTTAATATTTATTTCCTTTCCAAATGATCAACACAATTCCCATGAAATATGGCATAGATGATCTCCAAATTGAGTATGTTCTAGGAAAGAAACATTATTCATCGTTCTAACATCCAACTATGTCATAATTAAGCATTATCCATCTGCTATAAAACAATGATATAATGAATAAATTTCAGTTAGTAAACAAAGATGGATTTTCTATCCCATATAAAGCACACAGAGTCAAGAATTTTTTATATATAACTTCCACGTACCTTATCATATTTTTAAAACAAAATGTATCATTAAAAATTAAATATTATTTATACAGGGTGCATCTCAATGTGGTGTATCTTGGTATTTAAGTATAAAAATATATTTCCATAATCTATATCTTGTTTATTAATAGAATTTTCATTTGTAGTTGTATCCTACTCCCATATTATTTACCCATAATGCATGATAATTTCATATATTTGATCAATACTCAATTCCATAACTTATTTTTCTATGACAAATATTGTCATGAACATAGAAAAACAATAACACTATCCAAATGAATCATCAATATCCCTCTTTCTATTTTCTATTAATACATTTCATTTCAACACTCATATGATGCATATGAATCATTAACAAAAATTATATCTTCCATTCCCCCTAAATATAATGAATAGAAAGAGAGAATGTTTTTCTCCATTTTAATGTAAGGGTACCATCATATTTTTAATATATTACTTAATTTCCACTTCATCAAGCAAAATCCTTAGATAATGGAAGAACCACCATGTTATTATAAATGAAAAATTAGCCAGTCTTCTCTACATATATGTGGGCCATCCTAGTTTAGAAAAAATATTGAATTTACAGAATCATCATGTATGATGATTAACATTTCTCAATGTGATACCAATAAAAAATATTATGATACATACAAAATATAATATTAAGGTATTAAAAAAATACACCCATCATCACCCATAACAACAATGAGATTAAATGAATGATGTTTTGAAAACCAAATTTTTTTAATAAACCACCTTGTTAAAAAAATAGGAAAATAATAACGAAAATATAGTGAATATAATACATCCACAACATAAAATGTTGAGGATGAAAAAAATTATAAATCTTAATAATATTTTAAATATCTAGATGCATTAACATCTTATTTCTTTCCCAAAAGTGTTGTTTCCTATAATTCATCCCCATTGAATTTTTCTACATAAAATTTTCTTTGTTAAATAATGATAATAGATGAAATTTAAACCAATTGTAAAATTAAAAAAAATTATATTTTATAAATGGTTGTTTTCTTTTATTCCAGATTCACCATTAATTACATTTTAAAACCAAAATTATTGAAATAAGGTGGAATTCATTACTTATTTTTTTTGTAGTACTAGGACTTATACATGTTTCTCAACTAATATTTCTTCATCATTTCAATATTGATATTTATTGTTTTCTTAATAAATATATCTTTTTTACGATTCGATATTTATTTCATTTTTTGAAACATGATATTCATTACAATTTTATATTCATTCTAAGGTAGATTATATTTATTTTATTAAGATTTCAAAATAGTGTATCTTTTTGATGATTACTCTAAACTCATTTTTTATTATATATAATATATATATATGTTAAATATATCATTATGAAGTATCAATTACATTACCATAAGATTATAATTATTCTCCATGTCTATTATGAAATCAGGGGCCAATGGCTAGTTACACTTTTTTAAAATATTTACATCTATTATAATAGTGTGTTCATACACTTTTTAGAGTGTTTCCAATTTTATTGAACATATATAAAATTATTCATTTCATCAATATGGAACCACCCTTCATAAACTACTCATATATATTTATTTTCTTTTTGGGAGTTTTATTCTCAATATGATTCTTCATAAAATTCATCACTAATGTGGGATTTGAGAACTAAAAATAAATATATTGTATTCCATTATTTTCATCATCCTATGTGGAATAACAAAAATGATTATACCATAATTTTTCACAGAAATCACTAATTATATTTTAAAAATTACATATTTTTTTAAAATAATTATACCTATTCTTCTGAGATAGTTTTTCTCTTTTCTATTATCCAATATTTTAACCAGTAGAATTTTCCTTTATTACACCCTCAATTTATGGGATTATATTATCTATGTATATTGAAATATTAGGCCAAAACTCCATATCATTGTTTGTAAACATCAAAAACCATAAAAATTATCCTAGAAAAAATAACCTTTTTTCATTTTCCTTTGTTTATTCAGCCTTTACAGATTTATCTAATTAATAATTATGTGACACTTCATAATTTTTATAGACAGTTATAAAATCATTTCTAAGGTATATCCTATCACATTCACCCTTGAGGGTGAAATGTGTGTCTAAATAATTTTATCCACCAACATATGTAAATATTTTACATTTTTTACAATAATATTTGATAAGATTGATTATGTAAATACATTTATTTTAAGAATTTGTATGCACTCCTAAATTATATTATAGTCGAAGGTTCATTAATAGTCCTAAACTTCCCTTTACCACAAACATATGTCCCATAAAATGTAATCTACATCATTGAATCATGAGTCTTAAAACCTATCTTCTTAGAACCATGTTATGATTCATTATTATAATTTTCTTTAGTTTCAACTCTAGATCAAGAGACATTTAATAGATAGATTTATTTTCTTTAATATCTTATCTAGGATTTTTTCCCACAAAATAATAATCTTTTGTAATATATTCATCCGGAATATTTCCTATATTTAGTACCAAATTATATAGAACATTTAATAAACAAGATTTCAAGTCCATCTATGCTTATTTATATATTTTTAAATTATATAAAGTTTCAATATTAAAAAAATAACATAATAATTAAAAAAATTATCACTATAAGGAAATTCATAATCTTTATATGTTAAATAATGTATTTATTTATGAAGTGAAAATGATTCACCATATTAATTAATCAATAATTAGATATATTTTTATTTAATAACCATCTTAACCGATGTATCTTTTATTAAATTATCCACAAGATACAATTGTGATTATCAATATGTAGTGCATTAATAAATATATCTATATGTATGATAATATAAATTGGCGATATTTCATGAATAATTTTAATTTTTTAGTAAAAACACTGGGGGATTTATCATTTTAAATCACAAAAATTTATACAAAGATTGAACAAAACCTCAAAAAATAAATATCCATCAGTGTGTTTAATGGATAATTTACCACTATAGTCTCTTTAAATAAGTGGAAAATACTGTTTTTTACTTTGAGTATATCCTCACATTTGTATTCTTAATTTTAATCTGATTTCTTATAGTCTTCAAAGAGACATCAACTGAGTAAAAAATTAATTTAATCAATAATTTTAATGTGAGTTTTTTAATTAATATTTTAAAATACACCCCTAAATAAATGAAAATAAAATATTTTGGAGTATCAAAATAGATCAGATTTGAGGATAACACAATTTAGATATGAACTAAAATTCCAAACAATATCTTCACAAACATCTTGGAGAGGAGGAAACAAATCTTTTATGGAATAATTTTTATAAAAAAAATAAAGATTTTGTAAAAAACATTTGGAATTTAATCCCTAGTTATAATTCTTCAATATGGATTTATTTTATATTTAACCTACAAATTATTATCTACATCAAATAAAAGTAAAAAAAGAATGAATTAGACTATTTTTTGAAAAGGCTCGATACTAAGACCTACTACTTTACTTGAAATGTCATTAATATAAATAAATTATTCTATAATATAAAAGATATAACAATAATTGGTTCTTATATTTCCCACAACAATACTTCTATAGTACCATAAAAAATATAAATTTCTACTTCTCTCAGGACACCTTTCTACAACTTCAGACTTTGTTACAAGATTAGAACTGTGATCACTATGAATACACCATGTCATAATTTTTATATGTATTTCCATAATATATATATATATATATATATGATTTTTTTTTAATAAGTTGAGAATATCTACATAGGATGCCACTTCATTAATAATATTCACAGATTTCTTATCAACTGTAGCTCCTTTGAACGCCATCAAGTCTTCAAGAATACAATGCAACTCAATCACTACTAATAGATCATTTCTAAATTCTTTCACTTGGATACCTCAAGAAATTATGAGATATTTTTTTTTTCAATCCTAGAATATCATCATAATTCATCATGTTCTTTAACACTAAGAAATTAAAAAATACACACTTGGGTTACATTGACCTATTTTTCTTCATCTAAATCACATGTAATAGTGTAAATTGTATGAATATATTATTCATTCTTTAGATTCAATACCATGAGGATTTTAATATTTTTCATAGGCTAGTAACTTTTTTAATATTTATTTGTATGGAGTTCATATAAAAATTCAATGAACTATTTTTTATGGTTATTGATCTATCAAAAATCAAACTCTCTCTCCAATACATTATATATATATATCACCAAAAAATATGTATTACTTATAATAATATTAAAATTCAAAAACATATTATGTGCCCATAATAATATTTAATTACTACATGATTTTTTATATTGGTGTGTTACCATGATGTTCATTATTTACTTTTACCACTTAAATGGATGTCTCCTAATCAATAATTTATATACGATAACAATTCTAATTTAATTTAATTTCTCTTTTATATATTATTTGAATAAAAATATTCTCGAATATTCCACATTATTATTGGTCTATTGATTATTTCAATACCCGATCAAATAGAATTATCAATATTAGAATATCTTACTAAATTCCTTAACTCCACTAGTTGTTGAAATTTCTATCCTAACATCACCTTTTTCTCTCTCTCTAGATCAATATATTTTCTAATGTCTTTTGATATTCAGGATTTCAAACATATTTCATATAAAACATGTCATATTTAGTAATCTCTATTATATGATTTATCAATTAATATTCACTATAAATGTTCCAACATTTCTAGATCATTGATCTCTAAAAGGATATTTTTAATATCTAGAAAGTTGAATTAAATATGTCCCTTATTCAAAAAAATTCATTTTTCATAATAAGGAAAATTCTATTTATTTTAATTTTAGATCAACATACCTAGAATCATTTTATTTCTCAATATGTAAAAATATTATAACTATTTATCTACCATGTATATTATCCTATCATGCTTTTATTTTCATATATAATATTTCAAAAACAATATATTTTTCAATTTAAATATCTCTCATATTCTTCCATGAATTCATATCAATCTAAATGATTGTGTTTACCTACATTAATTCAAGAATTTTCTTATATACACAATATTTGGATTCTATTATACAACATATTAATGTATATTTCACTCAATAGATCGACCAATAAAGGATCAATGTAGATCAACCACACATTTTATAACAAGATAACATAAGAAAATTTTCAAACATGAAAACTGGGCGGACTATATCTAAAAATTCATTGGATTGACTATGTTACATGAGGTCAGGATATATAAATTGTGAGAAAAATATTATGATTTACCACATTGATTTTTTTAGTTCAAACAACACACTTCCATTACAAAACCTTAATATGTTACCTTATGTATCACTTTGTGAATATATGTTACATTTATTTATGTTAAGTATGGTCTTCACATAAACATTATAATTTTCTCATAACATTTAAATAGCTTGGTGATGACCTCTATGTATACGTTTGGAAATTACATGGCCTTTGTTTTCATCTATTACTCTATCATGAGTCTACATTTACCTTTACACATCTCAATCATCTTAGTATGACCTTTACATACATAATAGTTTACCTTTAAATAGGTATAAATTTTTTTCCTTTACATACAATAAAAAATTAACCTCTAGAACCAGCATAATCGTAAATTTATATTAATATATATCAATATTTCACCTCAAAATTATTTCATCCCTCTATATGATTTCATTAACATTACTATTGATACTCCCAAAAAATAAATATCTCCATTCAAATTTGAGAGCTTATAATTCCTTATCAAAAACTTTAACACAGTTTTTAAGTACTAATTCATCCTATGAAATCATCCTTATGTATTTTCAATGAATTACAATAACTCCACACTTCCATCATTGTAATCAGGATGAATTAAACAAAATCTTGCTGATATAAAACTTTGTTTTTAGTGGTAAAATTTAATCAACAGACTATGATAGTCTTTTTCAACTAATAAAAAATCAATTAATGTTGAAATATTGTGGAATTGTATTTCACCCACCATAAAACATGTATTTAACAAATGTTAAAATTCTAATATCATCTGATTTGTTTGGGGTATTATTAAAAAACATTATTATGTATTTATGTAGTAATAAATATTTTCATATTCCATTTCAATTGTATAAATATTTATTATAATTGAATTTGAATCGAAATAAAACAATATTTACTCATAATTAATGGTAATACTATTTTCCATTTATTGTGTGGATACACCAATCCGTAAGACATGTATCCTTAAATGATATTCATTCACATTAAAAAACAACACAATTACAATCCGAATTATACATCAGAATGAAATTGATGATAGAATATGTTGTATAAAATGATATAATGTATATAATATTGTAAATTATATGATATATGATTGAGGTTGATATTTTTTAATGTAGATAATGGATCATTTTTTATTTTTTTGAAATAATTAAATGTATGTGAGTGGTTAAGATGAAATACTGATATAGTGAACGTAAATATCATTGTACATCATGAATCATAATAAAAATACCAAAATACTCATGCCCACTCAAATATTTATATTGATATGTGGTTGGACATATTACATATGGGATGAAATTGAAAATTTTAAATAATATTCTGGAATTTTTTTTAAATAACCCTATGAATTGATAATTATTTTGAAATATATCAAATAAAATATATTATTTTTTGGACATCATCATGATGAAAAATTTAAAACATCTATGTTTCCTCGATTCAACTTCTAATTGTATTTGACTATGTCATGATGAAAATTTTTATATATTATATGTTTATTAGAAACATAGTGTAACATTTTATGATAGCAGTTTAATCATGTATAGAAAATTCTACTAGAATTATTTCTAGAAATGGAATTTCTCTCTGAAAATAAACGATTGAAATTTTCAAAAATAGAATTTAGTAGTATATTTATTCTCATATTCCAATTGACGATATATAACATGGGACATTATATGATTATAATTACTTATGTGGTGTTATTATATGATGTGTTATAAATGACACAGTGAGAATAAACCACAATGAATCGTGATATGTTTTTAAGAATATTGGTGTACATTCTGTTGATTGTATTATTAATGTCAATTATTTTTTAAGAGTAATAATGTTGAATATAATGGATCAATCATGTAAATATTCTCTTATAAAATTCAATGAACATTGAATGTTGTGACATAAATCTATTATCCATGAAGGTGGATGTGTAAAGAAACAATATCTTCTTCAAAATAGCTTCTATATTGAAGAAATGATGAAATTAATGAATCATTTACTGGATGTTAATGAGATTTTGAAAATCCCATTATAGTGGTAATTAATTTCTTCTTTTTTATATACTAGATATAATTTAGGTGAAATCAGCTTTTAATGAATTTTATTTTTGGGGGAGTATCAAAATGAAGTTGTTGGTATTTTTATTTCGTAGAGTGTCAGCAATGTTAAAATGATTGTATTTATAACTGAGTTTATTGATATTTGAAAATGAATGAAAATATATTTTGTAGAGTAATATAAATATTTTATAGACCTTATGATATTATATAATGGGTATAGTTATCATAGGTGGGATAAAAATCCATGTGTTATAAGCTTATTTTATATATTTGGGTTATTAATCATGGATACCATTTGTGGTTCAGTATATATTGTTGATAGTATGGGTGATAATATATTTAGAAAGTAATTAATTATGTGTGATTACTTGATTTTATTTATAATATTCTCCATCTAGAATTGATATATTTGAATTTTATTTCCTAAATATGTCATTTCAAGAAGGATAACTCTACCTATATTCCTTGGAACCTCAGTTAATTGGTACAATTGATAAGTTATATGAAAATTTATTTTTTCTATAAAGAGTTTACAATTGAATCAGAATCTGTAGAAGGGGATAAACTTTTTTCATGATTCATTGAGTATTGTTTTATTTTATGATTATCCCATTATTACACTCTTACGAAATTTAAATTATCTTATAGTGCACTCAAATAGAAGTATTGATTGTGATATTAAATTAATAGGATAACCATAAATGTTTTTTTTATTTTTGGGATGCATGGTTTGTTCGACTATGGATTAATTTATTTTATCAGTCAATGATTAGATTTGTTTCTGTAATTATTGAATTCAGAGATAATACTTGAATAGATGTTTTAGAATAGAAAACATGATCTTTCATTCAAATGGTGTATAATTTTACACTCTTTTCTAATGATCATAGGAGGATTGGATCATGCTATTGATATTGTATTAAACTTTTATAATATTTTTAGGATGATATGGTTTTAGTCCTATAATATAAACATTTGATAATTGGTGATTTCTTTTTATGATCATTCCATTTATTGGAAATGGGTGTAATACAGATTGTTTCTTATTTCTGTCAGTTTTATAATAGATCCAACCTAGATATTTCATAATGTGGATATGTATTTTATAAAATGAATCATTAATATAAAAATTATGCCTCTTATTATAATCATATTATATAGGTTAAATTACTTTTAATAGAATGTTTGTGTAGATAAATTCATATTTAAATCATATTTTCCTATTTCTTATAGATTAATGACCAATTTCAATCGAAATTAACAAATTTTAGATAGTAGTTATTAATTTTTATTCATTATTAAATATATTTATAAAATATTTATTTCTTATTAAATAAATAGATATGTAGAATTGTTTATTGATTAGTATTTTTAGGGCTTATTTCATTTTCATGTTTGAAAATATATATAATAGGGCATATTTTTAATTGTCTTATTATAATTTTGGGAAATGAATTCAACCATATGAATAATTTTGCAACCATTTTTTAAATTATATTTATAATTACTGATTTTAATAAATTGGTTTTTTAGAGTTTTTGTTAGACCATACTATTTTTTGATAATAAATATTAATTTTGTTTTAAAATTATTAGACTATAATATCTACATTCAGAGAGTGTAAGATCAACAAATTTAATACTCCATTTAATCTAGAATAGAGTGGTTCCTTTTACATGCTCTTTTTTTAATTATTTTAAATATTAATGATTTATTTATGTAAATAGATTCAATTCAAATAAAAATGATTAAGATATTAATTATATATTCTAACATACATTTATTTCTAAATTACTAATTATGCTTATTTATCATTGGAAGGGAGGTTAAACAATTCCCTCAATTATAAGGCTGACACTAGATTTAGAGAGTTTGTTTTTTGAATGGGAAAGGGATGAAAATTTAAATTTTTTTATTTGGTTTATAATCTTTAATATTCTCATATCATGTCTAATCATCAATTAATAGAATGGAATTTATTTTATATAATATATAAATGAATATAATTATTATTGAAATGGATGGAAATAAAGAATATGAACATGTTCGGGATAATATAAATGCTAAATATGAATATATTAATCATCTATCTAATATTTGAATACATATTTTTGGGAATGATTATTAATGTTTCATATATTTGAATTAAACGTTTCAATATGAATCATTTTAAATAATGATTCTAAAATATAAATATGGAGTTTTGTGATATATTCAATAAGAGATTCAGTTGTCTAAAATTTCATATAGAATTCATATTCCACGATTATTTATATTTGATAATCTATTAAAAAATGTAAATTTATTTTTAGATTAACTTGTTTGTATACGAATCTTATAAATAAAATAATCATTTAATGATGTATTATTCAAAGACGTTTTCATGATAAAAAAATTCGATCCAAAATTAATTTGGATCAATCCACAAATCCAAATAAATTAATATATTTCAGTATTACATGTTATAAATATAAACAGCATCCATTGAGTTTTTTTCGTCCACTATATTGATTTTTTTAAATTCAGTAGAGTAAATTTTGGCCCATTTTTATTGACTTTTGTAAAAAATTGGTGGTTTCCAATGGCCATGTTAATTTCATTAAAATGATTCATGATATTAACATACAACATTCATCAAAATATTTCACTGGAGGTGGTGCAATCTATGTGAAATCAGTGGTGGCCATAACAAATTAGTGATTCCTATAAATATAAAAGGTTTCCAAACAAGATCTACATGCTTGGCCTCACTATAAATATGTGGTCTTGAAAATTTAGTTCAATGTAATAAAATTTGATGTAATAACATTGAGATCTATTCATATTTAATTAATATATTGAATGAATTATAATTATCTAATATATTATTGTTCATGTATGAACACCATTATTTCATAGAGTGTCTGATTTAAATCATTTATTTTTAGTGTGTGCCTACTCCAGGAGTTTTGATCATTAGAGTGTAGTGATTTTGAGTGGTGAACGTGGTATTTTTATTCATAGTTATAGAAAAAATAATATATGTTCACCCATTTTCTATTAGTTTATAATTTTCACCTAATAAATTCTCAATTTCTTCTAATAAATAAGGTTCCAGATTGAACAAAATCCTTTGTCATCACTCAATGTGATGAATTTATCATTCATTTATTATATTGAATCAATCCTTTCTCGGAACCACATAGGTATTTTTTTTAGAAACATTAATCTTAATCATAGGTTTTATATTTCATATACTGCTAATATTAATGTGTAAAATCCTTTCATAACATATCAAATTGATGATAAATCAATTGTGATGAACCCAACATGTGTTAAATCATCATGATGAGACATTTTTAACTAGGATGGCGTGATTCAAGATGGGGTTTGGGAAGATTTAAAGACCCACTTATGCTTATACTTTTACCTCATAACTCTGCGATCATAGTAGGCTACTCAGTTCATACGATTGGAGTTGGGTGTGATTACAGTAATAAAATACTCGATAATATTTATACAGCAGCATTTTTTTGTTCCAATTTATCATATTGATGACCTATCGAGGGTGAGGCGCTTCATGGAAGGACTGAGAAAAGATATAAACTATCAGTTCAACATGTTAAAATTTATATCTGTCATTGATATTGTAAATTATGTGATAAATAAAGAGAAGAACCTAAGGAATGTTCGGGGAAAAAAACAAGGAAGTTATGTTTCTCAACACATTAGATATATGTATTTAAGAATGAAGTGTTGTTTTATATATTCCCATAACATGAGTTCCATCTCAGCTTTGCGAGTAGGCAACATGGTGTATTTTCATCACTATGGTAGACCAGGCCACATGAAAAATCAAAGTGACCATGAACCAGTATATTGATGATCTTGTGCCAGGATGGAAAACAAGGAATGTTTCTCAGGACCTTCCAACCAACTGTGAGTGTTAGGGGGTCATCTCTGATGTCACGTTCTATATTAGGTTATTCATCTTTACATAATGTTGGAAAATTGAGTACTGTTGGCTAGTTAGGCCTAGTTAGTGGTTGTTGTGGATGAGGATTCCAAACACCAGGTGCTCAAAAACAACATGGTGGATCAGGTCAGGTAGCTATGTTGTTCCAATGGGCCATGGTACTGGCAAGATTTATGATTTTCAACCTACCCAATATATGTAGGATCTCAGACTATCTACAGTGAGAGGAACGATCATGGTAGCTTAACTATTTCATATGCACGCTTTGATACAAGTGAGTCACATATTTCAATATCTACACCAGTGGTGAAGAGCATTAGGCTTGTTGTTTTTCATTCTAAGTAAATTATGAATCTAGACACTCTATTTTGATTTAGAACAGATGATGTTCACCAGTGATTGGATTGTCCCATTGGGTTGGTGGGTTTCACATCCTCTGGAATGTTTATGTCTTTGAGGTGTCATGGTTTGATGTCATTCTCTTGATGGAATAACAAGTATCTTATTGATCATATGTTGACTGCGATCACCAAAAAATTATTTTCCAATCACCATGGGGTGTAGTTTTTACTTACAAGGGATAATAAGATAACCAGGTGAGCTAAGATGGACCTGAGCATCATGGAATGTTTGAGATGGTATCCGAGATCGATAGTTTTTTTGGATGATCATGGATTGAGTCAGGTGGAATTTACTATAATGGATGAGTGATTCAGGGATGTAGTTCCTTATGGATTTACATGATACCACTTGAGAGTGATGTGGAGTTATCCCTTAATCTAAATTTAGGACCTTCAACGGTATCCGTTCCTCATTATAAGATGTCTATGATTGAGTTGTAGGAGCTAAAGGGTAACCTAGAGGATTTGGAGGTAATGGGGATTATCATACCCAATAATTATGTGGGGGGTTTGGTGGCCCAATTTTTGAAAAATGAATATGATTCCATAATGATATGTGTGGACTATGGGAAATTTAAAAACCTGACATTTAAAAACTGATATATCGAGCCTTGGATAGATGAACTAAATGATCAAATTCAAGGAGATCGAGTGTTCACAAAGATCATCATTGGTTTTAGATATCACTAGGATCATGTTCGGCATGTAGTAATACCTTGTACAACCTTATGCATTTTCTATACTATAGTATGATTATATATATCGGTATCACGAATGTACTTGTGGTTTTCATGGTATTGATGAACCATATTTTCCATCCTTTTCTTTAATTGTTTGTTGAGGTTTTTGTGGGTGATATATTTCTTTATTCTCATAATCAAAAGGGAAATCCGAAGCATCTTATTATCATTTTAAATACTCTAAAAGAGCATCTGTTATATACTATACTAACAAATTGTAACTTTTGGATTGACCAAATTCAACTCTTGGGTAACATTATATCAAATAAACACATACCAGTGCACCCAGATAAGCTTAGATCAGTAGTTTAATGGGTAAACCCAAGATCATTTTTAACATACACTGGTTCTAGTGGATATCTGGATACATTAGAAGTTTTATAAAGAACATATGATTAATATAAGATCTTTTGGTGACCATAACTAAGAATTTTTTGAAGTTTATTTGGTAATATTATTATGAGATAGAATTTCAGAATCTAAAAGGGAGGTTTACATCAGAACCTATCAATATACTACTAGAGGAGGGTAGGTGATACCCAGTGTACTATTGCACTTTTGGTGTGGGGCTAGGGGAAGCACTGACACATGAAGATAGAGTCTTATTATATAGGTTTCCATATCTGAGGCCTCATGAGGTTAATTACCCTATGAATGATCTCAATTAAGCTACAGTTGTAAATGCTTTGGGTTTTTGGAGACAATATTTACTGAGGGAGTGTTTTTTGATGTATACAAACCAAAAATGTATTAATTACAACTTTAGATAGTGAGATCAGAATTGAACTCTATGGAGGTTGGTAGAGTATCTTAAATTGTTTGACATAGAGAATTCATGTATTTCAGGTAATGGTTAAGAAGTGGTCAATTCATGTAGTAGTATGAATCAGATACAATTTTTACAATGAGAACATATCAAGTGGAATTTTATGTGATTGTTCTCTAAGATTCATTTGGAGGTTCGTTACAATCATGGACTATCATTTTTAAAATCCTTAGTTTTATATTCTACCCTTCTGGGCAGAGTGAGGATGAGGCGTCTATCATATTCTGAAAGCCTAGTCCTATGAGAGGGTGTGGAAGGTGTGTATCCAACTATTGGATAGATAGTAAGTAAACATATGATCCTATATATCCATGGATACATTTGGGTTTTAGGGGATATATTCAAGGAGTTGATGTAAGATATTCATGCTTCTTAAGGGGAGGTTTATCCCAGGGTCACCATGATATAGTGTGACATCAGCCTTCAGTACCGGTAGCTGGCTATGATGTGAGAGGTAGCTTCTTTTAATAAGAGATGATCCACCTGTCATTTTGTTAAGTCCCAGCACTAATGACTAGCTAAAATTTTACAGTTGTTAACTATTCTAGAGTGTAAGTGGGATGATGTCACGATGGATTATTTGACAACATTAGAGAAGTCCCATATTGGTAATAATTTTATCTAGGTTATTTATGATAGTCTAATGGAGGTTTCTTATTTTGTCCCAATCATGGAGACCTTCAATGTTTATGAGCTCATATATATGTATATTTGAGTGGCTGTACGACTGCATGGGGTCCCTAGTTTAATCAATTTGTATTGGGACACCTGATTTATGTATCATTTCTGGAAAATTTTTCCATGGGTTCTAGGTATACAGGTGCTTCTGAGCACAACCTACCACCCTCATAAAGTTGGATGGTCAGTGTGAATAATACAAGTGCTAGAGTACTTTCTACGAGCATGCATCTTGGATTTTGGGGGATCTTAGGATAGGCTTATTCACATGGATGAGATTTATTACAGTAAAACCTGTCATGTGATGATATTTATGAAAACTTATAAGGATTTATATTGTAGTCTATTCCATTCAATTCAATTACGGTTAGAGGTTGGTGAGGTAGCTTTATTTGTACTGAGTCTCATGTTGGAGACTTTTGAACAGGTTCATTTGATTCAAAAGTGTATGGCTATAGAATATTATTTGCAGAAATATTACATTAATCACCATAGATGAACACTAGATTTCATGTTCTGGGATCTTGATTACATCTTTGTTTCATTGACATTGGGAAATAGTGGGATCAGAGGATAGGGTAACCATTCACCATGATATGTTGGGTCCTTCAAAATTCGTGGGAGAGTCACATCAATTGACTATCACTTGAAATTACCTATGAGGTATTAGGACATGAACAAAATCATCTATATATCTTAGTTGTGTCATCACCATTCGGACATGTCACATGCTTTTTAGAATGAGGTGGTTGAGCTTCATGTTTATGAATCCTTTGATGAGAAGTGGATTCGTATCATTGACTGGAGAACGAATGTTCCTCAGGGCTGGTTGGTTCCTCTAGTATAGGTAATGTGGAATCAAATACATTTGTTGTATGAGAATTGGGAGTGGGAGGAAAACGTATGCCATCAGTGGAAAGAGTTGTTCTCAAAAGAATCATGACCTCATTTTTCAGATAAATTATGTGATAAATTGTATAAGGGTGTAAGATTATAAGAACATAGAATTTCATACCAAAAAAATATCCTTTTATAATATTAATAAATTCATTGTCAGGGACATAAATATATATCCATGTTGATCATGCGTGTTTCGGAGGTATCTTGGGTTTTATCTGGATTCTGAAGCAGGGTTTTGGGTTTATTATAGTCCTATCACAGTATTCAGATAAATCATGCCGACTATATAACATGATTAGACTAGCAGCGTGGGAGGATGTAGTAGCTTATGCACTGTTTGAGAAATTATTTTCAAAAAGTCATAAGTCCATGTATAATGTTTGATAAATTTCATACTTTTTATAGAGACTAAATACGTTGTCACCACATCGTTAGTCAGATCATGCGGGGTAACCGTGTATGTCCTCGGAGATTTGCAGAAACCCTGATAAATGGCACTGAGAATGAAAAATAGCGCGCATAAACCCTGTGAAAAAGTCATTAATGTAAAAATTACCATTATAAACTTATACACTTTTAATAATATAATAATTTTATTATTCTCTCGTTGGATAGAACTACATGTAGGAGCTCCCCCATGAGGTTCTTAGTTTATGATTTCAGCCTGTCTAGCCATCTGATCTCTATTTTGATCATTGATCGTCTCATTAAGATCAATATCGTTAAGGGATACATTTCATTTTAGATATTCTTTTTTATGTGGTAGAACAATAATGCTATTTTATTTTATGCTCATATTCCTTAATATTATGTTCACAATTAAATCTTCATATTTCTCCTAATCCTTGATGAATTGAGATTTGATATTGGTCGAGCTCACTGCTATCGAGCCTAGGTAGGTGCTTTATACATTTATTTGGACATTATGGTGCTTTTTTGAGTGTTTGGATGTTATTAACCCTACCATAAATTCTGATGTGACCCCATTTGTTTTGTGATAATCTTCTAGTTGGCTTAGTAGGACCTAGTGAGGATGCCCGTAGTTTCTGTTTAGGTTTGTTGACAACTGTTTCTCATTTCAAGGGCACCCATAGGCCACACCTTAAGTATATAACATTTTATGCCAATTTAATCCACCAAAGGGGTGTGTGCTTGTGTTTTACTATTTATAAAATTCATTTTAATTCCTTGATATTGTTGAATATCTTTACTAGGAGATATATTGACACCTTGATTAGTGATATGTTATTATACCATGATTATTTTTGATTGAATGGTATTGTTAAATGGATGTAATGGGTGGGTATAAAAATGTGAAATGATTATTTCTATGTTTTATTATTAATATGGGAGGGTTGGCCTATAGGATTTTGGAATCATTTATGGAATGAAAGAGTGGATATACTCAAGTATTGTACTTGTAAATGTGAGTAGATATACTCACAAGGATTTTAATAGTTTAAATTGACTGAATGATTTGATAGATTCCATGAACTAATCTACATGGATATAGAACACATTAAGGGACACCATGGGTTGACTCTACCCCCTGGTTCATGATTTCAGGGGTTTCAATGGGCCTTGATACCCCATGGATCAAGATTTATTGTACCTACAATGGTCATGTCAGTATAAATTCTCAAAGGACTCATTCCAGTTTCTAGGCTGAGTTTTCACTAGGATGCCCATGTGACTCGATATAACAACCCTTATATTTATTAAGCACATAAACATGATTTATAAAAAAATGTTCACTTAAAAAAACCTTGAGTATTTATAGGAATTTTGTGTTGGGAAATTATGAACAATACATAACAAGGTAGAACAGATAACCCAACATCTATATTGAAAAGGTCTTTTACATGAAAACAACATTACTTCACACTGGGCATTTAATGGGATATCCTATGGACATTCATAAGAAAATTTTTACCTCTGAAGCCTAGTAAGGGTGTATGAAAATCATCACATGAAAAATATAGTACATTTTTGATATTAGGCATATCAATATAGCACAAAAAAACGTAAATGATAAGTCATGATATAGCATGCTCATCATAACTTGGAAATGTAGAAACTACATTTAACATGATATTAGCATGATCCAAGGCTCATTGCACATAGGTCTTTAGTAAACCGTCATTCAACATTATTTTGAATGACTACACCCTCGTTACACTTTACATATCTTGACACTAGTCTTTACCCAATGCATTGGATCACTATTAGGACGCACCCTTCTTAATCATTTCATTTCATTCATAAGTGTTCCATTTGGATAATATTACACAAATTCATTAAATAACATCATTTATTATATGATAATGGAATGTGTAATTATTACATGAAACTCAATAATCAATAATTAAATGATCATAAAGGTTAATACCCTTTACAGGGAAATGGGAATGGTATTCACTACATAATGACACGGTCTTGGAAAATCACGGTGCAATTTCAGTAGTATAACGGCAAGATATAAGATTTCATAAAAAAAATTAATGAGAGGGAAAGGTTTTGTCTCTTCATTTCTACAAGAAATGGAATGTAAGGTGGTCATATATAAACATGTACCATCATATGTAATGGAATTGATATTCATAAAATAAAATATTTACTTGATCTTAAATGAGGAGTGAGAAACCCCTTACAAAATTTCAGCATGGTAATAGGTTTACATGGGGGGAATTTAAGAGAGATAATTGATTCAGTAATCTTTCAAAACATAAGTAGGGACTTATAGGGGAGGTTTAAAATCATACCCCATCATTTATAAGTGAATAGACAATCAAATATCAACATAAAAACATTGAAAAAAAATGAGAGAGGAAGAAATCCCTTGGAAGTGTGATCTGAATAGATTGAGAGGGGCATGAGAGATTATTGTTGGGTGATTGGGGCACCATTGGATGATTTTAATGACAGTAGGGAAGTGTAGTGATGTTCTCCATGGTTTTTGAGTTAATAGAAATTGGATAGTGAGTGGTTTTATATAGTAAAAGAGAGAAAATTCATTATTATTAAGGTTTTGGACACTACATATTAATCCAATCAAAACAACAAACCGTACCATGATTTTTTACCATGTTTTCTAAAAAAAGTAGTGGAAATAATAATTTTATAAGACCAATGTATGAATTTGTTAAAATATTAGGCATGATTATTTGGAGGTGATTCACACTCTCAAGAAAATCATTTTTAAATGTTACAATGTATTTTATGTCATGGGGGGTCCACAATGGATTTGTAAAATAAATAAAAAAGAATCTAAAATCACATTATTTTAATTATAAAACAAATATTGGCTGATAATTCCATTTATAGTATATTATTACATCACTATTCAGTCATTATTAAGTCATAATACACATTATATATTTAAAAGGTATTTAATTTTTAACCAAACCATCGATTGTCTCAGAAAATTATGAAAAATTAACCATAAGATAATTACAATGTTATTATTTCCAAAATAAAATTATATTTATCTAACTAATTTTCTAAATACGCGAATTTCTTTAAAATCATTACAAAACAAATATTTTTTAAAAAATCATGGGTTTTGAAAAAAATGTCTTCCAAACCTTATTAAAAATTATAATATTATTCCTTAAAATTATATGCACATTTACATTTAATAATGCATAATGTAGTAATTATTTTTTATTAAAATATATTAAAATTTTAAAATCCATTAATTCATCAAAATGTTTTTCTGAATTAGATATAAAATAAAAAATATATTTTTGATTTAGAAAATATTTAAAGTCAATAAAAAGATAATGTATATTCATTATTATAAAAAAAATATACATAATCATAGATCTAGGGTCTTGTTATGTTACCCATTATAAAAACCACTTATGACCTAATGGTAAGGTGTGCGATGGTGAGAGACTCTTGAGGTGGCTCAGAAAACATTTCTCGGGAGGTAATCTCAATTATATTTCAGTTCTCTCACATGAAATTACGATCAATATTAAAGTGTTGAAGCCCATATTTGGATTGGTTAAGAGAGAATCCGAACAACGACACCTCCATTCCATGCTCTGACATATGGGCTTCCTTTGGAGAAATCCTACTGGATGAGGCCATCACTTCATTTTTTAGATAAAATTTTATTTTTTAAAGTTCTATATTTTTATTAATCATCTAATCACAATCCAACAGACATATTAGAAATGATAAAAATTCATAACTGTATTTTGAAATTGAAAAACATAATTCCAAGGACGTGTATATTTTATATGACCATTTTACAAAATAAGTAATTTAATTAGATCAAGAAGGATTTTCATTTAAAATTTTTTGTGTTGTTTCAATCTTCTTCACCCCTTAAGAAATTTATCCCTTGAAATTTTCTTTTCCCACAGTAAAATAGATTAGGGTATCTCTTCTTCATCAAATCCACTGGTTCCATTGTTGTTGTGGTTTTGCCACAACACATTGACGAGGAGCATTATCTTATTTCATAGATATTTTCTCATGCGATATATGATATTCAATAGCTTCATTTCCTTGGATCGGTAATTCTCCAATGGAACCACCAATGGATTGAGTACATGATTTGGGTCTGCTGTGTACTTCTTCAAGGGTGATTTTGCTATACAATATCTACATGTGATAAGATCAGTGGGAGTGCTAGTTGATTTGCCACTACTCTAATGAAATCAAGGATATCTAAAGGGTGTATGTACCTTTGAATAAGCATTCCCTTCTTCCAAAATCTCTAATTCTCTTCCATGCTGATATGTGTAGGAATACCACGTCTCCAACATCAAAATCTAGGTCTCATCGATGACTATCATGATAGATCTTTTGTCGAATTTGATTAGTATTAATGAAATGATGGATGACCCTAACCATATCCACCATTTATTCAACCATTTTTGGACCTAAATGTTTTTTCTCACCAACTTATTTCCAAATATGAAAGTGTTCTACACCTCTCCACATATTGGCCATCATAAGTATCCATTTGGATAGTTGTGTAGAAAATTTTATTGTAATATAACTCAACCCGAGGAAGATGTTGATCACATCCTCCTTTCAAGTCCATTGAGCATGATGTCAACATTTAATCACGTTTTGTGATTGTATGCTCCGATTTTCCATCTGTTTCAGGATAATAATCCTTTCGAACTTTTATCTCAGTATTCAGAGCATGTTGAAGACTCTTCCAGAACATAGTGGTTATTCATGGATAGCGATCAGATATTATAGACTGTGTTAATCTATTCATCCTTACCACTTCTCTAATATATATCTGTAAAAATTAATCCAATGATAAACCATATTGAATTGTAATTAAGTGTGCAATAATTGTAATATGATCCAAAAAATAGCAAATAGAATAGATTCCTTTGGATGTCATAGAATTCCCGGTGACAATATCCATGGAGATGTTTTACCATTTCCATGTTGGTATGGGTAACGGTGGATTCATCACCTTATGCATCTGCCTCATAGCCTTAACATACTGACATATCAAACACATTGATGTTTACTCAAATATCTCATACTTCATGTATTCCCACCAATAATTCTCTCAGATATCTCCACACATCTGTGGGTTTCTTGTGGGATTGAAGAAATTCAAATTATGTGCATTATCAAAAAGTTAATTCATTATCACAAAATTTAATGTTACATATTATCTTGTCCCAAATATCACAACTCATTATTAATTATAATTAAACTCTTATGATTTTAATTTTCTAATAGATTTAATATTCTCTTGAATTCTCACATCATCCTTTTGAGCATCCATAAACATTTCTAAAATAGATGGTAGGGAACAAATTTGTGAAAGGATTGATGATGTTTCCTTATTTATTACTCCCATGTTCTTCTTCATCAAATCTATTAATATTGGAACCTTTTCAATTTTCATCAATGATAGGATTAATGGGTCATTTCTACTTAGATAATCATACACCTTGCTCACTTTCTCGGGGTGGTAATGGATAGAGTAGTTATAGTATTTGATAATCTCTAACCATATTTGTTGGATCATATTAAACTATTTATGAGTAAATATATACTTCAGTATTTTTTGATGCATATATATTTATCACTTCTCTTAAAATAAGTAATTCCACCATTATTTTTAAGTGAATATCACTGTATCAAACTCTAGGTCGTGTGTTTGATAGTTTTTCTAATGAAATTTTAATATCAATGATTCATATTCAATGAATTTGTATTTTCCCTCAAATACAATCAATGGGAGACTTATAAATGTTTCAAAAAGTACATTACAATAAAAAAAATGTGATACAACTCATATAGAAGTTTTTTCCTTAATGATTTAATATCGTTTCTACAGAGGACAAAATTTCCATAGAAAACATAAAAGATATAATAATAAGACATGAATTAAAAAGCATTACTAAATAAACTACATTAAAGTAGTGGATACATGTAATTCATTCATCATTATCCATTTTATAATAGTAAATATCTTGCTCCCTTGATCATGGATATTGTTGATGGTCATCATTCTTCTCAGTCATTACAATAGAACATTATCTTGGGTATTTCCCAACTTCTTCACATTTATATCATATAAATGTGTAAGATAACGTAGATGGAACATTGTTTTCATCCAATAAATTATTCACTCTTTCATGGAAATTAGATATTTTTTCCCATTCTTTCCTCACATAAAATATCTCAATGTTCTTTTGCGATATTTTTCATCGTTATTCATTTTACAATTGTTGCATGAAGGAAATTTGTTCTACTTCACCTTTTATACATTATTAGATGAACTTTTATGAGATTTCGTCTTCATGTTCCATGATATCCTTAGGCATTCAACAACGTGCTAGTTGGTAATCGTGATTTTTGATAGAGGGTTTGGAATAATCACGATATTCCCTACATGAGCTCCCATATTATTCAAAATATCATTGGGACATTCATGATGTTTCCCATTTCCTTGGATGTTATCTATATTCCCCATATTACCTTCCATTAGATTGAATAAAAGGAAATTTAATGGTGTGTTTATTAAACCATTTAACAAGTATTGATAAATCCAATGACATTAATTGGATAACTTATAAAGTACATTTAACTTCATAACATATAAATTTATCGGCTTCAATAAATGATATCAATGATCTACATCCCAAAAAATATTCCTAGGTTAATTTTATCCCTTAAAAATGATTCATACTAAAATAATAAATTTACAAAATCATATCCCCCGAGAATGTCAAAACCAAGACTGCCTAATGGCCCAGTATCGTGCACCAGTTCTCATTCGAGTCTAGATCCATGTGGTGTTTTCAGGTTTAACTCATAGATAAAACTATGCATGAGCCACCTATACCTTCTTGTATGAAGATATGGATTTATTTTCTAGGTAAACAACTTACTCAATACTGAACAAAATTTAGGTATTTTTATTATTATATATAGTCTTATCCATGAGGTTTTCACTAGGGTTTTCTAATCCTAATACCCAAAATAACTAATCATATACTTTGATACCATCTATTACAATCCTTCTCTTTATTTGACAGTTGAACCTGATTTATAACATAAAAATGAACTTAATAAAACTCTATGTATCGAGAAGACTAGTGTATTTGGAAATTATGAACATTATATAACAACCTAGATCATAAAACTCGATATATTTGTTTAAAATTTTTTTTCACGACCACAACACTCTTTCATATATTGCATTGCATGGGATAACATGGGGAAATACATACAAAATGGGAGATAAATAATTTCTAGTATGGGAGAAATCAATGCATAAAATGAATAATGTAGAACAAGTTATTCATTAGGTATATAAATCGGGTATAAAAGAAACATGAATTTAAATTCATTATATAACATGATTATCATATGTTTGAAATACGACAACAACATTTAACGAGATATTTGCATGATCAAGGCTCATTGAAAATGGAGTATGTGTAAACACTCATTTAACTTGAATAATAAAGAGTAAAAACTCATTGCACTTAATGTATCATGATACTAGACATTACACAATGCATTGGAGTACTATCATGGCACACCATTCTTAATCATTTCATTTCATGCATAACTGTGAAACATGGAACATATAGCGGGGATTCATTAAATATCATCATTTATTCCATGATAAAATAATGTGTAATTAATTAATGAAACTCTATAATAAACAATTAAATGTGCCTAAGCCTTATTACCCTTGATAGAGAAATGGGCATCGTATTCACTACCTAACGAATTGGATTGGAAAATCGTAGTGCACTTTTGATAGTATAACGACATGCCTTAATAATTCAAAAATTTTGTTGATGAGGGAGAAAGGGGAGTCTCATCGTATTTACATGAAATTGATAGTAAGGGGTCATATATATATATTTTTCTATTTGTGTTTCAAATTATTTAATGAAATTTAGATTCATAAGAAAATAATTACAAGAATGTAAATGAGGAGAGAGAAATATCTTACTGAATTTTTGCATGGTAACTAGTGTACATTAGAGGAATTAGTGACATATGAATGGATATATAATTAGTCAAACAAAAGAATAAAATTGTAGGGGAGGTGAAAATTCATATCCCAATATTGGTAATTAAATACACAAGTGTATAGATATATAATGAATCTTGGAAAAAAATGAGAGAGGAAGAAATCCCAAACATGGAAGTGTGGTCCCAATGGCTTTCGAGGGGATTTTTGGAGGCATCTTGTAACACCTCAAGCTTCCATGATACGTTTCCCTTTGAATAATGCAATGGTGTGCATTGTACGCAACTTCGAGATTCTAACACACCACAACCAATCAAACTAGCCGTTATAAATAGTAATACCTACTTTTTGAGATTTTATAAATTATATATCTCAAAATGGACTTCATTTTTGGATTCGGAATATCAAAATTAGCCTAGGGTGAAATTTTGTTACTTTTCGGATAACATTCATATTTTGATGAATTGTGAAAATTACTAAATTTTAATTAAAAACAAAACTTTTAATCAAAATAATTAATAGTGATAAATTATGAATTTGAGTGGTTTTAAAGTATATTTAAAATATATTTTTACCATGTAATACAATGTGGGTCAGTGAACATAATTTCACATTTCAACCAGACATAAACAAGTGCCAATCTTTTGATAGTTATTATCTCTTAAAAACACGCTTTTTATTTTAACAACGGGAATTAATTTAAAATAAATTTCTTCCACTTCTGTGTTTTGAATTTGGATAAATGGATTCCATATTTGGAATCAGGATGTTCAAATTGTGTAAATAGGTAACTTTTATTTTTAGACATTTTGGATAATTATTTCGGTAAATATTTTATTTATCATGGTTAAAGGGTAAATCCGGTAAACAAGGGTTAAAAACTAATATTATAATAATACTAAATTACCCTAAAACGTGTAATAACCCTATTTGTTAATACATGGTCGACCATGGTCATCTTTGGGTCGATTTTGGGACCCCATGGATCCACTTGTAAGTGAGAGGGACACTTTATTTTAATTAAGTTAAAATAAATAAAAAAATGCACAAGTATATATATTTTAGAAAAACAATTGTTACATAGGGTTTTATATGTTGGATTTTAGACTATAAATATTCATTAGAAATCTCAAAATATTTCCTACATAATGATATTTTATTTATAATTTTTAGACATTATATAAGTTAATTTATTTCTGACACAATGGTGATGCAGTAATTACGATAATAGTGAACAATTAGAATAATTGATAATATAAAAATCCAAATAAATATAATTTGAGACTTTTATTGAATTAAACTAATTTTTTAGGTTAATATGACATATTAGGATTGATTTAATTTACTTTTTTCGAAGTAACCACTCTGTTATGTGTTTCAAAAAAATCAAATGTTGAATAGTGTCAAAATTGGCATAAAAGAGTTTTTAAAACAAATATTATATTATTAATTGATATTAAATTACTAAAAATCTAAGGATCGGCCGAGAGACTTATATCATGATTGTTTTATCATTAATGGACAACTTGGGGGTCGCGTGGATGTATATGGTATGTTTATTAACCATATAATATAAAAATACAAAGAGACATTGTAAAAGTGAAACTAATTAACTAAGAGTTAATACTTAAAGATATGGTTAATATAATGACTCAAACCTATCTAAATTTTATTGGTTGAGTGGTATTCGAGATATACCCACCTTAACCTTTAAATAATCAACTTTGGAGCTATTATAAACCGAATATAAATTTATTATAAATTAATATTTCTAGCTTTTCCAAAGGTGCCCCTCACCCCTCTTATAAAAGGGCACTCCTCCTTCTCATTTCTTCACACCATCAAAGCCTTTTGGATCGGCCTAACTATGCCCAAATACTCTCCCAACTTCCCTCACATAAACTTAGAGGCCTTATCTTGATCATAAACCCAACCTATGTAGCCCTTTTGATCAAATCAAAAGGAAGAACCCGAAGAAGAGGTAATGATTTCACTACCCTTTTCCAAGTTCATTTGTTCTTCCACTTCTTCTTCCTTGTTGTTACCACTATAAAATAATAACTCCATTATCATATATATACTGTGATGTTATTATAAATATGGTACAACCATATTCAGTATTCTATCCACCCATTGAATAACATGTCACCACACGTGCGTACGTACGGCTTACCGTCTCCACGTCATGGTGTAATTGTTATTCAATATATTATAATTTGGATGGGTATAATAATGATGTGTAACTCTTGTAAATAATAAATATAACATGATAATTATTTTTTATATATGATATAACACCAAATTATATATTATTTTAATATCAAAAGAATGATATTGTCTCTCTTGCGTACGTACGGACTACCGTCTCCACGAACGCGATGAGATTCATTTTCCATCGTATCCATTCAAGTATAATTCTCATTTGATGATTAAAATTAATATTTAAGGACTTGATTTCATTCTGGATATGAATAATATACATCCCATTAATAACAAATATGGCTCACATAACAAAGAATATAAAGTAAAATGAACCCGTAAACACCCAAAATGACGATAATTCTAAGATATTATTAACAAATCAATGTTAAAAGATCATATATGATATCATATTAATGTATATAATTCTTGTATAATTTAATAACAATTATTTGACAATTATACAGGAGGTTAAACTACCGTCGACCAAGGAAAAAGTACAAATTATGTGGTTTCTTATCTCACTTTTAATTTCGTGAGATTTCCATTGTTCACCACTTATTTATTACATGTGGTGTGTCTGCTGTCCATGTTTGTATTAATTGTGTAATATAATTCAATTCATGTATATTTACATCATCATTGTATGATCCATCTTTCATGGGTGCATGTTTTGTATGTTACCAAATCAATAAGGGAATTTGAAATTTCAATTTCCACTCATTCGGCTTTACGCATGCTTCATTGACTATTTTACTCCAAGATTATGTGTGGAATCACTATTCATTTGATTATGTCATAATTTCCACTCCCTTTTCTGTGGATATACTATTTATACACATAATCACTCCATTGATAAATTCTCAATGTCATCGGTATGAACTTGATAAGAGTAATTTTTACTCAATCTCAATTTGTTGAGACAAACAACCAATTCATTGGTGTTGTTTTTACTAGAATATGTGTGAATGTCCTTTGATTTTTTTACACTGAATATACAATCGTATTTAGTGTATTTATATTTGTCACACATAACTATGTCATCGATTTATCCTTAATCTAAGGATACGGCCTTTATGAGAGATTTCATCTCAATTTACATTCCATTGAGACTTCTTTGTTGTTATACACCAAATCACTTTTGTGTGGTGTATATAATTTAATTTGACATATTATATCATGAATTACTCTATTATCATGATATTACAATGTTTTTATTACCTCAATTTTTTGTATTCAAGTGTCTCTCTTATGGTTAGAATCTCTAACTAAAATACCATTTTTAAATTTTTTAAAGACTTATTCTTCTAAATCTTGCTCATTAATGTCCATGTTTTAAAAATTGTTTTAAGGATTTATTTATATGGACATTAATGTTTTAAAATTAAAACTCCTTTTAAATGTTTCAAAGTGGTATCGGACACTTTGATTCAAAAATCTATTTTTAAATGGATTCTTGACAAATAGTGTGACTTTTAAATCTTTTCAAGAAAAGGGGTATATTTCTCTCAAATAGTTTTGATGATTATTTTCATCTATGTCAACATACTTCATTATTCTTGATTGAGGTTAATGTGAAACAATACAATCTGCCATATTTTATCGAATGAGTTATGTTTGACTGTGGATGTGCTATTTTTATACCATTCATGATTTGTGGTAAAAGTATTGACATTTCGTATGCTAGTTTTAATACGAATGTTTATGTTATGTTTAAACCTATTCATATGAGGAATGAATTCGACTTAATAAGTGACAGGTGGAGCCTGCTATAGCTCCTCGATGCAGCGGTAGGTCTCATGAGACAAACTAGTGTCTTGGAACAAGGCCTTGGGAAAATCTTATTTGCTGTCTTGGAATGAGGCCTTGGCTATGAGTTTATGATAGTCTGGCATTATACATTTCATCATTATGAAAGTGGTTATTGATATTTCATTTGATCATTCTACTATTAGAATATCCATGTGAGTAAGTAAATGACATTATTTTATTATATCTTTTCCATTTTATACTGATGTTCAAGTTTAAAAGGCTTTTGTTTTAGTTATAAACTGCCTTAAGTGTTTGTGCTTATCTATGAAAGCTTCTGCTATAATGTTATCCGTACTGAGCATCTGAGCTCTCCCCTTTCAATGTTTTATTTTTCCCAGGATTATGAAGAAGTAATTTATGAATGACCTGCTGGGATAGTATGAGGGGATATGAAGACAAGATATTGTTGTAGTTTTTTTACCTTATGATGAAATGTAAGACTTATGAATATATCTAGTTTTTCCATGACTACTAAACTAATCGGTCTTTCGAGACTTGATCCTTTGTGATCATGCCAATGTTATGTAATAATGCACCAACTCTGGGTAACTGGGGTCGGGGCATTATAGTTGGTATTAGAGGAAGTTTAGTACAAACCTTGGAAGCTAGATTTAGATAAACTCTGATTAGAGCACGTAGACCTCAAATGAACTTTGAGGATTAGTATAGAATAACTTCCTAGAATTTTGGTATTGTAGAGATTTTTTGAGTTTTCTGAGCAATACATCCCTGCCTATTTACGAGCAGGTAGAGGTGGGTCTGGCACAGATGTACCTAGGGGTAATACCCGAAAACACCGCTTTGAGCTAGACTCGAACGGGAACTAGTGCACGACAACGGGCCTTGCTGCACTTTTGATTACGACACTCCCGGGGGATATGCTCAAGATAATTTACAATTTCATTAAAATCGGATTTAAAGTAATATATATATAAGATGAGAGTAAGTGACCTTGGTTAATCCTAATGTGTTTCAATTTTAGAATATGGTGACATGTTAATCTTTAAATGATTTTATGACTACTGTTACTCACACAATGCTTTCTGGTTTTAGTCAATGGCTAGATTCCATGGAATTCATAGTGACATTGAGAATGATGTACAAGGTGGGAACAGTGGTGGTAATGAGAAATAAAAAGGAATGATGATAGGCATAAAAGATATCGTCTGTATGCCAAATCAGTTTTCCAAAAATATGATCAACAACATATATATTAACCAACTCACAGACTCAACAAGGAAGAGAAAGGTGATGAATGATAAGAGCTCCAGTAATGGAGACGAAGGAGAAAAGAACCCTCAATTTCCATCATTCAAGAAATGTGGTAGGAGACACCCAGGAAAGTGTCTCAATGGGAAAAAGAAATGCTTTACGTGTGGGAAGGAAGGACTTAAACTGAAGAATTGACGAAGAAAAAAGTAAGAGTACTATGGAAGAAGATAAAAATGGTCCCAAGAGTCCATTTACAGTCATTTTCCATAAATGTAGGGGACCTGGCCATTACCTGAGTGAATGCCCTATTCTATAGGATATTTTCTTGGTCAAAGAAGAATCCATTAGGAAATAAATGGTTTGGATTAAGGTTTAAAAAGTATTTGTGCTCCTTGTTGATGGGTTTACTTTGGGTAATTTTCTCTTGTATTTGTAACCCCACTGTTTGCCATGTGAGAATGATATTTGAGGAATAATTATCTCTTATCTTGTGGATATAGGTATAAATAGCCATTTGGTTTTATATGAATATTGGGGTTTGAGAGAATTATAAGTTATTATAATTTGGGATGAAAATGCAAGGTTTCATATAACATTTGTGGTCAAATTGTGTTATGGTATTTTAAGGAATTTATCTCATTTTGGTAATATTATAAAATATAGTTTTTGAAAAAGGACAACATGTAGACTGTGTGACAACCCATCGTGTTGGACAAAGCTGTGGGAATCGAACCCACAACCAAAGTGTGATTGGGATTTATTGCATACCACTGGACTACGTGAAGTCCATGGATAGTGTGACTAATTTTTTTTAGTTAAATGATTTTATTGATCAATAATAAGTGGATTTGGGTTCTTATGTCTTATCAAATGAATACCATTGGTATAGGAAAATGATTTGGTGATTAAGTGATAAATGTTATTTTGGAAGACGTTCACTTTGTTGGGAACACTATATGCCCAAGGAAAATAGAATACTATGAGATTTCATTAGAGGAGTAATAGTGGATTTTTATCTATGTTTTTATTGTGGATTTATAGTGATTTGGGTTATTTATGGAAATGATTAACCTATAATAAAGAATACGTGATTAGGTTATGTATGTGACTTTAAAAGTAGATGATTTCATTTGGAGATACAATTTAACGTGGAAGACTACATTCTTATATGTTTTGGGTTTCAATATTATTTTGGATTATATTGAATGTTTTTAAGGACAATTTATTATTGAATGGTATTTATTTAACTTTGGGGTATTGTTGGTTTAATTTTAGAAATTAAGATTAGTGTTTATTTATCTCAAGGAATATCATTTTGGGGGATCATTAGATCTTGCACTAACCATTTTGGTTTTGATTAATCTCCAAAGACAATGTAAATATATAGTTTATCCTACTTGGATCATGTGATTCTATAGAAGTTTATTCTAGCTCTTCCAGTGTGACCAAGTCTTCTTGAATACTCATCGTTTTAAAAAAAAATTAGTTAGTGGTGGAAATTTATTAAAGAATGAAACTCTACTTAAAAAGTAAGTATATATCTTTATATTCTTAGTCAATATCATAAATGAATTCCTCATCCTTATGTAATGTAACTTAAAACAAAAAAAATGTTGTCTGTTTACTTTCCTGCTAGGAGACTAATGACTGTTTTCCCCAACACAAGTTTGTGGTTTTCTTATTGTTAACTTTCTCCTGATCATGATTTCTATCCCTCTCTATTAGAACTTGACACTTAGTTTATCGTCCATATCCATGTTTTTCTACATGGAATCCGAGTATGGGTTATATGGGGTGACCTTTATACCTCTCTTTATTTCTTTTAACGTGATAGTTTTATTGACTCTTTTTCCGATGTGCGACTTTCCATTATATTATAAAGCCCAATTTTAAAAAAAATTGCAAAGACGTAATTTATTGAAGGAGGGGAGAATGTAACACCCCAAGCTTCCATGATACGTTTCCCTTTCAATAATGCAATGGCGTGCATTGTACGCACCTTCGACATTCTAACACACCACAACCAATCAAACTAGCCGTTATAAATAGTAATACCTACTTTTTGAGATTTTATAAATTCTATCTCTCAAAATGGACTTCATTTTTGGATTCAGAATATCTAAATTATCCTAGGGTGAAATTTTGGTACTTTTCGGATAACTTTCATATTTTGATGAATAGTGAAAATTACTAAATTTTAATTAAAAACAACTTTGTTAATCAAAATAATTAATAGTGATAAATTATTAATTTGATTGGTTTTAAAGTATATTTAGAATATATTTTTCCCATGTAATACAATGTGGTTCATTGAACATAATTTCACATTTAGACCTGACATAAACAAGTGCCAATCTTTTGATAGTTATTATCTCTTAAAAACACGCTTTTTTGTTTTAACAAAGGGAATTAAGTTTAAATTAATTTCTGCCACTTCTGTGTTTTAAATTTGAAAAAATGGATTCCATATTTGGAATCAGAATGTTCAAATTGTGTTAATAGATAACTTTTATTTTTAGACAATTTGGATAATTACTTCGGTAAATATTTTATTTACCATGGTTAAAGGGTAAATCCGGTAAACAAGGGTTACAAAATAATATTATAATAATACTAAATTACCCTAAAACGTGTCTTAACACTATTTGTTAATACATGGTATACCATGGGCATCTTTGTTTCGATTTTGGGACCCCATGGATCCACTTGTAAGTGATAGGGACACTTTATTTTAATTAAGTTAAAATAAATACAAAAATGACACAAGCATATATCTTTTAGAACAACAATTGTTACATAGGGTTATATATATTATATTTTAGACTATAAATATTCATTTGAAATATAAAAAGATACCCTACATAATGATATTTTATTTATAATTTTTAGACATTAGATAAGTTAATTTATTTATGACACAATGGTGATGTAGTAATTACCATAATAGTGAAAAATTAGAATAATTGATATTATAAATACCAAAATAAATATAATTTGAGCCTTTTATTGAATTACACTACTTTTCTAGGTCAATATGACATATAAGTATTGATTTAATTAACGTTTTTTGAAGTAATCATTCTGTTATGTGTTTCAAAAAAATCAACTATTTAATAGTGTCAAAATTGACATAAAAGAGTTTTTAAAACAAATATTATATTATTAATTGATATTAAATTCCTAAAAATCTATGGTTCGTCCAAGAGACTTATATCATGATATTTGTTTCATTAATAGACCACTTGTGGGTCTCTTGTATGTAAATGGTAAGTTTATTAACCATATAATATAAAAATACAAAGAGACATTGTGAAAGTGAAACTAATTAACTAAGATTTAATACTTAATGATAAGGTAAATATAATGACCCAAACCTGTCTAAATTTTATTGTTTGAGTGGTTTTCGACCCATCCCCACCTTAACCTTTAAATAATCAACTTTGGAGCTATTAAAAACCGAATATGAATTTATTATAAATTAATATTTCTAGCTTTTCAAAGGTGCCCCTCACCACTCTTATAAAAGAGCACTCTTCCTTCTCATTTATTCACACCTTCAAAGCATTTTGGATCGGCCAAAATCTGCCCAAATACTATCCCAACTTCCCTCACTTCAACCTAGAGGCCTTATCTTGATCAGAAAGCCATCCTAAGGATCCCTTTTGACAAATAAAAAGGAAGAACCCGAAGAAGAGGTAATGATTTCACCACCCTTTTCCAAGTTCCTTTCTTCTTCCACTTATTATTCCATATTGTTACCATTATAAAATAATAACTACAGTATCATATATATACTATGATTTTATTATAAATATGGTACAACCATATTCAGTATTCTATCAACCCATTGAATAACATGTCACCACACGTGTGTACGTACGGCTTACCGTCTCCACGTTGTGGTGTAATTGTTATTCCATATATTATTATTTGGATGGGTATAAAAATGATGTGTAACTCATGTTAATAATAAATATAACATGATAATGATTCTTTATATATGATATAACACCCAATTATATATTATTTTAATATCGAAATAATGATATTGTCGCTCGTGCGTACGTACGGACTACCGTCTCCACGAACGCGATGAGATTCATTTTCCATCGTATCCATTCAAGTATAATTCTCATTTGATGATTAAAAATAATATTTAAGGACTTTATATAATTATGGATTTTAATAATATACATCCCATTAATAACAAATATGGCTCATATAACAAATAATATAAAGTAAAATGAACCCGTAAACACCTGAATTGATGATAATTCTAAGATATTATTAACAAATCAATGTTAAAAGATCATATATGATATCATATTAATGTATATGATTCTTTTATAATTTATTAACAATTATTTCACCATTATACAGGAGGTTAACCTACCGTCAACCAAGGAAAATGTACAAAGTAAGGGTTTTCTTATCTCACTTTTAATTCTGTGATAATTCCATTGTTCAACACTTATTTATAACATCTGGTGTGTGTACTTCCCATGTTTGTATT
Organism: Viscum album; assembly: GCA_963277665.1. Taxonomy (NCBI): domain Eukaryota; kingdom Viridiplantae; phylum Streptophyta; class Magnoliopsida; order Santalales; family Viscaceae; genus Viscum; species Viscum album. The sequence continues at coordinate 1,381,014,588 of OY728137.1, forward strand.
CATTGTGTAATATAATTCAATTCATGTATATTTAAATCATAATTGTATGATCCTTATTTCATGGGTGCATGTTTTGTATATTACCAAATCAATAAGGGAATTTGAAATTTTAATTTCCACTCATCCGGCTTTATGCATACTTCATTGACTATTTTACTCCACGATTATGTGTGGTATATCTATTCATTTGATTATGTAATAATTTACAATCCCTTTTCTATGGATATAATTTTTATACACATAATCACTCCATTGATAAATTCTCAATGTCATCGGTATGAACTTGATAAGAGTAATTTTTACTCAACCACAATTTGTTGAGATAAACATCCAATTAATTGGTGTTGTTTTTACTAGAATATGTGTGAATGTCCTTTGATTGTTTTACACTGAATATACAATAATATTTAGTGTATTTATATTTGTCACACATAACTATGTCATTGATTTATCCTTAATCTAAGGATACATCCTTTATGAGATATTTCATCTCAATTTACATTCCATTGAGACTTCATTGTTGTTATACACCAAATCACTTTTATGTGGTGTATATAATGTACTTTGACATAGTATATCATGAATTCCTTTATTCTCATGATATTATAATGTTTTTATTACCTCAATTATTTGAATTGAAGTGTCTCTCTTTTTGTTAGAAACTATAACTAAAATAACATTTTTAAATGTTTTAAAGACTTATTCTTCTAAATCTTGCTCATTAATGTCCATGTTTTAAAAATTGGTTTAAGGATTTATTTATATGGACATTAAAGTTTTAAAATTAAAACTCCTTTTAAAAGTTTCAATGTGGTATGGGACACTTTGATTCAAAAATCTATTTTTAAATGGCTTTTTGACAAATAGTGTGACTTTTAAATGTTTTCATGAAACAGGAGATATTTCTCTCAAATAGTTTTGATGATTATTTTCATCTAGGTCAACATCCTTCATTATTATTGATTGAGGTTAATGTGATACCATAAAATCTTCCATATTGTATCGAATGAGTTATGTTTGACTATGGATGTGCTATTTTTTTACCATTCATGATTTGTGGTAAAAGTATTGACATTTCGTATCCTAGTTTTAATACGAATGTTTATGTTATGTTTAAACCTGTTCATATGAGGAATGAATTAGACTTAATAAGTGATGGGTGGAGCCCTCTATAGCTCCTCGATGCATTGGTAGGTCTCTTGAGACAAACTAGTGTCTTGGCACAAGGCCTTGGGAAAATCTTATTTGTAGTCTTCGTACGAGGCCTTGGCTATGTGGTTATGATAGTCTGGAATTATGCATTACATCATTATGAAAGTGGTTATTGATATTTCATGTGATCATTTGACTAGTAGAATGTCAATGTGAGTATGTAAATGACATTATTTTATTTTATCTTTTCCATTTTATGCTGAAGTTCAAGTTTAAAAGGCTTTTGTTTTAGTTATAAACTGCCTTAAGTGTTTATGCTTATCTATGAAAGCTTCTGCTATAATGTTATCCTTACTGAGCATCTGAGCTCACCCCTTTCAATGTTTTATTTTTTCCAGGATTATGAAGAAGTAATTTATGAATGACCTACAAGGATAGTATGAGGGGATATGAAGAAAATATATTTATATAGTTTTTTTACCTTATGAAGGAATGTAAGACTTATGAATATATCTAGTGTTTCCAAGACTACTAAACTAATCGGTCTTTCGAGACTTGATCCTTTGTGATCATGCCATTGTTATGTAATAATGCACCGACTCTGGGTAACTGGGGTCAGGGCGTTACACATATTGAGAGCTAGGGGAACCTTGGGAGGATTTTAGAGAGATAAGGGCAGAGTAACGACATTCTCCATCGGTTTTGAGGTAATATGAATTGGAGATTTTTTGGGTTTATATAGTAATGGAGAAGAAATTCATTGTTATATAGGTTTTCGACACTACATCATATACTAATAAAAACAACAAACCATCCCTTGCTTTTGTCCATTGTTTATTTCCAAAGGGTGTGAAAATTTTATTATAAAATAAAAATGTCCTATGTTATTAAAATATTAGGATTTATTATGTGGAGGTGATTTAAATCTCCAGGAAATCATTTTAAAATGTGAAAATGTATTATAATTATTAGAGGGTCTACTAGGATTTTTAAAATAAATAAAATTATTATAAAATAAAATTATTTTAAAGGTAAAACATATATTGTCTGAAAATCCCATTTAATAGATTTTATTAAACCACTATTGGTTCATTATTATTTCATAAAACATATTATATATTTAAATGAATTTTATTTTTTACCAAATATTCGACTATCTAGGAATATAATGAAAAATTTACAAATGTTTAATTTTTATTTCCTTATTCCAAAAATAATTGTCATTTAATGTTAACAGTTTTTTATATATCTGAATTTTTACTTTTAAAATTAAACTAACATTTATCGGAAAGTAATTGGTTATAAAAAAACAACTTTCAATCCTTAATAAAAATTATAATTGTATTTATAATAATTAGACAAAAATTTATATTAAATAATAGGTAATTTTGTATTAATATTTTTTTAAAATATTATTTACGTTAAAAAACATTAATTCATCAGAAAATATTTCCTAATTTAATATTAACTAAAATTTCTATTCTTGAATTGAAAACTATTTACAATCTAACAATAAAAAATTAAATGTAAATTCTTTATTCTATACAATAATAATGAACATTATCATAGTTCTAGTGTATTGTTAAATAATCCCTTATAACACCTTCATGTGACCTAAGGGTAAGGTGTGCGATGGTGACAGACTCTTGGGGTGGCTTGAAAAATGTTGCTCATTTGGTAATCTCTATTAACTACCGCTTCCCCCATAGGAGGTTCCATTCAAGCTTAATGTGTTGATTCTCAGCTTGGGATTGGTCAAAATAAAATCTCAGTGATTCCACCTCCTTTCTGAGATCCTTGAATTATGCTTCATAAGGTGGAATTCAACTGGATGATGCCATTGCTTCCTTTGGATGAGTAAATTTAAATTATTAAAGCCCTATATTTATACTAATCATGTGATCAATATTTAAAGGATATATTATAAATGGTAACAATTCATAACAGTATTTTGAAATTCATAAACATAAATCCAATTAATTTCATATTTCTTATTACAATTTTACATTACAATACAATTAAATAAATCAATAAGAATTTTCATCAATAAAATCTTGGGTATTTAAAATCATTGTGGATGCCTTGTTCTGTTGCACCTTGGTTCTATCCCTTCATGGTCTACACTTCTTACTTGGATTCCCAAATAGGTCATACCTTGGATCCAGTCCCTAGGTCTAACACTACCTTATACAGTGTGGTTGTTGGTTACATGATATCGATGGATGTATGCCATGGTTGTGTGACTCGTACTTTTTACAAAATCATTACTATTAGATGACTCTAATAATAGATCGATTTGAGGTTTGTTTGATTTTACATATAGAAGTAGAATGAAGGTATGGGAATACACACTTACTTTACAACTATTTTTATACATCCTAGCACTTATTTTTAGTTGTTAGAACTATACAAAAACCGGGTTGTTACCAACTAGGTTGTTTATCTCAAACAAAATTTGGGCCTCAGTGGGGACCCAAACAGATTACAATGTTGCAGGTAAGGATAGGTAAAATCTCCATGGTAATGCTTATTGATTGTGTGTTCAGATAAGGGGAGTATAAGATCATGATGTGGCTTGTGATGCTTTAGTCAGTTTTTGGCCGTTTATTCTTATTGGGGAACTTTTATTGTAAGGTATTTAAATTTACAGTAATAGATACATTCTAGATACATGTATCATTTTCATAATTATATATGTTACATTCTTAGATTGTATATGTATTCTTGTCTTATCTCGATTTTTAGTGACTTCTTTTTTATTTTTATCCAATGTTGTATGTATTTTTATTCCACTATGATAATCTGGTAATGAAGGCATGGTCTTTCTATTGACTCAACAAGGAACTCACATCTACATGATATCCTCTCTCATTTGGTTATACGTGGTTGAGGAAATTATCCAACCAAGATTGGGCATTGTTGATTTTCATCTAGGTTCGGGATGTTGCACAAACCCTAGAAAACAAGTAGAGATCTTGTTCTCTAGATTTCAAAGGTGGTTGGGATCCACACCTTCATCTGGTAGATTACCCTTAAAATAATATCATTAAATCACGAATTCAGATCGAAACATATGAGTACATATATTGGATGAAATTTAGATCTCTATCGTGTTAGGATAAGGTTGGAGGATGAAATCTATTGGGAATTGAGATAGTTGAAAAATGATCAATATGTTTAGAACTATTCAATAGTATATCAGGGAAGCTCAATGTCGGAAGAAAATTTATGTTGGTAACTATCTGTGAAATATATAATTTGATTTTGGGGAAAAGGGGCCTCTATTAATCTCACCATAGAATAAGATTATGAGATTTGAGAATAATGGGAAACTAAGCCCTTGGAATATCAGTCCCTTTGATATTCCTGACCGTATCTGGATTGTAGCCCATCATTAGAAAATTACATTAAATATCTCCCTAATAAATGATGTCTTCCATGTATCTATCATATATAATTACATACTAGAATCTTCACATTTATTAAATTGATAGGTCAATTCTCTATATTATGATCTTTTTTCTGAGGAGAAAGCTATTGAAATTATGGACTGATCAGAGAATGTTCTATGAAAAAAACCAATCACCTGGTCAATGTTTTATGGAGAAATTACATGTTAGAGGAAGCTACGTGGGTACTTAAGGATATGATGAAGCAGATTTACCCCAATTTTTTTACCCGAGTTAAAAATTTTGACTGTGAAATTAATTTTAATGGAGGTAAATGTAACACATTGAGTTTTTAAGGAAGTTTTTTTTCAAATAAATTAAATTGTCATTATTTATTGATATTAAGTAAGTCAAACTATACTTTTACACTCCCTAGATTTTTAATATGTTACATGGAACATGGACTGGGAATACGTTACACAGAATTTCAATTTGGTGTATATCACACACAACACTAATGTTTCAATAAATAATCATTTTATTATTATAAATATTAAGTTGATATATTTATAATAAAACCATTAAAAATGTTATTTTGAATAGTAATAACTACATTTCAAATATTTTTAAAATATTATATATTTAAATAAAACTTATAGACAATGAAATATATAATTTTGTGGCAAAGGCATTTTTATTCTGACAAATTCCATTTTCTTGAATGAACTAATTATAATGAAATTTTTTGAAAAACAATAAAATTTATTTTAGACCCCTTTATAAATTAAATATTATTATATATACTAAATTTTTTAGTTTTGATTTCATATATTATCATAGGGAATATTTTGGGGATTACATTTAGAAAAAACATTTTTGATGAATAGTGAAAAATACTTATTCTAAATTGAAAACTAATTTTTTGTTTAAATTATTTATAGAGATAAATTATATTTTAATTTTATTTTATAGTTTTATTAGATTATATTGTAATAAATTAATCAAATAAGGGTAATTTGATTTAATTTTTCTTTGAAAATTGATATCAAAACACTAGAAAACAATTAAACATTGTTACTTTAAAAACTTCCATTGTTAATCTCCCTCAGGGATTATTATTAAATTAATTTCGAGCACTTATTTAAGTAGAAATTGGAAAAATAGATTCTAATTTGGAATAATAATTATTTATAATGTTAAATATGTTTTTCCTATTTTTTATTACCAAATTTATTAGTTGTGATTATTGCATCAATGATAATTAAATAAAGATTAAAAAGGGACTAAACCATAAAATTAAGGCCCAAAAAGAATTATATACTTTTCCAAAAGGAAATTGATATCCATATTTCGACACATTACTCACTATTTTAAAATTTGGTTCTTTATGTTATCCCCATGCAACATGAGAAACATGGGTGGGATTATCCCTTAAAATATTTACAAGGGTAACAGTCCTCATTCTCTATAAAGGGAAACCAAAACCCCATCATATTCACATATAAAAAAACACATAAATACATCCAATATTATCACTATAAACTTACCAAAATATTTCCATTCAACCTATATCACCCCATTGGAATAAGTCTGTCGAAGGAAGTATTTTTGACACTAACTAAAAAGTGTTAACAAATTAATATGTAACACCTTCTCTCAAGCTATTTTCGTTATTTTCATATCCACCCAATCCACTATATTTTTACCAATTTTTATTATAAATAAATTAAATTCAATATAATAAGTTTTTTTTATCCTATGAGTTCAAACTACACTTACACACACCTTCATTTAGTGGGTAACAATCATACTGTTTATGTTTACGACAAACTTCCTACCCACAAAATGATGATTGATTAATATTCCATACCACCTATCCTGCTGGAAATTAATATGGAAAGAATATTTATATAGATTATATACTATATTTATGATATATTGAATCATCATTATTCTTTTTACAACAGTTAATTTTTTTACCTTTTCTTTTGTTTCATTACGATAATTTCATTTGAGAAAGTCTAGACTACCACCACTCAAAGTGGTAAGATTCATTCACTCACTAAATTGGATGTATTAAAGATGTGTTAAGTGAAATTATATAATATAAATAACATTATAATTCTACTATAACAATATTATAAACATATATACATATAGGACATCTTTTAATTCATTCAATATGAAAATAAAATTTGAAACAATGCCCATGCATATGTACGGATTACAGTCTCCATGAATGTTGTATCCCATTTTTTACTTCTATATTATATAGATTATAATAATAAGCATATACTAGATATAAAAGTTATTTAAATAATGTTTTAAATTTTGGAATTGTGATATATGTATGAGGACCAATGGTATAAATAATTAATTCACATACGAAGAACAACGTGAATATTATCATAAGTGAAACTTTTACATGGGATTGATATCAAGTCGTTAATATATACTCATGATGAATAAATATATGGAATTATATATAATAATATGTTTTTTAAATGATTTGTATATTATTTCTATATTTGTTTTGAAGATTTACAATTAGAGTGAAGACACAAGGTAAGGGTATTTCATCACATTTTTTTCCATGAGATGCATACAATATTAACCACCCAATCCTTTTTGTGTGGTATGTATAATTAACAATGATGTTTTAAATTATTTAAATACTCTAATTAATGGGTATTCACATATAAATTTTATTTTAATTCATACATTGGGTTTATTCTTCCAAAGATAAAAATTTAGTATAATAGTTTTGTCTCAATTTTCCTTCTTGTAGAATCATATTTTGTTATGCACCTATATTATTTTGGAGGTGTATATACATTCATTTTACATGGTATATCCGGAATCTAATTATTTTTATTAAATTATATGATTCATGTATTTTCACGTACTTTAATGGATATTATGATCCCTATTATCCATGTTTTATGAGTTTATTGAAACAATCTCATCACTTTTCAACATTGTTTATGTTTTTGGTTCCTTTGATAAAATATTATGACTTATATCTCAAGAACAATATTGTCTTTTTTTCTCCACATTTTATTGATGATATCATCATGTATTAGTTCCCGTTTCCACTCTTTAGTACTTAAGATAACGTTTTATGAAAATTTTACCATATTTCTCTTCTGTTGTAAATCTAATGTATTCAAAAACCATGTTTTCGAAAAAGATTTTAAATGTGTTTTCAAAAGATCATTGAATCCCATTTTCGAGGAGAAATAATTTCAAAAAAGTTTTATTGTTAAAAAATATTTATTTATAATAATTGAACTCTATTTTTAAATAATTTTTTTTCAATGGATTTATATTTTGAAAACCATATTCAAAGAATAATGGAAATTTTATTGTAGAATTTTTCTAAAAATATATTTCTAAATTATTTCTCATCTATGATAACATCCATTGGTGATAGTCAGTTATTTATGGAGAAATTATTCATTATTTCTATTAAAATTATTTCTCTAAATGGATTATGTTTTTATGGATTGATATTGATTAATCCCATTAATCTTTCAGAGGTTATATTCCATTAAAACCGGTTTTTTCACAAGTTATGTTAATGATGAAATGATTATGAAACATGACTTCGTCCACAGGTTAGGAAATTATTATATTTTTTTGATAACAATTTCATTGCATCTATTATAATATTATTATTTATGATACTGTTAAATATATATGTATGATTTTATTATGGGAGTTTTGTTCCTATATCTCTCTCAAATTCATTGGGTAAAAGTTTGTACCTAATGATATAGACTAAAATGGTTATTGGATTTAAAATTATTTAATAATATGTTCATGGTAGTGAACTATGACTATCATGATTTTATGAGTAGTTAACTCATGCTACTAAAATGTCCGAGGTAGTGAAACATGACTAACAATATGGTTTTGGGATTGAACCAATACAACCAAGATTATCATGGAAGTGATTCTTGGGATACAATGGAGATCATATTTTATATTATTATGTGTATGTGAAAATTCAATGTTTTATTCCAATGTTTTTAATTAATAGATTATGTACTTTAATTCCATATTATTCATGTCATATGAACAACCAGACATTATTCTATGATACTTGTATATGATATTTGGTATATAGGATAGGATCTTCTATTTTAATGATCATGCTCTCATACACTAATGCTCATAGTTATTGTTACATATCGCCAATTGATACCCTTAATAAGAATATGACCCCTCCTCTTATTATTTTTCCTTCCCCAGGTTATGGAGATTTGTTTTATGTTTTATGTTTTTAAGAAGGGTTATAGTCATGATGAACATTGTGGGAGATAATGTAGAACACTTATGTATTGGTGTCTATGTTTCAATGTTTCCAATGGCAGTAGACTAGTGAAATATTTTAGTTTCTCTTTGTATAATGTTTTAAGTATTCTGTCAATTTTATTTAATTTTAATGTTTGAATATAAATTGTAGATATATCTAGAAACCATTGTAGTCACTATTATTTTATACAGCTCCAACCATTAACATACTTTCATAGTTATTACCAATAGTATCAATATGAAAAAAGATCGTTGGACACCAAATATTTATATCTATGCACTCAAGGTCCATGATATCTAATTCAAATTATATTATAAGATATTTTCTAGCAGAAAATTAAATGAGGGTGGGTGATTCATATTTATAAAAAAATTATTTTATATGAACTTCACACCTAAGGTATTCTATTTAAAATCTATTTCATTATTATAAAACTGAGTTAAAAAAATAAAAATTCATAGGAATAAAATTTAAAAAATTAATTTTATATTGGGTTAAGGAATATAAAACCCCTATTTCAATCGACTAATACTCTATAACATGATTTTGGTGTTTCTCACAAAAAAGTCACTTTCATTCATTATCATGGTTTATTACATCTATATTTCACTTAATAAAATACTCCAAGGAGTTCAAACAACATATACTATCTTTAAATTTATCCATGGTCGCAACACACACTCTTAATATGATTTTAAACATATTAGAGTAAATAAAATTTCAATGCCCCTTGAATCATAAAATTTTATTCATAAACTGATAGTAGTGTAATATGCATCCTATGCAGTTTATAGACTTCAAGGTGTATCATAGAATGATATTTAGTGAAATAGATAATGTTCTAAGCATAGTAAAATTGTTTCTATTTGATATTTTTTATCTACTTGAATTTAAGAGAATTCATGTGTATATATGTGTGTTCTTTTCTTAATTATTATCCATTCATTATTTTTCATTCAATAACCAAAAGATCCTTTAATATATAATAAATAATTTTAATCATAAACATGATATAATATTTAAAGTGAAGTTAATAATATTCTAAAAAGTTGACATGATAGGATATTAATGGAATGTGTCTATTCCTTTCAATATAGAATAATATTATATAGTCATAGTGTTACAGTTCTTATTCATTAGATAACTCCATTATTGGAAAATTAGTATAAAATATATATCGATATTTCCATAAATATAAAATCATTTTTATGCTAAAACATAAATAATGGACAGAATTAATAGAATATTACAAAATTATTCTAGGCATTCAATATAACAGTTATACATTATTAAGATATTTAACTGATAATATTTTTCACCATAATTTTTTTTCATAGAGACATTAGAAGATAAAATATGTCCTTGGTTTCTTCAAGTCATAAGATAGACTGAATTCAAAATGGCATATGACAATTTTTCAGAATAAGATTAATAAGTCACAATAGTTACATACTTTGGTTTATCTATTTCTTCGTGATATTTTTATAAAATCTTTTACAAAAGTCATTTTCAAAAGATAATAACATCTTAAAACAACATTATATCTGAATTTTCAACTCTGACCATTAAATATCTCAACCATACACTTCATAAGACAATATCATACATAGTATGGAAAACATTAAACACTGATCTTTCTAGTAATACATAAATATATGATCATTATAAATGTTGAAATATTAAATTCAATATCATAAAATGAATATTTTATATATTGTATGATAATATATTATAGAGTCAATGTAAGATAATTTTTTTATGAATGTAACATGAAACACCTAAGATAATATTGTTAGTAAAAAAATCAAAATTTGGGAATCGTAAAAATGTATAGAGAACCGTGTTATTTTTGAACAACAGAAGTGGGTCCAATAATTATGAAAATGTCAGTATTTCCCAAAACATTTATTTATACTAATATCAATAATTAAATATATTTATTATTTCATTTAATAATTTTTAAAATATATTATCATGGCCAACTCCCCTATAGATACCTCAATGGAGGGAGAGAGATAATGACCCTTGTGTCCTGCCTCTAGTAGGCCATTGGATGGTGACTAGAACCAAGGGTATGAAAATCACATAAATGTGAGAATTATCCTCTATTTTAAAATTGGATAGGGTGATAGGATAAATAAACCGAAATAAAAACCTTGCAAAATATAAAAATTAAATAAAAACCATCACCTTATGCTATTATAAATAAGTTAGATACATATAAAACCAAATATATGAATGGTTCAAAAAAAAACCTGATGCATCGACAGAATAACAACATCAATGGTTTGTGAAAATAATGTCATGTATGCTCCGCAAATTCCTCCTTTGAACAATAAATTGGTTTATATATATTTTGGTTACTATACTAGTATATTCCGTAATAAATCCACATTCTTTAATGAACATGTAAAGAGGGAAAAATAATACACCCATGATAAAACATCATAACCAATAACACCAAAAATCAAACTATCTATCCCATAATCACAAAGACACACTCACAAATAAAAAATTCCAAGTGTTATAATAAATATGAATTGTATAAATATACTGTAACTGAAAAAACAAACCTATTGAGTTTTTCTCTTTCAGAAGCTATAACAATAAGTCTTGGAGATACCACCACTTCCACATAAAATCTCATCTCATAACATGATATCTCATAACATAATATCACATCACATCACATCACATCACATCACATCACATCACATCACATCACATCACATCACATCACATCACATCATATCACATCCCACCTGTATACATCTGCACTATCACCTCACATCACATATATTACAGTGTAGTATGTTATTTTGAACATTTATGAATTAATCATGAGTCCTTATTCTACTATGAGAAACCCATAACAATAATCATGTCACTCAATGACCCAAAACACTTAGGTCATTACATATCACCTTTCTCGAAGAGACTGGGCCATTTCATCACCTCACAACAAATCTCCACACTAGATCATTTCAAATTTATCCATATCATCCTATGTATGTCATTATTTCCTAGAAAAGGGAGTGGAGAAAAACATTTATCCCACCATCCATCTTATTTATCGATATGTTAGGAAAAAACACCCCCAAAACGTATTTTTGTGGAAACTAGGTTCCCAATATGTGTGGGTGAATATAGAAAATCATTGGTATCATACATGATATATATATATATATATATATATAATATCATTATACATAGTCTAAACATATGAGTTTATAACTAGATCCCCAACAAAATAACAACATTCCCCATATTAGTTGCACAATATAAATGAACAACACCACACAAAAATTCATAAGAAAAATTTCACATTCTAAAACCCCTATAAAAATAATCCATTACTATTATTAGCATTATCATCCAATTTATATTAAATAACAAACTCATTCTCTTCGTTAAAGTACGTATAATTTATTCATAAAACATTTTCTCTTTTAAGCTACATGAAATTTTATTTCAACATTCTTTAACCCTATCTATCGAATTTAGTCATAATTAATTATCATTTAATTACAACACATTTAGAAAACTAGAAAAAAATACAGACATAAAAAAAACAAATATTTCTTATTTCCAAAAATATAAGAACCATTAAAAAAATTGTCTTTTACATAGTAGAATATCCAGCACATCGCTACAACATTCCGAAATAACCACCTACAACACTGCCACACAACCCATCCCACATCTCCCTTTATTAAATTGAAACCACACATCACAGATAAACATTATATCAGAACACCCAGTCTCATCATCCAAAATACATCCCACATGCCTTATTATGTCACCACTACATACAAAACAATCACATCCAAAAACACATTACACATTACCAGTTGTAATGAAATTTCAAACTTGATATACGACCTCTTTATCCCTTTCAAATCATTAATTAATGGCATCTCACAAAAACAAAAATCATCGGGTTATCATTTTATAGAGAAAATATTAGAGAAAAACTGTAAAATTTAAATCATTTTCAAACAACCCCACAAGTTAATATTATACATCAAAAATCAAATAATCATATATAAAGGCACCCAAAATCTATGATTTTCAGTATGAAATGTACTTGAGGTAACAAGATTAATATGGGTTTTCATTATTAAAAAATTGATCACAATGATATTAACTAACCAAACCTCTATAATAACTTCGTATTATAGGTAATCTTGATTGAATGTAAAACATTTTTTAAAAATAAAAAATAGTCAATTCATTAATAATAATGATATTGCATTCAATGAATCAAGACATTCTAGTATAGTATGATTTCAAAATAAATTCTCAGGGAAATCAACCAATATTTAATTCTTTTCTTCAAGTTTAGAAGTTTAATTATTCAAATAAATAATATTTCATATAAAACTATTGTGTGGAAAAATTGAAAAAAAAAATACATAAAATTTGTTGATTTATACTAAAAATTAACCTAATATCATGAATTAACTTCATTCAATATCAAGTGCAATAAATCAAATTGTTTATACCTCACCTAAGTATCTACCTTGAAAGAGGTTCCACCTCACTTAGTCCTTTTGTTGGCTTTGTTCCTTGCGTCAGAACATGGTTGATCCAAAAAATAGATGTACTAGTAGTTCTAACCTATCCTAAATCAGACACCAAGATTATATTAATTGTTTTCCAAACCAAACAATGTGATTCTCATGGTTCATAAAACCAGAGTCTTTCATATCCCTAAATTATCAAATATGATACCACTCTATCACCAAACCCTCTCCCCATTGATATCGTAATGATGATTGGTAGATAATGACCCATGAGTTCCACTTCTAATAGAACCCGGGTTGGAGACTATCACAATGTGTTTGAAAATATTCTAAATTAGTGGTATTACCCTGTTTCATATATCATAACTGAGAGATTGGATATATCAAAATAATGAATGTCCATTACGTAATTTTAAAAGGAATTAAAAACCATCCAATTATTCGTGTAAAAATAAAATTTATACATATTAATGCCCATGAATGAATGATTTAGAAAATAAAATCATAGGCAGTGATGCAATAACAGATCCAAAGGTCCTAGCATTTAATCTTTTCAAAAATCCATGTAGTCCTCATAAATCCTAAAAATAAATGTAATTATATTTGGGTTGATAATACATTAATACTAATTTGGAAATCCTAATTATTTCATGGGAATATTGAATGATTAATATAATTAACCTAAGAGTAAAGAACATAATCATCCACAACTAAATAGGTCAATGACACCTAACATCCTCACCAATATTTTCTCACTAAATAAATCAAGTTAGGTATAATAAAATAATTTTAATCATATCAATATTGTAGTGTCTCATCACTTTCTCACTAATTTTCAACTCTCACTCACTAATGTCATTCCCCATTGGACTCCCACGACATTCTTATATCATCTCATCAAATCACATCACTTAAAATGCAATCCATAGACACTTGGTCTCTCTCCTCACATAATTTCCATAACAAGATATTTTGGGTATCATGAACATGTATGAAATCAACCTCATTTCTCTCACATTCCATAAACTAACCATACAATTAATCACCACAAAGTTTCACATGAAAACACCCTAGAATCACATCTCACCTCATCTAAAGAGTATCATTACAAATCATCACATTATAATACATCTAACTAGTGGAATATTTTACATCTTCTCATTATAACAGGTTCATGTCAATATCTTCTGGATGAGGGATCAAGGAAGATTGGGCAGTCATCTATCTATCCTCACCCCTGAGTTGACTAAAAATAATCCCTCTAAAAATTTAGTTGTCGTCTATAGGTGCTCTACATGGGTATGGAACATATATTAATTCACCAAGAAAATAAATGGTATATATATAATATCATACCACACAATCTCAACATATGGGTTTAGAACCGCATCAAAAACGGAATCACAACATTCCCCACATACGACAACACCTATAATTGTGAAACACCACAAAACAATCAACAAGACCCATTCCATTGTGAATACCCAATCCAAATTAATCCATTTTCCAGATATCACATTTTAATACATTTTCATTTAAATATAAAAATCATTATATTATTTCAATCACATTAAATTCTTTTATATACCATTATAACATTTAAACCATTACCCCATTTTGTTTAAAATTTTATATCAATTTCCTTCCAATTTCAAAAAAAATATCATTTATTTCTAATAAAACCCATTAAACTATCACAAAAAAATGTGCAGCACAACACAATATCCCATCTCTAATCCTTCAAAAAAAATAATACACCATGAAAATATTAATTTTTTCAGATCACCACATCCACCACATCACAACCAAATTCCAGTTAAACCACTCCATTTCATGAACTCATAATCCATTACACATCACCACATAATGTATCATATCAATACATCATTTCAAAATCATATATCTCAACACTTCATCATAACTGTCATAAAAAAACTTCACAACAAAAAATGTACATTACAATCCATACGAGTAAAAAATTAAAAAAAATTCATCACATCAGAAATCAAGGAATATTATTATTTTACATAGGCTCTTTTAATCAAATTTTCATCATTATCTAGATTATTTATCACTCAATCCATGATCCCGAGGAAACCAATTTATTAAAAAATAAAATTTAATAACCAAGAACCATTAACAGTATGTAAATACAATTCAAAAGTAAATATTCCAGGTCATATTATAAATAATCCTTATTAAAGGATCCCAAATGCCATGATTTTTAGTGAAGTATCATCCATAAATAATCCATAAAAATGGTAAAAATCAAGTAAAAACATGTGATAGTTTATTTTTATATTAAAGATTAATGATGAATTTCATTTTATTATTTCTTTGTGTCTCTCTGTTAAAATTTGTATTATCTACTTTAAAAAAACATGTGATAATAAGGATAATAAATATCTATGAATGAAATAATACTATATTTTAAAAAAAATATCTGAAACATGATTAAATAATATAAAATATATGAGAAATTCTATCATCCCCCATAAATTTTATCTAATCAGATATTTTTCATTCATTAATAAATGGAAATTATAGTTGGAAAGGATCACATTAGTATTCCCCTACTGTATGATACATAATGAAAAAGTTAAATAATCCCCTACTAAGAATAATTCATCATTATAATAATTTTTCTAACAAAAACTTGGAACACACATACATGAAAGAATAATCTATAGAGAACTAGAGTGATATAGTTCCACAAATCAATGTGGATAGGATTTGTTACCCCCATATCAACAGTATGAAATCATAAAATAATGAAGGATTGATCCCCTCTTTATTAATATTATATTTGAAACCACTATGTCTTGATATGATATTAATTGAACATTGAAGGCTAATATAATCAAATACGTGTAGTTAAAAAAAATTTAAATTTCTCTAAAATATTATGAAATAGGGGATATTTTAATCCTCCATTACAATTTAATTAAATGACATTAATTACATTTTTAATACGAATATTATTTAAAAAATAGATCAAAAGGAAGAAATTTGAAGTCATGGAAAACTTGATATGCTCCTAGAGTATACCACCCATGAAATAAAACTAGAGATAACCCATTCATTTACTTCTACCACTAGTTATCTACCACAAGTGATCAATAAATACATATATATTTATAGTGATATACCACAATTGATCCACCCCCATTGATCTATCAACATTGATATACCACAAGTGATCTGCATCCAGTGAACAACCACTAGTGATATTCCCCAAGTGAAAAACTTCATGAGATAGTCCACCAGTGATCAATAGATGTGATATAATCTCGGTAATATACCTATTTTGATTCACCACCTAAGATATAACAACATTTATCTACCACTAGGTTCTATTTTATAGTGATCAACCACTAGAGATCTACCTCTAATGACCTATGCCTAGTCATCTACATCCATGTATCAACTATTATCCTCTAAAACCCATCGTTTTCTTCAAAAAAAAAACTCAAAACATTTACCATCCTTCACTAAACAAATTAGGACATTCGCAATACACCTCAACCACTAGATTGTCGACAATATAATGGTCCAAAATGTGTGGTCTCTGCCATAAATCATATACATTTATTAATTAAACATTATGAATATGGTCACATAAAATATTTTATGCAAAAAACACATGAATAAATTTTTATATTCAAATTTAAATAACTTAAATAATAATTTATATTAATATATTAATTAAAATCATGATATTTAAATACCATTTAATAACATTTGAATTATTAAATATGAAATAATATTTAAACCACTTATTAAAAACATAATTATATGATCTTTTCATATATATGGATATATTTTACTAGAATAAATACTATTTTAAATGGTTTCATAAATTTTACATCTAAATATTATATAGTATAATGAGATTATAGATAATAAAATTATGTGAAGCACTAATAATCTTTGTTGGGTTAGAATAAGTGAACATATCAAATGTCTAATTTCATTTATTGTAAAACTTCTAGAAAGCCAAAGAAATATCAATACTAAAAAATAATAATATTTTTTATTTTTACTCAACTATGTAATATAATTCTTGTTCTACCTAATATATGCTCAATATGTATGTATACATGTTTCAGTACTCAATATTTTTTGATTTATTCTTCATTGAAATTTGTAAATGTACTTATCTATAAACTATCACGGGTTTTATTTTATTTAGACACTTCTGTATCAATAATATACACGATTTATCTTATTTAATTAATATTTAATGGAAACATACTCTATTTAGTTATTCAATAACTTCTATATCACATATGAAATATCAATTCTATGTTATATCGCCATGAAAATGGGACATAATTTTTTCATCCATACATCCAAGAATGCTTGGTTTTGAGACCACTGGAGATGTTTATTCATAAAATATTTCTAGTAGTGGATCTATAGAGATATTTATTCCTCTAACATTTACGATCTTTTTTAATGGGAGGGTCATCAAATGATAAAATACAATTTTTTTGAGAGAATAGTTTTATTTATTAATATATTATTTCTATTTATCAACTACTATCTACTTCTGTGTTTGATTTTTTCTAGTATCATTGATTTGGTTAGACTATATGGCTACCCACAATACCCAATATCTTTTATAAAATGACCAGGGTAATAGATTGAGCAATGAGTACTTAGTTCCTCTTTAGTATAACATTGATCATGGGGGACAAATTCTTTTTATAAATAACTAAATGAAGGATGAGCATATAATATTGAAATATGTACACATTTTTATTTAGAGAGTGTGAAGAATGTGATTTATTTTGTACTTTATATTAATAAATTATAATTATACAATAAATATTTTTTCTATATATATTTTGTTTATTAAATATTCATATAAAAAAATAGGTTCATGATATCATCACATTGGTTGTAATGACCATATTATTTATTATTTTTCACCCTTACATGTCCCAATGAATGTTATTCAACCATATGTCAATATAGATCAAAATATGTAGATGTAGATGGATATTAAAATTTGTTCCAAAAGTTGATGAGGTATTTTATGGTGTCTAGATTAAATTTCATTAACCACCATCATGTCCTTCATATTATGGTTTGCATTTTTTTTATATTACATGACACTTATGATTCATTTTATACAATTACACTGTATTATGGATATATGTGTTACAAATAGATGTGTTATAAAATATTTGTTGTTATCACTTTATCTTATAGTTTGTGGTAATGATTGATAGTGAGAGATATGATTTATTTAAATGTAATTAATATCATTATTTTTTTTAGAATAACACAAAATATGTTTCAATACATTAAACTATTTTTAGCTTTCCTTGCAGATTATAATAAATAGTTTTACAAGACATGCAATATTTATATTCTAGTGATAGGTTATATTTTTTAGTTAGGATCATTTAATGTTTTTTATGGATATTTTATAATGAATATTATCAAGGAACACCAGTTCAAGTAGTTATAATTGAGAATAATTCAATGGATAAAGTTTGTTAAAACCTTTATTTGAATAAATCATAAGAATAAGTAATAAATAAGACCATAATATATGGATTGGTGGATTCTTTACCAACTTTTTTTATACATTTTCCTATATTTTATTGATTAGAATCAAATTTTCTAACCAAATACCCCTTATTTTAAATAATAAATGCATTATTTCATTATTTAAAGTGAATTTTCAGAGATTTTATCCAAATTAACTAATAAAGAGTGATCAAAATGAAAATAAAGATATACATGTCATATAAATTATTATCCCACTCCATGAAATCATTCCCTGGCATGGTTTTTCTAGATCAAGTAAATGCTCATATAGCCAACCAGAGAGAACACGCCATATACAACATGTTTGAAACCAATTTATGCCATTCTAAAAGTGGATAGTGGATTAAATTAAAACAAAATAGTATTTCATGATGTGAAACATGTTTTGTAGACCTATAAAGTGACTACTGATGCATTTAATTTTATTAGGTGGTGTCACGGGTCACCTACCAGTATAGAAACCGAACAGAAGTAAATTTTACTTGACTAAACATAATATACATTAGCGAACACAAATTTTATTATAAAAATATATAAATAGAGAGACTTCCATCCACGTTTGAGGTTGGACACGCTAGAGCGATGTGTAGTGGCTCCAAAAATTGATCTTTTCTTAGATCTGAAATTGATTTTATTTCATGTTTTATATTATATTTTAGTGTAATTCTCCCTTTACCCCTTTGTTCTCCCCCTCCTATCCCCGGTATAGATTGATTTTCTGGTCAATCCACATATCATGATCATGTCCATAAGAGGGTAGTTCCCTTTTGTTGGGGTTATAATAAATGATGGGATTTTTTTAATCAGGATTATTTAGTGTTATTCTTTCTGTGATTTATTATTTAAAATTATGTAAATGAATAAAATTTCTCTATCACAATTGGATTTGTATCATACAAATAATGAAATCAATGGATAAGCTAAATAATTTTAAATAGGTGATCCCATGATCATGGGGTGAGTATATTTTATCTTCTTTAGGGGTTAGTATCATTAGTATCTTTAATGTATTTAGTTACCATACAAAGGAATTAATAAATAAAATAACATAATTGGACATTTTCAGAACATTAAATAGTAGTTAAATTTAATCCACATGGTAAAAAGGTTTATTTATAATCTATATAATAATGAATGACATTTACAATAAAACATAACTAAAATGAATCTCGGACATCAATGATCTCAATTTATAGTTTGACTATTTAGGTTTTGAATTTAATTTTCACAAATAGTTTTACAAGGCCATTTACATTACCTTCACTAATTTCTATGATAATAAATTGATACTGGTTGAGTTTCAGTATACATTTTTTTTATTTTCCTATAGGATCGAGACCTACTGCCATGGACTAACTAGTTAGTCAGATTAGAAGGGGACAAACAAAATTTTCTAATATTCATCACCTTGTGATGGGGTGGTCATGATGTAAGTATTTTTCATACATGGTAGTGTGAATAAAGGGGTATAAAAATTAATGAAATGAATAGATAATTAAAAAAAGATATGTTGGGGATGCATGATAATTTTAGTTTTTGTTAAATTGTAAATTTCATGGGTATGTGCCTTTATAATACATTTTTTTGAATAATTATGTTTTCTTATATTGTATTCCACGTGTTTTGTTTAGGGAAATAAATTATGAATAAATTTTCAAAACGTTTAAACTTTACATCAATGAATAAGTCATAAATAATTTTTATATTCAATTTTTTATCATAAATTAATGAATAAAAAGTATATTTTTGGGTTAATTAATGAAATTAATTGAATCAAGTTCTTTTTATGATTTCATAAATTTTTTAAAAATTAAGAGTGATGCCTAAAATTATTTTGTAATGTCTATAAATTCATAACTTATGTTGATTCTATTTTAGATAATATAAAAATTATTTTATAAGAAAATGAATAAGGGTGGAAATTATGTATATCCATGTATATGAATTATTTGACATGACCATCCCCATATTTGAATTCACTATTCAAGGGAATTAAACATATTCACAAATATCCATGTTTATGAAATTGTCTATGTATTGATACATGAATACGGATTACTTATGTATGGGAATTTAGAAACTCAAATACATATCCATATTTTATCATCGAGGACATTCAGGTATGGAAATTTAATCTAAGAAATAATTGGTGAAGTAAAATAGTGTGTGTATGGATAAGTTGTATATGTTGGAGTCATATACATTAGAGAGTGATCAATTTTATATTCTTAATGAAAATGTATTTCTCTCTCTCATAAACATCCGTAAACCATAAAATTTTTTGTAAAGATGATAATATCAAATTAAATATGATGAATTATATGGATAGCCCCTTATTTAAATAATTTAAAGATGTATTGTATTTGGTGGATATTTGAAGACTCTGACATTAGAGAGAGATTCAAAATTGAATAAATGCAAGGATCTGAGAAGTTTTACCTAATTAAAAGGAAGGAAAAATATATTTGATGTAGGAGATTGAAAATTTGGAGAGATATATTTATTGGGTTCTAATAAACTCATGTAACTAGAACATTTCTAGAAATATATAGAGATAAAAAATAATGGGAGATGATCTATCATTGAGAGGATAAAATCAATAGTGGTTGTTGGCGGTGGATATCCAAAGATAACATTTGTAATGCATTTTGTTTCTCATAATATTATTTTTGAATTCTTTCAGAGATTATTATCATTATTAATGATGTATTTTTTCACTAATTAAATACTCCCCTTGGTAATTCAAATACATGAATTTATATGGATATTATCTTCATTTAATTTATTTATAAAGATCTTTATTTTGGGAATAGATTTTCCATCCATGGTTGGTCACTCAATGATAGTATTTTTTTAGATAAAATTCATGGAAGGATTATAAATTATACAAAGGTATTGGTATAATTTTAAAAAATAGAAATTATTCTCCATGAGTTTGAGGTGTGAATTGATGGATTAACAATGATAATTACAGAGACAATTAATAAGAAGGAGTCAAAAGGTTTTAAATTGTCCCACAATTTCTATTTTTATATATCATTCCCACATTTTTTTGATATATCTATAATGAAATATTTTATTAATTTACTTATGTTGTGTATAGTTTTTTCCTACCTTTAAACCAAAAAAATACACAATTTTAATAACATATAACAAATTAATAATAATAAAATCCATTAATTGAATGTTAAGTATCCAACCTCTTCAAAAGATTACAAGGTTTTATATATTACTACATCCAATAAGGTAATATAATTATTCTATGTGATATTTACAATTAATCCCATCATAAATTGTTTCTACACTTAACAAAAAATATTAAATTATTAATTATTAAATTAAATAACATCAATATGATTCTTCTATAAGTATCATTATCATCCACAAAATTCTCATCACATAAAAAACATTTTATTTTTCAAAACACTATTGTAATTCCCCAAACATAATTTCCTGAACATCTCCTGAGTGAAAATGAAAAAAGAACACTTGAATTCCTCCTTGAATTCAAGAGAATAATAACTACTTACATTGATATAATGTTATAGTGTGGATACTATAATGTTGGTAATCATAACTATTCACTTTAAACAAAATAATATACTAATATCATAGTTGAAGGAATGTAAATTAGTGAATTAATAAACATTCATCGAGTAGCCAATCTATTTTTGATTATTACATTATAGGGAAGTACCGATTAGTACATAATATAAGTTCCCATGAATATAGTGGACTATTATATGTTAATAATATAAATTCACACACATTATAACAATTCCATAATTTGAATCCATGTGTTAAACATAACACCAAATGCCACAATATCTCCCAAAGTAGATCCATTCATAAGAATGTCTGAATAGTCATTTGAACAACATAATTAGATGATCTAACCATGCAGATTTTGAGTAGTACTTCATGATTGATCAAACACGTTAAAAAAAATACAGCAATAATGCCCAGTTTCTATGATAATGTCTATAAGGGGATCCATAAAAGGATATAATTCCCATTTATCTAAAATAATACAATCATCGTGATAATTGTTTCATCTGAATGTGCTCCCCCTCTAATTCCACCTAGCCTTGATTTTTTCACCAATAACTTTTCTATCACGAGTATAAAATATGGAATATAATGAACACACCACATGTAAATATTGTTATTATATCACTCACTGATACATTTAGGAACTACATAACAACCATCAGTATCATGGTCTACACATGTAGACACATGAAATCTATACCACCCAATTTTTCTCTATGTTATGTGTACACAAGTGACAACATTGTGCTTCACAGAAGGATCATGTAGCTTTGAAACCACGTATAAAATACATTGAAACCAACACAAGATAATGTCTTAATATGGTATAGACTTCTTTCATTTAGGTCATTGATAAAATAATAAAATAACTGTGATGAATATTTCTAGAGTCATCACTGTGCATGAACCGAGTCAATCCCACATGCCAATGACCTTTATAACTATTCCCATTACAATAAAATTATATATTCTAGATTGAGATTCAATATGATTCTATATCCATTGAATTGTATCTATACCAAAATAACCCTTTTCATAACACCATGAGATTTTATTATATATTTCACTTTAAATTATATGACATATTTGATATCTTAGATTACATTAAACCTCAAGACTTAATGAACCACATCAATGAGTTAAATATTATTATAAAATATGAAGGTAATTTTCTATCCATTGGATTGGTCTATTTTAATATAACTTAATAAATTATAAAAAAATGTAGTTTACATATCTAAAGACCTCAACCCCAGTTGAATGGAGTCAGTGCCTTACATTAATAAATTCCAATAAGATACAATGAATCTCATTTGAAAGGACTGAATAGTATAGTAATAATTTTAATCTAGATACATATTTGAAATTAAAAATATATTTTATACAGAAAATAAATAAAACAATTTTATTTGATAACATAATTATTCATAGAAATTAACTCATTATATTAGACATAATATACATTATGGAATCTTGGGTACAATAAAACATAATGAAGGGGTGATCAAAGAGGCTCTGTAATGGTATACATACATTGGTGGATATCATAACTAAGAATAAATGATTATGGAATCATAATTAATTGAAACACATGATGTTTACTCCCCAACATGATCATACCATGTCACGAATAAAAGATGATAAAATAATGGCATATACTTAATCATGTTGGAATAAATATTAACCATTGAAATATTGCTAGTATAAAAATCAGATGAAATATCAATAACTATTCACATAATGGAGGAAAACATAATTTCATATTTCTGAATTATTTTTTCAATGCTTTGGACATGAGTTCTTTACAATTTGATAAGGCCTAGACCAAAACATGATCTAGTTTTTCTCATAAGACCAACCAATTCAACAAGGGGATATATCATTCCCCACTCAATACATACTATTTATAATGAATTCCATGATTGATGGCGGTAGAAAATTATAAATATATTCATCTATATTCAAAAACTAGCATATGAAATGTGAAATCATCCCTAAATAATTAAACATAACCATAATGTATTCAGAGTAATAACATTAATGGTATCAAAATAAAATATCCATTCTAAAATGTTAATAAAATATATATATATAAATAATTGCAATGATATTAATACATAATATACCCATTTGATAAAAATTACATTTAATGTGTATTTTTATTTGTGAATAAAAATATATTTACAAACATTCTTTGAGAAAAATACCCTTTTTCTCAATGAAATTCAATAAAATTTAAACAAAACAAGTGAAAATACACTTAAATAAAAATAACATTGGTAATAAATATAATATCCTTTAAAAGAATTTATTGGTCATGAAGGATGGAAATTCCATTCATGTCATACATGATAAAATAAAAATTCATTTCTCCTTTTGATGAAAAATGAAACTGTCATTCATTTGAGAAAGACATTAATATTGCTTTAAAAAATTATAAAAATAAATATGAGATTGAAAAAATCATTAATATTGATTAGGATAATATTTAAAAAAATTAAAACATTTTTTGAAAACCTAAACATGGAATAAAAATATTTTCCAACTGAGACTTAAGAATTAAAAATCTTGAACAATAATCAGAGTGTGAATTAACCCCAGAAAACATTGTAATTAGTTGATACTTATAAACCCTAACATAAAATTAATTTTCAAATACCATGAATATAGGTAGGTTCATGATACTATTATAATGGGAAATGAGATAATTCACAAAAAATAAATAAGTGGTTAATAAGAAATGTATCTCACTAAAGTAAAAGTGAGACAAATGTCCCTTACCATGAATTTTCATTAAGATGTACATTGTTTAAAACACTAACTAATTGATTTAATAATGTTATTAAATTCTTAAAAACCAATTTCAGTATTTATTATATCATATATGATAATATTATATAATCCTATCACCTGTGTTTTAATAATATTTGATTATTTTTTTTGTATTGGGTGTTAAGTAGTTCATTTTGTAAGAATGTTCTGTCGTGTAAGTACATTTTCTTAAGAATAAAATATAGTTGATAAGTATTGAAAATGATAATAATTTTATATATATCATATTTATTTATTATATAAATTCTTCAAATCATTATTCAATGCCGAACATTTAATATGAATCATATCATGTCATAGTGATGGTAAGTCAGACATACACATGAGAGACAATATCATTCCATTAATGTTGAATGGTTAAGTAATTTTAAGGTATATTAATTTTTTTAGAAATAAAATAATGAAATATTTATTAATTATATCCATTATTTCCACCATTATACAAATATAAGTAATTTTTTTCTGAAAAGTAGATTACACTATGGTTTGGATATGGTAAGATGCATGTACACATGTGCAGTGCTTATATTATTTGTATGTTAGATAAAATATGGAATATGGTTGTTCTATAATAAAAATAACATATCATAATATATATTACAATATATATACCACTATATTATTTAAAATATATATTAATATTATGTTGAATATGAAATATAAATTATTGAATCGATAAAGACGATTACATGTTCTTCGAGGAAAATCATGTAATCTATTATCAAGGGATCTGTGTTTAATCTTTTGGATGAAAAATAACCAATATTACTTATCTTTGGATTTTTTAATATAAATTATGATATTTTTTTTGATCTAGACAACTCAATGTGGTGTAATCATTTGAGGGAGGCGGTTCCCTTTTATAATTTACGTGAGGGACACTTTCGCAAATCCTCAAATTATAAAATTATAATATGGGTATCCTATATAAAAAGTCATTATTATTAACTATAAATTAATATTATAGAAATATTATATTTATTATAGTCTTTTTGTTATTTAACAATTATATTATTTATAAATAATTTCATAAAATATCAGGTCAATAAAATATCATTATTGTCAAATTTGGTACTATTCATTGAATTTGACTTCCAATGCATCATAAAATAGTTGTAATTAAAATATAATTATTTCAAACATATATATAATATCATACATATCTATAAAATTCATTATACACATTAAATAATCCCCAATATATCCAAATTAATACTTTTAAAATCAATTAATTGTTTATTAAATCAATATTGTACTAGCCTTTGAAAAGCAATTAATGTAACCATATAATTACTAAAACTCCCTAATAAATTTATATAATGAAAATCATTTCATTAATATCTAGATAAAAATTTGTTGTCATTCATATCATTCTTTATTCTTTATGTGGACACAAAAAATCTATTAAAATCAAAGAGAGTGACATTTTATAACTATATTTTATTTAAATAAAATAAATATTCAATTAATGATCAATTTCACAATAAGAAAATAAATTTTTAGCCTAATTTGATAAAGATGTAATATTATTCATCCAATAATTATTTTATGAGTACATGTTATGCTTATACCCTGATCTTTTACTTTTAACCCTTATTTAATTCATTTTATAATTATCATGACCACATAGGTTTTTACACATTGAGGGTTAATATATTTAATATTAAATTTCAAAAGACACATAAATGAGTAATTTATGAACTTATAATCCCTTTCCATATTATTTTTATGGATTTTGGATCTTTTTAATTTTTATATCATTTAGTAATATAGTATTTATTTAAAGTTATCATTATTTTCTTTTTGGCCACTTTTCCTTAAATGAAGTTTTATAAATATTGTTCAAAAATATATATTTTAACCCAATAAATTAATATATTTCTACCATGATAAAGTCATAAAATAAAATTTTTAGTTATTTTAATTATATAAAATTATATTTATTTTGATTTTGTTTATTTTCATTTATATAATATTTATGATATTTAAACAATTAATGTATCATAACTATGAAAGGCTTTAAGTTATTAACATATTCCCTATAAATTAAAATTTAATTACCATGCTTAATTTTTCTATTTTTGATTTTAAAATATAATCTATTGTATAGTATATCTCATAGCTAACCCAATATTAAAAAAATTCAACTTATTAAAAAAGTATGAAAACATAGAAGTTTCTATCAGTAATGTATTATAAAGGTTTTATCTTCATCCAAATGTCCATAAAGGGTCACATAACCTATATAGTATAGATTAAAAACAAATATTACCCATCCAATAAATTTTTTTCATGTTTTATTATCCTTATATATTATTTAATGTATTATTTTTTAACATTAATTACCTGATCTAACCTAAGCCATTTTAAAACAAATTATTATGATTACTATTTGGATTGTCCAAAATTAAAATTGGGACAATTAATAAATTCATTCCATATGATTATAAATATAGAATTCATTAGTCATAATTCATATCTCATAAGGGGTAAAGTTAAATTATAATTAATCCCATGTATGGGGAATGAAAGCGAGGTTTTAAAGATAAAATTTTCAAGAGTATTAAATGATTTTATATAAAACCTCCATATAAAAAATATTATGGTGAAATAAATTTCATAAATATATGTATAATTAATTTAATTATACTTTAAAACCATTTTAATATATAATTTAACAATATATATTCCTTACATGAATTCATAGTTTTAAATAAGAATATATTATTTTTTACAATTAATCAAAAAATGAATCATATAAGAAAAGTAATAAAAACTGATCTACTGTAAATTTTGATATTATGAATTCATGAATAATTCTTATATTTTAAAATAGAATTAATATTAAATTAAAAATCATTTTTTTAAAAATTTTCCCTATCTAATGAAAAAGAATCTATATTTTATAATGGTACATAATTGAGGCATAAAATTGGAATTTTTTTGTATATCATTTCTATAAAATCAATTTTATGAATGGAAATAAATTTTATTAAAAATATTATATATAAATTTGATTATGTTTTCAATACTTTTCAGTCCTTCATATTTAACAGGTACTTTATAATAACATTTTATTATTTGTATCAGCTAGGAGTTTCAGGCAACATAAGATATCAAAGATATTATATTTAAAAAGATACATACTATAAAATATTAGGGTTTTACATTATCCCCTAATTAAAGAAATTATATCATTTCAACTTGAAATTTCACTTTTCAAATAGTGGGTTGATATTTGAAAATTCTGTTGTGGGTAACACACATCATAAAAAGGGTTAATAAAATATCATCTTAATAAGAGGGAAAAGTAAATGGGAGGGTCACCACTAAATTAGGATGCTGATTAATATAACATTAGTGGTAAGATAAAATGTAGACATGGAAGAGAAATATAACTATCAAGTTCTGATTGAAATTTATTTAGATCATGGTTATTAAAATGTTTACGACAAAAAAAACATAGATTTGTTATCGGTTGAAAGGATATTGATTTATCATAATTAAAAGTAAAAAAATAACGTTATTGTTTCAAAATATGTCATCCTAGAGTAGAGGGATCACATTATTATTCATATAATCTCTTGAAAAAAATTAAAATTTTATATTTTATTCCATGTCATAAGCATAGTCTCATCATTTGATTGTGCATATATCTTATATTATGAAGAGGTTATTCTAGATGAATTTTTCAAGCCTAATGCTCTTTAATGATTCATAAGGTCTAAAAGTAATTCCTTCATCATTCAAATTCTTACTGATACTAAAAAGGGTAAAACATAATATCCAATAAATCATTTTAAACCGAATAAAATTTCAACTTTTCAAATTAATCCAATCCAATGTTATGATTCATCTAAAATAAATCCTTCCATGTTTAGAGTCCAAAAATTTAGATTGAGGGTAACTATATTTCCAAAATCAAAAGAACATCAGATTTTTCTGAAACAAAATATTATATCTATATTTTTTACATACGTAATATATGAATAAATTTGTAAAATTTAAACCTTATTTAAAATATTAATGATTATGAAAACAAATGATCAGGTTTTTGAATATATTCTTTACTCAAACCATCTAATAATACAAGAATACATAAAATAAACCAAAATATATATAACAAAATTCATGGTCATCAATACAATCATAAAAATATATATTTTTTATTATGTCAACATAAAAACATATTTAAGGTTATATATCTAATAACAAGTGTTTTAAAAAATATCAACTTACAATAGAATTAGTTATCTTTCTTACCAATATAATTAATCACATTTATACATATCTGTAAATAAAATATATTATAGTAATAACCTTACATTTCGTGGGATACTTATATAAATATAATTATTTAATAAATTAATCAAATAACATAATTCATGAATCTAAATACACATCTTCTATCACTCTACCTCATTCTTAAGACATTAATTACATATTCATCTTATTCTTTAATACCTCATTCCTTTAATTTTTCATCTGTATTCTTTTCGTCATTAGTAGTATAAACATTATTTATATAAACTTGATGTTTCCCTTTATAATCTTTCCCCCATGGATATTGGATTTCATATTATTAATATTTTATCCATCCTATGCATTCAACCATCAATGTTTCCATAATGAGACCACAATTAATAACATGTCAATTTTTGTTTAAATTAAGTGATATAATTCCTAAAATTATCTACCCAAAACATCTTCCCATTTATCTAATAAATTTACTTTATTATTTCTTATCATATAATGGATATATATATATATATAACTGAATAATTTTTCCTCCATGATTCTGACAACCGAATCTCTCGACAAAATATATCCTGTAATCTAATCATCATTCCATTTTGTTTCTTGTCCACACATTATCATTCACATTAAATTATAATTTTGTACCTTATGATTCACAACATTGAATACAAACCAAATAAATGTGTTGGAATGAATAATAGTAATGATATTTTCATGATATTTAATTTAAATGAATTTTGAATTATGACAAAATCAACTAAATATATCGGCCCATTGGATTAACATAGGATGTCCAAGGTATTTACAAATATGTTGGATGATATCCCATTTTTATAAATATCCTCAAATGGAGTCTTATGGTTATGTTTTAAAATCCACTACTTTATAAATCTTCTGCACATGATATTTACTAAACATCCTTTCATACCAACATTAAGGACTCCATCCCTTGTAGAACGAAGTTAGTTCCATAAATAATTAAATTGGCATATAATATAAAAAATCACATCCTAAATGACTAAATAGTTTAGTACACATGGTAAAATATTTACATTATTGAAATTAAAATTACATTATAATACTAAAAGAAAAAAATTATTTTATTTGAAAACATAATTATTATTATAGTTTTACCCTAACATATCAATAGTAATTAATTTCATTTCATCCTTGAAAAAATAAAATTCAAAAATCGGGTAATCACATATTCTTAGTAGGGATATCATTATATAAAAATCGATCATAAATAAGCATAAATTATCATGGAAATGGAATTAACTAAAAAAATACATTTAATGAATAACATGATCATAATATAGATAAAATGAATGATGATTAAATAATTCCATATAAATAATCACATTAGAATCAAACATAACCATGGATATTCTATAGGTCAAATAATAACATGAAATATTAATAACTATCTTCATAATGGTGGAATTCAATTTTTTATATGTCTATAACATAATATCAATTCCTTATCCCTGATTTCTATACAAATGGGTAAGGCCTCAACCAAAACCAGGTATAGATAGGTTTATTAGAACTACTGATGCATTAAGGGTATATAGAAAGACCCACCTTTCAATTAATCATTCCAATTAATTCCTCGCCTAATAGTGGTGAATCATAAGCAGCATAAACATTTTTATTTAAAACCTAGAATATAAAATTTTAATACATTCAACAATAAATAAACATAACTACATGAAAATCAGAGTAATAATGAGAATTGTATCGAAATAGATCATCTATAGTCAAACTGATCATGAACCATCAAAATAAATAAAAAAGATGTTATTAATATAGCATATATCAAATATATCATAAGTTTATTGAAGTGTTTATTTGATTAAGGAGGAAAAATATCATTAAAAACATTCATTGAAGAAAATATCATTTTCACATTACTATTCAATAAAATTTCACAATACATTTGAAAAAAAATTGTTCAATGAAAATATCATTTTTTACATATATAATATCCTATTATAAAAATTAGTGGTAATGAATTCTAGGAAATCATTTCTAGTAATAAATGTTAAAACAAAGATTTATTCAACTATATCAATAAAATCCCAATAAGAATTTTTTTGAGACTGAAATTAATATTCCATTGACATCATTTTTTAAAAATTCAATCATTGGTAAAAATAAATGTAACCAATTGTAAGGTAATATTTAAAAATTTAGAGCAATTTTTTATAATGTAAACAAAGAATATAAATATTCTCTAGTTGATAATTTATCATAAATATTATCGAAAATGGTGAGATTGTGAAATAAATCCTTTACTATTATTAATAATTTGAATAGCATAACACATAACATAAAATGAAACTATAAATAGCATGAATATATCAATATTAATTATATTATATTATATGAAAAATATATGTACCATAGAAATGAGATAAATTTTGAATAAGTCATGTATCCCAATGAAAAAATGTGACACTAGAATCATTTACATTACACTACATTTTAGTTAGAAAATATTTAATCAATTTTATAGTGGTTTATAGGAGGTCAATAATTTATAAAAGATACATATTTATATTTATGATATCATAAGAATTCATCTTTTAGTATCTTATCATTCATTTTCTAATAATATTTCATTATTAAACGTTTTTCGGGTGTAAATTGCTACATTTTTTATACATGTTTTGTCCTAAATATTTGGTATCTTGTACATAATATATAGTTAACTACCTAAAAAATGAAATTAAGGTCATATATATCATATTTATCCATTATATAAATTATTAGATACTTTATTTGATAGTTAACATTAAAATTGAAATGCATCGCATCATGGAGACGATAAACCATATGTTTACAACACTATTGGAAATTCGTCCATTTAGAATGGGGAATTTTCGACGGGGCCCCATCACAAATAAAACTTTGTAGAAAAGGGAATCATAAATATAGATTTGTTAACCACCCTTTCTTAAAAAAATCATTGTGATAAGAATAAGATCTGTCACACAGAGTTTCATTATGGTTTTTCAAATAATTTATTAAACCGGACCTGTCATAAATTGTATTGGAAATGGGGTGGTGGTCCCATCACAAAAAGCCTTTCTGAGTTTTTGAATCCATTTGTTGTGATGAGACCCATCACACAGTTTAAAAAAATAAAAATATAAATTTAATAAAATATTAATAAAATAATAATAATCAAATATGATTAAAATGAACGAAAAAATAATATTAATATTAGTAAAATAAAATAAAATATGTTATAATTACATAATAATTTATAATATTAATAAGAATAAATAATAATAATATAAATTTTGATAATATAATAACATTTTAATTATTAATAATAATGAAATAATATTAAATATATTAATAATATAATTAAAAAAATATAAAATAATAAAGGCCTTAATATTCACAAAATTTTTACAAATTAATTAAATGAAAATAATAATAAATAATCATAAAAAAATAATAAATAGTTAAATAAATAAATAAAATATATGAAATTTAATATTCACAATAGCATAAAAAAAACAGTCAATAAAAATTTAAATAGTTATTATCACAAACAAAATTTACATTAAGAAACTTCATTGTAAAAAAAATATCACTGTGGGGGTGGGTCATGTGGATGAGATGTTACTCGGAAATACATCCCTAATCAAAAAATCAGACATTTCACATACTCCAACTACTCTTTATCCTATAGTTGTTTTCATCGATGAATCTCATCCTGCATCTCCTCCGACTACTGCTACTACTTTCATATGAGATCTTCTTATTTTTGATGCTTCCATTAATACAAATGCTCATGCTCTATATGAATACTCTCTATAAGATCATTTTTATCTCACAAGCTCTCATGATACTATAAAGGATATGATGATGACTCTCTACGAGATCCTTTCTAGGTGGATGTTGATATCACAGTGGTGCCATAATAATCCAAAGGAATTAATGAAGAGCTGATACAAACATCTCATTATTTCTCAAAGGCATACTTTGTTTCATACATCCTTGTTGTTTCATCAAATCATTGGGCACTTGCATGATTATCAGTCGTGACCTATCGCTCAGTCTATGACTAAGAAATTACGTCCTAAAAAGGCACTTTCAATTTCAATTTAAAATTTAAATAGTTAAAATATTATTTGAGGTTATATTTGAAACACTAAAAGAAAAATATATTGATTATAATCATATATTTTCCAGAACCTCTAATATAATCAGTGGTCAGATAACTATACATACTCATATGGATATCAAACTCCATAATATCGGGCTATTCGGCTATCGATATAAATATAAAATGAACTGTTCACAATTATGGTTATATAATTTTTTTAAAAAAAATACTTACCATATGCTCTTTATACGTACTAATCTTATGACTATCTACTTGATAGGTCACGCCCTTTATACCCTGATTTCATCAACCTATCGACACACAACTCTAAAAAAGAACCCCAATATTATCTTAACATAATACTTCACAAACATGAGAGAAAATGTAATCAGGTCATTGTGCGTGACAAGACACATCAAACCCAGTGAATCCATTCTCCATTGTTTTTCTTCTCAAATTTCGGAAAATCTAACACCAATGCCAACACATAGCCCCATTCCATGCTTTCCAAATATCTTCAAACATGCTATCATCGATGGGATTCCATAAACTGTTAAAATAATTAATAATATCAACCTAAAAATTAAATTCATTTCAAATTAATATTTATTTGTTTACATACCCTATAATAATGTAACAAGTCGTTCATCACATCAATAAAAATCGGACCCCATTAGACCAATGCATCAAAAAATGATCGCTATAGAAATCCCTTATCTAGTAACTTTATGTATATAGTTGTGAAAAAAATAATAAATAATCAAACAGTGATTATATAACCAACTCATTGAAAATTAACTAAAACACACAGGTAAACATACCCCTACATTAATGGATCGAAATAATGATATGGACGTCACTCTGTTATAAGATAAGGAATCATCAAATGTATTGGACTACATGCACACAATGTCCCCCATAACCGCTAATAGTCAGAGGGTTTGATGATCCAATATCATGCATGACCAAAGGTAAAACAGCTTCCTGTAACCTACGATAAAGATCTTCATCCATCTAATACCCAAAATGACTATTGTTTTTAAAAAGTTAAAAAACTAATATATATATATATATATATACATATATTATTATAACTAGAATTTAACTATGCCAATGTTTGTATTCATCCTTATCTTAATATCTGATGATGCAAATGACTTCATATTCCTCCTCAACATCGTCATTTTCTATTTTAGTTTCAATTTCATAATCTCTTGTCATTTCAAATTCATTTGTAACATCATTAAAAACATCATCACCATTGTCCCCTAACTATGGGGTTTCATCATCGATATTCACATCTATTCATAAAAAAGATAGATTTGGAGAAGTCTCTTCATAAATTTAAATTTCATCCACTTCAGCGGAACCACATTCACATTGAGTAAACTGATTTTCCCGATATTTATTTTTTATTACGCACAACCAATCACTAAATCTCTTGAAGTAGCATAGTATTTCAAAAATCATTTTTAATTTCCCAAATAAGACAATAAAAATGTTTCATTTAATACAAGAATACTTTTAAATTTAATATCAATGATTCCATTGGTCATATAAACATGCAATCCTCTCTTAGTATCTAACCACTGACATTTAAACTTCGTTATGTAATGTTGTCCCATATAACAATGTTCACTAATTTCATCCCGTATGCCATAAAATTCAACAATCATTTCTCTAAGATTAGATCATCATATGAAGTCACCAATATTAATTATTCTTTTGATTTCAATTATTCATGTGTTTGGAATAATTTTTTTTACCACATATGCATTATAATATTTACCTATTTTGATGGTGGGTTACTCGATGTTGAAAATTGATTGTCAATTTCATCAGTATGAAAGGATACCTTAAAATTTTGAATCAATTAAAAATATAATAGATAATAAATTGATTTAATATGTTAAACTGCAAATTATTTATGTTACCAATTTTTAAAACTAGTTAGAAATATAGTTTTTCCGATGTTTTTCAAGTGAAATCATTGCAATATATGGATGTTGTTTCTTAATCTGTTTATCATATAACCTAAAAATTAAATTATATTAATTCATTTAAAAAAAATTATAGAATATGTGATTGGAGTACTCAATATATAGAATATATAATTCCATCATAGTTGTGTGGAATATATATATGATCTCTGTGATGTTCATAATGTGAAATTCATCAATCATGGACTCCACTGATACCAAGATTAGTCAGATTGATAATTGATAATTTATTTCCCATTTTGTTGTCATAATTTTCCTTTTTATATCCCATAAGATTATGTTTTTAGGGATATTCATATTGAATGTAATGAGAGGAGTAAAAATAAATTTCCACTAGAAAATAATATTATGCAATTGAACCATCAACCAATGCTTTGTTGAATATATTTTTCATCAATTTTTTTATGAATCTTTTGAATGGGTACATCCATCAGAACCATACTGAACCTTTATATTTGGCTTCATGAAAAAAATAATAATATCAAAAGATTTATTGAGTTAAGAAAATATGGTGGGAAATTTATATTCTAATTAAATAAAATTAAAACAACATCCTATTTCAATCTTTTTAATGCATCATATTCACTTATCATGAAAAAGTATATCTCAGAAAAAAAACATGATAAATATATTAATGAATCCTGAATCATAGATTTAAAAAAACCTACTACTGTAATATACATAATTCCATATATTAAAACATGATATTTTGGACATTTTAATCGGGTAATATGACCATTTCTAATATATCTTCAAAAATTGGAAGAACAACCATTTGGAACTCTAAAATATACAATCCATTGAAAAAATGTTAATTTTAGATTTTTAATAGAGTGTATAATATTATTTTTCCTTCATTAACATCAGTGATCTCACATTTTCAAATAGTTCAATTTCAGGTCACCAGAAAATTTGTACTTGATCTAATAATTCCTTTGAATATAATTGGATTACCTATTATATTTACGATTGTATTAAATAAATTATCAAAACATTTCTTCTAAATATGTATGATAACCAACTAGTGATGAACCAACAAATCAATAAAATATGTATGTTCCCAAAAATTCATCGTTTAATCCATTTGTGTTCCATACCAATGCCTTCAATTTTCTGTTAGATTATTGTTATTACAAATGTGATGGGAGGTAATGAATAAGCCATTAATTTTAACTATGTACATGATATCATTATTGGAGGTCCATCACTTTCAATTGTTCTTTTTCTAATTTTATCCTCTAAAAAGGATGATTAGTTAGAAGGAATCTAAGATAAAAATTTAAAAACAATGTTTTTTTATTAGAGAGCATAATACCTTTTCTGTCTTTCTATACAATAATGACATGATTTTGGAACACTTGTTCTCTATCCAGACATCAATCCATATGCTAGAAAGTCACTAATTTTCCATGTCAATGCAACTTTTTGTAAGATAATTTTGTTTCACAATAACATCAAATTTATGACCCCATAACTCCACATTGATTTTAAATCATCAATCAATGGTTTCAAATAAATATCAATATTTTTTTAGATTTACTTGAATGAATAAAAAAGGGCTATATGGTTCCTTAACCAAAATCCAATGAGGTAAATTTTATAGAGTTATAATGACATGTCATCATGAATATTTACTACCATAAGAACCAAATGGATAGAAATTGTCAGTAGAAAGTCTAAATCTCACATTATGGGCTTCTAAACCAAAACACATATGTAGTTGGTCGAAATGATTCCATGAATAACTAATAGAGATTTGAATTATGGTTTTTCATGATAGAATATTGGATTTGTGGTAGGACGTCAATGCCACTGGATTCCGAGACATAAATAAACACTACAATCTGGGATTAAGTGGGAATTATTTCAATTGATTTACTGGAATCAATATAGACATCCCTTATTGAGAATATTTATGCCTTAGTTGTCCACATGTGGGACATCTATTCATTGACTCAATTTCACCTTAATATTAGATGTAATCATTTGAACATTCATGAATCTTCTGATAACAAATACCTATATTAAGAACCACATGAAATATCTCGTAGAAATTTTTAGGGAACACATTTATTTCTGGTAATAGTGTTTTTATCAAACATAATATATGATCAAAACAAAAATTTGACATTCCATTATTGGATAAAATAAGCATAAAACATTAATCTTCATCAAATTTTTTTAACATACAACCAGGAAATAAGGCATCCTTAACAGACTTCAACAACTCATAAAAATGATATGGTACTAACTCAAGAGTTAATTTAACTTCATCCTATGTTTTGGCTTATTGAAAAGACGGACATGCCGCATGATGTACTAAATTTTGAAATTGTGTTGCATGAAATACATAATAGTTAATATTATCTCTTTAATGGTGTTCACCATGTTGATACATAAAATAATAATCTGGGTGAACACCAACATGTAATTAATGACCCCAATGTTTGGAAATATTTCATACATCCTCAGAACAAATTTTTTACAAGGACAGTTAATTTCCTATTCAAGAAAATATGTTCTATGATGATTCAAATGATACAAAAGCTTCAACTCCCAAAATATATACAAGATTTAAATGAGAACCATTTGGATTCTTATACTAAATTATCAAAGGGTGATAATCAAATA
Source organism: Viscum album (assembly GCA_963277665.1). Lineage (NCBI taxonomy): Eukaryota > Viridiplantae > Streptophyta > Magnoliopsida > Santalales > Viscaceae > Viscum > Viscum album. The sequence continues at coordinate 1,381,052,930 of OY728137.1, forward strand.
ATAAATTTTGATGAATTCTTTTTTCCATATTTATCTAAATAATACAAAATAATTACTCTTTTTGTATAACTTTATATAAGAAAAATATTATCCAAAAAATAGTAGACAATTAAATTCCATTTTTATCAACTTATATTAATTTATATTTTTTCATACTTATTTTTATTATTTTATAAAAGATTAATAAAAATTTATAGTAACTTTTAATAGATTTTATATATTTCCAATAATTATAATTAATTAAAAAAATTTTAATTACAAGTAGCACAATGTCAAGTGGATTGGTGCAAACCCTTTTTCCCAAAAACCCTACTTCATTATCTCCAACAGAAATCATTATGAAAAATCTACTCTAATATACAGATATCAATTTTTGTACGCATGAAGATGGAGAGAAGTGTGGCCTCTACATAATTCTCTTCATTCTCATGTATATGAAAATGAATATCTGTACATTAAAGGAGAGTTTCCATTGTGATTTCATTAGAAAAAATATCATAGAGATGAGTTATCAGACAAAAGAGGCTCTTTTTCATGACATCTCATCTCCGTGTAACATTCATTGATAGTATTTAGTATGAAAAACTTGCTCTGACATATTCATATCCATTTTTTATTGCACGATAATAGAGACTAGGAAGGTCTCACCACGCTTATGATCATTTTCATGATATGAAAATGGATATCCATACATGAGGATTGATTTTTCATAGTGATTTTAGTAGAAGTAAATTTCAAGGATATAAGGCATCATACAATTGGGACCTTCTAATACTTAGGAAATTGTGCAAATTTATTAAAATTTGATACAATTAATTATAATTTTTTAGTAATTATTGTCTAGTATTTCAATTTATTTCTAAATATTTCTAATTATTACTAATTTTTATTAATTAATTTTAATTATTACTAACTAATAGTAATTGTTGATAATTAATACTAATTATTTCTAATTACTGCTATCTATTTTTAATTACTGTAATTTTGTGATAATTATTAGAATTTATTACTATTAATTAAAATTTATTACTAATTTTTTGATGTTAAAAGTAATTATAACTATTTTTTTAAATTTTTTGCTGATTATTATTATTTATTACTAATTATTAGAATTTATTAGTAATTATTTTTATTTATTTCTAATTATTATATTGTATGGCTTATTATTACTAATTATTAGCAATTATTACTAATTATAACAATTTGTTACTAAATATAATAAATTATTAGAATTTATTAAAAAAATTACTAATTATTATAATTTATTACGAATTATTTCTATTTATTTCTAATTATTACTTATTATTGTAATTTATTAATAAATACTTGAATTTATTTTAAATTTATTGACTTTATTACTAATTATTACATTTTATTACTAATTATTAACAATTATTTGGATTTATTACAAATTATTGCAATATAAACTAATTATTTTAATTTATTACTAATTATGAAAATATATGTGTAATTATTACGATTAATTACTAAATATTATAATTTATTTATAATTATTAAAATTTATTACTAATTATTAGAATTTATTACTAATTAATTTAATATATTATTCATTTATAGAGTTTTTTACAAATTATTAGAAATTATTAAAAATTTAAAGAATTTATTATTAATTAATATAATTTATTACTAGTTATTATAATTTATTACTAATTATTATTATTTTTTACGAATTATTACTAATTAACGAAATTTACAACTTATTAATTAAATATATTCAGAATGAATGGAATTTATTAATAATTAATGCAATTTATAACTATTTAAAGCAAATTATTAATAATTATTACAATTTATTATAAATTATTAGAATTTATAACAAGTTATTTCTGATTGTTAAAATTTATTACTAATTATTATGATTTATTTCTCATTGGTTTAAAATATTACAAATTATTTGAATTATAAACTAATTATTTTAATTTATAACTTATTAGTATAATTTATTACTAATTGTTAGAATTTATTACCAATTATAACAATTTATTACTAATTATTAGAATTTATTACTAATTGATAAAATGCAAAACTAATTATGACCAATGGTTGCAATATATTTCTAACTTTTTCAATTTATTACTAAATGTTTCAATTTTTTACAAAATTTTCTTCTTTATTACTAATTATTCATATTTATTAATAATTATTGAAATTTGTTAATAATTATTGAAATTTAATACTAATTATTGCAATTTATTAACATTTAATACTAATTATATTAATTTATTAATAATTATTATAATTCATTTTTAATTATTCTAATTTATTACAAATAATAAAAGAATTATTTCTATTTTTATAATGTATTACAGTTTACTTCTAATTATTAGAATTTATTACAATTGAATAATAATTACTGTAATTTATTACTAATTGTCACAATTTATTAGTAATTATTGACATTTATTCCTAGTTGTTAGAATTTGTTAGTAGTTATTAGAATTTATTACATATTATTAGAATTCATTACATATTATTAGAATTTATTAATAATTATTACAATTAATTACGAAATATTAATAATTAATAATAATTATTACTTTTACTTATTATTTGATAATATTTATTACTAATAATTATAATTTATTACTAATCATTACAATTTATTCCTTATTATTAAAATTTATTACTAGTTATTAGATATTATGACTAATAAATAGAATTTATTATAGATTATAAGAATTGTAAACATATTATTGCTAATTGTTTCAATTTATTACTAATTCTTAAAATTTAATAATATTTTTTACAATTTATTACAAATTATAAAAAGTTATTAAAAATTAATTTATTTTTTACAAATTATTATAATATACAAGTAGTTATTAGATATAAATAATTATTATTATTAATTATTCTATTTTTTTACTAATTATTATAACTAATTTCAAATTATTATATTTTATTACTAATTATTGTTTCTTGTAACTAATTATTATAATTTATTAATAATTATTATAATTTATTTCTAATTTTTACTAATTGATTCAATTTAGTACTAGTTGTTATAATTTATTACGAATTTTTAACATTTTTTACTATTTATGACATTTTTTACTATTAATTACAATTCATTACAAATTATTAAAATTTATTACTAATTTATTCTTATTGTTGCAATTTATTTCTAATTATTGCAATTTATTAATAATTGTTTCTAATTGTTGCTATTTATCACTAATTATTACTAATTTTTGCAATTTATTACTAATTGTTGGAATTTATTACTCATTGGTGATGTCTATTAATAATTTTCCAATTTATTACTAGTTATTGTGATTTATTACTCATTAATCTAATTTACAACTAATTATTGCAATTTATTACTAATTTTTACAATCAATATCACGACCCCTCCCCACAAGGTGTACCCCACCTGGGCCGGCAATGTGAGAAGGGAGATAATGACCCCCGAGTCCCTCCTCCAGTAGGCCCCGGGTTGGCTACTAGCACTGAGGGTATAGTAAACACATAAAATGGGAGGCATTACCCTCTAAGAGAACACATGCGGAAGAGAGAGATATGATAGACACCAATCAACTCCAACTAAGAACTGGAATATAAATGAAACCCAAGTGCATATATGAAATCTCATGCAAAAGTACTACAACGGGAAAGGAAAATGTAAAGACCCGAAAATTTCAAATAAAATTTTTTTTCTTAATTTTATTTGGGATTTTACAAGAACGCAGTTTCTGACGGCACCTGATTTCGAGACTCGGTGTGCCTGGAATCATTTTCTGAAGGTTAGCTCTGGTACGTTCAGTGAACGAACGAGCAGGTTTTCCTAACTTTTGAACCGGTGCTCGGAATTGAAATCCGAGGGCACCGATGAAACCGCATCACCGGTAATTGCTTAAGAAGACCATTTCCAGAGTTGCGTTTGCTCGGGTGTGTTTTTTTTATTAAATTTTGGGTTAAGTAAATGAATAAAAATAATATGGTGCAACCAATTTTATTTTATTTAATGTTTTTTAATCTAAGCTATGTGGTTTAAGTGGGACCCACTATATCCTACTCCACTAGGTATGATATTTGTGGGGTGGGGCCCATACGAGCCCCACCTTTTCAACTTCCTCGAAACCCACACCTTTAATTAGGTAACTCACCTGCAGCCCCTTTAAATGAGAGTCAATGTAGAGACCTGATGCTTGATGTACCTGGACATTACATTACTTTTACGGAATACTTAATACATAATAAAAACAGACACACAAGGACCGTAATAGTTTAGTGTCTTTGGAATCTTGGAATAAAATCTTCTAATCGTGGTGAAAGATCTTCAACATCTCCCAATAAAGATATTCCGTTTTTTTCTTACCTAAAAGCTTTCTTTATATCCTGGGGAAAAGAAAATATCATAGGGGTTAGCTCAAATGCCCATTAAGGGTAAACAAACAGAACATAAAACAATCCATAAACTTTTGTATGCAAAAACATGAACATAAAATCTAAACATCTTAATCTTGAGAAAAGACATGAATCTTGGAAGTACGTAAGGAATATATCATAAGGGAACATTCATCATGATAAAATAGAATGGGAATAAAACATGTAATAGTGGCATCCATTAAGCACATGTAATGATTTCCATAGTAGCCAAGGCATTGCTGCCAAGACCATCTTAGTGGACAAAGTCCCTTTCTGAATCGAGTTCATTCCTCGTTCCAGTCCTTTAATACTGAACCGAATTAACTTACCGTTCCATCCATGTCTATCTGATGAGATATAAATAATTACCCAATTCATTGGATGGAGATATAGGTCCCACCCATCTCATAATGATACCATTCATATGTCTTCCACAAAATCATTTATCCTATATCATTGTATAACCCATGTAATAAAAATGGGATTCTTAAACAACATGACATCATAAAACAATTCATATAAGATAAAGAAATTCATAAAAATAATTCCATCACAACATAATCAAATCAATGTAATAATAAGGATAGAAACAGAACCCTATATTATCTTAGATGGAAAATAATTTTGATAAAACACTTGAACTCCATTCTTGAAGAAAATATCCTTTCTACTTCAAAAACATTTTCCTTTCTTAACATGTCATACAATTTTAAACAAAAATAAGTTGATTAAAAATAAACTTGAAAACTTGTAATGGAATCTTCTTCGAAATAATGTTTTAAAAATCCATTCATGCCGTATATGTTAAAAAACATTCTTCTCATACTTTTGTCAGAAAAGTCAAAATGTATCTTGTAGGGTAAATAAAAGAACGATTCCTTCCATACCAAGGGGTAAAAGTCAAAATGGGTAAAATTGAATTTAAACATACATGAATACATTTTTATAAAACATGGACATGGATGATAGCAATATCCCCAGTAAATACATACGAATAAGTAATCTCGGATAAAAATGAGATTTGCACAATTATCCCTTACCTTAGGTCCGATTTGCTTCGTAAGTGTCCGAACCTCCTGTATAATGATTTAAATAATGTTATAGAATTATTACAAAATCATATTCATTGTTATTATATCATATATGGTTCACTTATGACTTTATATTACCCGTTATTTTGTAAATTCCATGTTAAAGAGCGTTTTGGGTAAAATCATTTCATTTGTCATCCATGTTTTGACTTGTAATTATTCATACGATTACTTATATCATGATTACTTAATTAAAGAACATAAAACTTGATTTATATATAATATATATTCAGAATATACATATATATAATAGATTAGTAAATGGAATGAAATACATCGTTCATGAAGACGGTAGGTCGTACGTACGCATGAACGTTGTTTTCGTTTCCTTATTGAGTTGAAAGGAATTAAGTTGATGACATAAATATATATACACATAAATCCAGTATCATTATTATGTCATATTTTTCATGATTACTTATTATATATACTTTATAATCATTCATGAATGGTTAACGTGTAGAATGAATCTCATCGCGTCATGGAGACGGTAGGCCGTACGTATGCACGAGGGATGATATCGTTCTCATGATCGTGGAATTATATTGGAGTGTTTGTATACTATTTAAGAATCAATATCACTTTAAAATAATCATATATAGTTATTATGTACACCATTATACATATCCAAGTAAGGTGGTGGTGGAAAATAGATTACACCGCGGCGTGGAGACGGTATTCCGTACGTACGCACGCGCGGTGATTTCATTTTCCGTAGGATGGATATATGGTGAAATAGGGTTGTTTCATACATATAATAACATATCAGTATATGAGTGATACTGATGTTATTACTTTATAATGAAACAACCTATGAAGAAGAAGTGGAATAAGAAATAAAGTTGAAAGAATCGGTAACAGACATTACCTCTTATTTGAAGCGCCTCTTTGAGTCCACCTCTTATGGAACTAAAAATCATCTTTGAAAAAGACCAGGACCACTAGGATGTTGATAGGGAAGTGGATAAGATAATTTGGCAGGTGTTGGCCGAGCTTGAAGGCTCAAAGTGGTGTGAGGAAGAGAGGGAGGAGGTTCCCTTTTATAAGGGAGGAGAGGGGCACCTTTGGAATAACAAAAAATATTATTTTATTATAAAGCCTAATTCGGTTCTAAATAGATCAAAATTGATTTATTTCGAAGATAATGTGGGGATCGGTCTAAATCCTCTCATCCAATAGAATTTAGAGAAATTTAGCATCCTATTTTAACCTTATCATTTGGATTAAACATTATGTTAGATAATTTTACTTTTACCGTGTCTTTTTTGTTCTTACACTATAAGGTTAATAAACTTACAATAACAAGAGAAAATAACCCCAAGTTGTTTATTATTAATATATATAACCTTATCTAAGTCATTTTTCAGAACCTTACATTTTTAAAAATAAAATATAAATTAATAATATAATATTTGTTTTAAAAAATATTTAATGACAATTTTGACACTATTTAGTAATTGATTTTTGTGAAAATCATGACAGAATGAATAATTCGAAAAAAGTTAATTAAATCAATATTAACATGTCATATTAACCTATAAAATTAGTTGAATTCATAACAGGTCTAAAATTACATTTATTTGGGTATTTATAACATCAATTATGTCAATATTTCATTAATAAGATAATTACCACATCATCATTGTGTCATAAATAAAATAACTTATTTAAAGTATAAAAATTACCAATAAAATATAATCATGTAGGAAATCTTTTTAGCTTTCTATTAAATATTTTCAGTCTAATTTATCTTATGTATAACTCTATATTAAAAATGATTTAGTTATTAAACTTGGATTTTAACTATTTTAACCCTTTTTTAAATAAATTGATAATAAATGTCCTAATCTAATCCAAGTGGGCCTAAATGGTCATATTTTATTCTTAAGGTTGTTTAATGTCGAATTATAATTATCTAATAGAATTAGGACATGTGTTAAGGTAATAATAATATCATTTTTCCCCTTAACTACCCTATTTACATTTAACCGTGGTAAAAAAGCAAAACGTTACTATTCATCAAAAATTATTTTCATCTCATTGAACCACATTTTAGTCCTTGACATTAACCGTGTCTCTCGTATTTTTGAAATTATACTCACAGAAGCGGTAAAATTATGTTTTATGAAAAATTCAGTTTTTTTAACTACCACTTAGTGGTTTCACTATTCATCAAAAAAAGAAAGCTTCCAGAAAAATACCAAAAAATTAATCCTAAGCTATATTTTTTATTATGAATTAAAAAATGTTGTTAATCATACCAAATTCACAACATAATGGTTACATTAAGTAATTTACAAATTAATTCCCATCGTCAAAACAAGTAGCATGTTTTTAAAAGATAATAACTATCAAAAGATTGACACTTGTTTATGTCTGTTTTAAATGTGAAATTACATCCAATGAACAACATTGTATTAAATTGTAAAAATATATTCTAAATATACTTTAAAACCACTCAAATTAAAAAATTTATCACTATTAATTATTTCGATTAAAAAAGTTGTTTTTAATTAAAATTTAGTAATTTCACTATTCATCAGAATATGACAGTTATCCGAAAAGTACCAAAATTTAACCCTAATCTAATTTCAATATTCCTAATCCAAAAATGAAGTCCATTTTAAAAGATAAAATTTCAAAATGTGGGTATTATTTTTCATAACAGCTAGTTTTAATAATATTTTAATAGCATATCTTTGTTTAGTGAAACTCGGTATTGCATACTACACACGCTATTGAAAAAGGTCGTGATTGCGTGTAATTCAAGTCAAGTCATGGATGCGTGTTGTGAAAGCTCCTTTTAGTGTAGCGTACAAAACAAGACATTAATGAAATTAAAAAGAATATTTTTCATAAAATCTTAGGGTGTTACATTCTACCCCCTTAAAATGAATTTCAACCTCAAAATTCGTCGGGGTTATAAATGGTTTACTACTCGAAAGTTTCTTTAATAGAAACCCACATCGTAAAAAGGAATACCAAAACCAATATTTAAAAACAAAAGTATGAAACGTTACAGTTACCCAAATAAACTAATCACTGGGTTTCCACATAGTTGAAAAATATGGATATGGAAGAGAAATCTAACGATCATGTTCTGATGGAGAGTGATAGATAACATGGCTATGGAAAAGCCATCAATCACAAAGCCATAAATTTATGATGATCTAAGGTACCATATGATTCATCAGATATAAGATCATTAAGACAACATTTTTGGTTTTCAAGATCATTTCCTTAAAGTTGATGAAATTGGAATTAGAAGAAATACTTTTGTGATTTTGGTATAGTCTCACCGTTGGTCGTTCATTGGACAATTTCCACTTCATCTATTAAAGAAATGAAGTTGAATTTGTCATTCATGATGTGTTAGCAGATTATGTGATAGAATGATGGGTCATTCTATCTGTCTCAAAAAAAATGTTATAAAAGTTATCAAAAATACATATGTCCATCTATAATGAGATTAATCATATATGGTTACTAAAATGGACTTATATATCATTCTTCTTAATTTAGTAAAACTAGTTTCCACTAAATAGGGACTTCGTGTAGGCCAGTGGTAGGCGATAAAGGCCAATCACACTTAGGTTGTGGGTTCGATTCCCACAGCCTTGTCCGACGCGATGATCTGTCGCCCGTCCTGCAGGTTGTCCTTTTTCTAAAACTTAATTACTATATCATCCCATCAATAATATATAAAAATTTTATATACTTAAAAAATACTAACTTATGTCCAACATATTCCATTCCAATCTTTAAGCTTATCCATAATATTGCAGTCTATTGTCCTATTATAGTGAAAACAATTACCAGAGATTTCATATACCAAGAATGTTAATACCATCATTGATCCCCACATATCAAAAGATATTTCTTGTTGGTCACATTCCAAACAATCGAAGGCCTTAATCATGTATTCTCTTGAAAAAATTAATACCCATTGAACCTTAGTTAAAACATGAGTGCTGTCAAAAGTTAACTCTTTCCACATACCAAAACCCCAAAATTCTATATACTCAAACCATGATATAACTATTTCCTTATATCATTCATGAGCTCATGAATACTATCAAACATTTAATTTTCTCCTTATCCCTTCATTATGCGCATATCATCTACTTTCCAAAAAATATCTGAATAACCTTTCATGGTTACTGGTACCATTCATCATACACTTTCATAACATAAGGAATGACAACAGTGTAACAATACTTAGATGTATCTTTATTCCATAGTACCATGAGATTACTTATACAAAATTACACTTGATAAACATGTAATCATTCCCCTACCTTCTTAAACCATTGATCGAGCTTCAACAATTATTTCAACACACATATCATTTGTAGTCTCTTCATCATCATCAACATAAATACTACCCATAAGAATATACTGATTCTCTTCATGAGACTTTCCCTTAGGGCATTGCTTTGCATAATGCTCGTACATTCCACATTTAAAACATTTAACCATTTTTGATGTCGTAGAAATACCATTATCCTCATCCCTGGTGTTAACTGAATCTTTCCCTTTGCACTTACTGGCTTTTTGTCCTTCTTTTCCACACACAAAGCAGCTTCCAGTTCCTTTGAAACATTCTCCATGATGCCTCTTCCCACAAGATTTACAAAGGATAAATTGAACTTTCTTTCCTCTATGATCATCATGAAACTTCATCTTTCTCTTATTAGCTGAGTCAGGAAACTTACCAAATTTGAGTTTATTGATCATATTATGAGATTTCTGATTCGGCATAATAATGATGTTTGGACTTCCAAATACCATTTCATTTGGTTTCTCATGAATAATATCATTCCATTGTCCATCATATCCTCCATTATCGTGAATCATCTTATTTCCAGCCATTTTCTAAAACCCATAAAGAATAGTGTGAGAGGAAAAAATAACGCTAGGGAAAACAATATAATAAAGGGGGAGTACCTTCAATATCGAACATCTTAGGTTACCGTAATTCTAGTACTATAACTTATACTTATACTTATCCTTAGTGACATCCCTAGACATACCTTAGAAATATCTCTAGGGATCTCACTAAAGTTATCGCATCCTAGTTTCCAAAGGATGACAAATCCTTTTATCTGATTCCAAATGTAGAGAACCGAATCTTGACGTACATGGACATTACATTACTTTTGCGGAATACTTAATACCTAAGAAAAATTGACACCGAAGGACCGTAATAGCTTAGTGTCTTTGGAATCTCGGAATAAAATCTTCTAATCGTGGTGAAAGATCTTCAACATCTCACAATAAAGATCTTCCCTTTTTTTCTTACCTAAAACCTTTCTCTATATCCCGGGGAAATGAAAATATCAAAGGGGTGAGCTCAAATGCCCAGTAAGGGTAAACATAGATAACATAAAACAATCCATAAACATTTGAATGCAAAAACGTGAACATAAAATCTAAACATCAAAATCTTGAGCAAAGACATGAATCTTGGAAGTATGTAAGGCATATATCATAATGTAACATTAATCATGATAAAATAGCATGGGAATAAAACATGTAATTGTGGAATCAATTAAGCACATGTTATGATTTCCATATTACCCAATGCATTGCTTCCAAGACCATATTAGTGGACAATGTCCCATTCTGAATCGAGTTCACTCCTCGTTCCAGTACTGTATTACTGAACCAGATTATCATACCGTTCCATCCATGTCTATCTCATGAGATATAAATCTTTACCCGATGCATTGGAGAGAGATATAGGTCCCAGCAATCTCATAATGATACCATTCATATGTGTGCCACAAAATCATAAATCATACGTCATTGCATAACCCATATAATAAAAATGGGATTTTTAAAAAACATGACATCATAAAACAATTCATATAAGATAAAGGAACTCATAAAAATAATTCCATCACAACATAATCAAATCAATGTAATAATAGGGATAGAAACAGAACTCTATATTATCTTATATGGAAAATAATTTTGATAAAACACTCAAACTCAATTCTTGAGGAAAATATCCTTTCTACTTAAAAAACATTTTCATTTATTAACATGTCATACAATTTTAAAATAAAATAAGTTTATTAAAAATAAACATGAAAACTTGTAAAAGAATACTCTTGGAAATATTGTTTTAAAAATCCATTCTTGCCGTATATGTTAAAAAATCATTCTTCTCGTACTTTTGTCGGAAAAGACAAAAAGTACCTTGTAGGGTAAATTAAAGAAAGATTCCTTCCATTCCAAGGGGTAAAAGTGAAAATGAGTAAAAAGGACTTTAAACATACATGAATATATTTCTAGAAAACATGGATATGGATGATAGCAATAACCCTAGTAAATACTTACGAATAAGCAATCTCGGATAAAAATGATATTTGCACAATTATCCCTTACCTTAGGTTCGATTTGCTTCGTAAGTGTTCGAACCTCCCGTATAATGGTTTAAATAATGTTATTCACTTATTACAGAATCATATTAATTGTTATGATATCATATATGGTTCACTTATAACTTTATATTACCCGTTATTTTGTAAATTCCATGTTAAGAGCGTTTTGGGTAAAATCGTTTCATCTATCGTTTGTGTTTTGACTTGTAATTATTCATATGATTACTTTGGACATGATTACTTAATTAAATAATATAAAACATAATTTATATATAATATATATTCATAATATACATATATATAATAGATCAGTAAATGGAATGAAATACACCATTCATGGAGACGGTAGGCCGTACATACGGATGGATGATGTTTTCGTTTCCTTATTGAGTTTAAAGTATTTAAGTATATGAAATACATATATATACACATAAATCCAGTAAGATTATTATGTCATATATTTCATGATTAATTATTATATATAATTTATAATCATTCATCAATGGTTAACATGGCGAATGAATCTCATCACGTCATGGAGATGGTAGTACGTACGTACGCACGAGCGATGATATCATTCTCATGATCGTGGAATTGTATTAGAGTATATGTATACTATTTCACAATCAATATCAATTTAAAATAACCATATATAGTTATTATGTACCCCATTATACCCATCGAAGTAAGGTGGTGGTGGAAAATAGATTACACCATGGCATGTAGACGGTATTCCGTACGTATGCACGCGCAGTGATTTCATGTTCCGTAGGATGGATAGATGGTGAAATAGGGTTGTTTCATACTTATAACAACATATCCGTATATGAGTGATACTTATGTTATTACTTTATAATGAAACAAACTAATAAGAAGAAGTGGAAGAAGAAATATAGTTGAAAGAATCAGTAACAGACATTACCTCTTCTTTGAAGCCCCTCTTTGAGTGCTCATCTTAAGGAACTAAACATGGTCTTTGAAGAATACCAGGACCTCTAGTATGTTTCTAGAGAAGTGGAGAATAGAATTTGGTAGGGTTTGGCCAATCTTGACGGCTCAATGTGGTGTGAGAAAGAGAGGGAGGAGGTGCCCTTTTATAAGGGAGGAGCGGGGCACCTTTGGAATAACTAAAAATATTATTTTATTATAAAGTAAAATTCGGTTTTAAATAGCTCAAAATTGATTTATTTCTAAGATAAGGTGGGGATGGGTCGAAATCCTCTCATCCAATAGAATTTAAACAAATTTAAGTTCCTATTTTAACCATATCATTTAGATTTAACATTAAGATAGATAATTTTACTTTTACCGTGTCTTTTTGTGTTCTTACACTATATGGTTAATAAACATACTATAACAAGCCAAACGAACCCCAAGGTGTTTATTATTAATATATATAAACTTATCTAAGTCATTTGGCAGAACCTTATATTTTTAGAAATAGAATAACAATTAATAATAATATATTTGTTTTAAATACTATTTTATGTCAATATTGAAACTATTTAGTAATTGATTTTTGTGAAAATAATAAAAGAATTATTAATTAGAAAAAAGTTAATTAAATCAATAAAAACATGTCATATTAATCTTGAAAATTAGTTTAATTCATAAAAAGTCTCAAATTACATTTATTTGGGTATTTATAACATCAATTATGTCAATATTTCATTAATAAGATAATTATTGCATCATCTTTTTGTCATAAATAAAATAAGTTATTTAAATTCTAAAATTTACATATAAAATATAATTATGTAGGAAATCTTTTTATATTTCTAATGAATATTTATAGTCAAATTTATCTTATGTATAACTCTATATTAAAAATGATTTAATTATTAAACTTTGATTATAACTATTTTATCCCTTCTTTAAATAAATTGATAATAAATGTCCTAATATAATCCAAGTGGGCCTAAATGGTCATATTTTATTCCTATGGTTTTTTTGATCGAATTAAACTTATCCAATAGAATTAGGACATGTGTTAGGGCAATAATAATATCATTTTTACCCTTAACTACCGTATTTACTTTTAACCGTTGTAAAAAAAGTAAAAAGTTACTATTCACCAAAAATTATTTTCATCTCATTGAACCACATTTTAGTCCTTGATATTAACCGTGTCTCTCATATTTTCGAAATTCTACTCACAGATGTGGTAAAATTATGTTTTATGAAAAATTCAGTTTTTTTAACTACCACTTAGTGGTTTCACTATTCATCAAAAAATGAAAACTTCTAGAAAAATACCAAAAATTAGGCATAAGATATATTTGATATTATGAATTCACAAATGATGTTTATTTTACCAAATTCTAAACATATTAGTTACATTAACTAATTTAAAAATTAATTCCCGTCGTCAAAATAAATAGTGTGTTTTTAAAAGATAATAACTATCAAAAGATTGACACTTGTTTATGTCTGGTTTAAATGTGAAATAAGATCCAATGAACTACATTTTATTAAATTGTAAAAATATATTATAAATATACTTTAAAACCACTAAAATTAATAATTTTATCACTATTAATTATTTCGATTAAAAATGTTGTTTTTAATTTAAATTTAGTAATTTTCACTATTCATCAGAATATGAAAGTTATCAGAAAAGTACCAAAATTTCACCCTAAGCTAATTTCGATATTCCGAATCCAAAAATGAAGTCCATTTTAAAAGATAAAATTTCAAAAAGTGGGTATTACTATTCATAACAGCTAGTTTTAATAATATTTTAATAGCATATCGTTGTTTAGTGAAACTCAGTATTGCGTACTACACATGCTATCGAGGAAGGTCATGATTGCGTGTAATGCAAGGAAAGTCAAGGATGCATGTTGTGCAAGCTCATTTTGGTGTATCATACAACACAAGACATTAATTAAATTAAAATGAATATTTTTCATAAAATCTCGGGGTGTTACAGTCAACTCTTACATTTAACTTAATGTTTAAACGCCTCATTAATTTGGGCGGTTTAAACTTCTCAATTAATTCAATTAATTGATTGATTCAATTTTTATTTTCAAAGATGTTTGGCTTGTGTGTTAATAAAATAAGAAAAGTCTTATTTTATTAAGCGGTTTGTTTTGTGTGAAGGATTGGGAGAAATTTTTCAAGGTCTTGAAGTTCTCTTTCCTCGACAAAGAATGCGAAGAACGCCGACCTCCGACGAAGGTCGACAAGAACGCACGATCCTCGGAGATCGACGGCGCGACGCCGATGAATCTTTTCTCCGCGACGCGAAGATCCTCCTTCCATGACGCCTTCTTCCGCGACGTTCATTTCGGCAACGAACCTTCATTCAACGATTCCATCAGCTAGGGTATTATATTCTTTTTGTTCGTGATTACATGCATCACTGTTTTTTTATCTATATTTGAGCCGCCTTTTATCGCAATAATGGGAGGAGGTCGGACCGCACGAACACGACCGACCCTCCTCCCACCTTGATTGTTGATTTGTTTGCGGTATGAACAAGGCAGCGCGGTGCCGATGCACCGCGCGGAAAATAATAAAGATTGAGCGAAGAAGCGCGACGCCGTCGCGCCGCGCCGTTGAAGTCGAACAAGCCGCGACACCGTCGCGCCGCGCCGGAGAACCTGGAAGAGACCGCTGCTAGAGCGGGGCCGTGGCGAAGGGGCACGGCATCGTCGCGCCGTTCCGGTCGGACCAAGGCCGCAACCTTTGGCCGCGGCGGAGCAGGAAGCGGCAGCCAGCTTCCGGCCGCTGGCGGCGGAGCAGGAGAGCGGGACCACAGTGGTCCCGCATCGGCAGCAACCGGCCGGCAGGACCGGGTCGGCCAACTTCCGAGAAGGGTCGGGGGTCATAACCCCTGACTGGCCGATAGGAGCGGCCCCCCTCATGGGGTCCGCTGTTTCACACAGGGGGGCAGCGCCCCCTCCCCCCCCCCCACCCTTCCTTACGACCGTTTCGGCCGAGCCGCCTGGCCCCGCTGACTGGGCCGAGCGCACCGAGCTACGCCCTGGCCAGCCTGGGCCGCGTAGGGCGGGCCGCACCCAAGCGGCCAGACCCGGACCTGGTTAGGGTCGACCCGATTTGGGCCAACCCAGGGGGTCTCGGGCTGGGTCGGTCCGGGCCCGAAACCCCCATTTTTGGACCTCTTCCGATCTTTTGTGCATAACGTGGGCTACAGACCTCCGATCGATGCACAGTCAGCTACGATGCGATCCATGGATCAAGATGGTCGTTTTGGTATATATTACACTCAAGGTTTCGGAGAACTTTGGGTTCGGTCGGGTTGGAGCGATCACGAAACCAACCAGGCCCTCGGAGCGGAAACACTTATATCTCGAGCGAAGGACGTCCTATTGATGTGCCATTGACATTGTTGTATTTCTCTTGATGGGAAAAAACTTTTGGCATGCTTCGTCTGAGTTTTGGATGCAGTTGGTTAGTGGTCGAGTTGGATTGTACTTGAAATCCAACCGGGCCCCTAGAAAGGAAAAATTGATAACTTTCAGACCGGACGTCCGTTTGACGAATCGTCAGCAGCGTTGGTGATCTTGTTGAGGAGCGGTCCCTACTAGTATACCTTATTAGTGTTCTGGGTTTAGTTGAGATATGGTCAGGTTGGTTCATACACGAAACCAACCGGGCCCCTGGGACGAAAATGCTAATAACTCACAGACCGAGCGTCTGATTGACGCGCCGTCTGTTGTGTTGAGACCCCTATGACGAGGCGGTCCTTTGTGATACTATTTCATTGGACATTGTGATACTTAGAGTATCGACCTGTAGCTCGTGGAGCGGACCCTCTCGAAGATGAGCGTACGGAGTACAGAGACCGTGTAGTTGGCTGAGACCATATGACTCCTTGTTCGATTCTATTCGGTGTGAATAGCATAGCCCAGTGGGTAGCACTACTTTGTGAGGTGGCAGAACCCTGATACTCGATAGGAGGAGTACCTCTGTAGGCTATGAGGGGGAACACTATTGTGTGAGGTGGAAGACCCATGACGGAGGAGGACTGTTGTGTGAGGTGGCAGACCCGTGATACTCGACAGGAGGAGTAACTCAACAGTCTTAGGTTAGTGAGCAGTACCTCGGAGTTGTGACAATATCACTGTACTTTCCAGAGACTGAGCTCTTCAGTAGTTACGGTTTCGATAATGAAAATCCTGGTGTGAGCTGTGTCGATGACGTTTGTGTTTACCACAAGATTGAAATGGGTCACTTGATAACTTAAGTATATGTATAGGCATATACCTAAGTAGTGGTTATCCATTTATTTCTTAATGTTTGTGTTTCCTCGTGATTTAGATTGGTTACTTGATATCTTAGGTATATGTATGGGCTTATACCTAAGTAAGGGTTATCTGTTGAGATCCTTCTTTGTGGTTATCCTTGTTGGATTTAGTGAGACCTCGAGGGTCTCGGGGTCCCTAATGAGTATCGTATACCCACCCCTGCATGGTCAATGCCCGCACCTCGTTGTGTTGGTTGCAGATGACGGGCAGGGATGACAGAGGCTGAGTGTTTGAGGACTGGATGATACCCGGAGGTGGACCTCACGACGAGTCAGTATCTGGAGGTGGACTTCACGGCGAGACGATACTACGAGGAGGTCTACGGGCTAGAGCATTGTGGAGGCTGTATGTACCTACCCTTCAGGTAGGATCCTTGGTGGACGATCCAGGAGCTGCGATATCTATACCTACCATTCAGGTAGGATATGAGGTGGACGACCCAGGAGCTGCTTCTTTTTTTCCAGCTCTTTGTCATTTCTGTTGTACTTTCGTTCAGTTGTAGCTTTACTTTCATTTGGGCTTTTATTCTGGACCACTTAATTTTCAGCACTTTCTTTGTACTTTGTGTATTACTTCCGCTTGTACTCTGTGGTGTTTTGTTTACTTTTATAATGGAAATTCCTTTCCATATATCGGGATTTAAGCCTTTGGTGCTAGTCGCCTGCCCCTGGCCTATGGAAGGGGGTTTGGGGTAGTCATGGCATGGGCCCTGAGGACGGTTCGTGACAAATTGGTATCAGAGGAGTCGGTTCTACCGCAGAACTTATAACTATGATATTTCTTTTCTGTGAAGCAATAGTGTTAAGCGTACCGAGTGTGGTTTTCAGTTCAGGGAGTCCAGTGTTGGTGCGAGAAGCCGACATATCCATACAACAGGACCCTGACAACTGATTTCTGACACTGTGAATGGAAAAACATATTGCGTGTGTGTTTCCAAATGTTTTAAAAGTTAGCTCAAACCAGGTCATCTCACCAGGTATAAATCATTTGACTGTGTCATGTTTCTTTCTTTCAGGATGCCTCCCTGTGGACGACCAGCAAGAGCCCCGAGAGTTGTACGTACTGACAGCCCGCCAAGCGACGTGGCCTCAGTACAGGGCCCTATCCCAGTTGAGGCACCAGCGGTACTACTACATGTCGGGCCACCGATGCAACTAGCCCCAGCAGCAGAGGGTGCACGTCGCTTGATCACACTGCACGAGTTCCTGTGCCAGAGGCCACTGAGGTTCAGGGGAGAGACGGACCCGCATGCGACTGAGGATTGGCTAGAGGATGTGGTGAGAGTCTTCAGGCTAGTGGGGACACCAGCAGACTTCATGGTGATCCATGCTGCCAGCCTTCTTCAGGCAGCAGCAGGCAGATGGTGGAGTCTGATTCTCCAGATGCATGACGAGGAGACACTTCTGTGGGCAGACTTCGTGAGCCTGTTCCGGTCAGAGTTTGTACCATCCACCCTTCGAGCGATGCGTATACAGGAGTTGCTACATCTACAGCAGGGTAGCATAACGGTGCCGCAGTACTCATCGAGGATCAAATACCTCTCGCGCTACTCCACAGATATGGTACATGACCCGTTCTACAGGGCTCGGACATTCGAGCATGGCCTCAGGCGAGAGAATAGGGATTTTTTTGTTTCTCATAGCATCCCGACACAGACAGGGGTGTTGGAGCGATCCCTCTTAGTGGAGAGTTTCCATGCTGATCAGTCTCCAGCAGCAGGACCCACCACTATCCAGAATGTGACAGAGTCTTCTGCAACAGGCAGTAGACAGATGAGGCAGAGGTCCAAGAGGGCCAGACCTATAGGTGGTCGACTGCATGACTCAGGGTCGGTAGAGCGAGGCACCAAGGGGAATGATAGAGCCAGATCTACCATATAGTGTTCCTCCTGTGGCGGGATTGGTCACATGGCACGTGACTGTCCGACCCGCCATGCAGATGACCAGCAGTTAAATGGAGAACCTCCCAGGTAGAGACAAAGGTTCGATCGTGGCATAACGCTAGGAGCAGAAGGCCGATGGAGGGGAGCTGGCCCTGCAACTGGAGGTGGACGACGCTTCGAGGTGTTGCCACCACCACCACCAGGAGGTCCACCCCGACCGCAGGGAATAGGTGGACATGGGATAGCTCAGCTTCAGGCAGCAGAAGCATACGACTACGGAGCTCCGAAAGTAAGTGGACGGGAGCAGAACTAGTTGTTTCCTTTTGTTCTTCGTACATCTAGTTCCATGATGTTGTTACATTTGTGTCTTTGTAATATATTCTGAAATAATAAAAGACACTTACCTTTGTGACATTTTCTTTCTTTCTTTTTGTGTAATAAGAGGTTTTGGTTTAAACTATTAACTTGACCCTCACATTCGAGATTCCTACTGGAGGAGACCTAGTTACATCACGCTGATGTCGACAGTGTGACTCGACCATTAGAGGCGAGAGTGACGGTTGGATCTCTTGGTAGTAACGTTGAGGCCTTACGACGTCATCCATGGCATTAATAGATCATTAATGTCCGGATTGACTGTATTATGCAACGAACGTGGTTCATCCAGGGGATGTGACAGGATTTCCCTTATTGGAAAAGAAGTAATAATAGAAGCTCTTGTAGGGCCAGAGATGGTCGAGGCCATGACAGAGAATGTCCAGGTCATCGAAGAGAAGATGAGGATAACTCAGAGTTGACAGATGCATTATTCTGACAAGAGGCAGAGACCACTAGAGTTCGAGGATGGCGAACGCATTATCATACAGGTCTCACCATGGCGTGGAATTATAGTGATTTGGCTGAGGTGGCAAGTTATCTTCATGCTTCATCATACCCTTCAAGGACCTCAGAAGGGTAGGAGAGGTGGTTTACTGCTTGACCATTTCACCTCAGTTGCACTGGGAGTATGAAATCATCCACGTACCTAGGCTGATGAGATACGTCCATGATCATTCACAGATCATCGACCTCAGGGAGTTGGACGTCGATGACAGGGCGACATGCTTGGAGATTCCAGTGGAGATTGAGGATCGATAGGAGCGGGTCCTACGTGAACAATCGAGTCACCAGGTTCGCATTCACTGGCAGCACATGGACCTCCAGGAGAGCACCTGGGAGCGGAAGGCTAAGATGTGTGCTCAGTATCGCTTTTGTATCCATAGTTTGTGTTAAAGCTTTACGGGGACGTAAAGACCTGAGGTGGGAGTAATGTACAGACCAGGAAATTTCAAGGAATATTTTTTTTCTTAAATTTCTTTGGGATTTTTGAAGAGCGCAGTTTCTGACGCCGCCTGATTCCGAGGCCCATTGTGCCCGGAAACATTTTACGAAGTTTAGCTCGGGTATGTTCAGTGAACGAACGAGCGGGTTTTCATAACTTTAGAACCAGTGCTCTAAATTGAAATCTCAGGGCAATGATGAAACCGCAGTGCCGGTAATTGCTTAAGAAGACCCTTTTGGAGTTGCGTTTGCTCGGGTGTGTTTTTTTTAAATTTTGGGTTATGTAAATGAAGAAAAATAAAATGGTGCAACCAATTTTATTTTATTTAAAGTTGTTTAACCTAAGATAAGTGGTCGAAGTGGGACCCACTATATCCTACTCCACGAGGTAGGATATTTGTTGGGTGGGGCCCACATGAGCCCCACCTTTTCAACTTCCTCGAAACCCCCACCTTTAATTATGTAACCCGCCGACACCCCCCTTTGAATGATAGTCAACTGTTATGTTTAACTTAATGTTTAAACTCCTCATTAATTTGGGCTGTTTAAACTTCTCAATTAATTCAATTAATTGATTGATTCAATTTTGATTTTCAAAGACATTTGGCTTCTATGTTAATAAAATAAGACAAGTGTTATTTTATTAAGGGGTTCGTTGTGCGTGAAGGCTTGGGAGAAATTTCTCAAGGTCATGAAGTTTACCTTCCTCGATGATGAACGCGAAGAACGCGAAGAACACTGACCTCCGACAAAGGTCGAAAAGAATGTCGGATCCTCGGAGGTTGACAATGAGACGCTGACGAATCTTTTCTCGGTGACGTGACGATCCTTCTTCTACGACGCCTTCTTCCATGACGTTCAATTCTGCGATGAACCTTCGTTCAATGATTCCATCAATTAGGGGATTATATTCTTTTTGTTCGTGATTACCAGCATCACTATTATTTTATCTTTATTTGAGCCACCTGTTATCGCAATAACGGGAGGAGGTCGGACTACACGAACATGGCTGACCCTCCTCCTCCCTTGATTTTTGATTTGTTTGCGGCATGCACAAGGCAGCGTGGTGCCGATGTACAGCGCAGAAAATAATAAAGATTGAGTGAAGAAGTGCAGCGCCATCGCACCGCGCCGTTGAATTCGAACAAGCCGCGGCGCCGTTGCACCACGCCGGAGAACATGGAAGAGACAGCGGCCGAAGCGGGGCCACGACGGAGGGGCATGGCTCCCTCGCGCCATGCCTGTCAGACCAAGGCCGCTGCCTTTGGCCGTGGTGGAGCATGAAGCAGCAGCCAGCTTCTAGCCACTGGCACCGGAGCAGGAGAGCAGGACCCCGGCAGTCCCGTGGCGGCAGCAACCGACCGGCCGGACCAGGCTGGCCGGCTTCCGAGAAGGTTCGGGGGTCATAACCCCTGGTTGGATGACAGTAGTGACCCTCCTCATGTGGGTCACGGTTTCACACAGGGGGGCACCCCCCCCCCCCCGCCCCTTCCGCTCAGCCATTTTGGCTGAGCCGACTGGACACGCCAAGTATGCCAGGCTGGGCCGGGCTGCGCCCAAGCAGGACGGACCCAGACACGGTTCGGGTCGACCCTGTGCGGGCCGACCCAGGGGGTCTCCGGTCGGGCCCGAGACCCCCATTTTCAGACCTCTTTTGGTCTTTTTCACCATAACATGGGATACAGACCTCCTATCGACACACCTTCAGCTGCGATGCCAGCAAAGGATCGAGATGGTTGTTTTGGTATATTACACTTAAGGTTTCAGAGAACTTTGGGTTCGGTCGGTTTGGTTCGATCACAAAACCAACCGGGCCCTCGGAGCGAAAACACTTATATATCGAGCTACAGACGTCTGATTGACGTGCCATAGACTTTATTGGATTCTTCTTGAGGAGACGAAACTTTTGGCATGATTCGCTTGAGTTGTGGATGCAGTTGGTTGTGATCGGGATGGATTGTACCTGATATCCAACCGGGCCCCTCGAACGGATAAACTGATAACTTTCAGACCAGACGTCCATTTGACGAACCATCAGTGACGTCGGTGATCTCGTTGAGGAACGGTCCCTATGAGTATACCCTATGAGTGTTTGGGGTATAATTGAGATACGGTCAGTTTGGTTCGTACACGAAACCTACCAGGCCCTTGGGACAAAAAGGCTAATAACTCACAGACCGAGCGTCTGATTGGCGTGGCGTCTATTGCATTGGGACCCCTATGACGAGGCGGTCCTTTGAGACACTTCTTCATTGGAATTTGTGATACTTAGAGTATCTACCTATAGCTCATGGAGCGGACCCTTTCAGAGATGAGCGTATGGAGTACGGAGACCGTGTAGCTGGCTGAGACCTGATGACTGCTTGTCCAATTTGATTTGGTGTGACTAGCATAGCATAGTGGGGAGCACTACTTTGTGAGGTGGCAGACCCATGGCGGAGGAGCACTACTTTGTGAGGTGGCAGACCTGCAATACTCGATAGGAGGAGTACCTCTGTAGGCTATGAGGGGGAGCACTACTGTATGAGGTGGCAGACCCATGGCGGAGGATAACTACTGTGTGAGGTGGCAGACCCGCAGTACTCGACAGGAGGAGTACCTCAACAGTCTTAGGTTAGTGAGAAGTACCTCGGAGTCGTGACAAGATCACTATACATTCCAAAGACTGATATATTCAGCAGTTACAGTTTCGATAATGAAAATCCTGGTTTGAACTGAGTCAATGACCTTTTTTTTTACCACATGATTGAGATGTTCCACTTGATAACTTAAGTATATGTATGGGCATATACCTAATTATTGATTATCCATTGATTATCATAATTTTTTTGTTTCCTCCTGATTGAGATGGGTTACTTGATAACTTAGGTATAAGTATGGGCTTATACCTAATTAAGGGTTATCTATTGAGATCCTTCTTTGTGGTTATCGTTGTTGGATTTAGTGAGACCTCGAGGGTCTCGAGGTCCCTACTGAGTATCGTATACTCACCCCTGCACGGGCTATGCCCTCACCACGTTGTGTTGGTTGCAGACGATGGGCAGCGCTGACAAAGGCCGAGTGTTCGAGGACTGGATGATACACGGAGGTGGACCTCACGACGAGTCTGTATCCAGAGGTGGACTTCACGGCGAGACGATACATAGAGAAGGTTGACAGGTGAGAGTGTTGTGGAGGCTATCTATACCTACCCATCAGGTAGGATCCATGGTGGACGATCTAGGAGTTGCGCTATATATACCTACCCTTCAGGTATGATCTGAGGTGGACGGCCCAGGTGCTGCTTCTTTTCTTCCAGCTGTTTGTCTTTTCTGTTGTACTTTCGTACAGTTGTAGCTATAATTTCAGTTGAATTTGTATTCTGGCCCACTTACTTTTCAGCACTTTATTTGTACATTGTGTATTACTTCCTCTTGTACTCTGTGGTGTTTTGTTTACTTTTATAAAGGCAATGCCTTCCCAGTTATCAGGATTTACGCCTTTGGTGCTAGTCACCAGCCCCTGGCCTACGGAAGGTAGGCTTGGGGTAGTCACGGCATGGGCACCGATGACGGGTCGTGACAGAAAAACTACAAGTACCCAAAAGAAAAGGCAAATACAACAGCAACCACAATCCCGAACAGCTCATGCAACTCCAAGATAGTAGAAACCAACTTGATCTCCCACCTGCTCCAAGTGACCTGAAAAACAGTTTGTATAAACATAGGGTCAGTATAATTGTATAATCAGTAGGATCCTACACGAAACCTCTCATGGAAAAGTAAAGAAAGCATGCAAAAGCACTGTGAACAACAAGTTAAACTTACTCATCACCTAAACAGGTATACTATGTTCCCAAACTTACCATGGATACTCTCACTAAGTAACACATAAAAGAATATAGCATATAGTAAGGACATAAAGGGTATCCTTCTACTACTTCCCCACTGTTTTTCCGCTTTTCCCCAATGTCGCACATCCTAAGCATCTCTCTCCAAAAAGGATTTCCCGCATACACGAGGGCAAATCTCCACAATCGACACCTCGTGCACCACAAAGGCTTGCCCGTGGACACCTGGGCGAAGCACCACATAATCCTCACAACCAAAAGTAACTATTTATGTTTCGAGAGCCACCACAGTCCGCATAATGTGTATCATATGTCGGGTATTATACCTCAAGAAATTACAGCCCATACGCCGAGTAAGGATCCTCAATCCATCACAACCTATACACGTTACATCTATAGTAGTCCATAGGATACTATATCCAGAATACATGTGTGTGAAATAACCACAAGCCATTACATCCCTCTAAACACATATATGGGGAAACTAACCGTTGTGCCTGTTGGAACAAGTATCTACCAAGAGTAGAGAGTAGGTCCAAAGGGGGTAGTCAGTCATTTGACCCCCCACCGGAATGTTGGGGAAAACACCCTCCCAGGTATCATAATCCCCGGGGTGTTAGTTTCCCTTACTGATAGAGTGGAGTATCATGTAGAAACAGAAGAAGTACATAATATATTATATATCACAACCTCAATATGGGAATTACCTAGTCACAGACAAAGTTGCAGCTAACGTCTCTCAGACTCCGGGATGCAACTTCTAAGACTAGGTTTCCAATAAGAACACAACCATTTAAAGAGCTTTATTAGATTACTTAATTCCTTTTTTATCAATTCTGTTGTACTTTAATTAATACATTAAACATTAACCATGAATAGTTCCACATCAAGTTCCATTAGCATCACACCCAAGGTTAGCTATACCTTTAAAAAAATTAAAACTTCATAGTTATGTTCCAGTGACCTCCAACCCCTTGAGTTAACACCATTTATTCAAATATTCCTTGCAGAATTACATTCCCATATTCCCAGGCATTCTAGAAAATCATCGTATGCTACTAACACAAGGGGCTCAACACGGTGAGTTTATGAACTACCCATCAAGTCTTTTCCACATATAGCAAGATCGTAGACCCATCCGACTAGAAGAAGCTAAACACGGAATGCTCATGGAATTCCTCGTGCGTCTTTGCCTCTTTTGGAAAGAGAGTATGCAAGAACAGGTGCCTTGAGCAGTGGGGAAAAGTAAAGCAGATAATAAAATCAATAAGAATCAGTAAGCATCCAGCAACACATCCATCCCAATCCATCAACTCGGGTGTCCTCCACGACACCCACATGCATAAACTGATGCATCTCGCCACTCTAGGCGTCATCTGCTTCCACCACTAAAAGGGCCTCCACATATCACAATAGCCATCCAGGCTCACATCACAGCACAAGCAGCAGTAACAAAACATCATATCAATGGGATCTTGGGCCTTTATTAATCAAGAGGGCAACTCAGAACCCATTATGAAATTATCAAACAATAAATTATTTAATCCATCTCGAATTAACAGGTTTATTATTCGTAGGTTCCTAATTTGGTAAACCTAATCAATAAGCTATCACAAATAAATAAACATGCTTACTGCACTAATTTGATTGACATCAAATTACAACAAGAACCAGATTCG
Source organism: Viscum album (assembly GCA_963277665.1). Taxonomy (NCBI): domain Eukaryota; kingdom Viridiplantae; phylum Streptophyta; class Magnoliopsida; order Santalales; family Viscaceae; genus Viscum; species Viscum album. The sequence continues at coordinate 1,381,078,785 of OY728137.1, forward strand.
TTTTCATGCCTCTTTGTCATTAGCCAACACTTATCAATTAATCATGGTTTACGTTATTTACCGATTTCCATCAAGAAAAAACAGCTAAACGAAGCGTGCAAAGATATCACACTATCTAGAAAAACAAGAGGAAATAGCATATGATAGATATCAATTTATTTTTCTAGTTCAATATTTATTATGTCAATCCCATTGTGATACGCTGGGATAAAACATGCTGACGATATAGTTGCACATAAAAGAAAATTGAATAAACGAATCCCCTACCTTAAACAGTTACTCACGTTCATTATCCTCACAACGGGTCACAAGCCACCTCTCGCGACAACTACATCCACCCGAGGATGCCACAGTATGACAACACCAACCAAACCCCAATAAAACCCCATTAGAAGCATGGAAATGGCATGATATAATATGGAATGGATAAACAAGATAATATGATCCCTGAAGGAATGATGATAAATCATACCATATATCGAAGATTGACTGATACAGCTGGGTTGCATCTAAATTAGAGTGGAACTAACCCAAGGAGTAGAGTTTTATTGTGAAACTCTTGTGGGAAGGATTGAAATGTTCTAGCAACTCATAACTGAGAAAAAAGAGAAAGAAAAAGGGACGATGATATCTCGTCCCTTTTGAAGATTTAATGAGGCGATGGTTTATGATCCGCTTAATTCTCCATTAAAAAGGGATCACATTAACCCACGCGGTTTTACCAAGTAAAAACATCCCGGCCGTATGAATAATTAAAATAAGATTTATGGCCTTTGAATAGGCCTTACGAGTCCTTAAAATAAGTCTATAAATGTATTTTACGTCAAACGAAACGTCTAAAGGGCGAAACTGTAGGAAGTTAGAAACACTGTTCACCTACAGTTACTGTACACCTACCGATCTGTGAAACCGATCTGTGAAACCGATCTGTGAAAACGATATGTGAAACCGATCTGTGAAACCGATCTGTGAAACTGATCTCTGAAACTGATCCGTGAAACTGATCTGTGAAACCGATCTGTGAAACCGATCTGTAAAACCGATATGTGACACCGATTTGTGACACCAATCTGTGAGACCGATCTGCGAAAGTGATATGTCACACCGATCTGTGAAACCGATCTCTGACACCGATCTGTGAGACCGATCTGTGAAACCGATCTGTGACACAGATCTGTGACACTGATCACTGAATCCGATATGTGAAACCGATATGTGAAACCGATTTGTGTAACCGATCTTTGTAACCGATCTCTGAAACCGATCACTGAACCGATATCTGAAACCGATCTATGAAACTGATCTGTGAAACCAATCTGTGAAACACTATACACCTACCGTTACTATTCATAAAACTGGAAACACTATTCACATAACTGGAAATTTGGTAATGTGTTGGGGATAAGTCTCCTTGACCTCCCGGAACACCTCCAACACCACATTTTCACAAAGTAATGGACTGGAGAGGTCTGCGCCATTACATCATATACCTCTCAAAACATTCTTGTCCACGTGAATTTAAAACCAACATAAGGAAAAGTGGAGTCCGAACAACCACCCCATAAGATCCCTCTTAGGGGAAACCCACCCTGATTTGTTTTAAAGCTGGGACAAAACCATGACATCCGAGAGAAAGGGAACAAAAAAATCTATATCTAAACAATTCACGAATAACATCACATTAAAGTTACATAAAATAAAGTTTCAAATAAAACTGATCACAACAACTTAAAACAGCTCTGGGTACTGGACATGTATCTATGACTCACATTCACAGGTACTCTTCACCATTCCACTATGTCGCCATAAGACATGAACCAAGGGAATAGAATGCTCGCACAACACCTTCTCCTTGCAGTCTTGGATCTCCACTGGTCACTCCTTGAAGTTTAAATCATCATCAACATTCACTACAAGAAAAACGCCTTTTAGCGGAGGTTTTAAAAACCACCGCGAAATGCGTTTCGGGCCGGCATTTCGCGGTGGTTTTAAAAACCGCCGCGAAAAAACAGCCGCTAAACAGCAAAAAAAATTATTTATTTTTTTTATTTTTTAATTTTTTTAATTTAATTCGATGATTAGCGGGGTTTTTTTAAAAACCGCCATGAAATAGCGGCGGTTTCGTTAAAACCGCCAAGAAATGAAATGAAAAAAATAAGAAAACCCAAGAAACCCCGAAATCACTAAAACGACCATAACTTTTGATCCGGGCATCCGTTGATGCACCACGACCTGTCAAATCGAAGCTCATGAAGAGATCTAGAGGCACATATAATCAAAACCGTGAGACGATCTAAGGTGCGGATGATATTAGAGTTATAAGAAAGTTGAAAAAAGTTCTTTAACTTCAAACGGCCATAACGTTCGCTCCTGGTGTCCGTTTGAGCTCTACCACATATCAAATCGAAGCCAGCGAAGAGAGCTATGCACCAAATTGAGATAAGAAAGGCTTCTGTCATGTTTTTCGACCCCAAAACCCCTCAGAAGGCCTCCAAAACCCTGTTTCTGTCACCGGTGTCCCATCAAACTTGTCTTCAAACGGACCTAACATTCGATCCGCGTGTCAGTTCGGCCTCCTCCACCTGCCATATCATAGATCGTTCCATGAGCTTCAGTTTGACTGGTCGCGGCGCCCACATGCCCTCCTAGATAATATGTTATTGCATTTTTAGTGGGTATCGGGTTTGTTATGTTTTTCAATGCCTCGTTTCTAGCACCCGTTCCCCGTCAGCTTTTTTTTAAATGGTCGTAACATCCGATCCGCCTATCCATTCGGACTCTTTCACCTTACAGGTTGAAGATCATTTTAGGATCTTTGATTTGACAAGTCGCGGATCTAAAACGGACTCTCGGATAATAAGTTATCTCTGTTAATGTGAGTCCAATGTTTTTGTCTCTTTATGACCGTTTTGACGGGTTTTAACGGTAGCTCCATTTATTATTGTTTATTTGGGTTTCCATGACTTGTTATCTTTATCAATGGTTTTTTGTGGGTTATTATGATGATTATGTTGAATTATTAAGGAGTTTTCCAGAGTTGTCACGAGTTTTCATGCGTTCTCATTCTTTCTAATGCCTCATTCTTCATATGCTTCTCCATCCTTTTTCATGCATTTTCATGATTTTTCATCCCTTATTACGACTTTTCATACTTTTTCGTGTGTTTCCTTTATTATTTATTATTTATTATTTATAATATACTTTAATTTATTTATTATATATTATTTGTAACTGGTTATTTATTATTTATTATTTATTCTTTATATTTATTAATTATTCATGTTTATTTATTATTTATTATTTATTATTTATTATTTATTATTTATAATTTATTATTTATATTTATTTGTTAGTTATTATTTATTATTTATTATTTATTATTTATTATTTATTATTTATATTTATATTTATTTCTTATTTCTTATTTCTTATTTCTTATTTCTTATTTCTTATTTATATTTATTTAACATTTATATTTATTTATTATTTATTATTTACTATTTATATTTATTTATTATTTATTATTTATTATTTAATATTTATTATTTATTATTTATATTTATATTTATTTATTATTTATATTTATTTATTATTTATTATTTATTTTTTATTATTTATATATATTTATTATTTATTATTTATATTTATTTATCATTTATTAATTATTAATTATTAATTATTAATTATTATTTTTTATTTTTTATTTATCATTTATTATTTATCATTTATTATTTATTATTTATTATTTATTATTTATTATTTATCTTTATTTATTATTTATTATTTATATTTATTTATTATTAATATTTATTTATTATTTATTATTTATATTTATTTATTATTTATTATTTATATTTATTTATTATTTATTATTTATATTTATTTATTATTTATTATTTATTATTTATTATTCATTATTCATTATTGATTATTGATTATTGATTATTGATTATTGATTATTGATTATTGATTATTGATTATTGATTATTGATTATTGATTATTTATTATTTATTATCTATTATTTATTATTTATTATTTATCATTTATTATTTATTATTTATTATTTATTATTTATTATTTATTATTTATTATTTATTATTTATCTTTATTTATTATTTAATATTTATATTTATTTATTATTTATATTTATTTATTATTTATTATTTATATTTATTTATTATTTATTATTTATATTTATTTATTATTTATTATTTATATTTATTTATTATTTATTATTTATTATTTATTATTCATTATTCATTATTGATTATTTATTATTGATTATTGATTATTGATTATTGATTATTGATTATTGATTATTGATTATTTAATATTTATTATTTATTATTTATTATTTATTATTTATTATTTATTATTTATCATTTATTATTAATTATTAATTATAATTATTTATTATTTATTATTTATTATTTATTATTTATTATTTATCATTTATTATTTATTATTTATTATTTATTATTTATCTTTATTTATTATTTATTATTTATATTTATTTATTATTTATTATTTATATTTATTTATTATTTATTATTTATATGTATTGATTATTTGTTATTTATATTTATTTATTATTTTTTATTTTTTATTTTTTATTTTTTATTTTTCATTTATTATTTATTATTTATTATTTATTATTTATTATTTATATTTATTTATTATTTATTATTTATATTTATTTATTATTTATTATTAATAATTAATTATTAATAATTAATTATTAATAATTAATTATTAATTATTATTTATTATTTTTATTTATTTATTATTTATTATTTGTTATTTATTATTTATTATTTATTATTTATTAATTATTAATTACAATTTATTATTTATTATTTATTATTTATTATTCATTATTTATTATTTATTATTTATTATTTATCTTTATTTATTATTTATTATTTATTATTTACTATTTATTAATTATTAATTATTAATTATTAATTATTAATTATTATTTATCTTTATTTATTATTTATTATTTATTATTTATTATTTATTATTTATATTTATTTATTATTTATTATTTATATTTATTTATTATTTATTTATATTTATTTATTATTTATTATTTATTATTTATTATTTATTATTTATTATTTATTATTTATTATTTATATTTATTTATTATTTATTATTTATTATTTATCTTTATTTATTAATTATTATTTATATTTATTTATTATTTATATTTATTTATTCTTTATTATTTATATTTATTTATTATTTATTATTTATATTTATTTATTATTTATTATTTTAATTTATTTATTATTTATTTTTTATTATTCATTATTCATTATTGATTATTGATTATTGATTATTGATTATTGATTATTTATTATTTATTATTTATTATTTATTATTTATTATTTACTATTTATTATTTATTATTTATTATTTACAATTTATTATTTATTATTTATTATTTATTGTTTATTATTAATTAATTAGTAATTATTAATTATTATTTATTATTTAATAATTATCTTTATTTATTATTTATTATTTATTATTTATATTTATTTATTATTTATTATTTATATTTATTTATTATTTATTATTTATTATTTATTATTTATTATTTATTATTTATTATTTATTATTTATTATTTATATTTATTTATTATTTATTATTTATTATTTATTATTAATTATTAATTATTAATTATTTATTATTTATTATTTATTATTTATATTTATTTATTATCTATTATTTAGTATTTATATTTATTTATTATTTATTATTTATATTTATTTATTATTTATTATTTATTATTTATTATTTATTATTATCGAGTATATATCTATTATTTATGTATTGTTTGTTTTTTCAATTAATATATATAAGTATATTAATTTCTGTTTATTAACCACATGGCGAGTTTGCTGGAGTGGTAATGTCTTTGGAAAATATGCAAGAGGTTATGGGTTCAAATCTCGTCAAACGCAGAATATCTTTATATTGCATGGGCATGCATTTGCATGTGCATGGGATGTGCATGCATGGATAAATAAAGTAAATAAAATAATACTAAATAAATAAATAAATAAATAAAATAAATAAAATAAAATAAATACGAAATAAAAAAATAAATAATATATAGGAAATTAAATAAATATAATAAATAAATAAAATAAAAAAATAAAATAAATACGAAATAAAATAAATAAATAAATAAATAAAATAAATAAATAAAATAAATACGAAATAAAATAAAATAAATAAATAAAATAAATAAATAAAATAAATACGAAATAAAATATATAAGAAATAAAATAAATAAAATAAATAAATACGAAAAATAAATAAATAAATAAATAAATATAAATATATATATATATTTATATATATATATTTATAAATAAATAAAATAAATAAATAAATAAATAAATAAATAAATAAATAAATAAATAAATAAATAAATAAATAAATAAAATAAAATAAATAAATACGAAAAATAAATAAATATATATATATATGTAAATTCAAAAAAAATTTAAAAAAATTAAAAAAATTAAAAAAAATAACCAAAATAAAATAAAATAAAAAAAATAAAGAAATCGCCGCTAAAAAACCGCCGTGAAATGTTCTGCGACGGTTTAGAAAACCTTCGCGAATAGTTTCTCGACGCACGATTTAGCGGCGGTTTTTGAAAACCGCCGCCAATCGATTTAGCGGTGGTTTAAACCGCCGTGAAACGAAAAAAACCGCCGCTAAATGCATTTTTTGCCGTAGTGATTGATCTATCCCCAATCGATGATGTGAGAGTCATCATGAAGAGAACGACGGAGCTGTGATACATGGAAAACAACATGTATCCGAATCATATGTGGGGGAAGTTCTACTTGATACGCCACAGCTCCAACACGAGCTAACACCTCGAAAGGCCCAACAAACTGGGGATAAAGTTTACTTCCACGACCAAACCTCTACTGCCCACGATGGGGAGTCACCTTTAAAAACACATGATCTTCAAATTTGAACTCAAAGGGTATCCTCCTTTGATCAACATATGATTTTTGATGATCTTTCATTATCTTCATCCTCTCACGAATCACCAAAACCACTTATGTTGTATTCTGCACTAGTTCCGGTCCGAGAATTGCTGACTCTCCGACCCCAGTACAGCACAACAGAGAATGGAAAGTCCGGCCATACAAGGCTATAAACGGTGCCATACCGATGGTGGAGTAAAAACTATTATTGTAATAGAACTACACCAAGGTTAAGTGACTCATCCATGGACCTCCAAAATCAAGAACACAAGAGCGTAACATTTGTTCAAGTGTTTGGATGGTTCGCTCTGTCTTACCATACGTTTGAGGATGAAATGTAGTGCTAAGGCATAGCTGAGAGCCAAAAGCATGTTGTAGACCACTCCACGCCCTGGAGGTAAAATGAGGATCTCGATCAAAAATGATTGTCCTAGGCACTCCATGAAGTCTCACCACCTCCTCTAGATTCGGCTTCGAAAAAACGTCCACTGAGCTCAACTCCTTGATCGCTATAAAGTGGATCGATTTTGTTAAACGATCCACTGCCACCCAAATTGCATCATGTAATCTCGTAACACGAGGTAAACCTGTAAAACTTCAATTTAGATGTCCTCCCACTTTCACTGATGAATCTATAATGGCTGGAGAAGACCACCAGGAACACGGTGATCATCCTTCACCTTCTGGCAGACTAAACATCGAGACACAAACTCCACAACTAGACGGTTCAGCCTAGGCCACCAAAACTGACTCCTCATGGATCGGAACATCTTCTTCAAACTAGGATGTACTTCTATAGGGGAACTATGGAACTCTCAGAGAACCATCTCGTGCATCGTCAATGGGAAAAAAAGTCTTCCATGATACAACACTCGGTGATGTTTGTTCTCTGACCAACCATCATGGGCCTCACACAAACAACCGGGTCCCTCCAAACCTCCACCTCTAGATCTCCCAACTGTGACTCTTCCACCTTCTGCATCTGGGATGACTTTACTGTCATCTAAAAAAGGCAACCTCTACCCCCAAAATTTCTGATATCAAGATGCAATGCTGATAGTTCTTCCATTACTCTCCATGAATCACCAGATTTACGCACTGCATCACTGCGTGACATTTGGCTTAGCGCATCAGCTACAACATTCCCTTTTCTAGGTGTATACGATATTTCGAAGTTGTATCACTGTAATAACTCAATCCTCCATCACTGTCATAGGTTCAATTTATGTTGGGATAAAACATACCTCAAACTCTTATGATCAGTGAAAACCACAAATCCCTCACCTATGAGGTAATGTCTCCACAAATTCATAGAAAACACCACGGCTGCCAACTCAAGATATTGGGTGGAATAGTTGTGTTCATGGGGAACCAATTGCTGAGACCCATAAGAAACAACTTCCCTCTGCTGAATGAGACACAGCCTAACCCCAGATGTGAAGCATCGCATTAAACATCAAACTGAACACCCTCACCTGGAATACAAAGGACTGTATCAATTACTAGCTTCTCCTTTAGATACTTGAAAGCTGCCTGACACTGATCAGTCCATATGAACACTTGATACTTTCTTGTAAAACATGTCAGAGGATTCGTAACTCATGAGAAATTGGCTACGAACTTACTGTAGTAGCCTGTGAGACCAAGGAAACTTCGCACCTCTGACACTATCTTGGGGGCTACCAAGACACCACTGCTTCTATCTTCGATGGATCCATAGCTAATCTCTGTTGGGACACAACATGCCCCAATTTACGGTCTTCTTGATCCCAAAACTCACACTTTGACAACTTCCCAAATAGATGATGTTTACGAAGTACTCCCAAAGCAGCATGTAGATGTTCTGCTTTCTCCTCTTCATATGAGGAGTGCACAAGGATTTCGTCGATGAAAACCACCACATACACTTCCAGGAACTAACAGAACACAATATTCATCAATACCATGAACACAGTTGGAGAATTTATCATGCCGAACGACATTACAATGAACTCATAATGCCCATGATGACAATGGAAAGAAGTCTTTGGGATATCCTCATCCTTTAAAATCATCTGATGTTATCCTGACCATAAGTCGACATTTGAGAACCAAATTTCACACATTAGTTTATCGAATAAATCATGAATCAACAGATGAGGCTGTCGATTATTTATTTTCACTCTGTTTAAGAGATGATAATCGACACACAACCACAAACTTCCATCAGCCTTCTTCACGAACAAAACTGGTGCACCCCATGGTGACACAGTTGGCCGAACAAAACCACACTATAACAAACAATCATGCTATATATGTAGATCTTGTAACTCATAAGGGGACATCCTATATGGATAAATAGAGATAGTAGACGCTCCTGGATATAGCTCGATCCCAAACTCAATCTCTCATCGAGGGGGTATTGCTACAACCTCTTCTAGAAAGACATCAGGGTACTCTTCTAAGACCCTAGGAAATGCATCTACTGAACCTCTGAAGAACTCAACATCAACTCATCCATCATGGATGATAAGATGGAAGATGCCTATGACCCATCTGAGGGTCTCACTCACCAACAAACACCACTTGATCTCCATCCGCACCATTGAAGACAACCTTTTCCTTGAAGCAATCTGCGATAGCTTGCACCAAATACAACCAATCCATGATGAGGATGACATAATATGGTTGTATTCATAAACATAGAAAATCTCCCCAAGAGAGGTATTGCCCCAAAAATAGCTCACAGTATCTAAATACTTCAAACATGTCAGCTCGACCTCCAACAGGCATAGTCAACACCAAGGGAAATGTAAGCCTCTCAACCTAAATTCCAAAGCATAGACAGGGATAGGTGATATTAAGGATTTTGTCGCTCTTAAATCAAATAAGCCATACACCACGGTATAAAACAATCAAAGGGTAACTCCAACGACGTCTGGCTCATCTGGAGCTGGCAATGCTAGATCATGAATTTGACCATGACCTCGTCCACGACCTCTCTGACCCTGATGAAGACCACAACCATGGCCACACTCTACTCTCTGAGGACGAGGAGTGTCATCGGGATGTCCTCTACCTGCCCCATATACCATACGTTGATCTAAGGTTGGTGCAAATGGATGCTACTGCCTCGGCGGGAACTGCCTCAATAGAGGAACCTGGAGCATTGTGTCTGGCGCACGATGGCCGCTCTGAAATGTCAGGCAGAACCACTGCTGATGGCCATGACCACCACACGAAAACTCGTACCTGATCCCTTGGCATAAGCCTGAGAGTTGCTGCCTCTGGTGAAACGAGATGTGAAGGGCTGGGACCTACCCCTAGCTGAACGGAAACTCTTCTTCCTTGAAAAATAAGCACCCCATACCACAGATCTTCTTCGTGAGGAATCATGTCCATTCCCCTCTTGTGATGATCCGACCCTAGAAAAAGTCCTCTCGACAAACTATGCCCTCACCAGCACCTCATGATATGTCTTCAGCATAAATGGGGTGACCTGGTGGTGGATCTATGGATGAAAAGCCTCCAAGAAATGCCTCTCCCTGGCTTCATCATCTGGTACAGGTCCGAAGTATATCGTAAAAGGATCCTGAAATGGATTCCAAACTCTCGAACATTGGAGCTCCCCTGTTGAAGGGTAAGAAGCTCCTGGAGAATGGACGCATTCACAGTCGAAGAAATAAACTCGACTCTAAACCTCTCTCGGAACTCCTCCCATGAGATCTCTAACTCCTCACGATCCCCGAGGAACAAGAACCACCACTGCCTCGCAGCTCTATCCAGCATCGTCACAACCAAGGACACCAAGTGATCCTTCTGAGAACAGATCGAACTAAATCCTATCTCAACCTCCTCTAACTGGTCTTTCGTGACTACATATAAAAAGGAGCCCTCATACTTTTGCAGACACTTGTGCTGAAACTCTCAAAGTTTCTTCCTCCATGTATCGTGATCATCAACTTCTACCCATTGGCGATCTGCAGGCACAACCTGCTAGACATATTCTATGAGAGCCTAACAAGGACGTTGACCTGGAGCCTTACCTACAAAATAACAAACACTTAGACCCCCTAAACCTGGAATAGGGAAGACTCAACATTAATTATTCAATTTTTTTCTTTAATTCATTTTAGCTTAACCTATCCCATGGTCTACCCATTCAAACAAAGGCACAATGAAGAATGATGCATGCTCCTTTCCTAGGTCTCTACCCTTCAACTAGTATCACCTTGTTTAGTAGCCATTGTAAACTTAAATGTCCATACATAAGATCTAATGGGGCCCTAAACGCCTATGTCTCAGCCGGTCAATAGTTTTTACCTCACTTTCTAAACATGAATGAAATAGTTTCCCTACCAACCCATGCAACCTCACCTATGCCTAAATCAAAACTCCATCATATCCTTCAACCAGACCATTGATACCAATCTGTCATGAACCCCTCCAAACAAAGTGTAGACCTCCGGGGAAGGAAATGTGAGAAGGGAGATAACGAGCCCCGAGTCCCTCCTCCAGTAGGCCCCGCGATGGCGACTAGAACCGAGGGTATAGTAAACAAAAAAATGGGAGGCATTACCATCTAAGAGAACACATGTGGAAGAGAGAGATAAGATAGTCACCGATAAACCCCAAATAAGAACTGGAATATAAAGGAAGCCCAAGTGAGTATATGAAATGTTATGAAAAATTAATACAACTGGAAAGGAAAAACTATAAGTACCCAAAAGGAAAAGAAAAAACAGTAGCAATGACAAGCCCGAACAGCTCCTGCAACTCCAAGCTAGTAGAAACCAGATTTATCTCCCACCTACTCCAAGTGACCTGAAAAATAGTTTTTATAGACATAGGGTGAGTATAACAGTATACTCAGTAGGATCTTCCCCGAAGCCTCTTGTGAAAAAGTAAAGAAATCATGCTAAAGCACAGTGAACAACAAGTGAAACTAACTCATCACCTAAACAGATATAATAAGTTCCCCAACTCACTGTGGCTACTCTCACCAAGTAAAGCATAAAGGAATATACCATATAGTAAGGACATAAACGGTACCCCACTACTACTTCCCCAATGGTTTTCCACTTTTCCCAAACGTCGCACGTCCTAAGCATTTCTCTCCAAAAAGGCTAGCCCGCAGAAACCTGTGTGATGCACCAAAATATTCACCTCATGCACCACAAAGACTTTCCCACAGACACCTGGGTGAAGCAGCACACCATCCTCACAAACCAAAGTAGCCAGGTAAGATCCAGGAGCCACCACAGCCCTCATAACCTGTTTCACAAGTCGGGTATTATACCTCAAGCCATTACAGCCCATACACTGAGTAAGGATCCTCAAGCCATTGCAGCCTATACACGTTACACCTATAGTAGTCCATAGGATAATATATCCAGAATACATGTGTGTGAAATAACCATAAGACATTACATCCCTCTACACACATATATGGGGAAACTAACCGTTGTGCCAGTTCGCACAAGTACATACCAAGAGAATAGAGCACGGAAAAAGGGTGTATTCAGCCATTCGCCCTCCCACCGGAATGTTGGGGAAAATACCCCCTAGTGCTCAGAATCCCTGGGGTGTCAGTTGCCCTTACTGATTGGGTGGAGTAGAATATAGAATAATAAAAAGTACAGAATATATTATATCTCACAACCACACTATGAGAATTACATAGTCTTAGACACAACTGCAGCTAACGTCTCTTAGACTCAAGTCTTCTACTTCTAAGACTAGGTATCCTATAAGAACACAAAAATTTAAAGAGCTTTTTTAGATTTCTTCATTCCCTTTTTATCAGTTCCATTGTACATTAACTAATTCCCTATAAATTAACCATGAACAGTTCCACATCAAGTTCCATTAGCATCACACACAATGTCAACTATCCCTTTAAAAAAATTTCAACTTCATCATTATGTTCCAGTGAACTCCAGCCCCATGTGTTAACACCATTTATTCAAATATTCATTACAGAACTACTTTCCCATATTACTAGGAATTCTAGAAAATTATCATGTGCTATTAACTGAAGGGTCTCAACACGGTGAGTAGATGTAGTACCCGTCGAGCCTTTTCCACCTATATCAAGATCATAGACCCATCCTCCCTGGAGAATCCAAACACAAAATGCACATGGAAAACCTTGTGCGTCTTCGCCTCTTTTGGAAGGAGGGTAGGAAATACCAGCTTCCTTGAAAAGTGGGGAAAAGAAAAGTAGATAAACAATCAAAAATAATCAACAAACATCCAACAACGCATCCTTCTCAATCCATCAACCCTAGTGTCCTCCCCGACACCCAGATGCATAAGCCGATGCATCTCGCCACTCTAGGAGGCATCTCCTAACACCACTAAAAGGGCCTCCACATTTCACAACAGCTATCCGTGCAAACATCACATCACAAGCAGCACGAACAAAACATTACATCAATGGGATCTTGGACCTTTAGCAATCAAGAGGGTAACTCATTACCCTTTAAGAAATTATCAAACAATCCATCATTTAATCCTTCTCGAATTAACATGTTTATTATTCGTAGGTTCCAAATTTGGGAAACCAGATCAGTAAGCTATCAAAAATAAATAATCATTCTTACTATACTAATTTTATTAACATCAAATTACAATAAGAACCGGATTCATTTTTAGGCCTCTTTATCTTTACCTAGCACTTATCAGTTAATACCGGTTTACATTGTTTGCTGATTTACATCAAGAAAAAATAGCTAAAAAGCATGCATAGATATCACACTATATAGCAAAACAAGAGGCACTAACATACGATAGATATCAATTTATTTATCCAATTCATTATTTATTATGTCAATTCCATTGTGATTCATTGGGATAAAACATGATAACGATACAGTTGCACATAAAAGAAAAGAGAAGCAACAAATCCCCTACCTCAAACAGTTCCTCAAATTCTTTATCCTCACAACGGGTCACAATCCTACTCTAGTGATAACTGCATCCACCCGAGGATGCCACTGTACGACATCACCAACCAAACCCCAAGAAAAACCAATTATAAGCATGGATATTACATGATATAATATAGAAAGGAGAAACAAGAGATGATTATCTCTGAAGGAACGATGATAAAACATAACTTATATCTATGATAGAATGATAAATCTGGGTTGTATCCAAATTAGAACGAAACAAACCCAAGGAGTGGAGTTTGATAGTGAAACTCTTATGGGAAGGATTGAAAGGTTCTAGCATCTCATATCCAAGAACCAATAAGAAGAATAAGGGAGGATGATATCTTGTTCCTCTTGAAGATTTAATGAGGCGACGGTTTAAGATCCGCATAATTCTCCATTAAAAATGGATCGCATTAACCCACGCAGTTTGACCATGTAAAAACATCCCGATATTAAGAAAAATTAAAATAAGAATTATAGCCTTTGAATCGGCCTTATGAGTCATTCAAATAAGGCCTTAAATGTATTTTACATCAACGGAAATGTCAATTGGGCGAAACTGTAGGAAGATGGAAACACTTTTCACCTACCATTACTGTACACCACCAGATCTGTGAAACCGATCTATGAAACCGATCTATGAAACCGATCTCTGAAATGGATCATTGAAACTGAACTCTGAAACCGATCAGTGAAACTGATCTGTGAAACTGATATATGAAATTGATCGGTGAAACTTATCTGTGAAACCGATCACTAAAACCATTCTGTGAAATCGATCTGTGAAACCGATCTGTGAGACCGATATATGAAACTCATCTATGAAACTGATCTGTGACACCGATCTGTGACACCGATCTGTGAGACCGATCTTTGAAACCGATCTATGACACTGATCCCTAACACCGATCTATGAAACTAATATGTGAAAGCGATCTGTGAAACTGATCTTTGAAACACTGTACACCTACGGTTACTGTTCATAAAACTATAATCATTGTTCATAGAACTGGAAATTTTGAAATGTTTTGGGGATAAGTCACCTTGACCTCCCGGAACACCACCAAAACCACATTTTCACAAATTAATGGACCGAAGAGTTCGGAGCCATTACAATTTATTACCAATTATTTGTATTTATTATTAATTTTTTCTATTTTTTACATTTTTATACCATGTGCTATAATTTAATACTGATTCTTATTTTAATATATTAGTTTTTACAAACTAATACTAATTATTAGTAAATAATAATAATTAGAATAATAAATATAAATTAATATTAATTTATTCTAATCACACAAATTTATTTGTAAAAATAAACATAAACACTTATAAATAATACTATCAAATTATAATTTAATTTAACTCTAGTTAAATTACAATAATAAAAACTAAAATTAAAAAATTTGAGTTGAGTAAAAAATAAAAAATAAATATAATTAACTTATAACTGAAGCATTCGAAAGATATAAACTGTGAATAATGCAATAAAATTATATTTTAAAGGTTGAAAAAAATTAGATTAAATTTTCCTCTTCATAGAGAGAGGAGTAGAGAATTGAATGGAAATAGAAAAAAAAGTGTGGGGGTATCGGTAGACTAGATTATTTGCAACACGACATGCGTCACAAATAGTGTCATTTGTGAAGGACCCCATCGCAAATACCCACTATCCATATTAATTAGGGATGGAAGTTAAAAATTCTTTTTCCATGGGTCATGAACCAAAAATCAACCTGCAGTCATATTATTTGGGACAATAATTACATCCCATCACAAATACTAAAAATGTCATCGCGGATTTTCAATTGGATACTATATCCCTTCGTAAAAACCCTTTCCCATTATCTGGCGCACAAGGCAAATGAAACCTTTTGCAACAAGAACCGTCTCCATGTCAAAAAAACAATATTATTTATGACTGATGGTACTGTCATCGCAAAAAATCATTTCTGATATACTACATTTTGATGGGTCAGTGTTCCATCATAAATGATCCATCACAAATGCCAATATTTTTTGTTGTGATGGAAGGATGATATCATTCCCTTGACTGTGAAAGCATAAGAAATATTATGGTATAACAATTATTTATGATTCAATATTAGGTGATATTTATTATATATATATTTTATTATAATCATTATTCCAATCCATGTATGTGGTCATGAAAAATTGTTTCACTATGACATAGAGACGGTAAGCTATATATATGCATGACTGGTGATTTTTTATTTCAATGGACAGATAAAATATTGAATATAGTTTTCCCATAAGTGTAATAACATATAAAAATATATATTATACAAAACTGGGGAAATTATAATGAAAAAACGGGAAGTAGAAGAATAAATAAACATGATAGGTTCGATAATGACTATTACATTCTCTTTGACGAACATCCTTTAATACATTTTTATTGGATCTAAGTTTGATCTTTTATAAGAACAAGAACTATTAGAAAATAAATAAGGATTTTTAGAATTGAAATATACAGAGTTTGGTAGATCATGATGGATGAATGTGTTGTAATGATTTGTGGGAGGATATCCCATTTATAATTGAGGTAAGGGAAAATTTCAAAAATCATCATAATATTAAAATATATTAAGGCTATTCTAGAGTTAAAGAGATAAAAAATTCCTATAATTGAATTCGGGAAGAAACTACAGACCATTTAATATCCACTTTTTATTATTTAACGTTTTTTTATTTGCCAACATTTTAAAAAAAATTATTTTAAGAAAATATTATTGTCAAATGGGTTAATATTCTTCTCATTTGAATACAAATACCTGAAGACAAAGTAGGAATTAAAATATATTGATTTTAAAAAATTTATAATATAAAATATAGATAATTAAAATTTTTTATACACAATAACACATCACAAAATAAATCAAAATTAGTACTTTTAAAATATATTATTTTATTTTTTCTATTAATTGATTAAATACTATATTATCAATGCAGAATCATATAATGTAATTATATAATATCTATAAATTAAAAATAAATTAATTTAATTAATTTAAATCAATTATTTATTATATATAAATTTATTTTCACTAATTTGTATTGATTTTTTATTTTGGTGACTTACACAAGATATTAAATAGAAAGCGAGTCACATTCTATAACTAATAATAACTAAAATAATATATAATATATTAATGTACAAGTGTCCATTAAACAACTTCAATTTGAGGCTATGGTGATTTGAATATTATATTATTCATCTTATAATTTGTTTATAAATTTTGATCATTTTTTATATCCTTATATTTTATATTTTTATCCATTTTTATCCTCTACAACTCTTAATGTGACCACATAGATTTGCAGGCTTTTACAGTTAATATAATTACAATAAAATGAATAATGAACAATAAAGGGATTGATTTTGAATTTTACAACCTTATCCTAATAATTTTTTAAAATTTATATTCTATAGAAAATTTATATCATTTAATAAAATATTATTTATTTTAAATTATCATCCATGACTATTTTTACACTATTCATTACATTGAATTTTAAAAATATCCATAAAATAATATATATTTGAAAAATCTTTTTTAATACATCCCTAAAATATCAATGCAATAAATGAAATTCTTGTATGACCTTAATTATCTCCCATTATATTTATTTTAATATATTTCATTATCATTTATGTGATATTCTCATTAAAAAAATTATTATTTTATCATTATTATGAAAGTATTTAGGGTAATTATTTCTTGAATATGAACTAAAAATAAAATAACATGATGTATATAAATACTATATATTTTAAAATATATAATATATAGTATTATATATCCCATAGTTAAACGCATATTTAAAATATTTATAATGTTAAAAACAAAAGTTTGACAAATTAGACTTTTCAATGAAGAAAATATTATTAAGGACATATATCCATCCAAATGGCCATAAAGGGTCACATAATCAATAATTTATTTCTTATTCATGAATAATATATATAAAATTAAATTGGGGGCAATTATTAGGATCATTTTCTAAAATTTATAATATTATTTTTATGGTTATTTACCTGATTTACCCTTAACTGTGGTAATAAAAATTTCAATTTTTACTATTCTTTTTTTCTATAAATAAAATATAAAGAATTAAAAAATTAATTCTTTAAAATCCTAAATATTTAATCGATTTTCTAAAATTATTAACATATAAGTTTCCCAAATAAATTTAATATTAAACTCATAGAAGGGGCGTGATAATATGTTTATAATATGAAAATGTTTAAAATTTGACATATTGTAATATCAAAATTCAATATTAATATGATTATAATATCCTAAAGTTTATTAATATATGTATAATGGATCAAATTATATAATATATAAAATATAAAATATAATTTATCATTATGAATTCTTTAGGTGAAGGTAGATTTTCATTTAAAATGATGTATTGTTCAGTAATCATAAAAAAATAAAATAAATTAGAAAAATACAAACAATTTGAAAAAATTATATTTTAATAGAAATATTTAATTTTTTTCAAATATAATTTATTTGTGTTCTGAAATTGTGTTTTAAAACCATGGTGCCAATCAATGGTTGAAAACTACCATTTAAAAAAAATATAGTTAATGTGTAAAATTGGATTTCTTCATTTATTATGACTATCAAATCCTTCAAATTAATGGGAAATTTTTTTGAGTGAATTAATTATATATATTTAAATTTCATAAAGTGTTTAATACTATTCAATCCTATGAATTTAATGAATATGTTATAATAATATTTGTTTCCTTTTTTATGTTGTGTGTTGCGTGCAATGTAACCTATCAAAGAGATTAAATTTAAAAATTAAAATGTAAAAAAGTATATTTTTTTACATCATATGTATAAAATCAATGAATTTTTTATAAATTATTTATATGGAAAAAATATTTTAATGTAATGTATTTGATTCCCTAGAGAACTGTTCTTACACTCACAATCACTTTTTAATAATAAAATATTCAATAAATCAATTTTCATTAATTATTTTATTAACATTTTTTTATTATAAACCTACTAATTTTATTTAATCCATAAAATATATATTTTTTCTATAATTAAATTTTATTAAAATATAATTTAATATTTACTATTGTATTTTTTTAAAATGGATATTCTTTCCATGTTGTGAACTTATTAAAAACATAATTTTTACCACTTTATCAAATTTAATTTTATAAATTTTGTTCCATATTAGGAATCAAGTGGTATAATTATTTTTAATAATATATATTTTTAGGAAATATGAATACTAATTGTGAAAAAATAATTAACACCTTATAAGATATTAAATCAAAGTGATGATGCCATAATGTTTCTTATTAATTATAATTGGATTAATATAAATTTACCCCTCTCATATTATTCTATAAATTGATTATTATAAGATAATTTTATGTAATAAAATTAAAAATATAATATTTGAATACAATAAAATTATAAAATGCAACACTTTTAGTTTTAGTTATCAATAATGTATCCACTTAAGGATAATAGATTTTTTAGAATGAATATATATATTTAATTTGATATTTATGAAATTATTGTCATGATATAAATTTATTTATATTTTTTATAACTATATAATTTTAAAATATTTAAATATAACATTGATGAATTATTTATTCAATTGATAAAAATGTTGGAAAAATAATTTTAAAAAATACTAAATGAAATATAATTGAGTGAGTGAATGTGTGACATGTATTTTTAGATTAATATGAAATATTATTTTTATATTTAATATTTATATTAAAATTACATCATTGAATTGATGTATTTTAATATTAGTTAAAATAAAATTTTCTTATTTTGAACTATTGATATTTTATGTGAAAATTAATTTACAAAATTACATAAAAATTATAATGATATTAAAAGAGTAAAAGGGGAGTTATATATTGTCTTACATTTCAACCCTTTAATAATTATCATGCATTTGGGTCAAATTTTTTGTAGAGTTACTTTAATATTTTTTAATATTTTAATAAATTACATGAGTTCCCATCCCCTCAATTAAAAATGTGCACCCCAATATTCCCATGTAAACATATCTATGGACCTTATAGTTTGACCAAAAATTACCATGTTATCTTATACAATACCCTATTTACATTATAGAGACCATGTTATTATTGATAGTCCATCACATACCCCATAGAATGTGGTCTAAATTATTTTTGACAAATAAGAGGTAATCACAAAAACTGGTTTTTTTTCTTTTTAAATATTAATGAACTCAAATAAATATATTATTATATTCATAAACAAATAAGTAGTTTATCCTTAAAATAATTAAATTTTATTTTGATTAATAAACCACCTTTATTCACCCTCTTTCCATTAAATTCTATAAGAATTCAACCCCATCTGTACGTACAACATTTTTTCTCCACATAACGATAAAAATTATTATCCATCACCACCATTCATAAATGGTTATTTTTGTGGTTTTAATATTAATATATGATATTTTTGACTTAAATATTATTATTTAATAATAATATGATATATAATTTCTTACCTTCCAAACCAGCTTAAAATGTTAATGTTGTTCTTTCTTATATGTGGACTACCACCTCCATGAAAAGAAAAGATTTATATATATATAAAATAAAATTAGATGGTATTAAAGATAGTTTTAATGTGTATTTATATATTTTATATAATAATTATTATATAAATTTTATTTATTGTTTACCTTTCATTCGAATCATTAGTATAAAAATGGAAACAACATTCATAAGTATATATAACCCACCGTCTCCATGAACTGTGTAGTACATTGATCATTATCTATATATTATGAATTATTATAAATATGTATATATTGGATAGTTATTATATTAATAACATGATTATGAATATTTAGGTTAGTTAACCCTGATCATGGTACACATACCAGTACTACCAAACTCGATTATACATGAAATGTAAAGAAGTTATCACCTAGAACATTATTTTTAACAAATAAGTCATAATAAACAGATTATTAAAAGTAATAAGTAAATAATATATGGTATTAATTATTTTATAATGGTTCTGTAATATAATTATATAAAATATATATTCATTATATGTGAGGTTGAAAACATAATAATGAATTTAGACATGAAGTAAGGGTTTCATGTTACAATATCAATATTTATACAGTTGGTTTATGATAATGTTTATAAAGACAAAATATTATGATCAACATGCTAATTAAATAATTAAGGTTATTTTACTATATTTATTTCATTATAATACATTTTTTATATTTTTATTCATCAATTTACATACTGAAGACACCGAAAATACGTTTTTAAAGGAAATTGGCTTTATTTCTCTCTTAAGAGGAAAAAACATTTCTCCAATATCTATATTTTCATTAAATTTTTAATTTTTTAAATATCCTAATATTATTTTTTAAATTTTCATTAAATGTAATTGAATTTTCTCTAAATGGTTTGAATGTAATATTCAATACATTCTAATTTTTATAACTTTCATTCTTTTTACTAAAAATGTGTAAATAAGGTTATATTTTTTTGACATATATGGAATGGATGGAATATAACAACATCATGACCACTCAATTATTGATGATTACATTATTTTATTCCAATGTGGATTTAATATATAATTATTTTTTTGATATTTTTTTGCTTTCTAATTATTAAAATTGAATTTCAATGTGGACTGACTATTTCTATTGTGAAATAATCCACTAATATGTTAATATTAATTTTCATCTAGGATGACATAATTGATATTAATTATTCTATACTATAGATGTGATACCATGATACCATTATTTTTATTTCTCTTTATGGTCAATATTTATTTTGATGAGTTTTTTTAGTAACCCATTTATTTTCCACGAGTTTTTATAAATTGATTAAATGTTTTTGAAAATTAAATTCTTTTAATGGGTTACATTGTTATGGTATGATGAATGTTTTTTATTTTATGGAACACATATTTATGGGTTTAATTAAATATTTTTCTTATATTATGAAAATGGTTGGTGGATATATTATAACATAGGATCATGGGAACATTATAACAAAGGTAGTGGTTATATTAAAACCATGGATGGTGGTTATGTTATACCCAAGGATTGTGGTTACATTATAACCATGGATGGGTGGGCCTGGAATTATATATCCCTCCAAAGAAGTGGGTAAATATTGATATCTCATGAGATAAATATTACATGAATGGTGAGTAAACCCAATTATGTTATTGCATTTTTTCACAATGATTGTCATATGATTGAAGCTTGACTATAATAATAGTTAGATATGTGAACCCAATCTACTATAATAGTATTTTAATGATCCTTAACATCTAAAAAAATTTATATTATTTATTATATCTCAAAAATGTATTTTGCATGCTACTGTTATTATATCATGGATCATGTTTTTTGTTTCTATTATAATTTATATGTTATGAACTTCCACGCAATATTCCAGAATATATATTATAATATTTTATATACATGGTTCGGTTTCAAATGGTTATTATAATGTTATTATATAGAAATACTACTTTTATCTGTTAATTATCATTTATATATAACTTATTTTGTCATTAAGTTCAATTATATCACCCTTTCTTTGGTTTAATTTCCCCAGGTTATGATGATGGGTATTAAGTATGATATGTCATGTAATAGGTCAAGTTAGGAAAAAAATAATGGGAGACACTTATTAAAAATGTTTTTTGTGTGTCTATGTTTCTAATGATAATATAACTATATGATGATGGAATTTATGATAGTTTTTTAAAACTATATTCAACAAATAATACGTAATATCATTATATGAAATGTATGGGTTGTTATAGTTTGTATAATATTGTGATTATTTGAAAATTAGAAAATTTGATGTGAAAACATTAGTGATAAACCTAGGTATATGAATATATATTGTTTAGAATTCTAATGTATTTTTAATTATCCTGAATGACATATAATAAGAATATGGTTTCATTGATTTAAAATAACATATCTAGATTTATAAATATTGTAATCTAAATTTCTTGATTATGTGGTTCTCCATTATGATTATTATTTCTCACAATATGAATTTTGGATTTAGTTAATTGTTGTATCTGAAAGTAATCTTAAAAGTTCTAAATATTATGGACAATGAAATGAGTCACCGTATATGAAAATATAAATCATTGGATAGGTAATAATAAATCTAGTTTCTATGTGACACAAATTTCGCATGATAAAACGTTTTATGAGGTTCCAAATGGAAAATGTAGGGAGGAATAGAGTGTTGAGTCTTCCATTAAGAAATATCCACCATATTTTATAGGATATTCTATCCCACTTGTTGATGAGTGATTGATTAGAGCTATACCGAAATTATTTTCCTTTATCTAGTTATTATAGCATGAAAAAGTTATCCTAATTATTTTTTATTTGGATTATGAGTTAATCAATGGTGAATAATTTTTTAGAATAAATTATAAGAGGATGAAATTAAATCCATGGAATGGGATAATATTGAGTGAATATTTTTCAATAAGCAATTTTCTCATTTACTGTGTATAGTGATTGAGATATAATTTCATCAGCTTAAGTAGATGGATGTTGAATCTATTTATACATATGAAGATAATGTTTAGACACATTATTTTTGTGATTATTTTTTAATAATCACCCCAAAAATAAAAATTAATCTATTCTATTCATAGAAAAATCCAATTCATTAATTATAATAATCTATAATATATAATTTTTTTAAAAGGATGGGTCCGAAGCCTCATTTTTAATATTAAAAAAAAGAAAAGACCTCTTTAACTGGGTAGAAGGAGACCCATTACATAGCCCATAGGCCCAGTGGGCATTTAGCCCATTACATAGCCCATATGCCCAAATTTTAGGCCCAAGACCCATTTTGTGAATAGTACTGCTACAGTACCAGCGCTGCGACAGTACATCACAGTACCCACCACCGCTACAGTTCCAATGCCGCTGATACAGTTCCCCTGCTACCGCTATAGTGCCGCCATTGCAATAGTATCTTGGCTGATACAGTAACGCTACAGTACTGCTACAATACCTGCGCCCCATGGGGTTTGTACCCCCATTTTTCATGTAGAATTATGGAGTTCTTACCACCAAGCCAAACCCCCAATACAAAACGTGTTGGTGGGTAACGAGGTATTGAGCTGGCATGCCCACATGCGCGCTGCACGTCCCCTGTTAGGCCCAAGATGGCCAACCCATGGGCCTGGGCCAGTTCCACACAAAGTTGAGGGGACGAGAGGATCGCTGGCGTATGGTGCGTGTTGCCTTTGTGAGGAATCTAACCAGGAACCTTAGTGACGGGACGCTACCCCCTTGAACCAACTCACCCAGCCCCCGCGAGCTCCATAATATATAATAATATCTATAAAAATTGATTTATTAGAAGCTATGAAATATATAATAATTATGGATTCCCACCAGTCCCATTGTTCTAAAAAGAAAAGAATGATAATGTATCATGAATCCTATAAAAAATATCATTGTCCAATAAAATTACAGTTTCATACATGAATAAACATGGGATGAAAAAAGATGGAATTTAATGAGTGGAACTAATAATTATTTTGCATGTGGGAAGGTTGTTCATAGAGGTAGTGGATGATAAGAAGTAGGTAAGGGGCCAGTTTATATAATAGAGGAAAGTTATACACAATTTAATGTACCATTAATGATACAATGTTTCAAAGGATAAGCATATGATAATTATTTCAACCATTGACTGAATACATATGTATTTGATGATGGGTTAATATATCCTACTCTACCTAAAGATAATGTGATCTCATGTGATCATAACTACTTATGTGGATTATGAGAATGGTGTAGTGAATGGCACAATTATATTCAATTCTAGATCATCTAGTATCTTATTTCAATCTAGATCAACCAACTATTTAATATGTATGGTATTTGAAAAGGATATTGAATTCCCATCAAAAAATTTGTATAATGATTTAGTTTTGACTAATTCTATTGGTAACATCGTTCAATCATATGTATGTAGTTTATCAAGAATTTAATTTTATAGTAAATTTTTTCATTTAAAGCATATGGTTATCCCTTTAGATGAATTTTATATGATTATAGGTATAGATTAGATATATTTATATTGATCCATTATCTATTTATGAGGAAGTAAAGTCACATTATTTTTTCAAATGATCCCAAGATCATTTATTAGTTTAGGGGTGAATATAAAAATCCAATAGAAATTAACTATAAATTTTGGGACATAATTATAATCAATGAAGGTTATTTTTCTAATTTGATTGGGGAGAAACTAAACAATAGAGACCTGCCTACTGCTAAAGTGTTTATTGATGTATTACCTAGAATAATGTTTCGGTATTACATAGAATAATGAAATT
Source organism: Viscum album (assembly GCA_963277665.1). NCBI lineage: Eukaryota > Viridiplantae > Streptophyta > Magnoliopsida > Santalales > Viscaceae > Viscum > Viscum album. The sequence goes on from OY728137.1 coordinate 1,381,104,158, forward strand.
GAGTTTTACATATAACTCATACATGGTTCTAAACGTATTTAAATAAATCCAGGAAGAGTATCCCAAATTGAGTTACATAAAATGAAGATAAAACTCTAGGATGATCTTGATAGAGTATTCATTTTGTCATGTGTGACATTGGGGGGCACATGTACTTTTTTTAGAAATAATGATGGATACATGAGATTGTGAAATTATTATTGAGAACTGAATAGGATCATAATCATTAACAGTATCATATAACCTATTTTGAATAATTTTTTTTGATCAACTAAATAATGCTCGATTGTATTATATGGTTAACCATCATTAGTGATATGATCAATTTATAGTCTAGTAGAGGGATATACCAATTTTGACATTTAATACATGTTATAGGAAATATGAATTTATATTGATTCTATTTTCATTGATTAATTACCAATCTATATTCATGTATTTAATTATTATATTATTTAGAAATTACGTTGATGAGTTTGTATAAGAAATTATAACCTATATTCTTATAAATTCACATATCATCGATGTCCATAAATTTCAATTGTATATTCTTCTGAGGAAACTTTGGAAGGAGAATAATTAATTAAAAATTACCAATTGTGAATTTTATCATCAGAAATCATCATTGATGGGTCATCAAATCTAATGTGACGATATATTAGCAGATCCATCAATGAAAAAACCTATTGAAGGCCAAACCAGACCAACCAATATGACTGATATCTAATGTTTTTATTATATTGATATTATTAGTGATTTCTAGAATATTTTCACATTGATTTATATCCCACTAACCATGTTAACTCGTAATGGTGAAAAGATAATTTGGATGAATTAATTTGAGGTTAATTTAAAGGAGTTAAATAAAATTATGATTACTTCACAAGACCTCACATTACTATGTTGTAGATATGTATAGGTAATATATAGAGATAAATCCAATATGGGATTAGTATGTGTTCTCATTAAAAATAATTTTTAGATGTCATATGTCTCATTCTAATTGATGTTTCCTAAGAAAAAGTACCTAACACAAGTCATAGATTTAGAAGAATTCATTTTTCAATTAATGATATTGATTAATTATATTTTATGGATAATGGAGTGATATATACACTATTTATAAAATTTTAATGCATAATATCTCATTGAGAATGTGAAATATGAACCCAAAAAGCTAGTTAGAAATAATTAATGTTAATGAATTATCAATAAATTACCACCATGGGAAATCAAAAGATATGGCTGAACCACTACATCAAAAATATAATTATAGAGTATACATGATGATGATCATGAATTTTTTGATAATTCATTATTTGAACAAGAATGATATTGACATCGTAAATGAAAGGAAAAATCATATATTTCATAAACGAGTGTTCAATAATCTATCAACGTGAGGATTAAAGATTTATTTAAGGATGATAAGAAATTAAAAAAAAGGAAATAAATTTTCATAAGTTTTACCTTCGTTGTGATAAAATTATATGGTTGAAAATCAATTTATATTTCATATCCATACCATAATTAATGATTCAGGTATTATATGATAACCGTTATTCATAATTATTGATACTAAAAATATGATGATATATAGAGATCGTATAAACTATTTATAGTGGGAGGAATTGAAGTGAGATATTTAACAAATGGTTTCTTGATTCATGGTAGGTCAACATGTTAATGATAGAAGAAAAAAACTATATGTGCATGTCACAACCATTTCCCAGAACAGAATCTAAATGGTAAAACTTCCTCTTGGATTTCATCAATGAATTCTCCAAAATATCTATAAGGAATAAAAATACTTGAGATGTTGTTGATAAACATAGAAATTCATCATAATTAATTTCCAATGAAGATAATTTTTCTATTTACAATATTACATGAATATTCATTAATGATGTTTTAAGAATTTATGGAGTACTACCCCCAATCATATCTAATCTAGTTCAAAGATTAACGTCAATTTTTAAGCGAATCCTTCAGTAGGATCAAGATACAAATTAGAATTTAAATACAACATATCACCCATAGATATATAGTCACTATATGAAAAAAAATTCAAACCCATTAGTATATGATGGATTCTTTTTATGTGGTATTTATAAGAGGTTTCTATTAAAATTGTTTTATAGGTGAGTTTTATAATAATAATAACATTCTTTCAGGTATTCAAATTGATAAATGTTAATATATATGTGGAAGGGAATGTATAAAACAATTTTTGGATGAATTTGGTATTATTTCAGAATTGGGACCTATGATAGAGGCGGAAATGAAAAAAAGTTAGATTTACTAAATAAGACATCACTTATCCATAGAGTCAATATAAAATTTATGCTGATAATCATCGATCTGATTTGAAATGTGGTGTTGGTGAGAAGTTTTATATATTAATAATTAAATTAAATACTTTTATTATTTTTTCAAATAAGGGATATTTAATCCATTGATTATTTTACATTTTTGTAATCATGATTTAATAGAGAAAATAACGTTTCATTTGAGGATTCTTCAAAATAAATCTCAATTTCATAGTGTCTTCCAAGTATCCCTCTTGAATAAGTACATTATCGATCAATCTATAAAAATGAAAATATATGTAGAACAAATAATTATAATAATTTTTATGAATAATACCATGTAAATGTTATATATCATAGAGACAATGTGATATAATAAAAGAGAAATCACCTTGTAAATGTTTTGTTGTGAACATATAAAATTGTGGAAGCTACAGGAGAATCAGATGATGTAATGAGGAAGAAATATCTTCATTTTTCTATCATAATGATGTATTTAAATAGAAACATTAATTTCATGGGGGTCACAATGTATCTCACATAGATATAATATATTTATCATTAAATAAGATGATTTCTTTTACAGCTTGAGTTACATTCAACATCGAGTTTAAACAGACCACATTATATATTAAAATAATACTATTTAATGTGATGGTTATAAAGTAGTCCTTGGATTAGTGGGTTTGGATTAGAATTATAAATTTTGATGAAATTATGGTTTATATATATGTATAAAATGATTCATTATTTCTCAATTGATTGTATATAAGAATAAAATTTATTTTAATGTGATGGAGTAGTTTTTTCATGGAAAAATATTGTTTTGAACAAAACACAATTATTAATAATAAATTAAATAATTTTTTTTAAATAAATAAATTCAATTTATAATTATGAATTTATCCATATGTTTTATCATTCATTTAATATTTTATCCAGTCATGCAATAAAAATTAAATGTAGTTTACCTCTTACAAATAGTTTTTTTCTAAAATGATTTATTATTTCTGTGTTGTGTAATTATTTTTAAATCAAATTATACCACGTAAAAGAATTAAATTTTATAAAATGGAATATATATAATGAATTAGATTTTTAAAATTTTTAAATATATAACATTTATTTTGAATCATTTTGAATAGTAACATTGGTAAATTTATGACCATTTTAAAAGGTAAAACTATTTAATATGATTTACAACTAACTGATAATGTTAAAAATATTGATCCTAATTATTATTGGATGATGTAAATTATATCTTTGTCACCTTATGATCATTATTTAATTTTTTATTGTAAACATTTCCTTGAGGAAGAATAATATAATATTTAGACTAAAGAACATTATAAAATACCACAGACATTGTTTTAAATATCTAATCTATATCAACATAGAGTCAAACTTATGTTATGGTTGAATATAAATGTTTATTTTGAGATTTATAATATTATTATAATGATATTAATATATTTTAAATTTTTAAAAATTATATAATCCCATTAAATTTTTATGTAACACATATGTAGTAATTCATTCTTTTAAAAACACACACAATAAATGAATTTCAAAATATTTATTGTAATTTAATATCAGGGAGTAAACGTGTTCATATATATTTATGATTAATTTTTTTTTATTTTAATGGAAAAAATTGTAATTCCAATTAATTATTTATTACATTTATATAAAATTTATTATATATTGTCTAATTTGAAAATAATGAAATTTTATAAAAAAAATTTAATAAATTACATAAAAATCATAAATATATTAATATATATATAAATGGATAATATATTGTCTATATTATGATCTATTTTTCATTTATATAACATTTGTTTGAATTTTTCATGATAATAACTATAATATATTTTAACTATTTAAGAAATTTCAAGAATGCACCTTCCCTCTATGATAAAAGGACACCCCTCCATTCCCTTATCCAATGAACTTGGTTCTTTTTATCTAAATAAATATTAAACCAATTTACTTATAAAATTCCATATACTAATTTCATAGGTTCTTGTATTCCATCTCGACCAACCCTGTATCCCATATTACGAGATATAAATGAGTTGTTTAAAAGAAGAGGTAATCTTCATGACCAATCACGTAATTTTTAATTTTACGATTACCTACACTAAATATTTTTAGTTTCTCATGAATTAATATCTTAAATATTATAAATATAATTAAATTATACTATTATTTTCTTACCACATTTTTTCACCATCGATCAATCAAATAGGAATTGAATGTATCAATCGTGCATATGTATGATATACCGTCTCCATGTTATGATACTAATAATTTCCCATCACCATATTTCATAAATGGATGATATGATGGTATTATTTTTTATTTATTATATATCTCAAATAATTATCCTTCTATAATTATAATATCATTAATAAAATATTACATTACAAATCATTGAAACATGATAATGTCATTTAAGCGAATGTGTGAACTATTACATGTATGATGTGATGTGATTTTTTTAATTTAAATTTTACATAGATGTTAATAATGGTTACTTTAATGAATATATATTATATATATCATATAAATAATATTATGTTAATTTGATTTATGAATTACCTTTCTTTATTTTCACAAGTAGAAAAATGGAATCAATATATATATGTACATACAACCTACCGTCCCATTGAACAGTTTAATTAATTTTTATATATACATATTTTATGAATGATTATAAATATCTATATAATTGGTTTAAATTATATTTACTTCATGATTAATATTATAATAGTTATTTAACCATGATAAATTTACAATGACTGAAACTACATAACTAGATCAGAAATGACAAATGAAGTAGTTGTAACCTCAAACAATTTTTTTTAATAAAGAATTATAAACAATAGTTATAAAAGTATATAATTAGATAATATATGGAATCATATATAGGATTATGGTTCTGAAATATATTTATAATAATTATATATTTTTTTATTTACGATATGTGAATAATTATGATGTAATTCAAACATTATATAAGGTTTGTATATTGTATTTTCCTTATTTATTACGATTGTTTGTGATTATGTTTCCAATGGGGATACCATGTGATATATCTCTTATGAAAATAACTAATTTTATGCTTATATTCTTATTTATTTAGTATATATTTTTTCATTTCATTTTACAAACCATAAATACTCATGAGATTGAAAATATATCTCAAATAGAAATAGATTTTATTTATCCCTTTATTCGAAAGTAATTTTTCTCCCGTATCCATATTTTTTTTAAATTTTTTTAATTTTTCTTAATATCCTTTTTATGGTTGTCCTATAGAATTTTTAACAGATGTTTAATTCAAAAAAATGTTTTAAATGGAATCTTATTATTGTTTTCTGAATGAGTTAATTTTTCAAATTTTACCAAAAGTGTGAATGAATTGTTTTCCTTTAACTTATACTGAATGAATATAACGTCCAACAATCATGAACACCAATTATTATAACGGTTAATTTACATGTTTTTAATTTTTTTTTTAAAACAGGATAATTTATATTTTAATTTTCAATGTTCTTATATTTAAAAAATTAATTTTCAAACTAGATGGACTACATTACCCATGAAATGTTTCAATAACCATTTAAATTAATATTCAATCCATGATAACATTTTTGATGTTACATATTTTGTATTTTTCATTTGATAAAATGATACAATTCATAATATTCATCAATATGGTTAATGTTTATGCTGATGATATGTTTATGAAACCGATTTATTTTACATGCATTATGGTGAATCGATGAACTGTTAATGGAATCCATTTTATATTAATGTGTGATAAAGTGATGATATAATAAATTTTTATGATTTTTTGGAACACATATGTATTATTATCAGTATAGATGGTGTATATGTTATAAAAAAAGTTTATTATTACACTATAGTCATGGATTTTTGTTATATTATAACCATGTATGGCGATTACAATTTAACCATATATGGGGAATTTCTTATAACCAAGGATAATGATAAAATTATAACAATGTATGGGTTGGAAAATAGTTTTATTACCCTCTAATTTATTGAGTAATTATTGAAATATTATGATATATACAAGTCATGAATGGAGAGTAAACTCAATTCAGGATTTGACTTTGTCCAATATGACAATCACAAGAGTAATGTTAAATACTAAAATATTTTGGGGTAGGGGACCCAATATACTATGACTATCTTGAAAATGAGTCATAACTACTTATGAAATGATTTTATTTTCAAATGAATATATCAATAGTATATACATCATGCCAATTTTGGGCAATCATGGCTTAAGTTCACTGATTCCTATTTGATTCAGAACATGTGAACATTAGTGATTTATTCTATGAATTAAGAGATTAATATTTGATATATAGGTTTTGGTATTAAAATTCTATCCTTATTATAGCATTCCCTTATAGACATGTTTTTTTATATTATCATTGTTATATCCCTTATTTACCAATTCTACCAATTTATGCAGAACATTTATTATGTTTCCTTCCCAATGTAATAAAAAATGTATTAATCTTTTTATGTATTAGAAGGGTGATAATTATGAAAAATTAAATCAAGAAACTTATGGACCATTAGTTTATGTGTCGATGCTTACTTACATACTAGAAAAATTGAATTATTGTATGTATTTTTATGTCTTTAGTGAATATTCAATAAATATAATGTAATTTTTTTGTATGAAATGTCTAGGACATTAATCATAGGACCTTACAATATTTCTAGATTTTGGATTGAATATAGGATTTCCCCCCAGGTAAAAAATCCCTAAATTCTATAACATTAATGCAATATTTCATAATTAGATGGAATAAAACTCATATGATCTTTGATTGGAAAACACGATCTATGATTCTTCATAACTGAATAAATGAATGATTATAATAATCCCAAATAAATGAGGATAATGGATGAAAAAAACCTAATTCCATGACATCCAATATTATTGAATCCACCAGAATTAATCTTGGAAGAGAAAGAAATTTATAATGAGTGTCAGTGGAGTCTCTAGGTTTGAGATTTATATATTTAGGATGAATAATAGGTCCAATTGGGTAGTTTATATCATTAAATTGGATTTTTAGATCAATAATTCAATCTCAAACACAAGCATTTTTAGCTTTATATAACATTCAATATTCCAAACATTCAATGCTTAATGCCTCGAATAAATATCCATGTATTTTGGTCACATAGTTTGGTCAACAATGCATCAACCATTATTTTCTACACTATCGCAATTCACATAGTTTTCATAGATTTTCCACACTTTTTTCTAAACTTTTTTGTCTCACTACTTTCCAACTTTAATACCAAAATAATATTCAACATAATTTCTAAGAGAATCAAAACAGTTATGGTAGACCAAGTTGCACCAATGAAATATTAATAATACCTCTAAAACACTTCAAAAAAAAAACCCAACCCTCGTGAAATGATACCAAGCAACTTAGAGTTAAAAAATTAATGAATCAGGTTTTAAATTAAACTATATTTTACCTAGAATCTATTCATCATTTAAATTATGCTACTCCATACAATATTCTTTATTGAATAGTATCTCTAGGAAAATTTCTCAAATAAATTTTTCTAATGATCTTAAATAAAATAATTTTTCTTACGAAATTCATCAAATATATATAAATTATTCTATATAATCTGAACAATATTCATTTCTTTCCCCCAAAATAACATCTCAACCCAGTTTATAATTATTAGTTTTGGTTTTCCATATATTTTTTACAGCTTCGGCTCAATTTCCCTTAGTAATTTTTGATATCCATTATTGGATATGTACCATTGAAGGAGAGACACTTGACCACATATTATATACCATGATAACACAAAATAAGTTAAAAATGGTATGTAATTATCCCAAATCACTCATTAATCTTTAATGGTCATAAAATCATGATGTTTTCATTCCTTTATTTGAAAAAAACTAGATTCCATAGTCATTTAATCAACACAAGAAATCTTAGTCTCCTACAACATATATAAAGGGTCACCACCACCTATCTATGTATGATCCCTTCTTACTCTGAGTGGTGACTAACTACTTCTAGATCACCCAAAAAACATCAAGGGTATACTATATTTGGCTCAACCTTGTAAAATCTACCATTCCCTATTCATTTAAACATATAAATGAGTGGTATGATCATCGAAAATGTGCCTCAAAAGATTGGTATGAATTGAAGCATGAAACCAGTTATTGTAAAAGTATTCCACCTACGATAAGTGATTATCCCAATCTCTATAGATGTCCATAACACATTACTATAACATATCATCTGTAATGCCCCGACCCTAGTTACATAGTGTTGGTGCGTTATTAAATTACATTGGCATGATATAAGGAAATCATGTCTCGAAAGACTGATCAATTTAATTTCCTTGGAAATACTAGATAAATTCATAAGGTCAACATTACAAATCAAAAATAAAAACAACACAAAATTATTCCATTGTAAACATCCAAGATTCCTAGATTATTCCTGCAAGTCACGCATAACTAACTTATTCACATCCTGGGAAAAATAAAACACTAAAAGGGGTGAGCTCAAATGCTTAGTAAGGATATCAAATAGCTAAAAAAAATTTAAATAAGCATAAACATTTAAGGCAACGCATAACTAAAACAAAAGCCTTTTTAAACATGACCTTCAGTATAATATGGCAATAAAATTGAAAAAATTCCATTTACTTATTCTCATGGATATTCTACAAGTCGAATAATCACATTCAATATCAATAACAACTTTCATAATGAAGGAATGCATAATTCCAGACTATGATAACCACATAGTCAAGGCCTTCTTCCAAGACTACAAATAAGTTTTTATCATGGCCTTGTGCCAAGACACTAGTTTGTCTCATGAGACCTACCGATGCATCGGGGAGCCATAGTGGGCTCTACCCGTCAGTTACAATGTCTAATGCATTCCTCATATGAAAAGTTTCAAACATAAACCTAAACATTCTTATTAAACGTAACATAGGAAATGTAGATACTTTATCCAAAAATCATGAATGGTATAAAAATAGCACATCTACAGTCAAACATAACTCATTCGGTACAATATGGAATATTATATTGTATCAGATTAACCTCAATCGAGAACAATGAAGGATATTTACATAGATGAAAATAATCATCAAAACTATTAGAGAGAAATATCCACCTATTTCTGGAAATCATTTAAAAGTCACACTATTTTTCAATAATCCATTTAATAATAGATTTTTTAATCAGAGTGTCCCATACCTCTTTGAAACATTTATATGAAATTTTAATTTTAAAACTTTAATGTCTATATAAATAAATCCTTAAACCCATTTTTAAAACATGGACATTAGTGAGACAGATTTAGAATAATAAATCTTTAAAACATTAAAAATGACATTTTAGTTAGAGTTCATAAACAAAAGAGAGAAACGTGAATAAAAATAATTGAGCTAATAAAAACTTTTTATTATTATGAGTATAAAGGGATTCATGATATACTATGTCAAATTACATTTTATACACCATATAAAATTGATTTGGTTTATAACAACAAAGAAGTCTAAATAGAAGGTAAATTGTGATGAAATATATTATAATGATGGTATCCATAGGTTAAGGATAAATCAATGACATAATTATGTGTTACTAATATAAATTCAGTAAATATGATTGGATATTAAGTTTAAATCAATCATAGGAAATTCACACATATTCTTGTAAAAACTGCACCAATGAATTGAATATTTAACTCAACAAATAGAGATTGAGTTAAAATTACTCTTATCTAGTGTATATCGATGACAAAAGAATTTATATATTGAGTGATTATGTGTATCATAATTATATACAAATAAAGGAGATTGTAAATTATGTCATAAGAAAATGAATAGTTATTCCCACATAATCTTGGAATAAAATAATCAATGAAGTATGTGTAAATATAAAAGAGTGGAAATTAAATTTCAAATTCCATTATCAATCTGGAAACTTACGAAACATACACCCATGAAAGAAGGATCGTACAATTATGATGTAAATATAAATAATTTAAAGTATATTACACAATGAATACAATAATGAGAAGTACACCCACCATATGCAATTAATAAGTGCTGAACAATGGAAATCACTTAGAATTAAAATTGAGATAAGAAACCCCTTACGTTGTACATTTTCCTCAGTCGAGGGTAGGTTAACTTCCTGTATAATGGTGAAATAATTGTTATTTAATTATAAAAGAATCATATATATTAATATCCACGATTATATCATGTCTCTAAACATTATTTTTAATCATCAAATGAAATTTAGTCTTGAATGGATATGACGGGGAATGAATCTCATCGCGTTTGTGGAGACGGTAATCCGTATGTATGCACGAGCGACAATATCATTATTTTCATATTAATATAATATATAATTGGATGGTATATCATATATACAGAATCATTATCATGTTATATTTTATTATTTACATGAATTACACATCATTATTATACCCATCCAAAAAATAATGTATTGAATAACAATTACACCACGACGTGGAGACATTAATTTGTACGTACGCACGTATGGTGACATGTCATTCAAATGCTGGATAGAATAATAAAGATGGAATTACCATATTTATAATAACATCACATTATATAGAAGATACGGGAGTTATTATTTTAGAATGGAAATAACAATGAAAGAATAAGTGGAAGAAGAAAAGAACTTGAAAGAGGGTGGTAAAATTATTACCTCTTCTTCGGGTTCTTCATTTTGATTTGATAAAAAGGGTTAATTAAGTTGGATTTCTCACCAAAGGATGTCCTCTAGGATTAATTGAGATAATTTGAAAGGATATTTTGGTAGGGGATGGCTGATCCAAAAGGTTTTGAAGGTGTGAATTGTAGAGAAGTGGAAGTGCCCTTTTATAAAAGGGGTGAGGGGCCCCTTAAGAAAAACATAAAATATTATTTTATTATAAAATAATTTTATGTTTCTAATGGAAAAAGTAGATTATTTAAAATCTAATGTGGGTATGGGTCTAAAACTAGTCAACCATTGTGTTTTAGACAGGTTCGGTTCAATATATTAACCTTAAATGTTAGATTTAACTCTTAGTTAAATATTTTTAGATTTACCATATCTTTTTGTATTTTTATATTACATGGTTAATAAGAATACTATATACATTCAAGTGAACCAAAAGTGGTTCATTAATGATACACCCTTCATTATATAATACTTTTTTTCCGAAAAATATATTTTTAGGAATAGAATATCAATTAGTAATACAATATTTTATTTTAAAACTCCTTTATGTCAATTTTGATACTATTTGGTATTTTGTTTTTTCTAAATTCATAACAGCATTATTACTTCGAAGAAAATTTATCTAAATAGCCATAATATGTCATATTAACCTAGAAACCTAGTGGAATTCATATAAAGTCTCAAATTGTATTTATATGTATATTTATAATATTAATTATTTTAATATTTAATTAATTTGGTAATTATTGCATCATCATTGGGTCATTAATAAATTAAATTATTTAAGGTATTAAAAATATAAATAAAATATCATTATGTAGTAAATATTTCTATATTTCTAATGAATATTTATAGTTGAATTTATATTATGTGTAACACAATATTAAAATTGTTTTAGTTATTTCACTTTGATTTTAAATCTTTTAACTCTTCTTTTAATTAAATAATAATAAATTTCCTAATATAATCCAAGTGGATCAAAAAGGTTCATATTTTATTCCAAATGTTTATTTTGGTCGAATTATAACTTTCCAATAATATTATGACACTTCTTTGAGTAATAATAATATCATTTTTACCCTTAATTACCCAATTTACTTATAACTGTGGTAAATAAAAGTTAAAAGTTACTATTAACCAAAAATTATCATTATCTTATTGAACCAAATTTTACTCTTTGATATTAACCTTGTCTCTCTTATTTTAAAAGTGGTTCGCTATTAAACAGCTACTTTGGTAAGTCGTGGTGCGCTTGAACTCGATGTTGCGTGTAGTGTATGTTATTTAATTACTTTTAATAACTAACATACTATGAAATAATGGGGTGTTACATTCTTACCTCCTTAAATAAATTGCATCCTCACAATTTATAAAATTGGGCTTGGGAATATAATGTAATGTCCCACATTGGAAAAATATTCAATAAAACTATCACTTTAAAAGAAAGAAAGATAAGTACAAAGGTCACCAAAGATAACTCAAACTAGGATTCCATGTTTGGAGACATTGATATGGACGATAAACTAAGTGTCATGTTCTGATGGAGAGGGATAAAAACATGATCTGGAGAAGGCTAACAACAAGAAAACCACAAACTTGTGATGAGACAAACGGTCATTAGTTTCCCATTAGGAAAAGTAAACAGACAACACTTCTTTTTGTTTTTAAGTTAGATTTCATAAAGGTGAGGAAATTATTTATGATATAGACTAAGAACATATATATATATATACTTACTTTTAAAATTATGTTTCATTCATTAATAAATTTATACCAGTAACTTGTTTTTTTTACGATGAGTATTCCAGAAGACTTGGTCACACTGGAAGAGCTAGAATAAACTTCTAGAGAATCACATGATCCACAAAGGATAAACTATATATTTAAATTGTCTTTAGAGATTAATCAAAACCAAAATAGTTAATACAAGATCTGATGATCTCTGAAAATGATATTCCTGTTGAGAAAGAAACACTACTATTAATTTTTAAAATTAATCCAAAAAAACCCAAAAGTTAAATAAATACCATTCAATATTGAATTGTCCTTAAAATCCTTCAATATAAACCAAACTAATATTGAAACCCAAAACATCGAAGAATTTGGTTTTGTAATCTTCCATGTTAAATTGTATCTCCAAATGAAATCAAGTACTCATAATGTCACATAATTAAAAGTAAATAACCCATTCCTATATTCTAAATTACAGGTTAATAATTTCTATAAATAACCCGAATCAATAAAAATCCACAATAAAATCACAGATAAAATTCCACCATTACTCCTCAAATGAAATTCCATAATATTCTATTTTTTGGGCATATATTGTTCTCAACATAGTGAACGTCTTCGAAATAACATTTATCACTTAATCACCAAATAATTTTCTTATACTAGGGTATTTATTTGATAAGACATTGGATCCCAAATATTCTTATTATTGATCAATAAAATCATTTAACAAAAAATAATTACTCACAATAACCAGGGACCTCACATAGTCCAGTGGTAGTCGATACATCCCAATTGCACTCTAGTTGTGTATTCGATTCCCATAGCTCTGTCCAACCCGATGGGTTGTCACACAGTCTGTGTGTTGTCCATTTTCAAAAACTATATTTTATAATTTTACCAAAACGAGATAAATTCCTCAAAATAACAATAACATAATTAAACCACAAATGTTATCTCATACCTTGCATTATCATCCGAAATATAATAACTTGTAATTTCCTCAAAGAAAATGATCATATAAAACAAAATGGTTATTTATAACTATATCCATAAGAGAAAATATAATTATTCCTCAAATATCATTTTCACGAGATGATCTATATATTTACAAATACAAGAAAAAATTATTCCAAAGTAATCCCATCAAACAGGAGCAATAGTACTTCTAAAAATTTATCCAACCATTTATTTCCACATAGCTTGTTCTTTGACCCAGAAAATATCCTACAGAATAGGGTACTCACCTGGGTAATAGCCAGGTCCCCTACATTTACATCAAATGACTGTAAATGGATTCTTGGGACCATTATTATTTTCTTCCATAGTACTCTTCATTTTTTTCTCAGATAATCTTCATATTATGTACTTATTTCCCATAGGTAAATCATTTCTTTGTTCCATTGAGACACTTTCCTAGTTGTCTCCTTCAACAATTCCTACATGATGGAAATTGAAGATTCTTTTCTCCATCCTCTCCAGTGTTGGAGATCATATCATTCGTCGCCTTTCTCTACATTGTTGAGTTCAGGAGTTTTTTAATATATATGTTGTTGATCATATTTTTGGAAGACTGATTTGGCATGAACACGATATATTTTATGCCTATCAAGATTTCATTTTTTTCTCATTTCCACCATCGTTCTCACCTTTTAAATCATTTTCAAAGTTACTATTACTTCCTTGGAATCCATCCATTGACTAAAACCATAAATCATTATGTTAGTAACAGTAGTCCTAAAATCATTTAGAGAATATCAAGACACCATATTTTCAATTTGGAACACCTTAGAATTTACCAATATCATTTATTCTCATTTTATTTTAAAATACTTCAAAACGTTTTGTATAGAAAATGTAAATTATCCAAATCATATCTCCCAGAGTTTTGTAACCAAGAGTGCAGCAAGGCCCGTTGTCATGCACCATTTCCCGTTCAAGTCTAACTCAAAGCGATGTTTTCATGTTTTACCCCCAGGTATATCTATGCCAGAGCCGCCTCTACCTGCTCGAATCCAGATTGGGATGTATTTCTTGGAAAACTCAATAAATCTCTACAATACCAAAATTTTAGGAAGTTATTCTATACTAATCTTAAATTTCTATCTTAGGGATATGTGCTCTAATAAGAGTTTATCTAAATCTAGTTTCCAAGGTTTGTACAAAACTTCCTCTGATACCAACTGTAACGCCCCGAACCCAGTTACCCAGAGTCAGTGCATTATTACATAACATTGGTATTATACAAGGAAATAATGTCCTAAAAGGCCAATCAGTTTATTATCCTTGGAAATGGTAGACAAATTCATAAGGTCAACATTACAACTTGAAAAGAAAAAAAACTCTAAATTATTCCATTGGAAACATTAAAGCTTCCAAGATTATTCCTGCAAGTCACTCATAACTAAATTATTCACATCCTTGGAAAGATAAAACATAGAAAGGGGTGAGCACAAATGCTCAGTAAGGATAAAAATATATGAGAAACATTCATAAATAAGCAAAAAAAATTAAGTCAATGTATAACTAAAACCAAAGGCTTTTTAAACATGAACTTCAGCATAGTATGGAAAAATAAAATGAAATAATTCCATTTTCATATTCACATGGATATTTTACTAGTCGAATAATTACTTGAAATATCAATAAAAACATTAATAATGATGGAATGCATAATGCCAGACTATCATAACCAGAGAGTCAAGGCCTTGTTCCATGACTAAAAATTAGATTTTGTCAAGGCCTTGTTCCAAGACACTAGTTTGTCTCAATAGACAGACCGATGCATCATAGAGCTATAGTGGGCTCCACCAGTAACTTACTAACTATAAATCATTCCTCATATGAAAATTTTGAAACATAACATAAGCATTCATATTAAAACTAACATACGAAATGTCAATACAATATCCAAAAACCATGAATGGTTTAAAAATAGTACATCCACAGTCAAACATAACTCATTCGATACAGTATGAAAGATTGTATTGTATCATATTAACCTCAATCGAGAATAATGAATTATTTTTACATAGATGAAAATAATCATCAAAACTATTAAAGAAAAATATCCCCCTTTTTCTTGAAATCATTTAAAAGTCACACTATTTGTCATGAAGCCATTTAAAAATATATTTTTGAATCAAAGTGTCTCATACCATTTTGAAAATTTTATATTGAATTTTAATTTTAAAAGTTTAATGTCTATATAAATAAATCCTTAAAACCATTTTTAAAACATGGACATTAATGAGAATTCTTTTGAATAATAAATCTTTAAACCATTTAAAATGACGTTTTAGAAAGAGTTCATAACCAAAATGGAGACACTTCAATACAAATAATTGAGGTTATAAAAACTTTTTAATATCATGAGAATAAATGGATTCATGATATACTATGTCAAAGTACATTATATACACCATAAAATGGTGATTTGGTTTATAACAACAATGAAGTCTCAATGGAATGTAAATTGAGACGAAATCTATTATAAAGACTATATCATTATGCTAAGGAAAAATCAACGTCATAATTATGTGTGACAAATATAAATACACTCAATATTATTGGATATTTAGTGTAAATAAGTCAAAGTACATTCACACATATTCTTGTAAAAACAATGCCAATGAATTGGATATTTACCTCAACAAATGGAGATTGAGTTAAAATTACTCTTACCAAGTTCATATCGATGACTTGAGAATTTATCAATGGATTAATTATGTGTATTTAAATTATATCCACATAAAGGGGAGTGTAAATTTTGACATAAAAAACTGAGTAGTGATTCAACACATAATCTTGGAGTAAAATAATCAATGAAGTATGTGTAAAGCCAAATGTGTGGAAATTGAAATTTCAAATTCTCTTATCAATTTGGTAACATAAGAAACATACACCCATGAAATAAGTATCATACAATGATGATGTAAATATCCATAAATTAATGTATATAACATAATTATTATGATCATGGGAAGTACACACACCACATGCAATAAATAAGTGGTGAACAATGGAAATATCACAACTATTTTGGTAAGTCGTGTTGTGCTTAAACTCGATTTTGTGTGTAGTGTACGTTATTTAATTACATTGAATAACTAATGTACTTTGAAATAATGGGGTGTTACATTCTTCCCTCCTTCAATAAAATGTTTCCTCACAGTTTTTAAAATTGGGCTTGGGAATATAATGGAATATCCCACATTGGAAAAAGTGTCAATAAAACAATCACTTGAAAAGAATGAAAGTGAAGTACAAAAGTCACCCAAGATAACTCATACTAGGATTCCATGTAGGAAAACATGAAAATGGAAGATAAAATAAGTGTCACATTCTGATGGATATGGATAGAAAACATGATCTGGAGAAGGTTAACAACAAGAAAACCACACACATGTGATGGGACAAATGGTCATTAGTTTCCTCGTAGGAAATGTAAATAGACATCATTTTTTTTTGTTTTTATATTACATTTCATAAAGATGAGGAATTTATTTATGATATTGACCAAGTAAATAAATAGATATACTTAATTTTTAAATAGAGTTTCATTCTTTAATAAATTTCTACCAGTAACTAGTTTTCTTTATATGATGAGTATTCAAGAAGACTTGGTCACACTGGTAGAGCTAAAATGAACTTATAGAGAATCACTTGATCCACAAAGGATAAACTATATATTTACATTGTATTTATATTTTAATCAAAACCAAAATGGTTAGTACAAGATCTGATGATCTCACAAAATGATATTTCTTTAGAGAAAGAAACACTAATCTTAATTTTTATTATTAAACCAAAAATACCCCAAAGATAAATAAATATCATTCAATAAATTTTTTTCCATAAAATCCTTCAATATAAACCAAACTAATATTGAATCCCAAAACATAGAATAATTTTGGTTATGTAGTCTTCCACATTAAATTGTATCTCTACATGACA
The DNA here is from genome assembly GCA_963277665.1 of Viscum album. Lineage (NCBI taxonomy): Eukaryota > Viridiplantae > Streptophyta > Magnoliopsida > Santalales > Viscaceae > Viscum > Viscum album. The sequence goes on from OY728137.1 coordinate 1,381,121,969, forward strand.
TCAACTACTCTTAAATTCAAATACTTAAAAATAATTAACCTAATCACATATTCTCTATTATAGTTTAATCATTCCCATAAATAACCCAAATCACTAAAAATCCACAATAAAAATTTAGATAAAAATTTACCATTACTCCTCAAATGAAATTCTTAATATTCTATTTTCATTGGGCATATAGTGTTCCCAACAAAGTGAACATCTTCCAAATAAAATTTATCACTTAATCACAAAATGTTTTTCTTATAGTAAGGGTATTCATTTGATAAGATATAAGATCCCGAATCAACTTATTACTGATTAATAAATTCATTTAACTAAAAATAATTAGTCACACTATCTAGGGTCTTCATGTAGTCCATTGGTAAGAGATAAATCCCAATTGCACCCTGGTTGTGGGTTCGATTGCCATAACGTTGTCTGACGCGATGGGTTGTCACACGGTCTACGTATTGTCCTTTTTCAAAAACTATATTTTATAATATTACCAAAATGAGATAAATTATTCAAAATAACCATATCATAATTTAACCACAAATGTTATCTCATACCTTGCATTATCATCCAAAATATAATAAGTTGGAATTGCCTCCAACCAAATGATAATATAAAACCAAATGTTTATTTATAACTATATGCACAAGATAAAGGACAATTCATCATTAAATATAATTTTCACATGACAAAATGAAGGGTTACAAATACAAGAGAAAATTATTCCTATGTAATCAAATCAAAAAGGATCACTAGTACTTTTAAAAATTTCTCCAACCATTTATTTCCACATAGCTTCTTCTTTGACCAAGAAAATATCCTATAGAATAGGGCACTCACTCGGGTAATTTCCAGGTCCCCTACATTTATGGGAAATGACTTTAAATGGATTCTTGGGACCAATTTTATTTTCTTACATAGTACTCTTCATTTTTCTTTAGAAATTATTCACTTTATGTACTTCATTCCCACACTTAATTCATTTCTTTGTTCAATTGAGACACTTTCTTGGTTGCATCCTCTCACATTTCCTGCATGATGGAAATTAATGATTCTTTTCTCTATGGTCTCCAATGCTGGAGATCTTATCATTCATCACCTTTATATTATTTTTTGAGTTCGAGAGTTGGTTAATATATATATTGTTGATCATATTTTTGGAAAACTGAATTTTCATGAACACGATATCTTTTAAGCCTATCAACATTCCAATTTTTTTCTCATTTCCACCACCATTCCCACCTTGTACATCATTCTCAAAATTACTATGACTTTCATAGAATCAATCCATTGACTAAAACTATAAAGAATTGTGTGAGTAACATTATTCATAAAATCATTTATAGAATATCATGACACCATATTTTCAATTTGAAACACATTAGGATTAACCAGGGTCATTTATTCTCAGATTATATTAAAATACATATAAAATTTTGTAAATAAAATGTAAATTATCCTAAGCATATCCCCTAGAATTGTCGTAACCAAGAGTGCAATGAGGCCCGTTGTCGTGCACCAGTTCTCGTTCGAGTCTTTCTTAATGTGGTATTTTCATGTTTTACCCCCAGGTACATCTGTGCCAGAGCCGCCTCTACCTGCTAGTATCCAGATAGGGATGTATTACTTGGAAAAACTCACAAAATATCTACAATACAATTATTTTAGGATGTTCCTCTATACTAATCCTCAAAGTCTATCTTAGGGATATGTTCTCTAATCAGAGTTTATCTAAATTCTGTTTCCATGGTTTGTACTAAACTTCCAATAATACCAACTATTACCCCCAACCCCAGTAAACCAGATTTGGTGAATTATTACATAACATTGGCTTGATTCAAGGAAATCATGTCCCGAAAGACCGGTCAGTTTATTCGACATAGAAATACTAGATAAATTCATAAGGTCAACATTACAACATGAAAATAAAAACAACACTAAATTATTCCATTGGAATCATCCAAGCTTCCTAGATTATTCTTCCAAGTCACACATAACTAACTTATTCACATCCTGGGAAAAATAAAACATAGAAAGGGGTGAGCGCAAATGCTTAGTATATAAAACAATATATCGTAAGCATTCATAAATTAGCATAAACATTTATGTGAATGCATAATTAAAACAAAAGCATTTTAAATATTGAAATTCTATATAATATGGAAAAAATGAAATAATTCCATTTACTTATTCACATGGATATTATAATAGTCTAATAATAAAATGAAATACCATTAACCACTTTCATAATGATGGAATGCATAATTCCAAACTATCATAACAACATAGTCAAGGACTTGTTCCATGACTACAAATAAGATTTTGTCAAAGCCTTGTGCCAAGACACAAGACTGTTTCATTAGACATACTGATGCATCGAGGAGTTATAGGTGGCTACACCTGTCACTTATTAAGTCTAATTCATTCCTCATGTTAATATTTTGAAACATAACATAATCATTTTTATTAAAACTAACATACATAATATCAATACTTTATCCACAAACCATGAATGGTATAAAAATAACACATCTATAGTCAAGCATAACACATTCGATTCAATCTGGAAGATTGTATTGCATTTGATTAATCTCAATCGAGATCAATGAAGGATATTTACATAGATGAAAATAATCATCAAAACTATTAGAGAGAAATATCCCCCTTTTTATTGAAATCATTTAAAAGTCACACTATTTATCAAGAATCCATTTAAAAATAGATTATTGAATCAAAGTGTCCCATTCCACATTGAATATTTTAAAAGGAATTTTCATTCTAAAACATTAAAGTCCATATAAATAAATCTTTAAAACCATTTTTAAAACAAGGACATTAATGAGAAAGATTTAGAATAATAAATCATTAAAATATTAAAATAATATTTTAGTTAGAGGTCATAACCAAAAAAAAGTCAATTGAATACAAATAAATGAGGTAATAAATTTTTTTTAATTACATGAGAATAAAGGGATTCATGATATACTATGTCAAAGTACATTATATACACCATATACAAGTGATTCGGTTTATAACAACAAAGAAGTCTCAATGGAATGTAAATTGAGATGAAATCTATTATAAAGACAATATCATTAGGTTAAGGATAATCAATGAAATAATTATGTGTGAAAAATATAAACACACTAAATATGATTGGATATTCAATGTAAATCAATCAGACGACATTCACTAATATTCTTTTAAAAAATACACCAATGAATTTGATATTTAACACAACATATGGAGATTGAGTTAAAATTACACTTATCATGTTCATATCGATGACATGAGAATTTATAAATGGAGTGATTATTTGTATTGAAAGTATATCCACAGAAAGGGGAGTGGGAATTATGACATTAGAAAATGAATAGTGATTCCAAACATAATCGTGGTGTAAAATAATCAATGAAGTATGTGTAAAGTTGAATGAGTGGAAATTGAAATTTTAAATGCCCTTATCTATTTTGTAACTTAAAAAACACACTCCCATGAAAGTAGGATCATAAAATGATGATGTAAATATCCATAAATGAAATTATGTTACACAATTAATACAATCATGAACATTACACACACCATATGCAATAAATACGTGGTGAACAATGAAAATCTCACAGAATTAAAAGTGAGATAAGAAACCCCTTACTTTGTATTTTTCATTGGTAGAGGGTAGATTATGCTCTTGTATAATGGTGAAATAGTTTTTATTGAATTATACATGAATCATAGATATTAATATGATATCATATATGATCTTTTATCTTTTATTTGTTAATAATATCTTAGTATTATCGTTATTTCGGGTGTTAACAGATTTGTTTTCCATTATATTATTTGTTATGTGAGACATATTTGTTATGTTTGGGATGTATTTTATTCATTTCCAGAATTATATCATGTTTCTAAACATTATTTTTAATCATTAAATGAAATTTAGTCTTTAATGGATATGATGGGGAATGAATATCATCGCGTTTGTGGAGACGGTTATCTGTACATACGCACGAGTGAAAATATCATTATTTTGATATTAAAATAATATATAATTGGATGGTATATCATATATACAGAACCATCATCATGTTATATTTAATTATTTACATGAATTATGCATAATTACTATACCCATCCAAAAAATAATGTATTGAATAACAATTACACCACGACATGGAGACGGTAATCAATACGTACACATGTGTGGTGACATGTCATTCAAAGGGTGGTTAGAATAATGAATATGGTTGTACCATATTTATAATACCATCAATGCATATATAATATACTGGAGATATTAATTTATAATGGAAATAACAATGAAAGCATGTAACACCCCGAGATTTTGTGAAAAATATTCTTTTTAATTTCATTAATGTCTTCAGTTGTATGCTACACCAAAAAGATCTTGCGCAAAACGCATCCTTGACTTGCCTTTAATTATACGCAATCACGACCTTCCTCGATAGCGTGTGTAGTACGCAATACCGAGTTTCACCAAACAACGATATGCTATTAAAATATTATTAAAAAATAGCCGTTATGAATAGTAATAACCACTTTTTGAAATGTTGTAAATTTTATTTTTCAAAATGGACTTCATTTTTGGATTCGGAATTTTAAAATTATCTTAGGGTGAAATTTTGGTACTTTTCGAATAACTTTCATATTCTGATGAATAGTGAAAATTACTAAATTTTAATTAATAACAACTTTTTTTAATAGAAATAATTAATAGTGATAAATTATTAATTTGAGTGGTTTTAAAGTATATTTAGAATATATTTCTACAATTTAATACAATGTTGGTCGTTGGATGTAATTTCACATTTAAACCAGACATAAACAAGTGTCAATCTTTTGATAGTTATTATCTCTTAAAAACACGCTATTTGTTTTGACGATGAGAATTAATTTTTAAATTAATTAATGTAACTGATATGTTTTTAATTTGATAAAATAGACATCATTTTTGAATTCATAATATCAAATATAGCTTAGGCCTATTTTTTGGTATTTTTCTGGAAACTTTCATTTTTGATGAATAGTGAAACCACTAAGTGGTAGTTAAAAAACTGAATTTTTCATAAAACATAATTTTCCCGCTTCTGTGAGTGGAATTTCAAAAATTCAAGAGACACGGTTAATATCAAGGACTAAAATGTGGTTCAATGAGATGAAAATAATTTTTGGTGAATGGTAACTTTTGGCTTTTTTTACCACGGTTCAAAGTAAATAGGGTAATTAAGGGTAAAAATGATATTATTATTACCCTAACACATGTCTTAATTCTATTGGATAAGTGTAATTCTACCAAAAACAACCTTAGGAATAAAATATGACCATTTAATCCCACTTGGATTATATTAGGTCATTTATTATTAATTTATTTAAAGAGGGGTTAAAATAGTTAAAATCAAAGTTTAATAACTAAATCATTTTTAATATGTGGTTATAAATACGATAAATTCGACTATAAATATTCATTAGAAATATAAAAAGATTTCCTACATAATTTTATTTTATTTGTAATTTTTAAACATTAAATAATTTAATTTATTTATGACACAATGATGATGCAGTAATTATCTTATTAATGAAATATTGACATAATTGATGTTATAAATACCCAAATAAATATAATTTGAGACTTTTTATGAATTAAAATAATTTTCTAGGTTAATATGACATGTTAGGATTGATTTAATTAACTTTGGTCGAAGTAATCATTCTGTTATGAGTTTCAAGAAATTCAACTATTGAATTCTGTCAAAATTGACATAAAATAGTTTTTAAAACAAATATTATATTATTAATTGTTATTTTATTTTTAAAAGTCTAAGGTTTGGAAAAATGACTTAGATAAGGTTATATATATTAATAAAACACAACTTGTGGGTCTCATGGATGTATATGGTATGTTTATTAACTATATAATATAAAAAAACAAACTGACATGGTAAATGTCAATTTAATTAACTAAGAGTTAAAACTAAAAGTAAAGGTTAATATAAGAACATAATTTAATGGCCCGGACCTCCCTGGTCCATTAATTTGTGAAAATGTGGTGTTGGAGGTGTTCCGGGAGGTCAAGGTGACTTATCCCCCAGTCGCTGCATACCGGTAGCTCGGTCTACCAGTAGCTGCTGCCTACCGGCAGCTCGGTCTACCCGTAGCTGCTGCCTACCGGTAGCTCGGTCTACCGGTAGCTGCTGGCTACCGGTAGCTGCTGCCTACCGGTAGCTGCCGCCTACCAGTAGCCGGTTTACCGGTAGCTGCTGCTTACCCGTAGCTCGATCTACCGGAAGCTGCTGCCTACCGGTAGTCGCCGCTTACCTGTAGCTCATTCTACCGGTAGCCGCATCCTACCGATAGCTGGGTTTACCAGTATCTGCGGCGTACTGATAGCTCGGTATACTGGTAGCCGCAGCCTAGCAGTAGCTCGGCTAACACTTTGCCAAATTTCTAGTTCTAGGAATAGTGTTTCCAGTTTTATGAACAGTATCCGTAAGTGAACAGTGTTTCTATCGGTGAGGTTTAGTGAACAGTGTTTCTATCGGTGAGGTTCAGTGAACACTGTTTCTATCGGTGAGGTTCTATCAGTGGACTTCTATTGGTAGAATTGAACAGTGTTTCTATCGATGAGGTTCAGTGAACAGTGTTTCTATCGGTGAGGTTCTATCGGTGGACTTCTATTGGTAGACTTGAACAGTGTTTCTATCGGCGAGGTTCTATCGGTGGACTTCTATAGGTAGACTTGAACAGTTTTTCTATCGGTGAGGTTCTATCGGTGGACTTGTATAGTGTTTCCAGACTTCATGAGAGCTACCGATTCCATACTTTGCCAAATTTTGAGTATGTGAACAGTGTTTCCAGCTTCGTAAATTTGACGTTTTCTTTGACATAAAATACATTTAAAACCTTATTATAAGGACTTTAAGGCCGATTCAAAGGCCATAAATTCTATATTAATTATTACTAAGGCTGGGATGTTTTTACTTGGTTAAACCGCATGGGTTAATGCGATCCGTTTTTAATGGAGAATAAATCGGATCTTAAACCGTCGCCTCTCTAATTTTTTTTAAAAGGAACGAGATATCATTCTTTGTTGTTATTCCTCCTGGTTCTCATCTACAAGACGCTAGAACCTTTAAATCCTTTCTGTAGGAGTTGCACAATCAATTTTTACTCCTAAGATTGGTTCTGCTCTGTTTTGGATTCAACCGAGCCGTGTCGATCAATCTTCGATATGAGGTATGTTTGATCATCGTTCCTTCAGGGATCACCTTCTCTTGTTCTCCCTTATATATTACCATGTAATCTCCATGTTTCTAATGGGGTTTGGTTGGTTGGGACTTACTGTGGCATCCTCGGGTGGATGCAGTTGTCGCGAGAGAAGGATTGTGGCCCATTGTGTGGATAAAGGACGTCAAGAACTCTTCGAGGTAGGGGATTCATGGCTTCTCTAATTGTGTATGTGCAATCATAGAATTAACACGATTTAGTCCTTTGGATCACAATGAAATTGAACTAATTAAATACTTGAACCGGATTAAATGAATTGGTTGATCGCATGTTGTTGCTTTGTACCGTGATAACGATTTGCCTCATGTTTTCCTAGATAGAGTGATATCTATGATTTTCTTTAATTAGTTGCACGTTCATGATGGAAATTGATAAAGAACGTAAAGACAGAATAATATGTTAAATAATTGGCTAAAGCTAAAGAGGAATGTTAATGAATCTGTTAATTGAAGATGGATTAATGAAATATTAGTTCAATAATTTAAAAGGGGTTCTGAGTTACCCGCTTGCTTGTAAGGCTGAATGCCTTGTGGTTTGGAGCCCTGAGTGCTCATTTTGTATGAAGGCTGAATGCCTTGTTAAAGGGCCGAGAGCCCATTTTGTGATCTTTGATTTCCTACTGTTTGTTATTTGATGTGTTCCTGGATGGCTGTAGTGATATGTGGAGGCATGGGGACATATGGTTGTGGCAGCGGATAACGCCTAGTGTGGCAAGATGCATCAGTTTATGCATGTGTGTGTTGGGGAGGACACCAAGGATGATGGTATGAGATGAATGTGATGGTTTGATGTTGGTTGTTTGGTTTGGTTGTTTATCTGCTTTACTTTTCCCCACTGCTCAAGGCAGCTGGTCTTGCTTACCCTCTTTCCGAAGGAGGCGAAGACACGTGGGGTATTCCACGTGCTTTCCGTGTTTAGCCTCTCGATGGAGGATGGGTCTATTCTCTTGCTATAGGCAGGAAATACTCGACGGGTAGTATATCTACTTGCCGTGTTGAGCACCTTTCTGTTTAGTAGCATAGGATGTTTTTCTAGAATTCCTGGGATTATGGAAAAGTAATTCTGAAATGAAAGTTTCTTTAAATGGTGATAATCCAATGGGATGGAGAAACTAGAATTTAATAGTGATGTGAATCCTAAAAAGGATAAGTTTAGAATGTGATGCCAATTTAGTTTAATGTGGTAAATTGTTCATGGTTAATTAATGTTTAAAGAATTAATTAACGTACAGTGGAACTGATAAAATGAGAATGGAGTAATCTAATAAATCTCTTCAAATGGTTGTGTGCTTATAGGATACCTAGTCTTAGAAGTAGCATCCTGGAGATTGAGAGACGATAGCTGCAGTTGTGCCTATGACTAGGTAATTCCCATAGTGTGGTTGCGAGTTATATATATTCTGTACTTTTGTGTTTCTATATGCTACTCCACCCTGTCGGTAAGGGCAACTGACACCCCTGGGATTCTGAGCCCTAGGGGGGTGTTTTCCCCAACATTCTGATGGGAGGTTGAATGGCTGACTACCCCCTTTTGCCCCGCTCTCTTCTCTTGGCAGATCTTTGTGCTGGTAGGAATAGTGGATAGTTTTACCCATATATGTGTGTAGAGGGCTGTAATGTCTTGCGGTTATTTCACACACATATATTCTGGATATAGTATCCTATGGACTACAATAGGTGTAATGTGTATAGGCTGTGATGGCTTGAGGATCCTTACTCGGCGTATGTGTTGTGATGGCTTGAGGTATAATAATCGACATATGGTACACATTATACGAGCTACGGTGGCTCCCGGAAACTACCTAGTAACTTTGGTTGTGAGGATGGTGTGGTGCTTAGCCCAGGTGTCTGTGGGCAAGCCTTTGTGGTGCACGTGGTGCAGGTTGTGGAGCTTAGCCCAGGTGTCTGCGGGCAAGCCTTTGGAGAGAGATGCACAGGACGTATGTCATTGGGGCAACGCGGCAAACCAGTGGGGAAGTAGTAGCGGGGTACCCTTGATATTCTTTATTATATGCTATATTCTTTTATGCGTTACTTGGAGATATTAGCCATGGTGAGGTTGGGAACATAGTATACCTGTTTAGGTGATGAGTTAGTTTCACTTGTTGTTCACTGGGCATTAGCATGCTTTCTTTACCTTTGAACGAGAGGCTTGGGGAGGATCCTACTAAGTATACTGTTATACTCACCCTATGTATATATAAACTGTTTTTCAGGTCACTTGGAGCAGGTTGGAGATCAAGTTGGTTACTACTAGCTTACAGTTGGAGGAGGAGCTGTTCGGGCTTATGGTCGCTGCCATTTTACTTTCTTTTGGGTACTTTTAGTTTCCCCTTCTAGCTGTAGTACTTTTGCATGACATTTCATATATGTACTTGGGTTTCTTTTTTATTTCAGTTCTGAGTTGGAGTTGGTTGGATTTTATTCTATCTCTCTCTTCTGCGTGTGTTCTCTTAGAGGGTAATGCCTCCCATTTGTATGTTCATTATACCCTCGGTGCTAGTCGCCAACTCGGGGCCTACTGGAGGTGGGACTCAGGGGTCATTATCTCCCTTCTCATATTGCCGGCCCAGGAGAGGTACACATTGTGGGGAGGGGGTCGTGATAGAGTGGTATCAGAGGTCTGGTTGAGGGATAGGATGGAGTTTGGAGTTAGGCACAGGTGATGATGCATGGGATGGTAGGGGAACGGTGTCATTCATGTTTAGAAAGGGGGGTAAACACTGGAGACCGACAGAGACATTGGCGTTTAGGGCCCACTATGATCTGTTGCACGGACCTTTAAGCATACGATGGCTACTAAACAAAGTGATAACGGTTGTAGGGTAGAGACCTAGGAAAGGATCATGCATCATTATTCATTGCGCTTGTGTTTGAATGGGTAGACCTTGGTATAGGTAACCTAAAATTAATAAAACAAAACAATTAATTAATTAATGTTGAGTCTTCCATATTCCAGGCTCAGGAGCTCTAACGGTTGTTATTTTGCAGGTATGGATCCAGGTCGACGTCCTCGTCAAGTTTGCACAGAAGATGCCCATCAGGCTGTTCCAGCAGATCATCGCCGATTAGAGGTTGACGATGATGACACATGGAGGAAGACACTTCGAGAGTTTCAGCTCCAGAGTCTACAGATGTACGACAAATCCATTTCAGATGCAGTCACAGAAGATTGGTTGGAGGAGATCGAGATAGGCTTTAGTTCGATTCGTGCTCGGAAGGAACAATGGGTGTCCTTGGTTGTGACGATGCTACGTGGAGCCGCAAGGCAGTGGTGGTTCTTGTTCCTCGGGGATCGTGAGGAGTCAGCAATCTCATGGGAGGAGTTTCGAGACAGGTTTAGAGTCGAGTTTCTTTCTTCGACTACGAAGGCGTCCAGTCGCCAGGAGCTTCTTACCCTTCGACAGGGGAGATGCAGTGTTCGAGAGTTTGGAATCCGTTTCAGGAACCTTCTATGATATGCTTCAGACCTGTTACCAGATGATGAGGCCAGGGTGAGGCATTTCGAAGAGGCTTTGCGTCCAGAGACCCAGCGCCAGGTCACCCCATTTATGCTGAAGACATATCTTGAGGTGCTAGCGAGGGCAGAGGTTGTTGAGAGGACTTTGGCCAGGACTGGATCGCCACGAGAGGGGAATCGTCATGATTCCTCACGAAGCAGAGCTATGGTCTGAGGTTCCCAGTTTTCAGGACAGAAGAGTTTCTGTTCACCTGGGGGTAGGTCCCAGCCCTTCCCATATCATTTCTCCGGAGGCAGAAACACTCAGACCTATGCCAAGGTATCAGGTGCTTTTTTTTCTTATGATGGTCGTGGTCATCAGTAGTGGGAGTGCCCGACTTTTCAGAGCAGTCATCGTGCACCAGGCGCTCCACTCCAGGTTCCTCCGTTGAGGCAGATCCAGCTGAGGCAGCAGCAGCAGGTTGCACCAGCTTTAGATCACCAGAGGGTAGATGGAGTAGGCAGAGGACATCCCCATGACGCTCCTCGTCCTCAGAGAGCAGAGCGCGGCCGTGGTGGTGGTCGCCATCAGGGTCGGAGAGGCCGTGGAGGTGGTCGTGGTCAGCTTCATTCTCTAGCGTTGCCATCTCCAGGCGAGCCAGACGTCGTCCGAGGTACCCTTTGCTTGTTTTCTACCTTGGTGTATGCCTTGTTTGATTCAGTAGCCACACACTCATTCATATCCCCTACCCTTGTCCACGCTTTGGGACTTGAGGTAGAGAGGCTTCCAGTGCCCTTGGCGTTGACTACGCCAGTTGGAGGTCGAGCTAGCTTGTTTGAAGTATGTAGAGACTGTGAGATAGTGTTGGGGAAACACCGCTCTTGGGGAGATTTCCTATGTTTACGAATACAACCATATGATGTCATACTCAGCATGGATTGGTTGTATTCAGCGCAGGTTATTGTGGATTGCTACAGGAAGAAGGTCGTTTTCTTTGATAAAGATAAAGAGGAAGTGGTGTTTTTTGGTGAGAGAGATCCTCGAATGAGTCATAGACGAGTTCCTTCCTTATCATCCATGATGGCTGGGATGATGCTGAGTTCTTCAGAGGTTGAGCAGTTGGCGTTTCCTAGGGTTGTGGAGGAGTACCCTGATGTATTTCCCGAAGAGGTTGTAGCATTACCCCCTCGACGAGAGATCGAGTTTGGGATCGAGCTACAACCAAGAGAATCTCTTATCTCTATGTCTCCTTATAGGATGTCCCCTTCTAAGTTATGAGAGCTACATATTCAGCTTGATGGTCTGTTGTAGTGTGGTTTTGTTCGGCCAAGCGTGTCACCGTGGGGTGCACCAGTCTTGTTTGTGAAGAATGCCGACAACAGTTTAAGGTTGTGTGTCGATTATCGTCGCTTAAACAAAGTGACAATAAAGAACCGCTATCCAATTCCATGGATTGATGACTTATTGGATCATTTGAAGGGTGCAAGTTGGTTCTCAAAGATCGACTTGCGGTCAGGATATCATCAAATGCATGTAAAGGATGAGGATATCCCAAAGACAGCTTTCCATTGTCGTCATGGGCATTATGAGTTTGTTGTAATGCCATTCGGCGTGACGAATGCTCCAACTGTTTTCATGGGGTTGATGAATGCTGTGTTCTGTGAATTCCTGGACAAGTTTGTTTTGGTTTTCATCGATGACATCCTTGTGTACTCCACATCTGAAGAAGAGCTTGCAGAGCATCTACGAGCCGTTTTGGGAGTTCTTCGCCAACATCAGTTGTTTGGGAAGTTGTCCAAGTGTGAGTTCTGGGCTCGAGAAGTTCGTTTCTTGGGACATGTTCTGTACCAACAGGGAGTAGCTGTGGATCCTTCGACGATATAAGAAGTGGTGTCTTGGAAAACCCCCAAGACCGTGTTAGAGGTGCAATGATTCCTTGGTCTCGCAGGCTATTATAGGAGGTTTATAGCCAATTTATCCCGAGTTGTAACTCCTATGACAGCTTTGACCAAGAAGGATCAAGCGTTCATATGGACTGATCAGTGTCAGGAAACTTTCGAATATCTAATGGAGAAGTTGGTAAGTGCTCCAGTCCTTTGTCTTCCAGCGGAGGGAGTCCAGTTTGATGTTTTCTGTGATGCTTCACATCTGGGGCTAGGCTGTGTTCTCATGCAGGAGAGGTCAGTTGTTTCTTATGGGTCTCGACAGTTACATCCACATGAATGCAACTACGCCACCCATGATCTTGAGTTGGCATCCATGGTGTTTGCTCTGAAGTTGTGGAGACATTACCTCATTGGTGATCACTTTGTGGTTTTCACCGATCATAAGAGTTTGAGGTATGTTTTCTCCCAACGTGACTTGAACATGAGGCAGCATCGGTGGATGGAGTTCTTGCAGGAATACGACTTTGAAATATCATATACACCTGGAAAAGGGAACGTTGTAGCTGATTCACTAAGCCGAAAGTCACGTAATGATGTTGTGCGTGAATCTGGTGATTCTTGGAGAGTGATGGAAGAGCTAACAACTTTGAATCTTGATATGGGAGAAGTTGGGGGTAGAGGTTTTCTTTTCCAGATGACAGTGCAGTCAACCCTGATGCAGAAGGTGGAAGAGTCTTAGTTGGGTGACCTAGAGGTGGAATTATAGAGAGACAGAGTTGTATGTGGTGAGGCCCCTGATGGTTGGTCGGAGGATGAACAACACCAAGTGTTGTATTATGGCAGGCTTTTTGTTCCCTTGGCGATGTGCGAGAAGGTTCTCCGAGAGTTCCATATCTCACCCTTAGTAGTACATCCTGGTGTCACAAAGATGTACCGATCCTTGAGGAGTCAGTTTTGGTGGCCTGGGCTGAAGCGTGTAGTGGTAGAGTTTGTGTCTCGATGTATAGTCTGTCAGAGGGTGAAGGCCGAACACCGTGCTCCTGGTGGTCTTCTCTAGCCATTAGAGATTCCTCAGTGGAAGTGGGAGGACATCTCAATGGACATTGTTACAGGTTTACCTCGAGCTCCGGGAGGACATGATGCAATATGGGTGTTATTGGATCATTTAACAAAATCATCCCACTTCATAGCGATAAAGGAGTCGAGCTCAGTGGAAGTTTTGTCGAGGCAGTATCTAGAGGAGGTGGTGAGACTCCATGGAGTACCTAGGATGATCATTTCTGATCGAGATCCTCGTTTTACCTCCAGGCTGTAGAGAGGTCTCCAGCATGCCTTTGGCTCTCAACTGTGCCTTAGCACTGCTTTTCATCCTCAAATGGATGGTCAGACAGAGCGAACCATCCAGACTCTTGAAAACATGTTGCGCTCTTGTGTTCTTGATTTTGGAGGTTCATGGATGAAGAACTTACCCTTGGTAGTGCCCGCTTACAATAATAGTTTCCACTCTACCATCAGTATGGCGCCGTTTGAAGCCTTGTATGGCCGTCCATTCCGTTCTCCGTTGTGATGGACTGGGGTCGGAGAGTCAGCAATTATCGGACCAGAATTAGTGCAGAATACAACAGAGATGGTTCAGGTGATTCATGAGAGGATGAAGACAGCACTGGATCGTCAGAAATCATATGCTGATCAAAGGAGGAGACCCTTAGAGTTTAATGTTGGGGATCATGTGTTTCTGATGATGACTCCCCGCCGTGGGTAGCGATGGTTTGGTCGTGGAAGTAAGCTTTCTCCCCGGTTTGATGGGACTTTCGTGGTGTTGGCTCGTGTTGGAGCTGTGGCATATCGATTAACACTTCCCCCTTAGCTGAGTCGAATACATGATGTTTTCCATGTATCACAGCTCCATCATTATCTTCATGATGAATCTCATATTATCGATTGGGGAGTGATCGATATTGATGATAATGCAACCATCGAGGAGCGACCTGTGGAGATCCAAGACCGCAAGGAGAAGGTGTTACATGGGCGTTCTATTCCTTTAGTTCATGTCTTCTTCGACATGGTGGCATGGAGGAGAGCACCTGGGAGCGTGAGTCACAGATATGTGCTCAGTACCCAGAGTTGTTTAATGTTTAACTCTTTTCATGTAATGATGTTTCCTTTATGGTTAGACCTTTCATGTTTTATTTATGTAACTTTTTTGTGTGTGATGTTATGATTGAATTTTTTGGATATGGATTGTTTGTTTCCATATTCTTGGATGTCATAGTTTTGTCCCAGCTTTCGAACAACTCATGGTGGTTTTCCCATGAGAGGTATCTTATGGGGTGGTTGTTCGGACCCCTCTGTTCCTCTGAGTTGGTTTTTAATTCTAGAGGACGAGAATGTTTTGAGAGGTATCTAATGTAATGGCCCGGACCTCCCTGGTCCATTACTTTGTGAAAATGTGGTGTTGAAGGTGTTCCGGGAGGTCATGGTGACTTATCTCCCAGCCGCTGCCTACCGGTAGCTCGGTCTACCGGTAGCTGCTACCTACCGGTAGCTCGGTCTACCCCTAGCTACTGCCTACCGGTAGCTCAGTCTACCCGTAGCTACTGCCTACCAGTAGCTTGGTCTACCGGTAGCTGCTGTCTACCGGTAGCTGCTGCCTACTGGTAGCTACTGCCTACCGGTAGCCGGTCTACCTGTAGCAGCTGCATACCAGTAGCTTGGTCTACCGGTAGCTGCTGCCTACCGGTAGCCGCTGCTTACCGGTAGCTCGGTCTACCGGTAGCCGCATCCTACCGATAGCTGGGTTTACCGTTAGCCGCAGCGTACTGATAGCTCAGTATACTGGTAGCCGTAGTCTAGCAGTAGCTCGGCTAACACTTTGCCAAATTTCTAGTTCTGGGAATAGTGTTTCCAGTTTTATGAATAGTATCGGTAAGTGAATAGTGTTTCTATCGGTGAGGTTCAGTGAACAATGTTTCTATCGGTGAGGTTCTATCGGTGGACTTCTATCTGTAGACTTGAACAGTGTTTCTATCGGTGAGGTTCTATCGGTGGACTTCTATCGGTAGACTTGAACAGTGTTTCTATCGGTGAGGTTCAGTGAACAGTGTTTCTATCGGTGAGGTTCTATCGGTGGACTTCTATTGGTAGACTGGAACAATGTTTCTATCGGTGAGGTTCTATCGGTGGACTTCTATCGGTAGACTTGAACAATGTTTCTAGCGGTGAGGTTCTATCGGTAGACTTCTATCGGTTGACTTGAACAATGTTTCTATCAGTGAGGTTCTATCAGTGGAATTGTACAGTGTTTCCAGACTTCATGAGAGCCACTAATTCCTTACTTTTCCAAATTTTGAGTATGTGAACAGTGTTTCCAGCTTCGTAAATTTGACGTTTTCTTTGACGTAAAATACTTTTAAAACCTTATTTTATGGAATTTAAGGCCGATTCAAAGGCCATAAATTCTA
This sequence comes from Viscum album, assembly GCA_963277665.1. Lineage (NCBI taxonomy): Eukaryota > Viridiplantae > Streptophyta > Magnoliopsida > Santalales > Viscaceae > Viscum > Viscum album. The sequence continues at coordinate 1,381,138,054 of OY728137.1, forward strand.
TATTAATTATTACTAAGGCCGGGATGTTTTTACTTGGTCAAACTGCGTGGGTTAATGTGATCCATTTTATAATGGAGAATAAATCGGATCTTAAACCGTCGCCTCTCTAATTTTTTTTAAAAGGAACGAGATATCATTCTTCGTTGTTCATCCTCCTGGTTCTCATCTGCAAGACGCTATAACCTTTCAATCCTTTCCATTGGAGTTGCACAATCAATCTTTACTCCTAGGATTGGTTCTGCTCTGTTTTGGATGCAACCAAGCCATGTCGATCAATCTTCGATATAAGGTATGTTTTATCATCGTTCCTTTAGGGATCACCTTCTCTTGTTCTCCCTTCCATATTACCATGTAATCTCCATGGTTCTAATGGGGTTTGGTTGGTTGGGACTTACTGTGGCATCCTCGGGTGGATGCAGTTGTCGCGAGAGAAGGATTGTGGCCCATTGTGTAGATAAAGGACGTCACGAAATCTTCGAGGTAGGGGATTCATGGCTTCTCTAATTGTGTATGTGCAATCGTAAAATTAGCACGATTTAGTTCTTTGGATCACAATGAAATTGACCTAATTAAATACTTGAACCGGATTAAAATAATTGGTTGATCGCATGTTGTTGCTTTGTACTGTGATAATGGTTTGCCTCATGTTTTCCTAGATAGAGTGATATCTATGATTTTCTTTAATTAGTTGCTCGTTCATGATGGAAATTGATAAAGAACGTAAAGCCAGAATTATTTGTTAAATAATTGGCTAAAGATAAAGAGGCATGTTAATGAATTTGTTAATTCAAGATGGATTAAAGAAATATTAGTTCGATAATTTAAAAAGGGTTCTGAGTTAACCGCTTGCTTGTAAGGCCGAATTCCTTGTGGTTTGGAGCTCTGAGTGCTCATTTTGTATGAAGGCTGAATGCCTTGTTAAAGGGTCGAGAGCCCATTTTGTGATCTTTGATTTCCTACTGTTTGTGATTTGATGTGAGCCTGGATGGTTGTTGTGATATGTGGAGGCATGGGGACTTGTGGTTGTGGCAGCGGATGACGCCTAGTGTGGCAAGATGCATCGATTTATGCATGTGGGTGTCGTGGAGGACACCAAGGATGATGGTATGAGTTGAATGTGATGGTTTGATGTTGGTGGTTTGGTTTGGTTGTTTATCTACTTTACTTTTCCCCACTTCTCAAGGCAGCTAGTCTTGCTTACCCTCTTTCCGAAGGAGGCGAAGACACGCGGGGTATGCCACGTGCTTTCCGTGTTTAGCCTCTCGATGGAGGATGGGTCTATGCTCTTTCTATAGGCGGCAAAGACTCGACGGGTAGTATATCTACTCGCCGTGTTGAGCCCCTTTGTGTTTAGTAGCATAGGATGTTTTTCTAGAATGCCTGGTATTATGGAAAAGTTATTTTGAAATGAAGGTTTGTTTAAATGGTGATAATCCACGGGGATAGAGAAACTAGAATTTAATAGTGATGTGAATCCTAAAAAAGAGTAGTTTAGAATGTGATGCCAATTTAGTTTAATGTGGTAAATTGTTCATGGTTAATTAATGTTTAAAGAATTAATTAATGTACAGTAGAACTGATAAAATGAGAATGGAGTAATCTAATAAAGCTCTTCAAATGGTTGTGTGCTTATAGGATACCTAGTCTTAGAAGTAGCAGCATGGAGTCTGAGAGACGTTAGCTGCAGTTGTGCCTATGACTAGGTAATGCCCATAGTGTGGTTGTGAGTTATATATATTCTGTACTTTTGTGTTTCTATATGCTACTCCACCCTGTCGGTAAGGGAAACTAACACCCCTGGGATTCTGAGCCCTGGGGGGTTGTTTTCCCCAACATTTTGATGGGAGGTTGAATGGCTGACTACCCCCTTTGGCCCTGCTCTCTTTTCTTTGTAGATCTTTGTTCTGGTAGGAACAGTGGTTAGTTTTACCCATATATGTGTGTAGAGGGATGTAATGGCTTGAGGTTATTTCACACACATATATTCTGGATATATTATCCTATGGACTACTATAGGTGTAATGTGTATAGGCTGTGATGGCTTGAGGATCCTTACTCGGCGTATGGGTTGTGATGGATTGAGGTATAATACTCGAGGTATGGTACATGTTATACGAGCTATGGTGGATACCGGAAACTACCTGGTTACTTTGGTTGTGAGGATGGTGTGGTGCTTAGCCCAGGTGTCTACGGGCAAGCCTTTGTGGTGCACGTGGTGCACGTTGTGGAGCTTAGCCCAGGTGTCTGTGGGCAAGCCTTTGGAGAGAGATGCACAAGACGTATGTCGTTGGGGAAAAGAGGCAAACTAGTGGGGAAGTAGTAGCAGGGTACCCTTGATATTCTTTATTATATGCTATATTATTTTATGCGTTACTTGGAGAGAGTAGCCATGGTGAGGTTGGGAACATAGTATACCTGTTTTGGTGACGAGTTAGTTTCACTTGTTGTTCACTGGGCTTTAGCATGCTTTCTTTACTTTTGCACGAGAGGCTTGGGGAGGATCATACTGAGTATACTATTATACTCACCCTATGTATATATAAACTGTTTTTCAGGTCACTTGAACAAGGTTGGATATCAAGCTGGTTACTACTAGCTTACAGTTAGAGGAGGAGCTATTCGGGCTTGTGGTCGCTGCCTTTTTACTTTCTTTTTGGTACTTGTAGTTTCCCCTTCCATCTGTAGTACTTTTTCATGACATTTCATATATGTACTTGGGTTTCTTTTATATTTCAGTTCTGAGTTGGAGTTGGTTGGAGTTTATTCTATCTCTCTCTTCTGCATGTGTTGTCTTAGAGGGTAATGCCTCCCATTTGTATGTTTATTATACCCTCGGTGCTAGTCGCCAACCCGGGGCCTACTGGAGGCGGGACTCAGGGGTCATTATCTCCCTTCTCACATTGCCGGCCCCGGAGGGGTACACTTTGTGGGGAGGGGGTCGTGACACCTAAAATTGTCTAAATTCTATTGGATGAGAGGATACAGACCCATCCCTATTTTTTCTTTGAAATAAGACCCTTTGGAACAATTATAAACCGAATTTGACCATAATATAAAATAATATTTTTAGATTTTCCTAAGGTGCCCCTCTCCTCCTTTATAAAAGGGCACCTCCTCCCCCTCTTCCTCACACCACTTTGAGCCTTAATGCTCGGCCAACCCCTGCCAAAATCTCTTTTCCTCTTCCTTAGTATCATCCTACAGGTCATGGTCTTCTTCAAAGACCATCCTTAGTTCATTAAGTGGAGGTTAAGAAAAGGAGCATCAAAAAGAGGTAATATCCATTACAGATCTTTTTCAATTTATTTCTTATTCATATTCTTATTCATTAGTTGTTTCATGATAAAGTAATAACATCAGTATTTATTATATATTGATATGTTATTATAAATATGAAACAAATCTAATTATCCTTCTATCCATCCTACGGAAAAAGGAAATCACTGCGCGTGCGTACGTACGGAATACCGTCTCCCCGCCGTGGTGTATTCTATTTTCCGCCACCACCTTAATTGGATGGGTATAATGGTGTAATGAGTAACTATATATGATTATTATAATTTGATATTGATACTGAAATAGTATACATACACTTCAACACAAGTTCACAATCATGAGAACGATATCATCGCTCGTGCGTACGTACGGAATACCGTCTCCACGATGCGATGAGATTCATTATCCACATTAACCATTCATGAATGATTATAAAGTATATATAATGAATAATAATTAAATATATGACATGGGAAATCTACTAGATTTATGTATATATATGACATCTACTTACTTCCATTCCAGATAATAAGGAAAGGAAAACAGCGTTCATGCGTACATACGGACTACCGTCTCCACTAACGGTGTGTTTCATTTCATTTATCTATCTAATATATATATATATATATACTGAATATATATGATATATAAATCATGTTTTATATTTTGGAATTATGTAAATCATGATATAAGTAATAATAATGTGAAGAACAACAAGTCCAAACACCTATGATAAATGAAATGATTTTACCCAAAACGCTTCTTTAACATGGAATTTACAAAATAACGGGTAATATAAAGTCATAAGTGAACCATATATGATATCATAACAATGAATATGATTCTGTAATAAGTTAATGACATTATTTAAATCATTATACATGAGGTTCAGATACGTACAAAGCATATCAGACATAAGGTAAGGGAAATATCACAATCTCATTTTTTTCCGAGATTGTTTATACTTTGGTATTTACTGGGGTGTATTTTATCATCCACATCCATGTTTCCTCAATATGTAATATTATTTCCATCCACCTAAAATTTTTTAAATCCAATTTTACCCTTCGGTTAGTTTTTAGTAAAATATATGAAAGGAATCTTTTTTCGTTCTTCGTAAGAGGTTCTTTTTGACTTTTCCGACAAAAGTACAAGAATTTTTTTTAACTTATACAGAATGAATGGATTTTTAAAAAAATATTTCCAAGAAGATTCCCTTATTTCTTTTCAAGTTTATTTTTAATCAACTTCTTGTAGTTAAAATTTTATGACATGTTAATAAATGAAATGTTTTTTTTGAAGTAGAAATGATATTTTCATCAAGAATGGAGTTCAAGTGTTTTATCAAAATTATTTTCCATCTAAGATAATATAGGGTTCTGATTCTATCCCTATCATTACATTGATTTGATTATGTTGTGATGGAATTATTTTTTTTGAATTAATTTATCTTATATGAATTGTTTTATGATGTCACGATGTTTAAGAATTCCATTTTTATTACATGGGTTATGCAATGATGTATGATTTATGATTTTTGTGGCACACATAATAATGGTTTCATTATGATATGGGTGGGACCTATATCTCCCTCCAATGCATTAGGTAAAGATTTTATATCTCATGAGATAGGCATGGCTGGAATGGTAGGTTATAACCGTTCAGTGAAACAGGAATGAAATGAGGAGTGAACTCAGTTCAGAAAGGGACTTTGTCCACTAAGATAGTCTTGGTAATGAGTCTTGACTAATAAGAAATGACTCTCTATTATTATGTGTGTATGCCACAATGTTTCATGTTTTATGTTATGATTATTGGGATTATATTTCACTACTATGATTTATCCCATGTTATGAAATTATGATCTATTTTGCAGGTTATGATTTCCAAAAGATATGTTCTTATGAATATGATGTGATTGATATTTATTTTGTTTACCCTTACTGAGAATTTGAGCTCACCCTTTTATGTTTTCTTTTACCCTGGACATAAAGAAAGGATTTAGGTTTAAAAAAAAGAAGATCTTTATGGGAGATGTTGAACATCTTTCACCACGATTAGAAGATTATATTCTGAGTTTCCAAAGACACTAAACTATTACGATCCTTGTGTGTGTTTTTGTTATGTACTATGTATTCCGCAAAAGAAATGTAATTTCCATGTACATCAAGCTTTGGGTATCTACAAAGAAGAAGTGGAAGAATAATAGAACTTGAAAGATGGTGGTGAAATTATTAACTGTTTTTCGGGTTCTTCATTTTGATTTAATCAAAATGGCTTCTTAAGTTGGCTTTCTGACCAAAGGTGGGAATCTAAGAAAAAAGTGAGGGAAGTATAAAGGATAATTGGGCATGGTTTGGTCGAGCCAAAATGCCTTGATTGTGTGAATTTGAGAGAAGGGGAAGTGACTTTTTATAATAGGGGTGAGGGCCACCTTAGGAAAAACATAAAATATTATTTTATAATAAAATAATTTTCAGTTTTTAATGTCTCCAAAGGTGATTATTTAATTTATAAGGTGGATATGGTTCTAAAACCACTCAACCAATAGTATTAGACAGGTTTGTGTCAGTATATTAACCTTAACTTTTATATTTAACTCTTAGTTAAGTAGTTTGACATTTACCATGTCTCTTTGTATATTTATATAATATAGTTAATAAACTTACTGTATACATCCTAGAAAAAAAAGTGGTTCTTTAATGATACACCTATAATTATATAAGTCCTTTTGCAGAACATTTGATTTTTAGGAATAGAATATCAATTAATAATATAATATTTGATTTAAAAACTCTTTTCTGTCAATTTTGACACTATTTTGTATTTTGGTTTTTCTAAACTCATAATAGCATTATTACTTAGAAAAAAATTCATATAACCAACCCTAATTTGACATATTCACCTAAAATAATTAGTTGAATTCATAAAAAGTCTCAAATTACCTTTATCTGGATATTTGTCATATTAATTATTTTAATATTTTATTAATTAGGTAATTTCTGCATCATCATTGTGTCATAAAAAAATTAATTATATAATGTCTAATAAATATAAATAAAACACTATTATGTAGGAAATATTTTTTGGTTTCTAATTATTATTTATAGTTGAATTTATCTTATGTGTAACCGTATATTAAATTTTTTTAGTAATTAAACATTTATTTTAACTATTTTAACCATTCTTTGAAATTAATAATAATAAAAGTCCTAATCTAATCCAATTGGACAAAAGTTGATCATATTTTATTTATAAGATTGTTTTTGGTCGAATTATACTTATCCAATAGAATTAAAACATGTGTTAGTGTAATAGTAATGCAATTTTTACACTTAATTACCCTATTTACATTTAACCGTGGTAAATAAAAGTATAAAGTTACTATTCCAAAAAAATTATTTTTATCTTATCGAACCACATTTTACTTCTTGATATTAAACAAGTCTCTCGGAATTCCGAAATTCAACTCACAGAATTAGTAAAATTAAGATTTATGTAAATTTACAAATTCTCTTAGGAGGTGGGTAAAAGACGGTGAAATGTTCAGTAAAATTATATATATATAATATTTTTACAAAATGACTCCAATGAATTATATTTAACTTATATTATATATCAATTTTTACCTAAAAAATATTTAAATAAAATAAATAATTTTTTAAAAAAATATTCGGTTTTAAACAATATCGTAGTGTTTTCCACTATTTATAAAAAATTATAAGTTTTCAGAAACATACCAAAAAATTCACCCTTAGCTAATTTTGATATTCTAAATTCAAAAATGATGTCTATTTTTCCAAATTAAAACCATATATTTTTTTTATTTTAAAATTAATTCCCATTTTCAAAACCAAAATGCCTATTTTTGTGAAATAATAACTACAAAAAGATTGACATTTGATTATGTCCAATTTTAGAGTGAAATTACTTCTAATGAACAAAATTGGGTTAAATGGTAAAAATATAATCTAAGTATACATCCAAACTAATCATATGTATAGTTGAACACTATAAATTTTTTTGTTTAAAAAAGTTATTTTCAGTTAAAATATATTATTTTTCACTATTTTCCCAAATATGAAAGTTATCAGAAAAACACCAGAAATTTATTGAAACTAAATTATTATGTCCCGATCCCAAAGAAAAAGTTTATTTTTTCAAATTGAATATATATAAGTTTCACATATTGGATTTAAAATAGGGTTCTCCATTAAAAGGAGGTAAAATTTCATTATTTTTTGAATTCTTCTTTTATCTAAAAAAATTAATTTCTCCTTACATTATGTATAAAAAACTCACAATATAGACTCTAAAATAATAAGGGTTATATAAACTTCCAAATTATGTTAATAATATTTATAACCTATTTTGAACTGCTAGTTTGGTTAGTCATGGTGCTCTTGAACTCGATATTTCGGGTAGTGTAAGTTATCGAATTACTTTGAATAACTAATGTACTATGAAATAAGGGGGTGTTACATAATCAATAGTTTTATTCATCACATCAGATTGAAAAATCAATTTTCGGATGATTCACTTCCCTTAGTTTCAACAAAGTACCCAAGGCCTTCTATAATCCCTCCAAAGACTAATCCATGAAACACACATTTTTTATAGATACGATTCAAATTGTTTCTTCATGTTGTAATAAAATATCTTGTACATATTGATTTCCCAATTCATCCATGTAATTATTCTCATATAACATCATAAAATGACCCACTTTAATAAGCATATTAACTATCACCCAAACAACATCTTGAATCCCAAGGGTTTGGGGTAACCATATCAAGGATTCGACAATCATATCATCCCAAATAAAAATTGGAACGAGAATAGGTTGATTAAAAAAACTAGATGAGGATTCTATAACAAAACCCTCAAGAAGGTGAGGAATCTCATAACAAAACAAGCAATGTATCCCATTATACATGACACCCAAAAGTGACATCAAATATGATGGTACAAATATGTGAACCCTGTATACACTAGTAGTTTAGAATAATACAAGTCCCTCATTATGCCCTCCTTAATAGAAGATGAAAAAAATAATATACAATTAAATTAGATCATTTCTATGTCATCAATAGACTACCCTAGTTTAGAATCATCTCCAACCATGTTCTCCACCATCCCTACACACTCGGGATCTACATCTTTGATGGCCTCCTCCATGTCTAATAATGAAGAGAGGAAAACAAAATACTCTCATGTCATAAATACACAATATTTAAATTCATCTACTCAACTCTTATAATTTAGACTCATTAGATTTTATTCCTCCTATGAAGTCAATTCTCTAACAAACTGTGAATTTAATGATTTAATAAAAATATTATTTTCTATGATGTTACCCTTATTTGGGGAATAATCCATCTGGAATTAGAATTTCTATAGATAACCTACCCAACACAAATACCCCAACTTATATCCCATTGAGATAAGAATTATTTTCAGTTGTTGTAGTGAGTGTAGAAATGAAATAGGTATAGAAAATATATTTTCAGCAATATATCTTGGTAATGTATGAAATATTCTAATTCTAAGTCTTGTGAAGGGTATCTCTACTCATGGGTCATAGATAAAATGAACCATAAAAAAATAAATCATCCCAATGCATTTTCACACCTCCTAGCCTAATTAGTGAGGCATCGTAGTATGTTATGTGTCTGATCCTAGGATTTGGAATAAAAAAACTAGAGTTATCATCAATGTTCTTTTTATCTTATCAAAATAATCCTATAAATTTTTTTTATACTAATACTACTACTCCATCATGTTTTTTCCCAAAATTGGAGATTCTACACTTTATAACACCTTGATGAATCATCTGTAATTTTCATCCAATCTACGGACACTCTTAAAAAAAATATGAGGGTTGGTCTAAGACATCACTACATCTAAATTTTCTGCATCCACCTAAATTTATTCCTCAAAGGTCACATAGATAAGAAAAGAAACCTATCAAACACATAAATAATATTGAAAAAGATTGGAATATTATGACATGGGCATATTGTACTCAATTTTATATCAAGGATCCTATTGCGTAACTCATACATTTGTAAATATAAAATGTTTTTATAAACAATTATAATGATTAAATATTCAATATATGGATTGATGATCTTATCTAAATTTCCAATGAACACTCCTAGAGAATTTTACAAACAAAAATACAAGATGTGGTATTCATATTTTCATATATTTTATTGAGAATGAACTTATGAATATCCTCTACCATGACCCCCAACTAATTGTATATTTAATGAAGATAAAACATAGAGAACCCCATGAATCTCCATAAACAACTATAGAGTCAATCAGTACAATGTATTGGATATATATTCTTTATAATAATCTGATTCAACATCCTACAGTCTAAAAAATCAATATACTATTATTTTCATTATATAAAAATAACTTGGGAGACCCCAATGTGATGTGATCAGATTGATACTTCCATTAATCCTTAGGTTTTAAAAGGAATATAGTGTTCTCTCAACTCATGTTTCCCCATATTATAATGAGGAATCAGAATAGAATGTGATTCCAGTGTGAATTATATATTGAAATCGAATCACCCTTTGATCAGATAACATGTTATGTCATATGGGAAAACATCCTAATAATCATCCACCACTATAGGGAATGTTTATATAGATTTGTTTTAATCTACAACAAGACTCAGGGAATCTAATTTCACTATGACATCTCTAACATATCTCTAATCTTGTACCATTTTGGAATCTTCTAAATCACACACACAAGTCAACATTAACTTGTCTACCTTATGTGAAAATAAGGACACCCATCTCTGATAACATTTCATGTTGGAAAAACATATTTTTATGTATTCCATCTTGAATATCACATAAAATCTATTCATCTAAATGATTATGAAATACCATATATTTTTATTGCCAATAATAACTATTTTACACTCTAGGAACCTATGGGTATGATCAAATTTATTTCCCAATGGTGTGTTGAGAGAATGAAACAGAGTAAAAAAGTTGGTATATAAATAATAGAATCAATATTCCTATATATCATAACTATTATAATAAGATGCATCTAATGGAGTATAATAAATTGTAGAGGTGATCAGGACTATACCTTGGGTGATCGATAGTCCAACTCCACTATGATCCATATTCTATTCTATTCCATCCATCAAACTTGCATCCTCTCCAAGTATCTTCCCACGATATTCATGACTCTCTGGATTTATCATGGTCTGAGTGGACTATACATACTATAGAGGACCTCAAACAGTCCCATTGATTGATTCATATTTTTGAATCAAATCATTGTTATACCTCATCTATAATTCCTTTTAGTGTAAATTCTTCTGATTACATGTCCTTTCACATTAGTGTTATGTCAATTTGGTCTCTTTCAAGTCCTTGTGGTAAATCCTAGTCATTCCATAGTTGTTAAAGTATATAAAATTAACTCCCATGAGAGAATAAAAATCCTAAAACCACATTAAATCTTCCTATTACAATCCTTTTGTAGCTTCATAGACATACATGTCAATTTACCAAATGATGTAATCATAGTTGTATTGGGTAATCCACCATCACACAAATGGGTACAAAAATAATACTATTATTAATTTCCTCACTAAACCCCATATAGATGGTGGGATCCTTTTATAACACCTCATAGTAATTTATTATGTAAATTTTCATAACATGGATAATGAGATATAGTTGAAGGGCATTCTCAATATTCCTCCAATTGTTTAGTTCATTTCTAGAAAATAAATTACCATAATGATGAATCTCTGGGAAAAATACTGAATAGGTAGATAACAATATAGTCCAATATTGAAGCTACATGAAATATTATTCCCAGTAAATCTGTATAGATTAGGGAAATAAATCCCTAAAAAATTATATTTGTAAATGTATTCCTCCTCAGATTATCATACATTCGAGTTGGATTAGTGATACTCTAACATCTCTTTGTGGGTACCTAAAGAATAATCAAACGTAACATATCCATTTGGTAATCTGGTGTATATATATTGTCATAGCTTCCCTCAATGATTATGTACCATTCCTCTCTATCAAGAAGACTACCACTACACTAAAAATATGGGGTACATTGGAGGTAAAATATTTTAAATAAATAACTATGGTCAATAGTGTGATCTTTCTTAAATGGGAAATATCTAAAAAACAATATCCAACATTACCTCCACAACATGAATGAATACAAAATGTACATGATATTTCTAAGGTATACTTTATTATACATTTGGTGGAAGAAGATGGTTATTATCTATCCCATGAGGATTCTGGTACAATACTGTAAGTGTTACCATTAGGCTTCTTTAAAGAAACATTTTACTAAATACGAAATCACTATTTAGAATTCCGATAAAATATTTTTTATGAAAACTTTTTATAAAGATTTAAGTAACACATAAGGGATTACTATTTTATGTTCCATCCTAGGATACACCCACACCCAAGGTATTTCCTTCTTAGTTCTGCCCAAGGATCAAGAATAGTCCTTTGTAATATGATTTTAGTCACAACCATATATATCACACCATAATATACACAAGTTCATCTATCTATTTCCAATATAAATATCACTGTTACATAGAAAAATATATAGCAGTTAGTAGTTATAAAAAACCAATGAATTTAACTATATAACTACCCTTAAATAATCAATATGTATATGTATGGAATGTGAAAATACATGCCAACCCATGATGCATGAACACACCCAAATCCTATAAAACCGTAATAATAAAACCATCACTAGTAACATGGAGGTACATTACACATGATATGGATAATAAAAAGAATAAAATATAAAACAAATCTGTTCTCTACAGAAATATTGATTCATTTTAGAAGAATATTCAAAAAATTTTACAATTTTTTTTTTTTTTAAAGGGCAAAAGCCCAGGATTATTATTAAAAAGAAAGTCCAAAAGAGGTACAAAAAAGGAATGAAAACAGATAAACTTATCACCCATTTTCAGGGGCGCCAAGCTTTTTCCTCAGCTTGTCCCCAATGATACGTTCTTTATTTCGCATCTCGTTCCAAAGGCTGATGTTGTTACGTCCTCTTCCTCTTCCTCTTCCTCCACGATGGGTTTCCTCAATCTCCCTGGCTTGTTGTAGGAGCGATTCTACATCTTCATCAGAGCTGTCCACTTGAGCTTCTTCCATCCTCTTCATTTGCTCTTTCCTTTCTCTCTTCTTTTGGCTTCGAGTTCTAGCATGTTGCCATTCGTCATCAGAGCCTTTCTTTTTCTGATCTTCTTTTCCTAAGGTTTCCTGCACACGAGAAGCATTCTGCAAAGTAGGGGTATTTGAAACCTTACTCACTTTTACATCAGGATGTTTCATCAATAAATCTGGTGTTCCAGCCATGTCAGATGACTCTAGATGAGTAGACACAGTAATACTATCAGTCATTCCAGTTTCCCTACGGAGTTCAGGAACATCAGGACATATTTTTGTGAGAACATTCATAACAGGGGGAGCCATCAAAGCAACATTGTTCTGGACTGAACAGTCCAAAACCTTCATGAATGAGGGCTATTAAAGTTCATTGTATTTAGAAACATGACTACATAAATAACATGTAGATAATATATTTACATCAACTCATAGATAGTTCATTACAACTGACACCATTTATTTTCATGTTGTAGTACTTGCCATCAAATCCTATGGGAAAATTAAAATATAATATGGGGTGAGATCAAAAGAATAGTATGGGTAAACGATGTAATTATCAATGATCATTTAAAAATTGAATGAGAATAAGAATAGGAGGGAACACTATTGTCATTTTGAAACCACCCCTATAAAATCATAGATCATAAACTAGAGTCATATCCTTAATCATGTAATTTCATAAGAATTGAATTATATCAGAATTAAATTTCATGATTCATGAAATAAAAACATTATAATATGTTCTTATAAAAAATGAGTTACATAAAGTGATGTATTAAAATAATAAAATCATCATTATTTCATAGATATCCAAAAATACCATCATCAAATGTTAGGATTGGTCTAACTACAAATGAAATTTCATAATGTTTAGGTTAATCTCCCATGTACTATATTTTTGGACTGAGATAACCTCTTATGTACACTATTTCAATCTTTCGATAACCTACCATATATCCTCTTGTATGATATAGATAACATTCCAGGTAAACTATGATATCATAAATCATTAATTACAAACCAATAATTTTTTTGTCATTAAATTTATTTTCATACCATTTACATAATCATAATCATGTGATATGTATTCTATATCATTATAAAAAAAACATCATATTATCATCCCATAACCAATTAAAATTAAATAAAATAAAAAAATTCATCCTAATCATAAACCTTAAAAATAAATAATAATTATAGTATCATTGGATCATATCCTCTGTAAAGTACGATAAACATAAAATTTATTTATTATAGATGAAATAAACCATTAAAAGATCAGTGAGATATATCTAGAGGAAAAAATTATTTCCATTTTTTAAAATCAATTTTTTAAAATAAAAAATGTAAAAAATATTATGGAAATCGTTTTCATTGAAAATCCTTAAATATATGGTTAATGTAAGATTCAATCCATTGGGTGTTAATGAATTTGGAAAATTCTATTTATGTTTTTATTGTTAAAACAAATATTATATTTTCACCATTTGTAAAAAGGGATTTTTTAAAAAATAAAAATAAGATTACATCAAAACATTTAATAGAATGTAAAAAATGTGTAAAAATGATTTAAAAAACAATTTCATGTTATTAAAAACATTCTTTCAAATTATTTAGAATACCGGTGTATAATAAAATCAAAATGAATAGAGAAATGAAATATGTTTTACTTCTCAATATTCATTTAATCTATTAAAATCATAAAAAGTAAAAAATTAAAATAAATATGTATTTTATCTAATGATAAAATAGGAAAACAAAATATATAATATTTTGAATATAAAGATCAGGTAATTATATTATAATAAATTTATGAACATACTATATTTGAAAATTGGTATTATAATATAAAAAACCATACTACTCTAGAGAAATTCAATTAGATGCCCCTTGAATGAAATAAAATAAATTAATTCATTAAATTATATCAAAATAAGAACATTATTAATACAAACTAAAAAATGTGTAGAATATACATATTATTAAAGAAGACAATTGAATAGCAGAACATATGTCCCAATGATGATAATTTATGGTATGATAACATTACCTCAACTCCATCCTGATTAATAAAAACTCTAATATATTATATAATAAATTTGTATATGTTGTAGATATATATAAAGATAATTTAAATAATAAAAATATTATGTATGATCTGATTATAACATTTTAACATCCACTAATAAATAAGTCCTAAATAAATTCATTGTGTTATGGTGTTGATTATTATTTTTTCATAAATTTTTTGGTTTAATAGTTTTGAAATAATTACATTGATTATGGTTAAATAATATTAAAAATCATAATCCCGATATAAATATTTTATATATTCATTATAATCATATTTAAAATCAATATAAATGGTATATTAAAATGACTTACATTGTTCAAGAAGATGATAGTCCATACGTACGAAATAATGATGCTTTAATTTTCGAATTAAAAATAATGAGATAGATATATATAGTTATTTATCATTGAAAATTTGTAATTTTATCATAAATATAATATATAAATATTAAATAAATAATTGTGATAAAAAATGATTTATATTGATTTAAATTGAATGATTTCACTATTTTGAGATAGTTGTCGACCCATATTCAAGAATTATACATTCGTTTTTAATTTGATAGAAAAGATGGTGAATAATTTTTTTTTAAAAAATCATAAAAAATATTTATTACAATTATAATCCTGAATTAATTTTAATGATGAATACCATATATTAAGAGGTGGTAGAAGAAGGCATAAATTTAAAGAGTTCAAGTAGGATGATTACCTCTTTCTCATTATACCTAATTCATATCCATTAATATGAACCCATTAAATGGACTTTTCAGAATACTAGAACCAATAACTCATCGATATAGATATATTAATGAAAATTGGAAATGTTTTTTGAAATATATCTGGCTAAAAGTGGAGTTAATAAGTGATATGTTATGGTTCACATTATAAATGAAGTATGGAAAAAATTTATTTTTAAAAAATTATAAAATTATTAAGTTATATTTATGAATAAGTGTCCAATAGACAATTAAATTAAGAAAATTTGGGGATATTGTTTTATATACTTCTATAGAAAAGGAATCAAAAAAGTTCATGTGGAAATATAACCCTTAACATATCATTTGTCAACTCTAGTAATCCTGATAAAATCTTAACCATGTAAATAAATTATTAATCTATTTAAAATTCATTGTGATCATAAGTGAATGTGTAATAATTTCCCAATATGGAAATTCTGATTGGAAGTATAGAATAAAATTTATATAATTCAATTTATATAGGTTTTAAAAAATAATTTTAATCAATTTCCACAAAACATGTCAAAAACATCGTTCCAAAAAAATTAGATTTTATGTATAAAATTATTTTTATAAAATAATTGAGAATAATTTATATTCTAGTGATTTTTAATAGATAAATTTTCAATAAAAATAACCATTTAAATTTATTAATCTATTCAAAAAATTGGTACATAGAAAATTATTGAATGAAATTTATATTTTTCTATAGAATCTAAGCATTTTACTATTCATTAAAAATCAATACTTTTATAAAAATACAATTATTTTAATATATCCTAATTTTGATACATTGATTTAAAATGTAATTTCTAAAAAATACACATTAAAATTGGTTAATAAATTATTTATAATATCAATTAATTTAATTAAATAAAATCTTATTCGTATATTTTTTAAATCATAAAATTACTTTATTGAAGAGTCCATATTTATTTATAATTAATTAATATATAAAATTTCATAAAATAAAAACATTATACATATATTTCATAATATATTTATTATCATTCATAGATCCAATTTAATAGATATTTTATAATGATATACTAAATTTCAGTTCATTTGGATTACTGGATGGTTACAAATAATGTTATCAAATACATATTTTTTATTTCAAAGGAAATACATAAAAAAATCTTATGTGGTTATATTCATACCATTTAAAATAATTTTCACCAAAAATATTATGTCACTCTAATATAGAAAAATGATGATATATATGTTCTGTCACATACATTACATTGCAAATAAATTAATTAAATTTTGGATTCCTCTAATATAACATAACTAGGTGAGTAGTCTTGTTATGTAGTTCAATATCTTATTTAAATATGAATTATACTACTTTTTCAGCATCAGAAATATCAGGATCCAGTGTTACCACATATAAGTTCAATACATGTAAAAGATCACGTGGGAACATTCATTGAAAGGATTCATGGAATACACCTTGATCATAAGAGAGGTTCAGTTAAAGAGCCAAGAGATAACTTATCATCCTAATTACAAAATATCTTTTTTATACACAATGATCTTCCTTGATGTTCATATTAATATAAGTGACTTGATCCAAAATTACCCACCTTTATTCATAAAAAATATATTTATTTATCCAAAATAACCTTAGCACATCATATTTCAACACATACATCCATAGAAGAATTCATATGAATCCTTAAGAATGCTCGATTGAAATCTATTATTGGAAAAAAACTCAAATAGAGGAATGTGGTGATACCAACCACCATTAAAAAAAAGATAGAATGATCTCAACATATACTCTAGAGTATGAATGGTTCTCTCTTTCTGATCATCAATCTATGAATGATTTTATTTACTGAATTAAATCTAAAAATATATATCTTACTAATGTGTTTTCTTTGACATCAATATAAACATCAAATCACAGTCAGATACAACATAATTTGGAACTCCATGAACAAATAAAATCTCATTAATATATATTTAATAATTATAATTAGGAGGTAAATCATCTCATGTTATAATGAAGTTCCTATACTTAAAAAGTAATTCCACTCTAACTAAAATGTAATTATGTCATTTATATGTTTTGGGGAGTCTGATGATGAAAACCATGAAGGTTCTGGGTGCAGTAGAATCTTGTCGGTGGATGTTCTCACTTGGCTTTTTGTAATTAACAATGATCAATCCAGGATCAATATGACGATAAACACCAGTCTTCCTGGATCGAATCACAAAAATGGGAAAAGAAAAGGAATGTCCGAGAACCACAAAGTAGGATCGTTACAGGTTGATTATAATTAATTTAATCAGTTGAAAAGAAATAACTTTTGGGTGTTCATTCTTTGTTGATGCACTTGATCGCATTCCGATGTGATTCGTCATTGTGTCACAAAAGCCAAGTGTAGACATCCTCTAGCGGTGATCCACACGTGTATCTCATATCTCGAGACGTCACCGAAGGAGTCTCTGGGTGCTAGTGTGGAGAAACCTTTTCGTTCATTTCCCGCGTTAGATAGTCTTGATCTGATGGAAGAGGATCTCTCTTAGTATTGAGAGAATTCTTGGAGGAAGTGGTTTTTTCGGCCTTGAAAAAATTATCTAGAGCTGTTGTGCAAAACAATTCTCTTGTGTGAAGGAAAAGAGTTGGGGTTGTGGGGATATTTATAATCAGGTTTGAGGTTGTAGAGTTATGACGATAAAAAAATGCGTCACACATTTTATTTATTTCATTGAATCTTATTTAAAACCCACATATTGAATAATTAATTCCTTGACATGCACCCACAATGATTATAATAAATATCATTTAATAAAATGATATTTCCTCAAAATCCCGAATGGAAAAACTACACGGCATGTATTAATAAATACACGGTGTGTACATTCAATGTACACGACGTGTATATCATGTAATCATTTATTCATTTCCTTTCCAAAATGAAAATTACACGGCGTGTAAATTTAATAATACATGGCATGTAATTGTTTTCAAAATAAAACAACACGGCCTGTAATCATTAATAAACGGAGTGTACTTGTTTCATTTTATTCTTCCTACAATCATTAAAATGATTTAGTCTCCCTTGAGTAATTATTAAACCATGTATGGGAATAATATTTATTCTACTTGAGATACTTGAATACACTTAGTGTGTGACCCTCTAGGCATCTTTATCATTGGCATTAGGCGGGCTTCCCTAAAGTCCAAGATTACTATCTAGAAACGTGTCAAGTGAGCCAACAGAAATACGTTGATGCCGCATTGATGTATCACATCATACGAACGGTTTCTGTGTAATTTAATCCCTTTGTCTCAATATCTCATCAAGAAGGATTCATGGCAGGGTCACAAACCTATATGCTTGATCTGTCATTCTTTGAATACCAGAAATAAACTCGTCGTTCACACAATGGCAATATAATTTAATGAAATAGTTATATTTCAATCAAAGGGAAGAGATATCAACTTCCATAAATGGAAGAGACAAATCCTTCCTTGATGTATCCATTAACAACATTTCACTCATGACGCACCCAACGTACCCTACTTCCCGCCAACTGTATGCGCGATGGTTTTCGTCAGTAAATCTAAGTGCGCGAGTGATGACATGAGTTAATGATAATATTACAGTCTAAGGACCATTAAACATGCTCGTAGATAGAAATGTCCGATGACACCAAGACATACACAATTACTACTAGCGGGTCTGTTATCATAATCTCTCATCTTGGAGATTACCAAGTGCTATCTCCATGAGAGAGAGTCATGTCTTCTTACGAGTAATCACACATGATGATTTGTATATGATGTGTCCAATCATAGTATTTCATCTAATCGTAGAACTTTATTTAAGAATATTGTTATAGCATTTCAAGGTTCTCATCATAGCGGGGATCTTCCATGACCTTATTAATGTAACAAATATTCCAGGACATTATTATATTATATTAATGGAGAACAATGACTAATATATAATAATTGGAAATTTATGTAATCAAAGTACAAAATAGTTGCTTCTCAGGACACAACACCTAACAAAATCCAACTTGGAATTGACCCAACTGCCTACGACTTTTAGTCCGCTTGACCTCTCATGATGATCATGTTTCTGTTGAGTCAAGGCTTTAGTCAAGGGTCCCGCCACATTGTCTTCCGTGGAAATACTTCTCACTGCAACTTCATATCTCTGAGAAAAATCACTCAAGATATGATACATCCGAAGTATGAGATTTGTCCACTAATGTGACATTGGCTCTTTTGAAAGTGCCACCGCTACAGTATTATCACAATAGAGTGTGATAATATCTTTACTGCTCGGTACTACATCCATCTCTTAGATGAAGCTTTGCATCCATACTACTTCTTTAGCTACCTCAGAAGCTGCGATATACTCGGAATCCTCTGTAGAATATGCCACCACACTTTGCTTTGAGCACTTCCAGCTCACTGCACCTCCATTTAAATTAAAGATGTATCTATTCTATGACTTCATGTCATCTTGATCTGTCTGGAAACTAGTATCTATATGTCCTCTGATGAATGTTTCCTCATCTCCTCCATAAACTAGGAATATATCCTTAGTACGCCTCAGATACTTAAGGATAGTCTTGACTGCCATCCAATGATGGTCTCCTATACCAACTTGATATCTGCCTACCACACTTAATCCGTAAGCAACATCTAGCATCATACATAGCATAGCATACATGACTGATCTAATCGCAGATCCATAAGGGATCCTTTTCATTATCTTTCCTTCCTCATGTGTCTGAGGACACATTTTCTTGGAAAGATTAATGCCAAGTGACACTGGAAAAAATCCCATCTTGGACTATTCCATAATGAATCTCTTTAGTATCTTTTCAATGTATGTGCTTTTTTATGCCCAACATTCTCTTGGATCTATCACGAAGGATCTTGATCCCATGAATATATGCTGCCTTGCCCAATTATTTCATGGATAAGCATTTATCCAACCATTCCTTAACTGACTGTAAGAAAGGTACTTAGTTTCCAATTAGTAATATGTCATCAACATATAATTTTAGGAAAACTACTGCACTTCCACTAAACCTCTTGTAGACACAAGGCTTACATTCGTTCTTAATAAATCCAAATTCTGTTAAAGCTTCATCAAAACGAATGTTCCATTACCTTGATGCTTGATTTAATCCATAAAATGATTTATGCATCTTGCATACTTTGTTGGAATCATTTGGAGTCATAATCCCTTCAGGTTTTGTCATGTAGAAATCTTTCTAAAGGTTCCCATTATGGAATGCTGTTTTGACATCCATTTTCCAAATTTCAAAGTCATGGTAAGCGGCAATGGATAGTAGGATTCTAAAGGATTTCAACCTTGCAACATGTGAAAAGGTCTCATTATAGTCAATTCCATGACGCTGTCTAAAACCTTTTTCAACCAGTCATGCCTTATATGTGATGACTGGGCCCTCCATGTCTGGTTTCTTCTTGAATACCAATTTATTACCTACATGCTTTACATCAATTAGAGGATCTACCAAAATCCAGACTTGGTTTTGTATATGGAATCCATTTTAGAATTGATGGATTTTTTCCACTTGGAAGCATATGTGCCATCAACTGCTTCCTTGTAGGTAGGAGAATCATCATTGTCAACCAATAATGAGTCATTATACTTGGTGATAAGAAAAACATATTGTTCTGGTTCTCTCTCCTCTCTCTTGCTCCTACTTAGTTCTTGTGTCTCGGGAACATATTGTTCTTTGATGGGGCTTTGTGGAATATGTTCTGGTACTAACTCCTGTGTATCTTGTTCCTCGACTTCATCGAAGTCTATCTCGCTCCCACTATCTATTTTGGAGATGTTCTCCCTCTCAAGGAATATGGAATGTCATGCCACTATATCCTTTTTGTATGAAGGGTTTTAGAGGTAATATCCCCTTATTTCCTTGGGATGTCCTATAAAGATACACTTTTTGCCTCGGGGTTCTTTTTTTTTTACCTGAAGAGGCCTTAAAAGTTCTTTTCTACCCCACAAATGTAAATTCGATAACATGGCTTTTCTTGCACTCCATAACTCGTATGGAATACCATTTATCGATGTATTTGGTACTTGGTTTAGAATGCGTGCTGCTGTTTTTAATTCATATCCCCAAAAGGATAATGGAAGACTTGCATGACTCATCATTGATCTCACCATGTCCAACAGGGTGCGGTTCCTCCTTTAACTTACACCATTCCACTGGGGTTTGTAAGGAGTAGTGAGTTGAGATAGAATCCCAAAATCTCGAAAGAAATCAATGAAGTCCTAATTAAGATATTCTCCACCTCTGTCTGAATGGAGTTTCTTAATCTTATTACCATGATGGTTTTCTACTTCATTCTTATATTCTTTGAACCGATCAAAATAATCTTACTTATACCTCATTAGGTCGATATATCCATATCAAAAAAATTATCAGTAAAACATATGAAGTATGAGAACCCACCCCTTGATTCAACTGGAAATGGTCCACAAACATCTATGTGAACTAATTATAGACGCTCTTTAGCTCTTTCACCTTTCCCACTAACAGGGGATTTGGTCATTTTACCTTGTAGACACACATGACATACACCATGTTTTCTCAGTTCGAAAGAATCTAAATACCCATCATGAAGTAATTTTGTCAAACATTTCTCATTGGCATGACATAGCTGGTGATGCCAATGTTGAGTGTGGTATGATTCATGTGAATTTAAATTTTCATTTATTTCGATTACTTGGTTTGTGAAGTCTAACACATAAAGGCCGTTATATAAATGTGCCCTACCTAAACAAATGATATCTTTATAAAAGTAGCAACATCAAATTTCAAACAAGAAGATAAATCCATCAGTATCTAATCTGGATACTGAAATAATGTTTTTCACTATAGAGGGTACATAAAAACATCCTTTCAAAACCAAGACCATCCCAGTTTGAAATGTGAGATGGTAGTCTCCGACAGCTACAACAGCAAGTCTGGCACTATTGGCTGCTTGTAGATCCACCTCAACTCGATAAATAATATAGAATCTAATGGTTCATGTATTTGGATACAGATGTGAGAACCAAAAGAAGTATCTAATAACCAACTAGTAGAAACAGTTAGATTTCATTCGATAACAAATGCACATGATGATTCCCTTTGCTTCCTTTGCTGGGTGCAGTTTTTCTTCCAGTGGCCATACTTGCCACATGCAAAACAAACAACATCATGTTCTCTTGCCTCCCCTTTGATCTTCCTTTTCATGGAAGGCCATGAAGATTCTATGGTCTTAAATCTCTTCTTCTTCCCTTTCCTTTTATTCACCATGAGGATAGAAGGCTATTCACACTTCCTGTCATTGTCCCCTTGGAAGATGAGGATAATAAGATCAGACATAGACTTCTCAATGTTGTCCTTGTTGAAGTTCAAAACAATGTATGAGAAGCTCTGGGGGAGTGATGCAAGAATGAGATCTGTACCCAGTTCTTCAGGGAGTTTTAACCATATAACCTCCAAGTTATCAATGTAGACAATGAGAATGACTACATGGGGCCCAGCTGGGGCACCCTCTCGATGCTTCCTCTAGAATAGATCCTTGGAAATCTCAAACCTTTCATGTCTTTCTCTCTGCTGGTATTGACCACAGAGGTTCTCGAGCATGTTGTAGACCTCAACGTCTTCATGATACTTCCTGAGCTCACTAGACATTGATGACAACATCAAACACTGAACTTCTAGCGAGTTTCTCAAATGTTGATCATAGACCAGGAAATCTTCATCACTCACCACTTGGGTAGCCAGATCAGAAAGTGAGGACTCTAGAACGTAAAACATTTGTTCATGGAATAGGATAACCTGACGGTGCCTAAACCATTCCTGAAAGTTACTTCCAGTTATGATATTGTCTTTATCCAGAATTGATTCCATATAAAATGTTGTTGATGAGTTTTTATTTTTGATTATACAAAGTAAAAGAGCAGATTAATTAGTACTTTATTGATTACATTTTATGAGAAATAATAAATTTTATTAAGTCTCCCACTATTTTATCAAGTCTCAATGGCCCCCATCATTGAACTCAGAATGTCCAATTTCTTTGAAAATCTAGTTGAAAGGATCCATATTCCAATTCGCATAACCCCAACAAGGGTTGGTCAAGCTATTTGAAGGTATTTAGGTAGGAAGGTCTTTCCCAACAGTGAGCTTACAATTGCTTTATCTTTTGAGTGGAATCCCCAATCCTGAAATCCTGAATTGGATTTACTCAACTCTTGCCTCCAATATTATACCTAGTCTATCATGGGATACTTCTCCTGATGTAATATGGTTAGGTGAACCTAAAACCTTTTATAAGGGCTTCATTTATAAAAGTATGTTTCCCAACAAGGGTTTGTCAAACACATAGTTTTAATGAGTCTTTCCCTTAATCAAGTAACAGAAGGCTTGGTCAGACATTATATGGTTTTGGGGGATTTTATACCTTTATGCCTAGTTTCACATTATCACATGCATGTTAATATTAAGTGATTCATGCTTAAGTAATTAACCATGTTTTGATAATGTTTACGCACAGTCTGATTTTATTTTATTCCATCATTGCATGCTTGTTTATTTTATTAATTATGTGATCACGACAACACATACATAATAAATAAACCATGCAATCAGACATAAATAAAATAAGATGGCATGATCATGAGCTTATATTAGTTAGGTTATCTAGTGTTTGATAAGCTAACCATGTCCAAGGAAATAACACCTTGAACCGATGGTTCGTGTTTTGCAGCTCCCACATGTCCACCTTTTTATCTTCTTGGGTTGGTTTCGCCTCAGCTTTGGGTTTTGAACCGTCTCCTCTGGCTTGGGAGATCCTTTATTACATGGGTTTACACTAAAGATACCATGGGAACACATGCCCTACATTTTTAGGAAGAAGGCTCGCAGTACAAAAAATTTAAATTAAACAAATTTAAATAAAACCATACCCACATACACAGGGTCGTTGGTCTAGATCATGATCATCCATATCATGCAACGTCATTTACACATATTTAGAATTCAAATTATTTTAATCTTTATGTTATTCAAGATAACTCACACTTGAATTAAATTATTTATGATATTAAAATTAATCAATTATTTATCTTAAATACCATTCTGAATATCATTGAGATTCTTCTCATTTATATCCCTTGTACATGTGTTTGTACTTTTGGAGGAAACCTGGTGAAATTTCTGGAAAGTATACGATGTGTAGTTTATATTTACATGACGTGTATTTCCTTTCACCGTTTATCCAATGTACATGCCGGGGGATTCATATTGTTTTCTCTACTTTTTAAAATTTGGAGTACACATCATGTTGAAAATCATACATGGCATGTACTTCCTTTTAATGCTATAATTGGACTGGCGATCCCGTGTACTTGGTTTGTGACTTCTACTTTGTATACGGTTTCACCTGGGTCGTATCGGACTACACGGCATGTTGCTCCAACATACACGCTATGTATTCCGGTTTCCACACGCCATCCAATTCTGGTCCACACAGCATTATTAAAACTTAGTCATAATCAATTCACATGGCATGGTTTGGCAGACCATTGTCAGTTTGTTGAACCTAAGTACACAGCGTGTAGTTTTAATTACACACCGTGTAATCCCGTGTTGTACAGACAAAAAGAGAGGCTCCTCCGGATGAGTTCCTCATTGTTATTTTAATCAAAATTAAAATTAAATGGTTATTTTTGTTATATGAATCGTGAAACGAAGGAGGAATAACAGATCTCATTCATTCAGATTTATAGAACAATTTTTTTCGAATTGAATCAAATATAGATGCGTATAATTATCTACGAAAATTAAACAACTATAATCAACATTACAAAAAACCTCTGATACCATTTGAAGGTTTCAGATGCAGATGAGGATTGTGGGTTGATGTGCCCACGTGGATTTTGTCATTAACAATGATCAATCTGGGATCAATACGTCGATAAATGCCAGTCTCCACGGATCAAATCACATAAATGGAAAAAGAAAAAGAAAGTCCTGAAACCACAATGTAGGGTCTTTACACGTGTATTATAATTAATTTAATCAATAGAAAAGAAATGCCTTTTGGGTGATCAGTTGTCGTTGATGTTTTTGATCACGTTCTGATGTGATTCGTCGTTGAGCTGTAGAATCCTTGTGTAGACTTCCTCTAGCAGTGATCCACATGTGTACCTCATATCTCGAGACGTCGCCAAATGTGTCTTTGGGTGCTAGCGTGGAGAAACCACTTCTTGCATTGTAAACTGTAGATCGTCTTGATCTGATGGAAGAGGATCTCTCTCGGTCTTGAGAGCATTCTTGTTGGAATAGGTTATTTCAGCCTTGAAAGAATTCTCCAGAGTTGTTGTGCCCAATGAATCACTTGAGTGTACGAAAAAAGTTGGGGTTGTGAGGATATTTATAATTAGGATTGAGGTAGTAGAGTTAAGATAATAAATAACCATGTTGCACATTTTATTTATTTCATTGACTCATATTTTAAACCCCCATGTTGAATAATTAATTCTTTGACATGCGCCCACAATGATTATAATAAATATCATTTAATAAAACGATATTTCCCCAAAATCCCGACTGGAAAAATTACATGGCGTGTATTAATAAATACACGGTGTGTTGTTGTTTTTCATTAAAATCTTCACGGCATGTACATTCAATGTACACGACATGTATATCTTGTTTTTATATATTCATTTCCTTTCCAAAATGAAAACTACACGGTGTGTACATTTAATAATACACGACGTGTACTTGTTTTCAAAATAATACTACATGTCATGTAATCATTGATACATGGTGTGTACATGTTTTATTTTTTTATTCCTCCAATTAGTAAAACTATTTAGGTTTCCTTGAATAATTATCCAAACATGCACAAGAATAATCTTTATCCTACTTGAGATATTTTAATACACTTAGTTTGTGACCCTCTAGGCCTCTTTCCCGTTGGCATTAGGCGAGCTTGCCAAAAGTCCATGATTACTGTCTAAAAATGGTTCAAGGCACCCAAGAGAAAGAAGTTGATGCTGCATTGACATATCACCTCATACGAATGCTTACCATGTAGTTTAATCCCTTTGATTCAATATCTCATCAAGAAGATTTCATGGAAGTGTCATAAACCAATATGCTTGATCTGTCATTCTTTGACTACCTGAAATAAACACGTCATTCACACCATCGCCATAGAATTTAATGCGACAGTTCTATTTCAATAAAATGACTGAGATATCATCTTCCATAAATGGAATGGAAAAATCCTTCATCGAATTATCCATTAACAACATCTCATTCATGACGCACCCAACATACCCTACTTCCCGCCAACTGTCTGCATGACAGTTATTTTCAGTAAATCTAAGTGTGTGATTCATGACATGAGTTAATGATAATATTCCAGTCTAAGGACCATTACACATGCTCATAGATAGCATTTTATGATGACACCAAGACATGTGGAATTGATACTGGTGGGTCTATTCTCATAATCTCCAATCTTTGAGATTACCATGTACGAACTCCATGAGAGAGAGTCTCATCTTCTTATGAGTTCTCGCACATGACGGTCTATATACTATGTGTCCTATCATAGTATGTCATCCAACCGTAGAACTTTATTTAAGAATATTGTTATAGAATTTCATGTTTGTCCTTATTGCAGGGATCTGCCATGACCTTATTAATGAAACAAATATTCCAGGACATTATTATATTACAGTAATGCAGAACAATGAAAAATATATAAAATGTTAAAGATTATGTAATCAAATTACAAAATAGTTGGTTCTCATGACACCAACCCTAACAGACCATCATGATGTTTTAAAAATAAATTATGGTATGGTAAATGGTAGGAAAAAACTATAATACATTATCTTCAATTATTATCTATTATACATACCATGAAATGAGATAAATACTATTCATTATATATCATCATGTTTTCCCATGTGAAAAAAAATCATTTTGTTATATATATATTCATACTTATAGGATGAGTAAATAATTAAGTAGTATGATTTTTATTAAATATATCCTTCTTCAAATCAGGTATACAGGAGACACAAATTTGTTTCATGAACTATATCATTTTAGGAGAATAACCAATGAACATTGGAACATTACTCACCATGTTTTCCTACTCTACCTCTTTGTAATCACCTATTTAATGTTTATATTAATAGTTAGGTACACACTCATTTTAGTACAATAAAACATAGACAAATAATTCATGATTTCCACATTAAAACATTACAAATATATAAATATTTTATTATTTTTATCCTTATCATAGATAATGGAGAACGATTATTTTCTCAAATCATCTTTCAAATTGATCAACTTCTTAGGACATTAACTTATTGCAAAATAATATTCATCAATTAACACTAACTATCTTCTCAAGATCATATTCAACACCTTTAGATGAAAGTATAATTTTAAATTTTATCACCAGTATATATGTCACACCTTTCTCCATAAGTAAAATAATGACATATATTTATTTTAAAATTTACTACGACAACCTGCAAAGCATATGATGGGTAATTTTCTCTTGAACCCTCAATAATAATATGCTATATGCTTTAACAAAATCATTGATCATGGGGATTCATCCTAATTTCTTCTTGGACTGATAACTATATACTACTAAACATTCAAAATAATATTTTATTCTGAAAATATGTGTGATGAGTTACATTTTTTACCTTCTAGAAATTTTATACAAATTTATTAGTCTAAAATAAAATTAGTTTCTTATTAGTTATCGTGGTCTGTGGATGATATAGTTTTTTAGAAATGTTTCATAAATAAAACAAAACATCCATCCAAATAAATAATAATCTGAATCTCAGTCACTATGGTTGGTCTTATTGAATTATCAATAACTTTTTTCCTTGATGGATCTGATGATATACACTATCTTGAGATTATCTGAATGAATAATAAAATAATAGGTTTCCAAAATTCACAGTAGGTAAATTTTTCAAAATAACTATCCTTATTTATGACCTTCTTTTCCATTCTGTTGTAATATTCATGCCCATACCTACTCTACTAATATATAATAATATCATATATAAACACTACAAAATGTTAATCAATATAAAATCTAAATGTTATAGTTATTAAATTTATGAGTATATTGGGGGAATTAGTAAGATTAAATAGAATCACTATAAATTTATTCTATCCACACCTTGTATTGAAGTATATATTTGTTATGACATCATTGTTGACCTCAAATTGGTTGTATCCATATATAATGTCAATCATGATAAAATATGTATCTCTTCATAATTGACATAATAATAAATCCATGTAGTGAATGGGATACTTACTGATGAATTTGATATAGTATTGTTCATTATAATTAATGAAAATATATATTGATCCATATTTATTCCTAAATAAGGGTATGATCATACCATGGTGAAACAAATCACTAAATTAAACCCTTATAAATATAATCTTATTATTTCTTCTTAAATTCCTTTAAATAAACTAGGTCCATTCAATATAGAGTATTTGAAGTAGGTGTGGCACAAGGTATGAAATATAATAAATATTCAAAAACATTAATCAATGGATGAATAAGAAACTATTCATGAAAAATATCAAAAATATCCAATAAAATTTTCCTATATTCTATATTGTATTTCTTCCAAACCATTTGAGATAACACATCAATTAAATAAAAACCACGACCCCTACAATGGATGTAATTTCCACTATAAGTTCATATTTATACATTCATTGATATAAAATCATTGGATGGTTTGGAATATAAAAAAATAAACCCCTTCTCCAACAATTGATATGGGATTCATATAATTAAATCCAATTCTTGACTAAAAAAACTTCAAACTCAACTATTTGAAGACTAACAAGATTTGAAAAAATTACAATCCTACAAAATGTCAGTTGTAGAATAATCATAGTCTGGATATGTGATCATCTTACCATTAGGAAATTTCACATAAAATTCTACATAAATCATTAATATGTTATTTCGATACCCATCATTTTTTTTCAAATTCAATAGAGTGTATAAAACCATAAAAGAATAGTATTTTATCAATTACAAAGTTGATGTTATGTATAGATTTCACCACATCATTATCATATAATTTGTCAATAATAACGATGACATGATATTTCCCTTTAGATATAGGATTAAGATGTTACTGAATCTGATCATCATTATTATCCCATAGATTCAAGCACAAGTTATAATAATGATAATACACCTTTCATTTGAAACATAAGATTTTATTTGGGGTATTATGTAAGGATTTACCTCTGATGACATCATTATCTTACTTTATCCTATTACATCAACATTCGATTTCCAAAAATTCTATACTCACTTATATCAAAAAAGAAATATATTCAACATCCGATTATGATTATGATTATTTTTATTTCCATTGAATTCCATCATTATTTGATTTTATAATCTAAGAGATATATGGGAGAGTCCAATATTAATCTATATCTTGATATCACTTCATAATATTTCCTCGCAATAAGTGATGTCACTTATGGACACATCCCTTAAATGACATGGATTCATGAAATTAAATAATCATTCTTTCCTTCTTTCTTTTACAACAATAATACCAGATGCATATGTCACAGTCCTTGTAAAATAAGGCTCGCATGAACTAATGCTTTCTCATCATTGTACTTTATCTTATTGAATTCCTTGTCTATTTTCTAATGAAGGATACAAGGGATTCCATTATTGAAAATTAAATCGTCAAATCATCCTAACCCATATGGTAAATTATTTTTTATTCCTCTTGTTATTAATGAGAGTCCACTATTGATCTACTTCTCCTACCAAATGATACACAACCCAAATAAAACATTCATTCATTGAATACTGGTTAATTGAAAATATATTTTTAGGGGTTCTAATCCATTGTATAGTAATTTGTGGATTAGAAAACCCTCTAAAAGATTATGGATGTTTCCTCATTAAGGATTCATAATAGATTTTCTAATACAATTCTCATTTGAAATTTGACTATTATAAATGGATTTCTAATGGTTGATAAACATAACAACAAGTTTTTTAATTCCTAATCTAATAAAATTTGGTTTCTCATGAGGTTAATCATTGATTACTTCATTATATTTAGTGGTGACATTGTTACTTTATGTTCTATATATTGAATAAAACTATAAAGCATACTGTTAGTAAATATTTTCCTTTGAAAAAACTATATAATCATGAGATATTTTAAAGAGTGTGTTTAAATCAGGACACTTTATTTTAAAACATTGATACCTTTGTTTTATCAGAAACCTTCCATATTCATCATCTATCTGAATCCCATTTAATTATTCATAAATTTATTGCTAAAAAAATAATATCCCCTAAGAGTATCCGACCAGGTGTTCATTATCATTCCCAAAAATCGTGCACTAGTGAAAATTGAAATAATACCCAATATTGCCCTCAGATTCATTAACCCATAGAGAGTTTGTTCCACAACGTACTATACATTCTAGT
Organism: Viscum album; assembly: GCA_963277665.1. Lineage (NCBI taxonomy): Eukaryota > Viridiplantae > Streptophyta > Magnoliopsida > Santalales > Viscaceae > Viscum > Viscum album. The sequence goes on from OY728137.1 coordinate 1,381,168,923, forward strand.
ATCGAAATATTGATTAATTTTCGTAGAAAACCATATTTGATTCCAAACCATGACATTTTCGGTTCACTTATTCATTGGTTTATCCTTAGGTTTCTCACTAAAAATCATTCATCAAATTTTCAATAAATTACTAAAAATTTATTTGTTCCCAATTACATAGACCGAAAAAATTTTATATGTATTTAATAAATATAGATTAATATTCAAAACATTTAATAATATTAAAAGCATAGAGAAAGTAAAGTATTAATGAAATTTAAAATTTCATTATATAAACAACAGGTATATAAAATATCTACTTAATCTCCTACATTGTTTGTTATAATTTGAATCCCTTATTATGTATGTTATACACGGGACACTTCTTCATAACACGGGGATAAATTATAACACGAAAGGGGTGAGAACATATTCTCAGTAAGGGTAAACAAGTGACTTATCAATGATCATTTATAAATAACATTAACATAAGGGTATGAGAACAAAATCAAAATATTTGAAAAGTATATACCGCTAATGATATATCACAAATATGAGTCATCAAATAAATCCATGGAGATAATAAATCATGAATTATAATTTAAATAATGATCATGATCCATGTGGTAATAAAATTGGAATATGTTCATATAATAATAGTGGTTCATAAAGTGTGGCATAATCAGTATCATAAAAATAAAATGTTTCGGATAAACACAAAAACCTTTATCACATATTATAATTCAGATAATTTCCTCCGTACCCTCTTCAATCATTGGATAACCTCTTGTGTACCCTCATTTGGGATTGCGAGAAATTTATATATACCATTTAATATAACAAATCATTTATAAATTCCAAATTAATTGGGAAGATATATAAATCTTTGTTTACTTTTAAGTAAAAAACATTCCATTCATATATATTACTCAATATCATAAAATAATAAGCATATCTTTATAGAATAACCATTGGAAAATAAATTGGGGTTTTAAAAATATCAACATCATAATCATAAACCATCCTAATAATGAATAAGGATAGTATCATTGGATAATATCCACCAAAAATAATTTGTTACATAAAATAGGTTATCATATATGGCATATTTATTAAATAAATTATAGGAATATTTCTCTGGATTTATACCCTTTTATTTTTTAAATCACATATTTCAAAGATAAAAATTTCAGAAATATTATTTGGAAAAATTAATTTTAAATGAGGAATAGAAACATTTAATTTCAAATTCAACAGATTGAGTTGTCCTGATATTTTGATATTTTGTGCATATCATTTTGGTTTGAACAAATATTATGTTCCCATATTTAGTAAAATTTTTCTTATTCATAAAACTATAATATTATTGAATTAAACAATTTATAGAATTTTAAAAATTTGGGAAAATTTTTTAAAAATCTTTACAGGTTCTTAAAAATATTATTTAATACATTTTTCAAAATATTGATGTTGATGGGAAAAACATTTCCCACCCAGTAGTGAAATGAAGTTAGTTTTCTATAACATCAATATTTCAGTCCTTAGAGTAAAAAATGTAAAAAATAAAATGAAATATGTATTTTATAGAAATACATGTTTTAGATAAAAATAAATAATATATTGAAGAGATATATTATGAACTTTAATCGTTATAAATTTTAGAATAATCCATCCTTTTAAAAATTATGTTGTATTGTAAACACCATTGCATCTTAAGTACCTTTTTATTCCTATCGCCCATGAAAAAAAATTAAATAAAGTTAAAATATAAATTCCATGAACATAAGAATATTCATGAAACAATATAGAATGGATTTAGTATTTAAACCTTAGAGAATACAATAACTGTATAACATAACATATTCCCAAATGAAGAAAAAAGTAGATGAGGATCCCTTACCTTATGCATGTAATTCATCGTAAGCTCTCTTATATCGTATATAATAATTATTAATTTCAAATAATTCTATACTAAAATAATTAACATTATTATATATTTATATAGGATCTAATTATAACATTTTATAACCCATTTTTAAATAATTTATTAAAGAAATCATTTATTCTATGTGTTAATTGTTCCAATATTCCTCAATGCTTCAATTTTTCATTTTTGAACCATTTACATTTATCATTGTTAAATTATATATTTAATTTGAATCATGATTTGAATATTTAAATATATATATATTAATTATATAAATATTTTGAATAATTGATAAATGAAATAGATCGAATTGTGAGTCACACCATTAATGGAGACGAAAATCTGTACGTAAGTATACACATTGTTTTCTTTATCAGATGAAAATAAATCTATAAATATAAATAATATATTATAATTTAATAGAAATAAATATATAATCGATATCATATAAAGACATTAAATCCATCATAATAAATAACCCTAAATTATGGTGATGGGAAATGAATTATATTACTATGTGGACTAGTAGTTCACACGTACACGCATGTGAAAATACTATTTACCATTTAATAGATGAAATGGTGGATAGTGGAGGGTTAATAATCATAAAAATATTTCTATATATTTATTATACTATAATTATTAGTTCAGGATGGATACTACATATTTAGAGGAGGTATAAGATTAAATAAATTTAATGATGTTAGGTAGTATGGCAACCTTTTCTTTGTTATACATTGTTTATATCCCTCAATAAGAACACTAGTAATTTTCATTTAGGATGAAAAATCATTAATTCATGACAGGGTTTTTCTAAATGATATTTTTTTAATTTTGGATGGTCTAGGTGGGTCATAGTGTTTAAATAGTATAATGGATTGGTTTCCCTTTATATGTTGATGGAGGGACACACCTCTTAGTCATTAAATGTTCAAAATATTGAATTCATATTGATGTAAAGGTTTCTAAAATTAAATTAATGTTTGGGAATATGTTGGTAATGGTTAAAATAGGGTTAGCTAAACTATGTCTCCTGAAATTTATTGTAAATAATATTTCATAAATTTTCTTCATTATGTCCCAATATCGGCTCAAATTCCATGACTCTATCTCCAAACCTCCTAATCATATATCCCTTTCTTGTCAAAAGATCATTGATAATGTAATATCTATATGTATCATGAATCCCATGAAGGGTGTGAGTATAATAAACAAACACACCACCAATTTTATATTATGACATGTTTATATAGGTGTGCGACATAATAATAAAATATATGTTCACTCACGATAAAATTACAATATTTAGAATTAATATTCTATCCAAGATGTCATGAACCCCATTTATACCAACATTAAATCAATGTCAGAATAATATCTAAGTGATTCTGTAAACATCATTTTTAGATGAGTTTACCACAAGGATTATTAATCACTGTATTAGAGAGAGGCCAACTTTCAAGCCACATAAGGTAAATATGCCATATATCAAGGAAATATGTAATATATCATGACCTATAACTCTATAATTCCCAATACCCAATGTGGAATCTTAGTTTTGGAAGTATATTTCCATAATTTTATTAAAACATTACCATATTTAAATAATTTCCTATAATGTAAATCAATCCTATCAGCGTGTCACATGTAGATTCTGAACAAAATCTCAGGAGACAGCCACCATGCCACGACGGACCACCTGACACATTAGTTCCATGAACAAAAAAACAAAAATATAACATATTCCAAACACATGACATAGATAGAGTACTAGTATATTTGTAACACAGACATATATATAAATATATATATACATTGTAATATAACAATGCACATGGGTCTCAAGGGGGTTACACAAAAACAATAAGTCATAATATATCACTCAATGGTTATCTTGGCAATGTATACACATGAAAAAACATGTCATGTCAAACAAGTAACCTATGGAAACACTTTCACATATAAATAAGAATATAAAAAATCTCAAGATTAAGTAACAGTATGATATAGGATAATTAAATTTAACATGATTAAGACAATCTATGTGCCCCTTTGACGAATGATAATAGAGCCACACATGCAAACAAACTAGAAAATACTTTCAAACAAAGGACCCCTTGAACCAATCCAAATTCAGTCCCATTTAGGGTATTGGAATGATTTTTAGTATGATAAAATTTTAAATGAATTTTATCTTCAACGAAATGCTTCATAAGATCTACCAATGTAACATGATATTAGATTTTTTTAATGCAAGGAACCATCACACTAGATATATCAGCAACAATAGAATGATCCAATAATTCATCATTAGGGCAAATTATAATATATATATATATATATATCAATGGCTTGTTTGATATATTTTTCTTCTCAAGGGAATAAGTATAGATATTGATGAATCATAAAGAAAATTTCCATATAGATCACATTCAAAATTTCCTACATTACCAGAACATTTGAACCCAAAATAACTGAGCTAAAAATATATTAATATAGTTATAGAGAGTTGTATGAGTCTTTAAGGTTGATAGAGATGGATTTCGTAATAATAATGTGTAAAATTGTGTGGTTTTATTAATTAATAAAATTTTATCTATCATTAATTCTTGCAGAGATGGTTAGGTCTCATAATTTTTCATTACCATTAACCAAACATTTGAGAGATTCTACCTCTCCTGAGAAGTCATACTATATGTTTTCATGGTTTTTTTAACCGTACACAAACCATTTTGTCACCATTTACTAATTCATACGGTTTTTGAGGATATTTCACACCATTTTTTAAACTATTATCTTTAACTATGCTAGGAAAAATTACTATTCAAATAACAACATGGTATTATTGATAATCACCATAGTTTTTTTGAAACCATGTTCCAACTGTACAATTATAGAAATGAATAATATACAGTCAAAAAATCATAACTAAAAAATAATTCATTGTAAAAAAACAAGAATAATCATTAAAATTATCCAATAATAGACATGAAAAATATAAGGTCATTTCAACAATAAAAATCCTCACCTCAAATCCTCCTAGAATAATCTTATAGGACCATCTCATACAAAAAAACTTCCCTAAAATCTTAAGTCACATTCAAAAGTATTTATCTAAAAGCACAATGTAGGGGTTTCAAATCCATATAATATTATTTTACATTATCCTATTTACCATTTTATTATTGAATGTATACTTATACTGAAATTAAAATTATACTATTAGTTTACTATAATATTTTTATGAAGTCAATATATTGATTATATTCTCTTTCATTTTGATCTCAATTAAAAAACACGGTTCCCCTAACATGTTTCTACCGCCTAAGTTTATATTGATATTTCACATCAACTTTTGTCATCCATTGATGATTTTAAAAATATTATAAAGTAAATATATAGCAATATTAATAAAATAACACTTTTATTATTATGAAATTGGGAAATTTATGTGATATTAATAAAAATAAAAATAAATTACAATGGTTGGTCTAACACTTTAATATTATCATTTCGGAGAACAATATATTAATTATTAACTATTACAAGGTATTATTGATTAATGGAAATATTACACTAATAGAAAGACACGAATCACTTTATTGGAACTTCTGAAATGTGTAATACATTTTTATAAAAAAAATCCATTAACATTATACCAATGTGATTTTCAAATTGTGGACTTAAAAATATAAATAAATGACACATTCACAACTGGCCTTACAAATATATATTAAACGACAATAAATAGATTATAATATATTATATGATTAATTTTTAGATTCTAAATAATCTTAATAATAAACATAATTTAATTATTCATTAGGTTTAAAGAGAATCCAAATTGACTTTGGACTCGAGTTAAAGTGACCCTCTCTCTTTCGTTTTACCATGGTTGGTTATTGTTTATTTATCTATTTATATTAAAATTTATTCACTTCATTCATATAAGATATTAATAATTTTTATTCACCTTATGTTCATATTATATTATTTTTTCTTAGGATTTTCATTTTTATTCATGTGTTCATTAGTCTTATTTATGTCAGACCATATAAAATATATACAATTAAATTTTCCAAATCACTTTAATTCATGGATTACATCTATCATTGATACATTAATTTATTCATAAGATACCACATTATTTAAACATATCAATTATTATTACTTCTATTCTTTGTATAATTTAAAAGAATTTATTTTCCCTTGTTTTATTTCTTACCCACATTAAAACATTTTTGTAACATACTTTATTTCAAAACTATATCTTCTATTCTAAAAATGTGTGTTCCTTAGAATTTATTATTCTTCTTATAGATTATACACTAATAATAAATTAATATATTATCCTTTTAATTTAAAATAATTTTACATCTTTTTATTTTTTGGAACAAAATTTACTATTCATTATTATTTGATTCAAGATATAATTCTTTAACCCACATTCACCTCGTGGGTTTATTTCATGTTGTTTTTGGATGTATGTTTCAATTCTCTATGAAATTCATATGAATGTAACAGTCTATTATTTTGGGGGGATAAGAAATGTATATCCCCTCAATAAATTTGGTAATTTTAACACCAACTAAGTTACCACGTATTGTTCAAATATAGTGAGATTTACACATTGTGTTATGTTCTGTTAAAAAAACAATCATCTTATTTTCATTGTGAAATGTATTATATTTATTAAAAAATTTGATTATTATCATAATTTCAATGTTATTATGATTTCATTTCCCGTATTCATCGTTTACGTCTAATTATTTATGATCCTTCCCATTAGTATTTCAATTAATTTATTGTTGACATGTATGATGTCTTGTCCCCTGCATTTTTTATTATAACATTATATGTCTTTCATGATAAAAATTTATTAATTTATAGAATATGACTTTAACATGTTGTTAATAGAGACCAATGATTTTCATACATAAATATTAAATATTTTTTAGTTGAATATTCATTACATTACTCAAACACATTCTTAGGGAACGCAAATGTATAGTTCATCTGGAAACTAAGTCACATAAACAATAAATCCATATGCGAGCTATGTAATATCTCAATTAGTTCTTAATTATTAGAAAACATATTATAAATATCATAAATATTTCATTCATTTATATCATTGGGAAAGGAAACATATAAAACATTGATCTTAGATGATTAATGTGGGTAAACTAGTGTTATATGTCCATAACGTAAGAATACGAATATAAGAACTTGATAATAACATATAAATTCAAAATCATTCATAAAATGTTTCATAAAAATGAGTCATTGTACACGTATTGGTATTTTATAATAAATGAACCACAAAAAATCAAAGAACATGATCCATGAGATCCTAAAATTAGGACAAGACGTTTATTTTTGTAATTTAAATAATCATATAATTTTTTTAGGATACCAAACTATCCATTCATAACATGTTAGGAATGGGATAACCATCTATGTTCCTACATCAGACATGGTATAACCTCCAATGTACCCTGTTTTTGGGTGTTGGATGAACTTCAGTGTACCATCTTTTAGTGTTGATATAACCTCCCATGTAACTTATTTTGGGCTTGAGGTATCCTCTAATTTACCATCATTCACACTTGGTATAACCTACTTTGTCCCCTCTATCAGGATTGTGATAGCTTCATGTGTACCCAATTTTAGTTTTGAGATTACCTATCATTAAACCACTGATATCACATATCAGTAATCATTACCCAATGGATTGGTGGGGTATTTGGCTCCCAAACATATTTTTTTTAACTTATAAAACATCCTTGGTTATAAAATAAACATTTTCAAATAATTTAAATAATATATGATTCTGCCACAAGATCACAAAAATCTATCATATAAGAATCAATGAAAAATAAATGTGTTTCAATAGAATTACATCAAACCATAGCCTACTGAATTGGATTTCAAATACATTTGATAATTTTATTAGATAATAACCCATTTAAAAAAAAATTTCTTTTCATATGCATTTTATAATGGAAAAATATGTGGGAATGAAACTGGTTTCATAAACACATAGCCACCATAGTCAAAAACCATTCCAAGATATTATAATAATGTTATCCTTGGATCATACCTCAATTATATCAAAATTAACATCAAAGGAAGTCAACATAGATAGAATTTGATTATGAAAAGCTAGTTGGAAAATTTCGTTATGAAAATATTTTTTCTTCAAAATTAATATTTTTTAAATAAATTGTTTTAAATCTTTTTTATAATCCATGTAGTTCTAAAAAATTATTATAAAATTATATAGTATTATATAAAATATCATGTGTTAATGATGTAGGAAAATAATTTTCATGTATGACACACCAAAACATATATTGTCTTCACATTTTCAGTAAAATCCAAATAGGAATTGTTTGAAAAAAATATAAATATTACATACAAATCATTTAAAAAAAATTAAACCATGGGTCAACATTTTATTTGTAAATATTTTACTTATTTTTATATTTTTGGAAACCATTTTATAATCATTAATTTGTTATAAAATGTATTTTCAATCCCATATAGATATAATAATAGTTTAGATTTAAAAAATTAATTTTCACTCTTTAGTATATAAATAGTAGAAAAATGAAGTGAAAATAATTATTCTTATGACATTAATAGATGTGAGAAAATATATGATTATCATGGTAGTTTATTCATAATATTTCATCATCCTAATTATAAACATAAAAACTTCTAATAAATAATGAAATTGTAAACTCAAAACTTTTCTAAATTTTATGTTTCAAATCATAAGCCCCATTAAAGAATAACATAAAAAGAAATATATAATATCACGAAAATAAGAATATTCATGATATAATTGGTTAATGGTGTTTTATATACATGCCATAAATTAATATTGGTTTCTATAATAACATATATCTCAACGAACGAAAATGGAAACAAAAATCCCATAATAGAACTCTTAATTTATAATGTACACATTCAAACCTCTTCATATTTGTATAAACTATTTTTTTTCAAAAAAAGGATTGTTACGATTGATATATGATAAATATATGGATTTTAATATGATATGAGATAATAATTGATGTGATTTGGGTGGGTTATGGATGATCCAATGGGGGTTGGAAGTGTGAAGACGAGAAGAGAGAGGGAGTTCTTTTATAATTAAGGTGAGTGTCACAATTTTAATTTTAAACATAATTTGGTATACTAATGTTTTAAAATGACCAAAGGATCTCAAATGTACCAATATCATTAATATATGAGATAATGTCCAAATATGGTGATAAAATTGGTGTTTTAAATGTTTGTGTAATATTAAAGGGTTATCATTTTAGTTTATCCTCCCCCTCTAAAACCATTTTTACCGAACCTTTGTTAATTAAATTTTAATGTATTACAATTCATTATGGTCCATCATTTTGTTGAAATAATTAACAATATAAATAATGAATATTCCAAATTTGTAATCCATTTTAATAAATCATAGTCATAGAAATGTAATGTTTATTTTAAATTAAACCAACAAATATATTGACAATGCAGGGATTCAAAAGTAAAATTGATCAAATGTTAATAATATTTTAATATAAAAAATCAAAATAAAATACAACAAAATAACAAAAAATTTATTAATAGATATATAATTCAATAAATTTTACCATAAAAACATTCCTAAAAAAATTTGGATGTTATGAAATTATTTAAAATAATTGGAAATTAAAAAAAATATATTTTTGTAGTATTCAACAATAAATTTATTAAGATAGTGAATCCCAAAAAAACACACAATAGGATTATTTTTACACGATTAGTTAAAAATAATTTTTTCAAATATTTTTATAGATGTTTTAAAATTTAATTTTAAATATAATTTTTAAATTTTTACAGAAACTAGTTTTTTGAAAATAAAAATGTTTTATTCATAATATAAAAGTTATTAATATCTCTTATCTAAAAAACAGAAGACTAGTTCTAGAAATTTGATTTAATAAATCATATATAAATTTCATTTAAATATAGTATTAAGAGTTATTTGTTTATGTTGTGTGGAAAAACATGTCTGTGAAGATAAAAATATTTTTCGTAGATAAACATTTCCTTTATTTTGAGATATTATTTACTTTCATTTCAAATTTATTTTTCACCAATCAATTCATTTTATATACATTTCAAAACAATATATTTTCCTAAATCATTCATATCCATAAATTCTACTCTGACGACTTGTTGTTAAAAATAATATTAAATAATTATATTTTAATTCCTTGTCACAATTATTTTAGAATTGTTATTTCATGTAAAATATGATAAACTCATGGTTTTATCTTAATAAACCTAAAATCCGTGTTGTGTGTAATGAAAAATACAAAAATGAATAAATATATTTGAAAATAATATTTCACACAATCTCTGGGAGAATGATTCTAACACCATTATAATGAATTAATATATCAATACTATTATGTTTGGTACTAGTAATTCAAGATAGTTCAACTTAATTACACCATCTTGTTTCCACAAAATTTCTCAAGATAGTGGTTTCAGTATGAAAAATTAACTAGATGAGTGTTCTTGTTTCGTATAAATTTCTATATAGGATCTAGAGTCTCTACTAGTTTTTCATCATAAAAAATATTATTCTCATGTTTTACACCTTCTAAGTTTAGTACATGTGATGTATCAGATATGCACTTCCTTTATAACGATACAAGGAACATATAATGATCCCTAGAGAGGATCATTGGAAGTAGCAAGTGGAAGTTTTCATTCCCCCAAGATCATGAATTTCAAATGGAATGATATTTCTAGGACTTAGTTTTCCTTTCATTTAATTATAGGGAAATTCCTAGAAAAACATTCTCATTGATATGAAATTATATATCCTTAATATTTTTACAGGTACTTTATTTCTATCAACTTTGTGCTACCCTTATGTGTTGTATGGTGGATCTAATCGTCTATTCTATTTCGACATCATTCTTCTGTCCTAACATACTTATTTCTAAAAAATCATTCAAATATGTTTGATTTTAACACTTATTTTCATAATGATTTTTAGAAGGATCCATCTAAATTCAAATGAGAATGTGATCATTGTAATTAAAATAAAATAGTTATAGGTTTTAATCAAAAATAACATATAAATCCATAAATAAAAGATCAAAGTATATCCCTTAGGGTTTGAATTTCTATTTTTGATTGATTATATGTCTCATGGTGATACTTAGGGATGAAAATCAATTCCATATCATGACATTACTATAGTATCCAATAGAAATACAAGGTAATATTTGGATCCTTATAATATACAGTTGAATTTCATACTCCTGGAAATCATTCCACATCTGTAAAAGCTTCTCTGATTTCAACCAATTGTGTGTACTTCTTAAAGGGTTTGACTAAAACCCATAATTACCACAAAATCAATGACAATATAAAACATATATATTAACAATACCATTATAATAATTATATAATTTGTAATGTCATTCCTCCTCAAATAGTATTGTCATTAATACATACCCAAATCTAAAGGGTTATATTGAAATAATTATCTCTTAAAATATCCTTAATCGGGATTAACACCCGAAAAAAACCTCAAAATTTATTTCAATTAATTATATATTATTATCATTTATAAACTCATTAATCCATGAATGTAACCATAAATAATAAAGTAATCTTACATAGAGACATATACGATTGTAAAAAGATAATTCACCCATTATGTCTGAAATTAGGTCATATATTATTCAAATACATTTCCATTGGAATATTGGCTTTAGCCCTATACTAATAGAATAGAAAATGTGATTCAATTACTCTATAATCCATGTAGAGGGATACAATAAATTTCAAAATTAATGAAATTTCTCTAAAAATAAATAAAATGTTTGAAATTTGGTTTATTTATATTAAATGAAACATGAAATTGCATATTAGGGAGTGGAGGATAAGTGTACCGAAATTATTTTTATTCAATGAAGAAATCATTATTTCACAAAATTTACCATTATCCATTCCCTATGAACGTTTTTTTATCATATTATACACTTTATAAATTGGATTAGTTCATTTATTCATATAATTCTCATACTCATAGAATTTGAAACAATGAAGTGTGAGTGGTGAATTATGGTAATATTTCTCCATATTTTCACCATTACCCATATTCTTCGTATCACATTATCTTTTAATTTCATGATGAACATACCTTCAACACATATTACATTTAATAGTTTCATTAATATAAATTAGTCAATGTTAATCCACAAACACTTTGAATAAAGGAATGAACACATTATTCTTTCTATGTTTTTTAGATTTTCCTTTCAATTTCAATATTATTTTTTTATTAACACCATCATATTGATATAGAACCCTAACATCTATTACCACCTTGATAAATCATAAAATATTATATTCAAATCTACAAAATTATCCTATGGATAACACCCTTCAGAATCATGGTTATATGACCCTAAATAATTAATCAAACATACTTTTAAGTAGGATTATAATTTGTAGAAGAATACCTCATTCATTTTTTAAACTTTTCCTCTTAGGAACCGAGCGATTTACAATCCCTTTCATTTATATTAGGGAACTAGTTCTCAATTTTCAATGAAGAATATAATAAATGTACCTATTGAAAAATATTTCCCTGAACTTGTCCCAATAAACTGAGTAAATCTCATTATATTACCACATATTCTTGTTAAATTTCCACTATTGACTTGCATTAACTTCCAGATGACAGACTTCCAAATTGACATTTTCATTATAAAAAAATTTGGCAGAATGAAAATTCTTTCTCATTGGTGTTGATCCATTACTCAAAAACTAATGGAAAATAAGAAAAAATAAATATATGTGGATGTTTTCTTTAGAAGGACATAACAGAATTTTGTTCCAACCTTTTATTATTTGGAAGTACAAAGAGATTCAAAACATTAAAATATAGTGCGAGGATATGAAAATTATTTCTTATTCCATATCGCATAACATTTAGTTTCTAAGGAAGAAAATATTTTCATTTTTCATCAAATTAGAAATTTTAAACATTTATTTACATTCCTACAATAAATTAAAAACATAATCATCATTGAATAAATTCTAATCATATATTGGAACAACATAATCATTAAAAATCACATAAACTAGGTCTAAGTCATTAAAACATATTTTTATTGTATGACACATACAGTTTATCCTCCATAATTCATAGTATCCATCAATTTAAATCCTTTAATATGGGTTATAAATAATTTTTTAATTCATAAATCATATACCCCATGTCTGACAAACTATGTTTTTAGTAAGACCTATTTTTATGCAAAACAGAATAATCGGGTCTAGATTAATGCTCCCTCTTGAGAGTTATTACACATAGGTAGTACTATTTCATATCCAAATATACATTTAGTATCATGATATGGATTTAATTTCAAGGAATCCAGTCTCTCTCTACTTCAACAAAATTCCAAAAAAAATTCATATAATTTTTTTCATCCTTAGACATATCCATACACATGTCCATAGTGATATCTCTATTGATTTATCATCCTAGTTTCCAAATGATAACTAAACATATCCTATGATACTAAATATAGTGAACCCACATTTATATATATTAGTATTAAATAATATGAAATTAATATTCATTAAACTATATAAACCCACACTTGAGGACTGTAAATGATTAACATTATTGGAAACATGGACACCTAAACCACTTGTCCATATGAATGATATGTCATATATAACTACGGTTTTCAAAATTATCACCCTTACATTAAATAAAATAAATAATATATTTTACCATTTCATGGGAAATGGAAACATAATAAAGGGTGACCACAGATGCTCTATAATAGTAAATAAAGGAGGTATAAATATAACAAGATAACATGTGTATTAGAACATAAAAATAAAATATGAGAACTATAACATGCGTATAATATATCATAAACATGAATCATAGAATTAATGTTTTCATTTCACATTACATAAATCCTGATGAAATCATTTAGCATGGTCTATTGAAGCATATTGTTTGCGTAAGACATATATTTGTGACATATACGTAGTCATTGAAAATTTATTTCAACAATACCCTTGAATACATTCATAGAATAGTAGGCATAATATATCCACCAATATTCCATCTTTTCTTTTGGTATAACCTCTTGTGTTTATTATTTTTGTATTAGGTTAACCTCCTATATACCATATTTCATTCGTTGTAAAACCTCTCATGTAACCTCTTATGATCATGGGAAAACCTCCTAGGTACCCTCTTTCAGTATTGGTATAACCTCTCATGTACCCACTTTCAGAATTAGGATTCCCCCTCTAGTACCATTTGATATCATATAAAATTAATCATTACCGAATGACTTGTAGGGCGATATATGTTCAAACCAATTTTTATATAATATAAACATTTTCCTTTGTTAAAAAATAACAACATTAACATAATGATAAGATTTATTTTCTGTGTCACAAGATCATAAAACATTGAACATATCAAAACCCATGAAAATAAATGGGTTTCATAAGAATTACATTATACCAAAACACTGGGAAAATAAATGGGCTTTATATACATTTCTTCATTATATCATATCACAACCCTTGGAATTGTGAATATGTTTTCATAATAATTTTATCATAGAATAACCCATGCAAAATTTGTTTTTTTAATTACCTTATCATCATAATCATATTTGATTAATAGAATGAATAATAATGGAATAAATAGAAAATAGCCCAAAAATCATTAGTAACATCAATGGCTCAAATCATACGTGGAAATGTTTTGTAAAAATACACATAATGAATTGATGATAAAAATAACTTTTCTTTATAAAATAATTTTTATGAATAAATATTTTCAAACCATTTTAGAAATAAATTTATATGAGAATAATATTTTTATCTTATAAATTAAACATCAAAACATAGATTTGTGATTATGGTTGAAAATGTTATTCATTCTATACGATTTAAAACAATGATCCTGTTAACAATTTCTGTAATAACCAAAAATGTAATTTTCTACAAAATGATATAAATATTCCATTCAAAATATTTTATAAAAAAAATTGTATAAAAGAAAATAGTGAATAATTTGTAAAATTTTATATAACGTTTTGGAATGTTTTTATAGAAAAAGTATTGTTAATAATTTTTTTATTAGGATTTGAGAAATAAAATCTTTTTTTATAAATACATTATTTTCAACCCCTTAGTACATATATTGATGAATATAGAGGGGATATGTGTATTGTAATTATATTAATTACGAAGAATTAAATTCATGAAATTCTTGATGGATGGATCATAATATTTCAACATATAAGGAACAAAAATAAACAACCAGAAAAACAATTAGATTATAAAATCTAACCTTACCGCATTGTAATATTTTTAATCGAAGGACCAATTAAAGTCCAAAGACAAGTGAAAAAATATAATATCAGAGAAATAAATATATTCATGATATAACATGTCAATAGTGTGTATATGGACCTCATAAAATAATATAGGTTCATAATATAACAATTTTATTGAAGAAGTAAAATTGAGAAGAATATCTCTTACCTTATTTATTGACTTCCTTCGTACAGGTTGAAACACCAACATCATTATTCTACCGCTTCTTTTCTCCACCAAGAAGAATTATTAAGAAGGATTTAGGACCAATCTAAGGCCAATTGAATATTAATAATCAATCCATGATGTTATTTGCACATGTATTGGCTGAACTAATGGGGTTTTTATGTGTGAACTAGAGTAGATATGGGTGATATTTTTTATGTCAGGTGAGAGTGAAACTTGTAATTTTTGAATAAAAAAAATTTCTAAACAAGTTTTTCACATGCTAAAAGTCTCCAAAATAGACCATTATCATTCCAAGAAGTGGTATGATCGTAATATTCCAATAAAATGGATTTTGGATATGTTTTGGATTATTTTGAACCAATATATTTTAATTCTAAGGAACATGTAAAACTTTTTTTACGCCTAACTAGGATAAATAATTTTATATGTTTTTACAATTAATTATTCCAAAAAATTGAGTTAACAATAATTTAAAAAATAAACATTTATAATATCAAACATGAAATCAATTTTTCCAAATTTATTTCATAAAATATAAAATTTTAACATAAAATTAATTTCGGAGTTGTGATGTGAAATCAATATTTTTAGGGAAAAGGATAAAAAGTATAACAAGAATTTATTTAAAAATTATATATAATAATTAATACAATTAATTAAATTGTATTAAAATATATTATTTAATTTTTGTTACCTATAAATATATGTTATAAAAAGAGAGTTTTTTAAATTCTATAAATGTGATGATAGATTCATAAAAAATACCAGTATTTTTAACTATTCATTCCTAAATTTACCTTTAAAAAAACTTCTAAAAAATTTACATTAAGATAATATAGAATTGATAACTTAAAAACTAAAGAATTATTATAAATTAAATTTTGAAATGTGTAAATAATTAATTTTAACATATGTTTGAAAAAGGGAAAACAAATTTTTAAAAGATATATAATTTGAAGCATAAAATAAAATATCTTGTTTATCTATATTTAAGAAAACAAAAAAAAATGGAATGCTAAAAATTTGATTAAATATATCATATATACATTTTTTTAAAATAACTAACCAAAAGTTATTGGTTAAACATTTAGAGGAAAACATTGTTTTGGTGTATAAAATAGATTTTCATTAAATGATTTCTTTTATTTTCAAATATTTTTCATTTTAATTTGTAATTAATTATTCCTTAAATATATAATGTAATATTCTTTTTTAAACTATATATATTCAACATTTATTTAATCCAATTTATACAAAACATTCCAATTACTATTTGAAAATTATCAAATTAAATTATAATATGTTAATAGTATGTCATGTTTCATTTAAGCATGATGTTGCCTATAAGAAAAGCTAAAATAAATGTTTCATGTATTACAAGATAAAATTTGTGATTCATGTAACCAAAAATACAAAACATATTAAATCAATATGAAAAACATATTTCTCAAATTCATCATGTTTTAAATTTTACCCCTTCCCCCAAAAATGAATTTATCCTTCACAGTTTTCTCTTTAATACCAACAAGTGACAATACTCTTACCTAATTACTTATTTAGGTTCACACAAAAATTCTTGAGCGAGTGGTTTATTTAAAAAATGATCAGGTGAGTGGCTTTGTCTCACAGAACTCTCTTTGTATGTCCCATGGTATCTGCTAATTGATCATCATATGAAATATTTTTCTCTAGTGGTATAACCTCTGATTTCAATACATATGATGGAAGATTTATATACTTACATTATAGAGATACATCTAACACATAATGATTCTGAGAGTGATTCGACAGATGTATAAATCTATAATATAAGATTCATATATGGCAATATTCTTAAGGGGGCCAATATACCTAGTGATTAGATTCATCTACGTTCATCCATAGAGAAATTAGTAGATACACATTCTACAAAACAATAAATTTTAGATCACATCAATGGTTATCCACAAAATATTTCCTTCAACTATTTCTATCAATAATGTGTTGCGGAATGGATTTGACATTTTATATAATTCTTCTTGTTTCATTTGGTCCCAATAGATTTATTTCTACATCTTTGTTCCATTACATTGTAGTTCTATAGTTATTTCAATAAATGTCTGTATAAGGAACGATTTAAATGATCAATAGAAATATATTTATGTATGAAAACAATAATAGTAGATGGGGTTGATCCCAAAAACAAATGAAGTCTATAGAATAATATCATCAAGTATCCTGTAGAGATTGTGTTTTTATCTCGAACTGACTATCATTCTAATGATGATATGATATTTTGTAACTCAATTTTTTATCAAGATCTTGTTGAATACATCATTAAATATTAAAGATAAACATTAGATCCTAAACCAATAAAATTGAAATTATAACTCCATGTAATCTTACGATTCCATATAATATATTCTGGAAAGAGATTCTATATTTAAATCATATTAGATATAAATTTTTTGTGTTAAAATTGTTAGGTGATCAATTATAACCCATATTTACATAAACATGAATGATAATATATACCCAAAAATTTAACCTTATCATTAATAATTTTACTTCAATGTGTTATGTAATTTTACCTAAAATAATTTTTTCAATAAAAAGTATACAAAACTATTGGATGTTATTATGATTAATTTCTCTTAATATATCCTTAATATTCATAAAACCTGATCTCATAAAACATCAAAGGGGTGTTGATGAGTTGTAACATGCGGTAATCCAAAAAATCATAAACCATTAATGGTATCCATTACATTTATGTTAATACTTCCTATAATCATATATGATTCAAAAATAAAATTCACTCCTTATTCCTTAAATAATATCTTATCATATACAAGAAAAAAATATCCTTATAAATCAGTACTTTATCTTTGTTATGATATAATATAATATCTGATATCAATATTCCATAATCAATGTCGATAGAGAAAAAAAGTCTCAAATTCACGTTTAATTTCAATAATGTATGAAAAATATGTTTTTCAGTAAGTCGACACATCTAATCTCAAACATGAAATTTCTTTTTAGGGTGTAGAGGATAAGAATTACATAATTATAATAATTAAACTCAACAATCATGATTTCATAGTCTTTCCCATTTTATATTATCTTCATAGGTTGTTTTGTCTTATCCTCCTTGAGAGACCATTAATTGGGGAATTCATTACACAATTCCCATTCGTCAGGGATTTGAGTCACAAGAGTGTGGGTAGTTCATTCTATGCATCTTCCACTCCATTTTCATCATTATATAAATCCTTACCATCTCATTAGAACTCAGTTTCCTATATACCATCCCATACATATATAAAACATTTACAATTTCCCTTAATAAAAATTACATTATGCTTCATTACTTATATTGAATATAAAATAAGTATCATCTTCTTCTACCAATGTTTTTTATATTATCTATAGAATTTTATTGTTCTATTTTTATCAAACCCATGAGAATTATATATAAATCCATATCAATTTTATCCTTTATATAAAATCTAAAAATATCCTCATTGCTAATGATGTATCTTCTGTCTAACACCATTTAGATATTATATGTTAATCCAATAAATATTTTACCAACCATAAATTATCGATGTATGATAATGTCAAATTTATACCTCTAATGTAATTTAAAACCAACCCTAGTGATACTAATAGTTTTATCATCCTCCTATTTTAGCTAATGCAACTCCTCTATAATAAAATGATGAATATTATGAAATTAATTAATGAAAAATAATTTTTTGAACTCATCATAATCCTTAGAATAATTTATATCTTGTTGCCTCATATTATTGATTACAGTCGACAATTGATCAAATTCACCATTCAAAGAGTAGAGAAAAAAAATAACATTATCAAACATTGATCATTAGTGTTTGGAAAATATATTTTTAGTGGTGATAATCCATTTCTCAGTATCTAGTGGATCATAAAAACCACTGAATTAACATGGACTTTGAATCATTATGAACTCCATAGAATATTGATTCATCCATTTCTCATTTAGAATTCACGTGTTATTCATATCATGATAATGTTTTATGGTTATAACAATTAGATTTATTATTCTAAATTCCATAATATTTTGTTTCTCGTGTGGAAAATTATAACATTTTTTGTCACATTCATCAATAATATGAATTATTTATGTTAAATAAAATTAATAAAACTAAATTCATTGTTTTTTCAACACTAATAACAGTGTTAAATAAAATAATAATTGAAAATAACTTATTAGAAGTATATATCATTAATAATTCATTATAATGTATGAATCCTTGGGATTTTTCTATGTCATTCATAGTCAACATCTATTTGACTCATTCATAATGGGTCATAAAGAGATTGTGAGTTTATATAGCATATCCTTCTAGGAGTTTATAACCATGTGTGTAAAAAGACACATTGTCCTACAATAGGGGATTATCGAGTGCTAATCAACATGGAATTTTTTTGTTATTACCACTAGGTATATAGGCTCAAGATCCACACAACCTTGTAATATCCATATAGGGATTTAATTTCTTGGAAAAAAATCATTTTTTCCTTTACCAAAATTCCAGTTTGTTTTCATGTACATTTTTACATCCATAAACTTATATTTAGACATGACCTCATGTCTCTCACTAATTTTTTCTCAACATTTTTCAAATATATAACAAAAACTATCCTCTAATACCAACAATAGAGAACCTGGATTATAAGACATAGATATTACATAATTTTTTATGAGTATTATATAAATTATTGACAAACACACCTGAGTATAGTAAAGGTATTGTGTAGTTTGAATCATAGACACACAAACAACAGGTCCATTAAGGGAGACACAACATCTGTATATATTTTTTATAACTATATCAATCATTAGAAATATCATTTATAATACATTTATCCACACCTAGGAAAATTAAAACATAAAAAATGGTGATATTATAACAATGTTATGTGTAAAAAAGGATATAAAAATATAACATGAGCTTATGAGTAAGAGGTCATGAGATTAACATATGAAAACCATTCCCTATATAACATAGTTCCTAAACATGAGTCATTTAATAATCCACAAAAATTCATAATATATGAATAATAATTTATTCAAATCATATTATCCATGAGATCATAACATTAAATAAGACATATATTTCTAGCATATATATAATCAAAGGAAATCATATGTGAGGGCCACAAACAATGAAATTGAAAACATTTTATTCTTGGGAAACCAACTATATTCCATCATGAGGATTAGGATGGACTCCCAAGAACCCTATTTTTAGTGTCATAAAACCTTCTATTTTGTCTATTTTTGACATTGGGTATCAAGCCATGTATCATCTTTCAGGACTGGGATGACCTCACATGTACCCTCTTTTAGTCTTGGGATAACCTCCTCTGTGCCCTCTTTTGTGCATAAGATAAGCCCCATGAACCCTTTTGGATTATATAACATGAATTATTACGCAATTAAATTGAGGTAGATATAGGCCCCTATAGTCTTGGTTATAATGTTCCCACCATCATTGTTTATAATGTAACCACCATCACATAATGAAAATTATACACGTGTGTTCCATAAGATCATAATACATCCATCCTTTATAGATAATTTAAAAAATGGGATTCATAAGTGTATATTCATATCACAGAATATGGAAAATAAATGGGTCTCATATAAATTTCATCATTTTGTCATAGTATTAGCCAAAAAAGAATTAGATGGTTTCAAAAGAGTTTTATCATAGTATTACATATCGAAAAATAAAATGATTTTAAAAATATTATCAACCTAATGAAAAACCATATATTGAAATACAAATAATGTGATTGTTTGATCATATCCATAATAAATCATAAGTAACATCAAAATATTTCCCTTATGTGGAAAATGATAGTGTAAAGTAACAAGAAACAATTCATGAGGAAAATAAAATTTCTTTTCAAATCACTTTACAAAACTATAAATTCAAAAAACGTTTGAAATGCATTTAGATAAAACTAATCATTGAAACCTATAATAAATATTTAGAACATTGAGCGTTCATGATATTTTAAAATACTATTTATACCGTACACATTAATGAAATTATATATTTTAAATTTTATGTAAAATGGAAACATACAATGTTAGAAAAAAATAAACAAATATTCCATTCACAACAGCTTATGAAGAGAAAAACATGGGCATTGATGTCATTAATAAATATTTTTGTGTATTTTATAATATTTTAAAAAAGAAATAAATGGTTTTTAATGAAAAATTATTTTTGACAAAAAAGTTCTACAAATGTTGATTTCTCTACGAAAAATATTTTGTTGTATTGGGTACATAAACAAATAATATGGGGGGAAAACATTTAATATAATCACATAGCCATGGTATAATAATATTGATGATGTTATTAAGGAATGGGTCATAAGATTAATTCCTATAATGAATAAACATAAACAACACTGTTAAATAATGAAATTGTAAAATAAAACATTTACCCCAATAAAATATTTTAAATAGTAGGCCCCAATAAAGAATAATATAAAATAAAAAAGTTTATAAAATATATGCTAAGTGATCAATGATATAAAATTTAATCGAAGATATATATATGTAACATCTAAGTTCCGGAAGCCACCTAAAGGTACCCTATACCCGGTTGGTGACATGGCCTCAAGCACATTTATCCTAATGCCAGAGGCTACCGACTAGATGCAAGGGCCTTGGGTGTGATGGTGGGGAAAATATGCCCTGATTGGAAGAGTAACACAACGAAAAAGAAATTGATAAAAATAAAGGATGTTGTAATAATATTAACAGCAAGAATCAATGGATGTTTGATGAAATAAATAGCTGGAGCATATATATAAAAATGATGCATGGTACATATGTCTATGAAAGTAGCCAACACATCACAATGCGGTAAAATAGCACTAAACCAATGTACTAATGAAAACAAGTAAACTCCTCAGCATCGCAAGCCTCATCTCGGTCCCATGCTCTCCAACTCCTCAACAATCAAGTACCTCAAGTAGAAGGGTTCTTTCCATTATCTATACCTGCAATAATATAATTTATTTGGACCAAATCCATGGCCCAAACAGGTCGTGACACAAAATCCCAAAAGGAATCTTCCACAAGATCTATTCCTAACAATTACTGAATATATAGAAGGTAATAAATAACAGGAATCAGTAAACAAGGAAGTAATCAAGAGAAACCAATCCATAGTTTCAATGCATTTGATTTCATTAATCAAGAAATAGCTAACCGAAGTAGGGAATCAAAAACAGGTAACCCTCTGGGAAGTACTCATAGCCCATCCCCTCTGGTTTTACCTATCAACACAAGAAAGCCGCTAAACACAAAGGGAAACCATCTAAAAATTACTCAAAGCCTATCCCCTATGGTCTTACCTAGAAACACAATAAATGAAGATAACACAACATGTAACCCTATGTTAATTACTCACAGTCGATCCCCTCTAATCCTACATAGAAACACAGCAAACCCTCTGGGCAGTACACTCAGTCTAACCCCTCTGGTTCATCTTTAGAATATACTCTCTGAGAAATAACTCGCCGTAAATTCATCCTATAGTCTCATTTCGGTAACTAAAGGTGATATAGGGAATCACTTATGTCACATTCCCCTATAGACCACATAGAGAAACAATAGAAACTCTGAGGAAGCTCTTAAATAAACCCCCCATGTGGTCTCGCATCGTAAGAAAAAACATACAATATGGTGAATCCCTTCTATCCATTCTCCATATTGCCGACTACACCTGTTTCTCAAGGTCCTGTCTACCTCAAGCAACCACAACACCGCGTCTCAGTGAAATTACAACACAAAAACTACTAGGTTAAACTATCTACAACATTAGAGCATGTCAATAAAACAGTCACATCATACTACAATACTATGCATGGAAATTAAACAACAGACTAACAGCCATCCTAACCCAAATAGTAAAAACATCGAACATGCATGGAAATCACTTTTTATGCATAGAAATTATCCCTATTCACATTCAATTATCCTCTACTCAATAATAAATGCATGGAAGGTAAACAACAGGGCTAAAACAGAAAACATGCAATACCTCGTTCAAGGGTATTGGACTAATTTTCCCATAAAACTCAATTACGTTCAACAGAAAAGCAAAATCCACCTACCCTCGTGTTGAGAGATCTCTATACGGGAACCTTAAGCCTTTAATCACATATGAATACCGTAGATCTAAAAAAACATTTAAAACTTTCATCTAGGGATAACATGAGAAAGAGATAGAATCCTGAAATGGAGCTCTATTAGAAGGAATATGATACTGAGGAGATTCTAATGCTATTGATGGTGGTGGAATTAGAGATCGTATGCTTGATTGGGGGATTAGAGGAAGATCGTAGTTTACAGGAGCTATTAGACGAACTAGGTCGAGAAAAACTCCATTATGGCGATTAGACATGACCCTGGTATGTTTAATGAATAAAATAAAATACAGGGCCTGTACTTTGGAAGTACACGACGTGTACTTTCCGTTTCCATACCCCACATAAGGTCACCTTCATGTGACCCCCACATGGTTGTGTGTGCGGCCATTACACGGCTAGCACACACCATCATGCGGAAACCGAGTACATGAACTATATTCATAAAGTACATGGCATGTACTTCAAAATTCTTCCGAGATTCATTATTTTCTAAAAAAAGACCAAAAAAGGAAAACATACCTTAAAAGAAGATACGAGTTCATAAAAACTTCCGACATTAAAGAAATTCATCCCCAAATTTCGTTAGCAAGCCGACGTAGAAGAAGAAACCTCGGATAGCTCCATCCACTACGATCACACGTCTTCCTCCCTCACCCAAGTCTCATACTATAATCACTCGTGCTTTCATTTCCCTCTAACTAGATGAACAAACCAACCACAGAGAACCTTTGTAAATCGATTGAAAATCCGGATAGGATGATCCTCAAAATATGCATCCTCTTCAACTTAACCTCCTCAGGTTGGCAGACATGAGATGGGTATAAGATGTAACGTCAAAGATAAGAAACATGGAAGATGTCATGAATATCCCAATACCTTTGGGGTAACTACAGCCGTTAGGCAACCAGCCCAACTCTCTCCAACACCTCAAACGGCCTGACATACCTCGGTGAATTCTTACACTATCTCCTTATTCCTATGTGTCCCAACCTCAGCGTGGAAAGTAAGAAAACTTGATCCCCAACCATTAACTCTATACTTAATCTCCACTAATCAGCATAAGAATTATATCGAGATTGTGCAGTAGTCATCATCTTCCAAATCAATTGAATCTGCTCTGTGGTCTCCTGAACATGACGAGGTCCCAGCATAGCTGCCTCTCTTTCCTCCAGCCAACATAAAGGTGATCAGCATAGCCTACCATACAAGGCTCATAAAGTTCCATTTAAAAAGTATCTAGAAAACTATTATTATATGTATACTCCAAAATAGGTATATGATTCTCCCAAAAATCTCCAAAATACAGGATGCATGAACGAAGTATATCTTCAAGAACCAGAATCATACACTCGGACTAGCCTTCTATCTTGGTATGGAATGATGTACTCAAAAGAAATTGTGTACCCAAAGATTTCTGAAGCCCCTACCAGACCCGAGAAGTAAAAACGAAATACCTATCTAAAATGATGGATTGTGTAACCCCATGTAGATATACAATCTCTCAGATGTACAACCATCCCAACACTTCTACACTGAAGGTCGCCTTCATTGAAAAGAAATGAGCATCCTTAGTGAGTCCGTCAATGACAACCCAAACTACATCATTCCTTAGAGGTGGCCTCGATAAACTAGAAACAAAATCCATCACGACATCAACCCATTTTTACATGGGAATGGTTAACTACATCGAATTCATGGCTAGTTGTTGATGCTCTTTCTTCACATGATGACAAGTGAAACAAATCATAACTATACCAGAAAGATCACTCTTCATAACTAGACACCAATATCGATCATGTAGATCATGATACAACATGGTGACACCAGGACGAACTTACCAAACATAGGAATGAAAGTCCCACATCATCTCCTTGTGTATGTCTTCTAGAACCCATACACGCCCCTTGAAATGCATGATCTCTTCCTCAGTTATGGTCCATCCAAAAATAGGGTGCTCTCATGACACGCTTTCCCATTGGACTAGGTCTTTAGAATCTAATAGATTCCTCTTTAGAACATGATCAAGAAGAGTAGAGGTAACAACCATAGAAGATAGAAACATATGCCTCTCTCTTTCATGCACCACCAAATGCATCTCGGAGAACAAGGCCATATGCTACCACTCACTACTGGCCTCTTGAACTGCTTGTATCTGAGTCCTCCTACTCAGTGCATCAGCCACTGCATTGCATTTATTTTGGGTATAGGCATTGTCAATGTCAAAAGACTGATGTTACTCCACCCACCTTCACTATATCAAAATCGAGTCACGGTGAGTGAAGATATACTTGAGAGTCTAGTGGTTTGTGAAAACCAAAAAATTCTCTAAAAAAAGATAATTTCCCCAAAAGAACAGGGCATGAACAATAATAGCCATCTTGAGATCATGTGTCAGGTAATTCCTCTCATTAGCCTCAACTGCTGAGACCCATACACAATGATCCTTTCTTCTTGAATACACACTGCTCCATTCTAAATACATGATGAATCACAATACATGGTATAGATTTTTCCCACCTATAGAAAAACTCGTATCAGTGCTGATGGCAACCTCACCATCAGCCCATGAAATGATGACTCATAAGAAACATACCACAAGAGCCATGTACCATTCTTAGTGAAAACCTTCAGTGGTTCTGCTAATTGTGGAATGTTCTGTATGAAATTTTTGTAGTATCCATCCATCCCTAGAAAACTTCATACCTCAAAGACATTCTGTGCATACTCTTAGGAAACTACTCCTCTAACTTTCTCTGGATCTACTGATACTCCTGTATCTAAGATAAAATGACCCAAGAAGTGAATCTAGTCCATCCAAAAGTGGAATTTTGAGATCATTGCATATAACTGATACTCTCTCAATGTACTCAAAATGATCTCATGATGGGTGGCATGGTTGTGTGAAGTTTGATATTACACCAAGATATCATCCAAAAAGACCACCACGAAAGAATCCAAGTATGGATGGAACACATGATCGATCAGTGCCATGAAAACTGCAGGCACGTTTGTGAGAATGAACAACATAACCACATACACATATAGACTAAGTGAACTATATTCCTTTTCGCAAACAGGAAATGTGAACCACATGTAGAAATAATGGGTCAAATGAAACCCTTTTCCTACAACTCCTCCTCCTACTTCTTGATCTCTTGTAACTCTGGTGTAGCCATCCTCTAAGGAGAAATGGACACTATTGTTAATCCTGGCATGATCTCAATAGAAAAGTCTACCTCTCGCTTTGGAGGCCAACTAAAGAATTCATCTGGAAAGACATCCCTAAAAACGATCCACCACTAGTGGAAAGTCCATCTAAGAAGTCCCCTGGTCATCCATATATTGACTTGCAATCTGGGTTGTTACTCCTCCCAACCCATGGTGATCAGGTCTGGATCTGCTCGCCTGGATGTCCCATTTTCCCTTACAATGAAACTATTGTCACACTAGTGATGTGCATCTCACCCTACGGCGATAGCAATAGATGACTTCCTGGAAGGGAACCAACCAGTCCATTCTAAGAATGACATCATAGCCTATCATCTCTAGGACATAGAGGTCCCATAAGAACTAACACCCTCCAACCTCTAGAGGGCACTCTATAATCTGATGCACTATAGCCATTCTAGTCCCAAATGGATTGTGTAGTGTCAAGATAGCAGCTGAAGAAAAGATATAGAGCCCACATCTCTACACAAAAGCAACATATATAAAGCTAGGGGAAGCCCCTATATCGAAAAGAGAGGATGCTAAAACCGATGAAACTAATATCGTACATTAAACTGTAGAAGGTCCGAGATCCCGCTTCTGGTGGGTTTGCTCCACTGCAAAAGTCAGGCCTATACCACGGCCGGGTGACCCTGGCTGACCACTCTAGGCTGTTCAACCCTAATGTTGCCGAAAACCGGGTGACGGGAAAATATGGCCACAACATCTACCTCGACCTGAATAGCCGGAAGAACTCTAGTTCCCAGACGGATGAAAAACAAGTGGAGTTGTTCCTTAACGTGATGTCATAGAAGAACCCCTATCACCACCTTCTGGTGAGAAAATCTTATAGAAGCGATGAACTTGATCTGTCTTGCCGCAAGATCTGTAGTCCACCAGGTCTCTCGGGAAATGTGTCCTCATATTCCTGTTCTTTCCATATTGATAGAACACCACCTAGCTACCATAATATATCTCTCTCCACCTTATATCTCCATGCGAAGGCTCCTGGCGGCACTTCCTGTAGTCAGTAAGAGGGATACTAACTATGGATGTCATGCCACCTTAGATCAAAACTCCAGAATCTCTCTAATTTTTCTCCATGATCAGTGCCAGTTTGACAATAGAAGTGATATAATTCAACCTGATGATGTTCACCAGCGATCAGATGTTGTTCCTTAGACCATCCTCTAACTTCCTTGCTAGGAGTAACTCTTCACCTCCTGAAATATGCGTGATGTACTACAACTCGGTGAAGCGAGAGGAATACTGCATAAATGAAAGTGTAAAATGCTCTAAACTCATAAAATATCGGGCTCGATCATCCCTCCATGTCTCCGAATAGAAGTAGTCGTAGAGGGCACGCTGATACTCATCCTATGCCATGACCTGCTAACGTCCCATCTTTAAGACCATATTCCACCATATCTTGGCAGAATCCTAAAGCATGTACGTAGCGAGCTTTAACCTCCTCTCTAGAGGCATCGCAAGATGGTTGAATATATAAAGCATGGATTCATGCCATGACTATGTAGCTAGAGGTGCTTCTTCCCTGGTGAATGTGGGGAAATGCTGCTACTGAAAGACCCACATCAACTCAGCCCTAGAAGGGGAGGATGCGGTACCCCAGAGAAGGTCTGCATGAACCTCATAAAGCCTTACCTGAACTATGCATTATCACCTGCGTCTGGTATAATGGCTGGTGCCAAGACGAGCTCATCTGGTGGATCAGATGGAAGTACTTGATCATTAACGTCCGGTGTCTGATCATCACAATCCAACTGGCATACAACTGGAGGAAATCTTGGTGGCATGACATTTCAAGGTCAAGATCACACCTTAGATCAAGATCATCATGGACTAAAAACTGGAAGCATGTGATAGGAATAGGATAAAGAAAACATTGATGTTTTAAAAAACAAGACTACAAGACATGTATAATTACTACATGGTGTGTCCCTTAATCCTTTCACATGGGAAAGTACTTTTTCCAGAACTAGTCATGTTACTTCCCAAATACATGGAATGGTGTCCTTACACACGATGTGCACTTGAATTTTCTCCCCCTTTTCGAATCCTTATATACAGCTAACCCACACGGTTCTCCTTAGAACAGGATTTCATGGCATGTTTGTGCCACACACATTGCGTACTATATGAGCTTCACCGAAATGTGTGGTTTGTGACACATCTGTATATTCCGCAAACACTACACAGCGTCTTCCATATAGACATGACGTGTACTAGGAAAGATAGAATTGTCATGTGTTGTTGGTTACACTGCCAGATTCCATGATTACACTACACGTCATGTTCCAGACAAACAAAATGTGTACAAGAAAAGATTGCATCGACCTATGTTGTTAGATACATGGCTGGATTCCAAGATTACACTACAAAACATGTTTAGAAATGACACGATGTGTATAGCATAATATTTCTCTGTCTGTGTTGTTAGTCACACGGGAGAACCCATGGTGTAGACTACACGACATGTACAACCAGTACACGACATGTCCCCACAAAAAAATCACCATATTGTGGCTTTTCCCACACGGCATATGACATAATTAGAGATTACAAGACATTTACATAAGGTACATGACTGCTAAATAAGAAAAACAGTTTCTTCCCAAATAGAAGAAGACATGGCATGTGGTCAAAACAACACAACTTTTTTTCTAGGTTTTTCCAAACATTAAGCCTCAGAAACTACTTTAGATCCCCGAAAAACACTGATAGAGTCCATTATGTTCAAAATTATTATATATGAGGGCCCAAACACCCCGTAAATCAAATCATGGAATCTTATACATGTTATAACAATGATACGAGGGAAATGATCCACCAAATTTTGTTCCATGAAGTCCCATCACACCTCAAGAAACTATGTTTGGTGTTAATTAAAAAAACCATACAAATACAATACCCTATCCATCAGAAAGTATTTTTATCAAGGGATATATCACAATAACATTTATATCTAGAAATAAACCTATCACAACAACATGCAATCACTAATGCACCCTATATGGCATGGAAAGAATGAATGAAATGTGATCCCTAGAAAGTGACTATATAATGCATGAGATAGAATAACCACATCTAATCCGGTTGTAATAGATATATAACATCAATGACATCAATAATAATAACCCAATACATGTTAGTCCCCCAATGGTGAAAATCAAATTAACTGTAAAAACGCAAAACCAGAAAAAATTTCAATATGAAGTAAATTGGCTTTTCCATGTACATGAGATAGATACTCCCAAGAAATAATTATTATCTAGTACCTATTCCATCCTATCCCAAACTAAGTCTTAAAATAGTATGTCTAAAAAATAAACTCCTCTGATACCACATTATAATGTCCTGATTCCGGATTCCACCCAAAGGTGCCCCGTACCCTGTTGGTAACATGAACACAAGTGAATTTCCCCTAATGCCAGAGGCTACCAACTAATATCAATAGCCTTAGATGTTATGGTGGGGAAACAATTCCCTCATTGGGAGAGTAACATAGAATAAGAGAAATAGATAAAAATAATGGAATCAATAATAATATCAAAGAAACTAGAAACAACGGATGTCTAAAGAATTAAATAGCTAGATCATATATATATATAAATGAATCATAGTACATATTTCTAGGAAAGAATCTACCACATCATAATTCTAGAATACATTACTAAAAAAAGTTCAAATGAAAACAAGTAAAATCATCAGCATCTCAAGCCTCACCTTGGTCTCATGCTCTCCATCTCCTCAACAATCAAGTACTTGAAGTAGAAGGGTGGTTTCCCTTATCTATACCTATATAAATATAATCTGTTTGGGCCCCAAAGCATAACCCAAATAGGGTATGATAGTAAATAATAGCAGAAAACCACCACACGATTAGTACATTACAGTCAGCGAATATATGGGAGGTAATAAATAATAGGAAGCAATAAACAAGTAAGTACTCAATAGTAACCAATCCATTGTTTCAATGCATTAAGGTTTATAAATCAAGAAACAGTTAAAAAAGTAGGTAAACACAAACCGATAACACTTGGGGAAGTAATCACATCGTATCCCCTCTTGTCCTACCCGGAAAGACAAGAAAGAATCTAAACACAAAAGGTAACCCTTTGGGAATTACTCACAACATATCCCCTCTAGTCCAACCTAGCAACACAAGGAAAGAAGATAACACAATAGGTAACCCTCAAGGATTTACTCACAACCTATACCTTCTAGTCCTACCTAACAACACAAGAAACAATCTGGGCATTACACTCAGTCGAACCCCTCTAGTTCATTTTTTTAATAGACTCTCTGAGGAAGCCATCGCTGCCAAATCCTCTTATCATCTCGTATCGGAATCTAATGGTGCTCTGGGGAAGTACATATGTCACATTCGACCTATGGACCGCGTCGAGGAACTATAGAAACTCTAAGGAAAAAATTACTTCAATTCCCCATGTGGTCTCACATCGCAAGAAAAAACAGACACTCTGGAGAATCCCTTCCGTCCATTCTCTCTATGATTCACTATACCAGGTTCTCACAACCATATGTATGTCAGGTAATCATAGAATCATGTATTATCCAAATTATTCCTCAAGAATTATTTGGATAAATAGTCAAGAACATAACAACATGTAATAACAATAGTAACATCATCCTACAATACTAGGCATGGAATGTAAATAGTAACCTAACATGCAAACTAGACCAAATGGTTAAAATAAGTAACATGCATTGAAAATGCTTCAAAATAATATAAATTCACCCTATTCCCCTTAAATTATCCTCTCCTCGAGCATACAATCATAGAAGGTAAACATCTTGGATATAACGGTAAACACGCAATACCCCGATCAAGGGTATTGGACAAATTTGAACATATAACTCAACAACTTTCAACAGAAAGGAAAAAACCACCTACCTCGGTAATGGGAGATGTCTATACGTGAAATTCATGCCTCAAAATGCCAAATAACATAATAGATCTATAAAAAAATCTTAAAGTTTCAACCAAGGATAACTTTAGAAAGAGAAAGAATAATGAATTAATGTCCCAGAAAAAGAAACAGTTTAACGAGGTGATTCAAATGTAATATACGGTAGTCAAATTAGAGATCGTATGCTCGGTCGAGGGATTGGAGGAAGATCGTAGTCATACATGAGATCTCTGATGTACTAGGTCGAGAAGAAGTACTTTCTGGAAATTAGATGCGACCCTACTATGTTTAATGAAAAAAAGGAAATACACCGCGTGTACTTTGGAAGTACGCAGCTTTTACTAATTTTTTACATACCATGCATTAGGCAGTCGCGAGGTCACCCCCACATGGCCATGTGTGTGGCCATTACAGAACCATCACCTGGCTTCATGCGGCACCCGAGTACACAACATGCACTCAAAAAGTACAAAACTTGTAATTAATAAATTTATAGAAATTCCTCTTTTTCTAAAAAACAACCAGAAAAGGAAAACAAACATGAAAAAAATATCTAGGTCATTACAATATACACCTCCTAGAATAATATTGATGCATAATATACCATATGACTCAAATAATAATCATTGTGTCAAAATTTTATTACCTTAAGTCTCAAAATCTTGCATACACATTCAAACCTCATTGTATTAATAAAAATTCATTTTACTGGCACTAAAAGGATTCTTGGTATTGGTGTCTGACAAAAGTAAGTCTAATTGGACGATATCAAGGAAAAAAGGAAGATATTTTACATGAACTTGGCTGAGGTGGTGGCCATTTTTAGAGAGGTGATTCGAACACTTTTAATTATAGTAATGAAAATGAGTGAAAAATATTTTCAAAAGATAAGAGGATAAAAATTTGGAATTATCAATACTATAAGATTTAAAGTGAAAATAATTCCATAAAATGGTTGTTTTATATGTTTTGGATTAATTTTTTCTCCTATATTTTAGTTTAAC
Source organism: Viscum album (assembly GCA_963277665.1). NCBI lineage: Eukaryota > Viridiplantae > Streptophyta > Magnoliopsida > Santalales > Viscaceae > Viscum > Viscum album. The sequence goes on from OY728137.1 coordinate 1,381,201,823, forward strand.
ACCATTGTAATCCAATTTCTACATTAAACAGAATTTTTTTTTGAATTTTTACAAAAAATTATTTTCAAAAATGAAGTTGATCATATTATATAATAAAAATTATTCTGATTCAAAATATGTATACCATTTTTTTTAAAATTCCATTAATTCAAATGGTGAAATGTAATTAAAAATTAACCCTATAGATGGGATGAGAAAGTAGGTATTAAATGAATTTTCGTAAAAGATTACTATGGGTTTTAATCAAAAAATAAATATTAATTTTATTCTAATTACAGAAATTTTATTAATATAATAATTATTCAAATATTTTTAACTCTATGAACATATTAAAAAATTATATGTTTTTAATTCATTATAATAAATGATAATTCGTAACAAAACTAGTATTTATCACTTTTGACCAATACATTTTTCTTCTTCTAAAATTATAAATAATTCACCCTATGGTAAATTTGATATTTTTTGTATAAAAAATGATGTTATTTTTTAAAAATAACCATTATAAAATTGTTAAAAGGAAATTTTAAATTATGTGCAAAAAATTCAAGAAAACTACTATACCAAAATACTATTTTAAATGTAAAATTGGATATAATTTTATCTCATATATAGATGATGGAGAAAATTAATGTTAAAAAGTTTATTGAATATATAATATTTTTATTTCATTAAAATAATTCAATAATATGGATTTTTAATATATTTGGTTAACACACTTTTGTGTGTATAAAAATAGATTTACAAACTATGACTTCTATTATTTTCGAATAGTTTCTTATTTTGACTTCTTATGAATTGGACACAAAAGGATATATTTTATTTTAATGTTTAAAAAATATATTTTATAATATATTTCATCCTATTTAGTCCCACCATTCAAACAAATATTTTATAACTAAAATATTGTGTAATAATATATTAATATAATGTCATGTATCATTTAAACAAGATGATCCATATAATAGAAGTTCAAAATCATGTGTTTTATAAAGAGAGATAAATGTTTTGTTGTGTGGATCAATAAATAACAATAATTTTAACTTTATCTTAAAAATTTCCATAATATCTCAAGGAATTTCATATTTTTGTATTATTATTTTATCGTGGTGAGTTTCTTGGAGATGAAAATGGTAAAATCATATCGATTATTAAAAAATTGTTTATTATATAGATAATCTCATTTAAAAACATGATATAAAGACATTATAAAAGTGTTTTATTATAGGGATTTATGGGGAATATGATGATGTGATATTTTTTTAATATGGGGGTTTTCATATAGATAAGATGATCTAATATTCGATTATGTAAAGGCATGATAACCATTCAATCCATGGAAAAACACAAATTAGTTTGATGAGAGAGGAAACACAGAAAGTGATCATTTAGAATATTGAGGTTCTTGAGGTGGTTCTTTGGGAAACCTGTCATTGGTTAGAGGGTTTCGAAGAATATGGGGAATTCATTGGGAATATTTTAAATAAAAAAATTTAGGGTTTACTCATATCAACTCCTTATAAGTAATGATAAATTTTGGACTATATTTTTCATGTTTACTAGAATAAAATATTAAATTTTCATTAAAATCTGTTAAATGGTAGTGTTTATTTTTCTCTTATTCTTCCAATTAATTAATAATTGTGTTGTTTAATTTGTTATGTTATAGAAGATAATTCCACTGGATGATGTGATAATACAAGGTGTTTTATAACACTATTGAATGAAATATTATAATAACATAAAAAATTATTATTCTTAGTTTAATAATAATAATATTCATATTTATATGAAATATTCAAAATAGAACAGTACAGAAATGTGGTTGTGTATCATCATTATTCCATGATTATAATATAATATGAGTAATAAATTCATGAGTAATATTTCATAATTATTTTGTATTTTATTGATTTTTATTATAATAATGTATAATATTGTTACAAAAACTAATTTAAAATAATTATAGTTTATTGTCTGAAATAAAAAAACATTTTACCAATATATTGGGACTAAAACTAATGGAAGATTGAATAATCATTAAAAAATATTAATAGATTTTCTTTAAATTAAAGTTTTTACTGATAATATGATTATTTTTTAAATAAGTTAAGGAGTTAAAATTATTGAACTTTATACATAAAATAATTAAAGACTAGAATTATTAATTTGACATAATTTTTTTGGTATCAATGTATGTCGTTGGATTATGGTACAATTTACTATGGATGTTATAAAATAAAATTGGATAATAATAATTAACTACGTAACATTATTTATATATATATATATGAAATATATATAATATTAAATATTGCAAAAAAATTGGAAATTGTATTTCATTTAGATTAATGATACATATTTGCATTCCATATATCATTAAAATTTATGTCATTTGTGACTACGGCATACATAAATCATGTGTTGAATAATAGTGATAGTTCATAAAAATTATAAAATATTTGATGTTATTAATAATAAAAGATTATTCTAAAAATGAGTGATAATATTTTTTATTATTTAAAAATATTAAACTGGGGATATACATTCTTAATAATTTCTACAGTATTTTTTGAAATAAATTAGCATAAAAATATGAAATTTATAAATTAAATTCATTATCTAAAATATTATGATGATATTTAACATTACGTAAATTTATATTGATATATAAAAATGATTTAATCAATGATATTTGAATTATAATGATGTGGTGATTACAGATCTCATTAAATGATATTATATTGTTTTCAGATTTTGATAATATTCAGATATGAAAATGCTTCGGTAGAAATAAAATAATATTTTGGATAATTACATGTAATGCTAATTTTATATTCTATATAAATCATTGTTGAGAGGTTGTTATTTCCTTATAGTATACTTCTCCCTTGATCATTAATGATGTCTGGTAAAGGGTGGATATCAATGGAGGTGGTGGACGAAAATGATTATTTTTACACTATCACATTGACATGGTATAGAGTGAGATGATGAAATTGGCCATTCTCACATAGTAAATTGGAATATAGGTTGAGAAGATGTACTATGGTGACTCTGTAATTATATTAATGAGATGAGTGATGCTTCAATAAATTTGTAATACTCTTTACCTCATACATCTCTTGGATCATTTTTTATTGGTATGCATTGTTTAATTAATCCATTTCCACTTATGTCACTAGTTTTTAGTTAGACCTAATATTATAAAAGAACAGTGTTATAAGACATGGGTAGTGGAATTCAAATAGTATCTAGTTGTTGTTTTTTTGTTCAATTATTCAATGATGAAAGTATCGAATGATGTTACATGGTGATATTATTTTGGAGATGCTACTTGTATATCTCAATTACCAACTATATAAAGGGCATATGAATTTTAATATCACTCGTGTAATATGAATAGATGGCTAACAGGTCAATAATATGATATCCTCAAAAATGAGGGGGATATAAGATAGTGATTTGAGATCATGTTGGATCTCTAGAGATATATTGTTAACAATACCTATTTCTTATTCAATGATTATAAATTATGAGTGTATATATAATTATATATTATATTTTCTATTAATTGGGAATGAATATAGTGATCAATTGTTATTGTGAAAATATTATTTCATAAATAATATTATTATATAACATATTTATTTATTTGGATGTATTTTAATCAATGTTTTTTATTTATTATTTAAATTAACATTAGTTGTTATTGGGGTTATATCATTACATGGGATTACTACATTATGTATTATTTCTTACCCATACCTATAAAATTGTTCATTTTTACTCATGTTTCAAAGAAAATATTCAGATAATGCAAACTGATGACATTTAAAAAAAGATATTGACCATATATAAATCAATGATGAAATGGATTTTTATTTTAAAAAATTATATTTTGTCTCTATGTGTCAAGGGCTACATCTATTTGGGGGTGTTTAACAAGTATATTGTTATTCAATTAAAAATTATTAATTACATTTTATAAATTCATTCAATATTCATATGTGTTATGTTTTATGTTTTTTAATATTTTTAATTGTGGAAGTCATATTTCATGATTGTTAGTTATATGTTTTATAAAAATTTAATACCTCCTATTATTTGAGTGAATATCTGAAAAAATTGTAACTATACTATAGATAATTTTAGGTTGGTCTAGGGACTTTACATATTGGTATTCCAAGACATGGTATATTGGTATTATAAAATTATGGTGTATATTGGAGTTAGGCACAAGTAATGCATTTTTTGGATATCATAGAAAAAATTGTACTTAAGGATTGTAGTTAATTGTGTTTTAAAAATAGGATTTCTCAACGATTATTGGAATATGAAATAATTCTAAAAAAATCCATATTTTATGGATAATAACTAAGAAACGATGATATATTGGAAAAAATGTAAAATAAATCATTTATATTTTGGTAATGTTTCCTTAATTATGTGTTTACATGGAATTATTTATATTAAAATATGTTTATGTAAACTAGAATGATGAAATATATTTTTAAAATCTATACTATTTTCATTGATATCTAGATTGATATGATTTCATTGAGGTAATAAACAAGGCATATTGTGAATATGATATTGATTTATGTTATTGTTATATTTATGGAGAGCTAACATAATGAAATGGTTGATGGAATATTATATAATGGATCAAGATAGAGGTTCCCAGAATACCCATAATGAAAATGATATTATCATTTCTATATAGTGGTACCAATTTATCTATGAAGAATATATTAATATATATCTTCTAAATTTCGATATTATTTATCTATATTAGATGATTATAATATATAATTCATTTAAATGTCTTATTTAAAAATTATATGCAATTTATAATGAACTAGAGTCTTAGTACATTAAGGTTTTCATCGAGTACAGTTCTACAGGTTGACAATTAAAACATGATGAATAATTTGTTTTCATAATGGAATAGTGGAATTATGGTGGAATATTCTATGAATATATAATAGTGATAAAAACTAAAATATATATGGATTAATTTATTTGATATATATTTACACTTGTGAGAATATTTTTCAAAATAAATTTACTTGATGCTAGTAAACATGAAAATGTATTTACATTGGGAAGCACACTAAACTTATATTATTAATTTTCTAAAAATGGGGATATGATGTGCTATATGTTGTGATACTTATAGTCTAATATAAGACAATCCATTTACATGGAATTACAATATTTATTGTAATGTGTTTTGATTAATAGGTAAATAATTATAAAAAATATGACTAATTAGCCTTCTGATAGTCTTTTGCACAATAATTGTTCCTCATCTTGTATCATTTTAAAGTAATGATTTTGGTGTTTGTAGTCATTGATTCATATACTAGTCAATAAACTTTATACATGTTGTTATTGGTATGAGATAAACTTGTTACCATTTCAAATAAGAATAGATAGTGGAAATGTTCACATAGAAGACCTTATTGATAATATATTTTATAATACAATGATGTTGAATATAGTGAATATTTTCATTGTTTTAAATGAAATATTTAATGTCCAATATAAGTGTTAATTATTGTTTTATAGATTTAGAATATATTAAATTGAGGTCAAATAATTTTCATCTAATCATAGTATAATATTATAGTGGAAATTCATTAATTGGTGTTCCACATTAACTGAATGATGGTAATTTTTTTATAATTATATCAACTTTTTGGTTGATAAATATGATAAAAATTTGGGAAATTTTCATTTATTATGTAATGAAAATGAGTTTAATTATTTACAGTTTTCATCATGTTTTGGTATTTATCGCACGAGAGGTAAAAATCCTTTTGTTACAGAGATACACTATAAATATGGGAAATGAACCATGGTTAAAATTTTAGTTCAAGTACACGTGCCTTCTGATTTCTATGATAAACTATGTAATGTGTGGTTCATTATGTCATTTAATGTGTATGTTTAAATATAGATTATGAGACTCCAATATTTCATTATTAGTCTTTTGCATTATGAATTGAGATATTCCAGAACATTTTCTTCCATGAATGTTTGAAATATAGAGTGTTATGTATACCACTATATCAAACCCATTTAATTGGTTCCATTAGACTGTAATGTGTTATATTTTAATTCATTAATGGTATATCCTTTAAATATTTTTTTAATATAGTGGATGAGAGTTTTATGTGATTGAATACGAGTATGAGAATATATGATTTACCAATTGTTTATATCTCGTATAATTGTAAATAATGAATGAATTACAATATTAGATTAATGAATTGTGTTTTTTTTAATAATTTTTATCTTGAGAGAGTTTTCATGGATGAGTTATTGGATATATAATGAGCATATTCTAATAATTTGGTGATCTATTGGGAAATTTTTAAGTAGGAGAATTATTATTCCATGATAAATATTTTCAAAAAAATCACAATTTTTTTCTTCATGGTGGAATATTTTTTTATTTACTCAAAAAATAAGATGAAGAAATTATCAAACTATAGAATAAAATTTTTAAAATGAATTTTACTTTTTTTGGTTAATTTTTTATTGTTTTGTTATGAAAATTTTACATTGTTGGTTATGATATTTTATGATGTGTAAACATTTTAATATTTACTTTTGGTTCACTATTTTATATAATATGTTCTATAATGATTTTATTCATGATGTAATTATGAATGGTTAAATATGTGGATTTATGATGTTGATTGTTATTAGATTATGGTATATTATATATACTTATATATTTCTTATAGGAGGTCATACAAGATAAAAAAACATTAAATATTTCAATTAATAATCATTTACATTCATGAATTGTTTCTAAAAACATGATGTATCATTTCTAGTAAATATTAGAATGTTGAGTCATTTATAAGATGAGTAATTGTGTTGATGTTTTATTTTTGTAAATATATTTTTGGATGTTTATATTGAAACTAGGGAATGTTTTTTTTATGTTATAGTAATCTACATTTTTGGTTATCATTTACCATCTAATGGATGATATAAAAATAATCATTTCATTCCCTCTAATAAAAAAATACTTGATGGTATAGATAAATTTACCAGGGTGTCTGTGGATTATTTTCTACTAGAGCATGAAAATTTTTAATGGTTTGGAGAATCTATGATTATACATTTTCTTTGGCTAATTTCTATTTACGTATATTTAATTTTGAAAACATTTTAATTTCATTGTAACTATATAAAATAATTTAAATTAAATTTCTCTTTAGAAGTCATTCATTTAAACACCACTAGATATATTGATGTGAATCATTGGTAATGATTTGTTTAGAAAACGCTAACATTTCATCATTAAATGTTTTCTAAATGATAAAGAAGAATTTATTATTGATTCAATTATAGATTGCATCCTTTAGGGTAATATAATAATAATTATTGTGAAATAGTTATTTATTTGTTGTAATGATCGAAATTCAATTAAAATTAATAAAATATATTATAAAAATAATTTAACATCAAATTATTTATCAAAATATATTATAAAAGGATTTGATGAGGATGAAAGGGTTAAAAAAATTTCAACAAGGAGGTTCCCACTAGAGATTGATGATTTCCTAGAGAACGTGATCACAATAGTGATATGGTACGATTCTATGATATGATGTGTCCCAGTTCATTATGTAAAGGTTTTATTTTCCATGTTCTTATCACATTCATTATTGATTGAATTATTTCATTAAGTTCATATTTTCATAAATCAAACATTGAGTATCTAAATGAGTTTTAAATAACATCAAAATGATTGATAAATGTAGTATGTTTGTAGAGGGAGGTTTTACTACTGAAAATGAATCTCTTATATTTTATTTTTTATGGATACAATTTGGGAAAAATGATTTATATTTCATGATTTTATTCATTAATGTTATTCCAACAACATTATTCATGTAAATTTTGGATTCCTACTATTAATGGTATTTTTTATTGATGCTCAAACATCAAATTCAAAAAATTTCAAAAATAATTGAATATATGGGTAATATTATAGAAAATAATATAATCTATAAAGACAACATAGTAATAAATAAAAATAAACTAATAATAAGAAGAAAAAACAAACCAATAAAAATATATAGAAAAGAATACGTTTTTATTCAAATTCCTTATAACTATTCATGGATTAATTGTTCAATTTATGGGAAAAAGTAATTTTCCCAAAATCTAATAAACATATTTGTTATAATATAAATATATTAAATTTATTGTGGAATATCAGTCATTATAAATTCATTGTAAGTGGTAGTATGAAATAATAGTGTTGACCCGTTTATAAATAGTTTTGAATTAGTGGAAATGAAATGGTTTTTCTTCTGTATTTCATTTCTTTGATGTGAGGAAGGCCATACAACTCTACTTATAATGAGTTTTGTGTCTTGATTCAATGCATCTAGATGAATATAATCATATTCAATCCCTTAAATTAGACAATATGTTTCTGGTGGGTAAAATGACATCTACCATAAATATTTGAATGATAATAAATTTCCAATTCATATAAATATTTTTGGATAGTAATGATGATTAATCATGTATCATAAAATAATTTTATGAAACTCCAGAAATAATTCTGTGGTTTTAATAAAAACCTATGACTAGACAGATCATTTTGGGGCTTGTAGGAAGATGTGGGTAATATATTTATTTTGTTAAAAACTATACTGTATTCATAACAAATCCCAAATACAAATTATTCAATTTTTTGTTCCTTTGTGGATAGTTTGGTAGAATAATTTAGTTAATTATACTGAAATATGTGTCATGAGATATAATTAACTTATTTCTTGTACCAAATTTTAATAACAAATTATCTTTGAAAAATTCTTATGGTGTGTTATATAATTTATCTTCTTGATGTGATAATGGATATTATTTTATAATTCTAATAATGTAAAATTTTAAATAATCATTGAAATTATTATAATTAATTACATAGTAACAATACATATATTTAATTTAAATATTTCAAAAAATATATTAACTATATGACAATGTGGAAGATTACTATACAATGAGCATAATATAAAAAGATTAATTAATTTTGGATAGATCTAGGTAAATTATTTTATATTTTGAGGGTTAGATAAAAAATAAGGAAATTATTATTACACTACATGTCATGAACCAACATGAGACCACACTAAATCAGTTACTTATTCCAAATTTTTACATGGCATGAGTGGAATTATTTATCTTACCTAGATATATACTATTTTCATGCATAATATATAATTCAATGGGAAAATTTTAGCATAATGTAAACCCATAAAAAATAATAAAAATAGTGTATAAAACATAAACATGAATAACCAAATCTATAAATAAAAGTAAATACATAAAAATTTAGATACAATGATATTGTATCTAAAAAAGAAAACCAAAAAAATGAAACTAATACGAACTGAGATGATCTCCTTGTGACCCCTTGGTATCCACCATCCAAAGGACTAACTGAATCCACATGAATACTAGAAAATGATTGAACATGAAAAACATATCAATTTTTTAGACAACGAGATGCACAAGTAGCATGCGAGAATAAAACATCATAATAGGTAAGAACCATAGAATATGTATACTTTTAATTTATCAAAGTATTACATATACACTATTTTGTAAAGGAGTTTGGGGATATATGGTTTTGAACAATTAATGATCCAAATAAATAGTTCTTTTTAAAAAACCTAGTTTGAAAACTAAAAGGCATGTAAGATACATAACTCAAATAATTCATAAGGGGAAAGTAAAATAATTTATTTGTACTAGAATTAGGCTATATCATAAATCCATAAATAAATGGCAATATTATATGTACAATTAGAAAAATACAATCAAACATGTATCCAATGTGATGAAAAACTATAACATGAATGTAAACATATTTATTAATGGGTTTTTCCAAAACATCCATAAAAGAATATATTAAAAATACTCAGTTTGGAAACACTTATTAGAATATGTTGCACCAATAAATTCAAATACAAACCTAGATACTATAAACATGCATCACTAGATGAAAATCCCATTGATATTATCCACATTCGATGGGGATCTAATTCGTTTAATTGAGACTAGAATGAAACCATCACATGAACCCCTCTATGAATTCATGTAATTCCATTATAATAGTATAAAGAATAATGATGTGATATTAACATGTGTGTAATTATACATAACTCAAAGATTCTAGTGCTCATGTTTTTCTTAATAAAAACACCGTCTATTTGATTTCCCTCTCATCGGAAGGATTGCTATTGGGGTTCCCATCATAAAAAGAACCAATCCATATTCCAAGATGGCCTACATATCATAGAATTTGGAACCAATTTACCAACCATTATATTGTACCAACTAGTCCATATCATTTCTAAACCCAAATCCAATTCCAAAATTTAGGTGAAAACACTATTTATGTAGAGAAGATTCTAAATGGGATTTGATTTTTTTTAAAAACAAAATAACACCTTAATGCATAAATGGTCCATGACATGTAAAAAAAATTTAAACCACATTTGATTTAATTTAGATAGTAGAAGACCCATTTATTAATCATTGGATGTGATAATGAATTTTTACTGATTGTGTGGAAGAAATAAATAAATAGTAGTAGGGAGTTCTCAAAACATGGGACAAAATGGACATTTTTAGGGAATTTTATTTATATTTCTATGTTCCTACCCATATGTTCATCCTGGGCATATAGGGTTATGAAAACATCCAATGGAATGTGTATGGAGAACCCAAAAAATACAAATGTTTCAAATTATTTAATCAAAATTAATATTACACCCAATCACAATGACCCATAGGAAAGAAATAATTCATAAAGGTGAATCAAAACCACATGAAATTTAAATTGGCATGAAAAAAATTCCAAAATGTAAATTAGATTAAACTCAATCCCAATGTACTCAATTTCAATTGAAATACTAATTATCATCTTATCAAACTCCATGTATGAGTATGTATTCATGAATAATTAAATAAATTTACTAAAACCCAAATATTAATCAAATTTAAATAAAAAAATTTCCTTAATAAATATTAAAACCCAATGAATACCATGAAATACACATGAATAAATTAACTTGAAAATATGAAGCACACAATTATATTATCTAGAAAAAAAATTGAAACTCCAACCATTATGACATAAGAATGCAAAAAAACTCGGGTAGAAGGATGAACTTAGACCTAGAGAAACACTACACCCCATAGCATCAAAATAAAAAATAAAACATCTATATTCAATACTTATTGAGTAGAGAAATTTTTTTCTATGTAAGACTTCTTAATATTCCTAGGAATTTTTTTGGAGCCATGCACAGAGATGGTGCACGATAATGAGGACCGGTGAGCCCTAAATTATTATTTTTAAAATATTAAATATATTTATATTACATGCACATAGTTTCCATAAAAAAAGTAATATATCATAAAATGTTTCTGTCATTACAAATATATTACTAGAGTTTAATTTAGAATAGGAAGTTTACCATAGCCATGACATAATTTTTGTCAGTGTGGGACATTTAGATTGGGCAGCTATTGGTGGGTGAATTGGATAAATTAATTAATGTATTTAATTTATTTAATTTATTTAATTTATTTAATAATTTTGAAAAAAATAACTTGTAGGAAGAGGCTTGGATGTGAAATGTGATACCACTATTGAGTTCATAATGCGATGTTTTCCATAGTCATTACTTAATGTTGGTTAGTTTGGGATGGTTATATGAGGCTGATGTCGGTACGTGCATTTAGTTAAATAGTAAAATACATTATTTATTTTCAATGAAGTGACCCAAACTATTTTATTTTATAAATAAGATGCAGAGGTAAATATATAGGGTTATCCACATAATACTGGGATTAGTGAGAGGATCTTCAACCCATTATCTATTGGTGAATTGATTCCAAACGAAGAGTATTGATCATATCATGGTGAATCGATAGGCGACCGACATAGTAGATTTTCGTCATCGCTAACAGATGTGTTCATCACCAATGATCGATCCATAATCATTGTATGAGTCATAAATTGTGGTTTCAACCAATTTGGATTAAAGTATTGAGCATGATCAACTATGTCTCTTTGATCTGCATTAATTTGTTCCTTTACATGATCCCATGAAGCGAAATAAATTATCCAATAATTTTTTTTTATTATTTCCTTGTTTCACTACCTGATATCATTACAATGAAATCATTGTACATGAACAATTAAAAAAATATGATGATCTTTTTTACTATTTCTTTATCTCCATCATTTGTAACATATTTTTTCATTAGACCATGAGGTCATGATTTGACATTTCCGGTGTGGGTTTTATATGCAGTCAAACCCCCGAAGTAGTTGTTGTAGGCCGACAGACAAGTTGATTAATGGGACGAGAATGGATTTATAAACATGTAGGGCAGTATTTTGGAAAACATATTAGATCAGAACCACATGTTCATGTTTTTTATTGGTGGTGTTTTAGGATCGGGTTGATAACCCCTGTTTTTTTTGTTGGTGGAAGGAGACGATGTGTGATGTGACGAGGTCACTTACAAGTAGAGGATATGCACAAGATAACATAGAGGAGACAATTTTTAATGGGCATGATGATGGCTAGAATAATATATCTGAATAGTTGGCCAGATGTGTGAGACACAATGGGTGTGGATAATTAATAATAATAATTGTAATGGCAATGAGATGATAAAAATTAATGCAGAATTTTTTTAATTTTTATATTATGTAATAATAATGATGATGGAATAAAAATTTTGTCGATAAATAAATTAAATGGGTTAAATTTAAAATGAAGAGATCCATTGGAAACTAATTTTTATGAAATTAAATTATATTTGATAAATACATATTTTATCATGTGGTATTTTTGATAATGAATTGATTTTTAAAAAAGTATAAAGGACCATGTGGCATGTGGATAGAGAAATTGTGAAGATGGGGGGTGTAAGCTATGAATTTTTATGTGTGGATATTTATCAAATTTTATAGGAAGACTTGTTAAATATTTTTAATAATATTGATGATAAAAAAAATAGAAAAAATTCTGTAAAAGAAAGGGAGGTGAGACCCTCCATGAGACTGAGATTAACTTGGTGTGTTCCTTATAAAGGGGATTATGGAATTAAATAAAAACATTAATAAAAATAATATATATTTTTATTATGTATTTTTTTTCAAATATGAATCCACTCATAAATTTTCTATATGGACTCTGATTGGTGTGTTTTCATTTGAAACATGAATAAAAAATTAACACAGTATTTTTAAGATGGATGTTGGATAAATTATTCATGCTTGTGCCACTGTCAACAAAACACCCATTAATGATAATAGATATTTTATCAAGAATTATTGCATCTAAAATATCTCCTCCATATGGTATCATAATTACTAACCATCTACAATGTTATAAACATGAAAATAAGATAGTCATATCAAGACCAATTTATGTTATTTAATCTAGACTCATGGCATGGGCCCAGCAAACTTCGTTTGTGAGTGCCGCTGTTAAATATGGATTTTTCACAGGGTGTCCGATTGAGACATTTTAATTGTCTATATTGTGAGTTTTTATATGGGAATCTAGATAGTGTGATATTTTATTTCTATCTTGTCCAATTTAAATATTCCTTTTAATGGAATTTTTTTATTCCCTTAGACTGATGGTGAGCCTCGTGCCTTCATCATGATTTTCCCTGAGGCACGTCATTTATTACCCTTACCATCCAAGTTGTACTTAATGTCCTTCAATCCATGTGTATGAAAGGACAAGACCAAAAAAACTGAGTAGGACCACATGCCATGTGGCTCCCTTAAATTCTATGTAATCCTTTATGATTCATCATGATTATTTGTATCTCTCGTTTTAAATAGTATTTGGGTCGATGAGTTGACAATCCAGACTATTTTTTCTGATTATAAGGCAATGCCACCCTTGATTATGGATAGAGAGTTACGATATAAAATTTTTAATGGATATCACAAATCTGAGGCAACGAACAATGATTTCTCTTGTTAGACAGGATCGCCAAAGACATCTTCTTGTCTAGAATTTCCAAACAACATGAGTGTAGGTCCTCTATAGTTACTTCAAAGTTGAAAACCCTACTGTGTAGGGTGTGGGTCATTGATAACCTATAGTAGACCCCCTTTTGATACCAATAAGTTGGTCCCTGATAATATAGTGGAACACCCAATACTCATGGGAGATAGTCCTCAACCTTTTGAGTGGACCCCCCAATCAGCATAGGTTGATGGTCATCAATGATAAGTGTTGAACCCCCTGTTGTACTGAAGAACGAGTCTCTATGAATCTAATGTGGAACCACACATCTGCATGGGCATGGGTCATCTATAACTAACATCAGAGTGACCCCCCTCTCCCATACATGGGAATGATTCCCCTATAGCTACTATTAGGTTTCAACCCCTTAATGCACTAGGGTGAGAGTCCTCGAAATCAAAATTGTGGTCCTTCAGTTGGCCTAATCATGATGAGTTGTGGTTTTATGTAGCTTTGGACTAACAATAAAAATAATTTCATTCACCACCCAGACATGTTTTTGTGATGTGAAAAAAAATATGGTGGGTGAGTCAGTGTTGTCCAAATCATATAGTTTGAAGTTATAATGATTGTGTTCCTATGACTTTTGTATTCTTGGCTGATATGTGGGATGTTGGGAATCAATGATTGTCTTTTTTAAGTTGTAAATACTATTCTTCTTGTGTTAAAATGTGAGGTGGAGATCCATTTTCTCCATCATTTGGGATTCATTTCTTATGAATATATATATATACTATTTATTTAGGATTCAGAAATTTCATTTTCACACACTCGTTTCAAGAGAGGTGCAGACACCGAACGTAATATTTATGCTTTACATTTCTATATTTTCATGTTTGGATCAGTCTACAATAATGATTTTGGTCGTAAAGATTCAATGAGAAGTTTATATTATCACTTTTTCGATCTCCTTATGTTTGGATGAGTTTTATTTCCCACTTGGTTGGGTTGTGCTACAATTTATCATTTTACCTTGTTATTTCATCTACTTTTATATACAATTGTATCCCATACATCTCCCCCATCACCCTTTTAGTGAGTTCTTATATGCATTTATATACTCAACACTGCATAAGAATCTCCCACACATTTCATTTCATATAATTACAACAATCATGATGACCATTAAAACAGAAGAGCATAGATATATAGGGTGCTTAGAATGTGTACAATGGTTTTTACTTGGGATTCAAGAACTATGATCTTTCAACATATAATGTTCTAGTTTTTTCTTTCCTGGTTTCTTTTTCATAGGTGTATATTTTTTCAATTTACATTCCAATTTACACTACTATACTCTCATTCTATACAGATGTTCAAGCATTCAAGAGCTACAATATTTTCATATTACATCTTTTACTATATCCCTTGACACATTTTCATTTACATGGCTATATGTTTTCATATAGGTACATAGTAAATTGTTTTCCTATGATATTTATGCCATCATATCTAGTATTATTATTGAGGGAGGATTGAGGTAGTTATAGATCAATCCCCAGCTTTTGTCATATCATAAAAGATTTGTATCATAGGTGGTTCGACCCTTAGGATGTTTTATGATGTTTCCCTTAAAAAAATTCTTTGGATTAGGGAAACATTGTTAATAATTATTGATTGTGGGTCTCAGTCCATAGAGTCCAGTGATGGTGTAGTGATCGACATATCCATTCACCAGGACCTTTACTACCTACTTGTCGAATCTGTGTGATAAGAAATATTTTATACGGATTAATGGTATATGCATGGAAAAATATTAAGGCATTCAATAACATTCTGGAGTCCTCTCCCCATTGTTATGTATATATATAATCAAATCAATGTGACACATCTTAGAAAATCTTGAGATACATTGGTGATGACAACCAGCTAGTATAATAGATATGGTTTAGGTGGATGATCCGATGACAGGCGAGCCCTCAAATCAAAGTCTATCATATGAAACATTAACAATAGGTGGATAGGTAACAACACCTCCACCAATAGAGTAGTAGATCACCCCACCAGATCAGGCTTAGGATTCTCACATGCTTATTGCACCACCCAACTTCCAGCATAATAGGGCACTCAAGATTCATATCATGCTAGATTTTCAGGTAACTATGGATTGTTTAGAGTATGTGCTCTGTGTCTTTGGTCTCATTCGAACCGTAAAAGATCGATTCATTGTTCTAGTAGTTATACTTTTTGATGAAGTAGTTGGACATTGGTTTCATCGTGTTATATAAATACACGATGAGTTGACACTCTCATGGGAAGACATCTAGCGGTTGTTCAATGAGGAGTAATAAACTTTTTTATTGCACTAAGATTGGATCCTGAATCTTATGGAGATGAAGTAGTGAGAGAATATGGATATTGGATATTTAGATTGGTTCAAAGACACACACAGTAATCTCATGACATGATTTGGGAAGTCTTATTTGATGCATAAGAGTTTGAGAAGAGACTATAGAGAGAGACTTGATCCAGTGTTGTTCACTAGTTAATCCACAACTATGTCCATGCACTAGAGAGAGAACTGGTGATAGAGAGCTTTCATTAATAGGGATGATATGTAGTAAGATCTAGCAATGGGATTCTCAAATATCGGTCATCTTGCAATAGCTGGTAGGTTCCAATTAGTGGGATCTTGGTGTTGGAATACCTTTTGTGAGAATTCTCAAGAAAATGGTCTTATAGAGTAGGGACAACACATATCATTAGAGAAGCCCATGGGGTTAGTGTTATTCATGTGATGTGTGAGGTCACATGACATGAAACTTTCCAACCAAACATGCTGACCAGTTCAGGTAGAAAGCTAAATGACTACCCCAACATATCTATCATTATGATCATGGATCTCTCAAGCATTGAAATGGTGGTCCACTAGGAGGTAGAGCTCTAAGAGGATCTGTAGAATCTTTAGCTATTGGATGTTGTTATGACCTCCTTCCAAAACCACCAGGTGGCCCATTTCAGACCCAAGGAGCTACTAGCCGGAGACACGGATAATTGCATGTTTTCGATATCTATGATCTTAAATAACACAAGATAATAAGATGTAATATCAATATATCTTATACATAATGATGTAGTAATTTTAAAACACTATGTGGTGTAATCTTTTATATCTTCTCCTTTCTTAAGGATTATGATTTGGTGACATGGGGAATTTTTGTAACACTATTTCGGTGATGTTCAATTTATCTTCAAATTCACATAGAGTAGGTGATCTTCCCCCACTAATATCTGTTTTTGTGATGTGAGAAATATCCTTATGGATATGTAGGGCCACACATAGAGGATATTTTTGAGGTGTAGTTGTTGGGTCACTTTGATGTGTGTGTTTAAGATGAGGTTTTGTGACGAAGAGTTAGATAAGGACCTAGAATTACTGGTTTAGTTGTCTTTCATGACACGTTTTTATTGGGATTCCACTAGTGGGTGTGGTGGAGTATATAGGTTGGGGTTACACTCCTTTGAATTGATCCAAATACATGGGGTTTATTCCAGATGTATTATTTTTATAGGCTCTCAGGGTGATATGAGTCTACTCACCGTAATTATTCATTTATTCACATCTGTTCATAGATTCAACCTTGATACAATGGAAAACAGTAATGAAATATAGGTCAAGGCATTTATGACCCCATGAATTGAACTATATGACTTCCCACCAAGATCTATCAGCAGTTGTCTTCATCTTAGGGATGTTGAGGCACTAATTTGTAGGGGAAATTGACTGTGAGATGTTTTGTGACTAGATTTCCTTCGAAGTTATACATAAAATAATCTATAAATAAGGAATTATGTTATCTTTTTCATGGATGATTATGATTTGTATTATTATGAGACTGGAGGTTATGTAGGGGTTTCACTCTTCTTCATTGGATAAATATCATGGTTTATGGAAGATCCAATTAGATGCTAATTATCCCCATATTTTTTATGTTTGTACTTTTCTGGGAGGAAAATAATTGAAGAATTGAATAATTTAGAGACAGTAGTATTCTCATGTAATAATTTGTAATATTCCTTGGAATATATTCAACAGCAAGAATTGAGAGAACATTCGATAATGCAGCCCCATGAGCCCGTAATTAATTTTATAAAAAATATTTATTATATTTATATTACATGAAAATGTTATTTCATAATAGGATGAATATATCATTAAAAGAGTATTAGGTCATTAATATGAAGCAATAGTTGAATATAGATCCTAGAGTTAACCAAAAGTGATGCCTAATGCTTGCTAGTGCTGTGAGTTTAGATGGGCATCCATGGGTGGGTGCATTGGATAATTAAATTAAATTATTTATTTTATTTAATATAACCAAAACCCAAATAACTCATAGATAGATACTCAGATTGGAAATATGACACAAATATTAATTTGGTAATGTTGTTATCTCCCTAACCATGAAATAATATTTGTTATAATTGGACATTCATATGTAGAAGTTGTAGGAGAGTGTGTTTAGTTTAATGAAATAATTGGGTTCATTATTTTTGATTAGATAACCAATTTTTTTCATATTTTAAATAAGACATAATGAGAAATTTCTATGGTTATCTGCAAAACTCTTGGAATTTTGAGAGGATATTTTACCCCATATTCATTATTGGATTGAGTCTAGAAGACTACTGATGATCGGATCATAGTGAATCAAGAGACGGCATACGCAACAGATCATCTTCATTCACAGTGGATGTGTTCTTCAACAACGATCATTACATAATCGATGTGGGAATCCTCAATTGTGGTTTACAAACCATTTGACTAAAATATATTTATAATTATTAATTCTTAGTCTTTTATCATGTTTGATTCATTCATTTTCATGAGCCCATATATCCAAATAAATTATCCTTTCACTTTATTTCTCATTATTCCATGTTTCTCACCCGTATTCCCAAAATATGATATTGTTTCCGAAATATCATGGACAATGATTCGTATCACCTTTTTATTGGTGATTTTCCCCCAAAGTTCGTTGTGTTCATCATCATTTCACATTTAGGTACTGATTTTTTTTCCATGGTGTGTTTGAATGTTGTCAAACCCCTAGATTTTTTGCAGTTTCATAAACAACATGATGATAAATTGTAAAGGAACAAGTTGATAAATAAGCAGGATGGTGTTTGGTGAACAGATCAGATCAGAATCATTTGTGTGTGTGTGTGATCAGGTCAATAAAACTATATTTCCTGGATGGCATGCAGTGACGACATGTGTTGTTACACTGTTAGTTTCAAAAAGAGACTAGGGAAGATATCTCAAGAAGGACACTATTTTGCATGGATGTGATGAGGGTGGAACATAGATCTCTGATGAGATGGTCATATGGGGTCCAATATTGTGGGGCCTAAAAATAGTTATTAATAATAATAATGATGGTGACGAGTTGGTAAATATTAAAGGAGGATTTTTTATTATTATATTAAATAATACTGATTATGGAATAAAATATACGGGGTTATATAAATTAAATGGAATTAGATTAATATATAGAGATCCATGAGAAACTAATATAATTTAATTATATTATAATTGATATGTAAAACTTTTATCAGGTGTTATTTTTGATATAAAAAATTGATAAAATATTAAAAGGGATCATGAGGCATGTGGATGTAGTAATTAAGTAGATGTGGGAGAATGTTGTGCTTTTGATGGGAGGAGATCTAGAATTTTTTATGGGGCAATTTAATCGTTACTGTTCATAATAATACTGATAAAAATAATGGAATTAGAGGTGGAAAAGGAAGAGAGGTGAAACCTTCCTACAGAATGGGGAGAGAATGGTGTTTTCCCCCTAAAAAAGATTAATGAGTAAAATAAATATAATAATAATAATAAAACACTCTTATTATTTATTTTGGTTATAAGAAATTAACCAGCAAGTAACTTATTTATATGGTGTCATAATGATTCATTGTTTGTGTAAATCTGACCATGGAATTTATATGGTCACATTATGACCGATGCCGGACAAGTTTTTCAGGTTTGTTCCCCATGTCAACAAATCACCAAATAATAATAATAATAATAATATTATTATTATTATTATTTTTGGTATCTGATATATCTCGGTTATAAAGTGTCAGAATGAAAAACTGTCAACCAGGATGGGACCCAGAAATTAAAGAGGATGTTTTCGGAAAAATATCATGTACTTAATTTGGGTTCATGGATAAGGCATATGAGGCAATATTCATTCATGATGCGGTGAAATGTGGGATTTTCACTGGGTGCCTGATTGAGGATAGTTAATAGTCGATCTTGAGTGTTTTTTCTTGAGGATTTCATTGGTGTGATTTGTTTTTCCATATAGGGTTGTATGAATATGCATTTTAGTAAAATTAAATTCATGAACATGGACTGATGATAGGCCTCAAGCGTTTGTCTAGAATTTGGACAAGAAACGTCATGTAGTACCCTTACACGATGTGTTATACTGCATAGCCAACTATCCATGTCCTAGAAAGAAAGTGTTCTAGAAGAATAGTGGGGCCACATTCCATATGGGTCCCTTAAATGTCATGTATACTTTTTTGAATGCTCTTGGTTCTTTATATCCTTTCTTTTAACCTAGATTTTGGCCCGCAAGTAGACTATGCTGAGTGGTTTTTCGATTAAAACACAATGACACCCTCAATTGTGGATTTGAAGTTCTAATGTGAAATTTTCTGGTTGTGGAACCTATATGAGGCCATGATTAATGATTTTTATGATCAACCTAGATTATCATATACTTATTGCAGAGTGGAACCCCCCAAAGACATGGGTACGAGTCCACTATAGTAACATCGGAGTGGGGAGAAGGTACCACATGGATCAAACACTGTCTTTTTAGAAAAGATCGTTAACCACACTACTTTAGAGTGTCTAAAAATAAAAAAAATAAAAAGAGACGATAAAAAATCAAATTAAATCAAATGGGATATTTTAACCACAATAGTAAATATTATTATGGTTGCAGATGATGAAGTTATTATTATAAAAAAAGTGTTATTATTATGAATATTTATATAAATATTTTAATTAAAAAAATATTAATTATTACAAAGATTAAGAATTTTATTTATTTTTTATTTTAGATAATTTTTAGTATTATTATTTTATTAGTATTATTATTATTTTATGGTTGGTTATATTTTTTGGGGTTTCCCCTCTCTATCTCCCCACTTTAGTTCCCCACAGTGCACCCATCTCCCTCTCCACCCTATGATGTGTGACCCCTCCCTTATGAACACCCAGCATGAGCCACCCTCCTCCTGCTTAGACATACATTCCCACCATCACCCTCTTCATTAGGAAATCTCCACCAGACACATTTCCCCTTCTGGTGTGACCAGCTGATAGCGCTCTACCCCCAGTTTGTGTCATCCCTCTCCGGTGCGGCCTCCATTTGTAGTGGCTCCCCTTATTTCATGCGTCATGTTACCTCTTCTTGTCACATGAAATAACCACCTCATACAATGTTGTCTGGCGCGCCACCTTCTTCTATCCAGTGAGTGGCCTCTTCCGCGAGTTAGTGTGTGGGGAGTGTTATCTCCCTCAGTTTATACTTTTAGGCGTGGAAACATAACTATTGGGGCTTGATCTTCATGATTGGGGTTCTTTATGGACCATTGAAGGTGTGGTTGACATGAAATTGTGGTTCCAAACAAGTTTCATGAGGTAATTCATCAATTAAGGTTGGTTTCCAATGCACATCCATTTTTAGTTTGGGATTCATTATATTCATGTCTTTTTCGAAAAATTTTATAAAAAATTAGAGATATGAAACCCTTGAAATATTTATTTTATTTGAGAAGTGGTGATTTATTCATTGTTAAATGTAATATTGTTTTTTGTTAAATTCATCAGAATAATGTTCTGATTAAATTCCCATTTTACATTTTCATTGTAACACCCCATGATTTCATAGTGTGTTATTTCTTCAAAATAATTCAATAACTTGCACTACACGCAACACCGAGTTCAAGCGCACCATGACTTACCAAAAAAGCCGTTCAAAAGAGGTTATGAATAGTATTAACTAAATTTTAAACTTTATATAATCTTTATAATTTTAGAATCTATATTATGAGTTTCTTAGACATAATGTAAGAACAAATTCATTTTCAGTATTGTAGTTTTACCAACTTTTAATAGTGAAACCTTTTTAAATAAAATATTTTAAACTTTTGACTAAATGGGGACATCAAAAAAATTTAAAATAAAACATCCCAAACTTCCACGGTACGCTTTCATTTGAATAAAACAGTAGCATGTGTTGTACGCAACTTCGAGTTTTAACACACACCACAACCGATCAAACTAGCCGTTATGAATAGTAATACCTAATTTTTGAAATTATATATATTTTATATTTCAAAATGGACATCATTTTTGGATTCAGAATATCGAATTTAGCCTAAGGTGAAATTTTGGTACATTTCGGATAACTTTCATATTTTGATGAATAGTGAAAATTACTAAATTTTAATTAAAAACAACTATTTTAATAAAAATAATTAATAATGATAAATTATGAATTTTAGTAGTTTTAAAGTATATTTAGAAAATATTTTTACCATTTAATATAATGTTTGTCATTGGACATAATTTTACAATTAAACCGAATATAAACAAGTGTCAATCATTTGATAGTTATTATCTCTTAAAAACACGCTTTTTGTTTTGACAGCGGGAATTAATTTTAAATTAATTTCTTCCACTTCTGTGTTTTGAATTTAGGAAAATGGATTCCATATTTGGAATCAGGATGTTCAAATTGTGTAAATAGGTAACTTTTTAGACATTTTGAATAATTACTGCGGTAAATATTTTATTTACCATGGTTAAGGGTAAATCCGGTAAATAAGGGTTAAAAAATAATATTATAATAATACTAAATTACCCTAAAACGTGTCTTAACCCTATTGGTTGATACATGGTCGACCATGGACATTTTGGGTCGATTTTGGGACCCCATGGATCCACTTGTAAGTGATAATGACACTTTATTTTAATTAAGTTAAAATGAATACAAAAATGACACAAGCATATATCTTTTAGAAAAACAATTGTTACATAGGGTTATATATGTTGGATTTTAGATTATAAATATTAATTAGAAAGATAAAACGATTTCATACATAATGATATTTTAATTATAATTTTTAGACATTAAATAATTTATTTTATTTAAGACAAAATGATGATGCAGTAATTACTATAATAATGAATCATTAAAATAATTGATATTATAAATACCCAAATAAATGTAATATGAAACTTTTAATTAATTAAACTAATTTTATAGGATAATATGATATATAAGGATTTATTTAATTGACTTTTTTCGAAGTAATCAATCTGTTATGAGTTTCACAAAAATCAACTATTGAATAGTTTCAAAATTGACATAAAAGAGTTCTTAAAACAAATATTATATTATTAATTGATATTAAATTCCTAAAAATCTATGGTTCGGAAAAGAGACTTATTTCATGATAGGTTCATCATTAATGGCCCACTTGGGGGTCTCTTGGATGTATGTAGTAAGTTTATTAACCATATTATATAAAAATACAAAGAGACATTGTAAAAGTGAAACTAATTAACTTAGAGTTAATACTTAAAGATAAGGTTAATATAAGTACCAAACCTGTCTAAATTCTATTGGTTGAGTGGTTTTAGACCTATCCCCACCTTAACCTTTGAATAATCACCTTTGGAGCCATTAGAAACCGAATATGAATTTATTATAAATTACTATTTCTAGCTTTTCCAAAGGTGCCCCTCACCCCTCTTATAAAAGGGCACTTCTCCTTCTCATTTCTTCACACCTTCAAAGCCTTTTGGTTCGGCCTAAATCTGCCCAAATACTCTCCCAAAATCCCTCACTACATCCTAGAGGCCTTATTTTGATCATAAAGCTGACCTAAGGAGCCCTTTTGATCAAATCAAAAGGAAGAACCCGAAGAAGAGGTAATGATTTCACCACCCTTTTCTAAGTTCACTTCTTCTTCCACTTCTTCTTCCTTTGTTGTTACCATTATAAAATAATAAATCCAGTATCATATATATACTGTGATGTTATTATAAATATGGTACAACCATATTCAGTATTCTATCCACCCTTTGAATAACATGTCACCATACGTGCATACGTACGGCTTACCGTCTCCACGTCGTGGTGTAATTGTTTTTCAATATATTATTTTTTGGATGGGTATAATAATGACGTGTAACTCATGTAAATAACATGTTAATGATTCTGTATATATGATATACCATCCATTTATATATTATTTTTATATCAAAAGAATGATATTGTCGCTCGTGCGTACGTACGGACTACCGTCTCCACGAACGCGATGAGATTCATTCTCCATCGTATCCATTCAAGTATAATTATCATTTGATGATTTAAAAATGATGTTTAAGGACTTGATATCATTCTGGATATGAATAATATAAAACCTATCCTTTACAAAAATGTCTTACGTAACAAAACATATAAAAGAAAACAAGTAAGTTAACACCCGAAACAACGATAATAGTAAGATATTATTATAAATCGATATTAAAAGATCATATATGATATCATATTAATGTATATGATTCTTGTATAATTTAGTAACAATTATTTCACCATTATACAAGAGGTTAACCTACCCCAACCAAGGAAAAGTACAAGGTAAGATCACAAAAAAGATCAAATCTCGAAAGACCGATTGGTTTAGTAGCCTTGGAAACACTAGATATGTTCATAAGTTTACATTACAACATAAAATGAAAAACTACTACAACAACATAATTTCTCCATAATCCACACTCATATCCCCACATAACATATCTGTAGGTCATTCATAATTTACTTCTTCACTTCCTGGGAAAAATAAAACATAGAAAAGGAGTGAGCTCAAATGCCCAGTAAGGATAGCAATATAGCGGAAACTTTCATAAATAAGAATAAACATTTAAGGCAATGTATAACTAAAACAAAAGCCTTTTAAACTTGATCATTTAACATAGTATGGCATAAATAAAATGAAATAATTCCATTTACTTATTCACATGGTTATTCTACTAATCGAATAATCACATGAAAAATCAATAACCACTTTCATAATGATGGAATGCATAATGCCAGACTATCATAACCAAATAGTCAAGGCCTCGTGCCAAGACTACAAATACGATTTTGTCAAGGCCTTGTGCCAAGACACTAGTTTGTCTCATGAGACCTACCGATGCATCGAGGAGCTATAGCGGGCTCCACCAGTCACATATTAAGTCCAATGCATTCCCATATGAAAAGGTTTAAACATAACATAAACATTCGTATTAAAACTAGCATACGAAATGTCAATACTTTCACCATAAACTATGAATGGTATAAAAATATCACATCCACAGTCAAACATATCACAAAACATTCAATACAATATAGAAGTTTTGTATCATAATAAATCAACTTCAAATAATCTTAAAATCCATCAAAGGATGTTGACATAGATGAAATCAAAATTCTTTTAAAAGAAATATCTCCTTTTATTTTGAAATCATTTAAGATCCATATAAAATAAAAAAATTTCTTTGAAATATTCTTATAATATTGTAAGGGGAGCTTTGAAGATTTTATAACGGTGGAAAATAGCCGCACCCGCCGTATAAGTTAAAAAAAACATTCTTACCTTAATTCTGTCGAAAAGGTTAAAAAGGACCTTGTTTTGAAAACGACCAAAAGATTCCTTTATAAACCACTTATAAAAGTCAAAAGGGGTATAAATGACTTTAACTAATATTCTAGGAAATAGTAAAAATGTTTTGAAATACATTTTTAAGAAACATGGATGTGGATGATAAAGAGATCCCAGTAGATTATTACGTATAAACAACCTTGGATAATGAAGAGGATGTATAGTAAACCCTTACCTTGTACTTTTTCTTGGTTGGGTTAGGGTAACCTCCTGTATAATGGTGAAATAATTGTTATTAAATTATACAAGAATCATATACATTAATATGATATCATATATGATCTTTTAATATCGATTTATAATAATATCTTAGTATTATCGTTGTTATGGGTGTTAACTTACTTGTTTTCTTTTATATTTTTTGTTATGTAAGACATTTTTGTAAAGGATAGGTTGTATATTATTCATATCCAGAATGATATCAAGTCCTTAAAATCATTTTTAAATCATCAAATGATAATTATACTTGAATGGATACGATGGAGAATGAATCTCATCGCGTTCGTGGAGACGGTAGTCCGTACGTACGCACGAGCGACAATATCATTCTTTTGATATTAAAATAATATATAAATGGATGGTATATCATACATACAGAGTCCTTAACATGTTATATTTATTATTTACATGAGTTACACATCATTATTATACCCATCCAAATAATAATATATTGAAAAACAATTACACCACGACGTGGAGACGGCAAGCCGTACGTACGCACGTATGGTGACATGTTATTCAAAGGGTGGATAGAATACTGAATATGGTTGTACCATATTTATAATAACATCACAGTATATATATGATACTGGATTTATTATTTTAGATTGGTAACAACAAAGTAAGAAGATGTGGAAGAAGAAGTGAACTTAGAAAAGGGTGGTGAAATCATTACCTCTTCTTCGGGTTCTTCCTTTTGATTTGATCAAAAGGGATCCTTAGGATGGCTTTCAGATCAAACTAAGGCATCTAGGTTGTAGTGAGGGATTTTGGGAGAGTATTTGGGCATATTTTGGCCGAACCAAAACGCTTTGAAGGTGTGAAGAAATGAGAAGGAGGAGTGCCCTTTTATAAGAGGGGTGAGGGGCACCTTTGGAAAAGCTAGAAATAGTAATTTATAATAAATTCATATTCGGTTTATAATGGCTCCAAAGTTGATTATTCAAAGGTTAAGGTGGGGATAGGTCTAAAACCACTCATCCAATAGAATTTAGACCGGTTTGGGTACTTATAGTAACCTTATCTTTAAGTATTAACTCTAAGTTAATTAGTTTCACTTTTACAATGTCTCTTTGTATTTTTATATAATATGGTTAATAAACATACTACATACATCCAAGCGACCCCCAAGTGGTCCATTAATGATGCAAATATCATGAAATAAGTCTCTTGGCCGAAACTTAGATTTTTAGGAATTTAATATCAATTAATAATATAATATTTGTTTTAAGAACTCTTTTTTGTCAATTTTGACACTATTCAATAGTTGATTTTTGTGAAACTCATAACAGATTGATTACTTCGAACAAAGTCAATTAAATCAATCCTAATATATCATATTATCCTATAAAATTAGTTTAATTCATTAAAAGTTTCATATTACATTTATATGGGTATTTATAATATCAATTATTTTAATTTTTCACTATTATAGTAATTACTGCATCATCATTGTGTCATAAATAAAATAAATTATTTAATGTCTAAAAATTATAAATAAAATATAATTATGTATGAAATCTTTTTATCTTTATAATGGATATTTATAATCTAAATTCCAACATATATAACCCTATGTAACAATTGTTTTTCTAAAAGATATATGCTTGTGTCAATTTGGTATTCATTTTAACTTAATTAAAATAAAGTGTCATTATCACTTACAAGTGGATCCATGGGGTCCCAAAATCGACCCTAAGATGCCCATGGTCGACCGTGTATCAACCAATAGAGTTAAGACACGTTTTAGGGTAATTTAGTATTATTATAATTTTATTTTTTAACCCTTAATTACCGGATTTACCCTTAACCATGGTAAATAAAATATTTACCGCAGTAATTATTAAAAATGTCTAAAAATAAAAGTTACCTATTTACACAATTTGAACATCCTGATTCCAAATATGGAATCCATTTTCCTAAATTCAAAACACAGAAGTGGCAGAAATTAATTTAAAATTAATTCCCGCTGTCAAAACAAAAAGAGTGTTTTTAAGAGATAATAACTATCAAAAGATTGACACTTGTTTATGTTCGGTTTAATTGTAAAATTATGTCCAATGAAAAACATTATATTAAATGGTAAAAATATTTTCTAACTATACTTTAAAACTACGAAAATTTATAATTTATCATTATTAATTATTTTGATTAAAAAAGTTGTTTTTAATTAAAATTTAGTAATTTTCACTATTCATCAAAATATGAAAGTTATCCGAAATGTACCAAAATTTCACCTTAGGCTAAATTCGATATTCCGAATCCAAAAATGATGTCCATTTTGAAATATAAAATATATATAATTTCAAAAAGTAGGTATTACTATTCATAACGACTAGTTTGATTGGTTATGGTGTGTTAGAACTCGGTGTTGCCTACAACACACGCTGTCACATTATTCAAAGAGAAGCGTACCGTAGAAGATTGGGGTGTTACATTCTCCCCTACTTCAAATAATTGCGTCCTCACAATTTCTATCGTATTACTGCATAAAAAGACTCAGGTGGTTCTTCATCATATGTTCCTCGGGTTCCCATGTTGCCTCTTCCATCTTATGATTTCTCCACAAAAATTTTACCAGATGCATTGTCCGGTTTATCAGTACTTGTTCTCTTGTATCAAGAATCCTGACAGGCTCTTCACAATAAGACAGATCAGGTTCCAGTTCTAATTCCTCATAGGTGAGTACATGCGTTTGGTCAGGCATGTATTTTCTCAACAGAGATACGTGGAACACATCGTGAACTTTGGAGAGACTTGGCGGCATTGCCAATCGGTAAGCTACAAAAGGAGGATGAGAATGTCACAAAGTATGAGGCTAACTTTACAAGGTTATCGAGGTAAGCTGGAGATTATATTCGCAACCCAAGAAGTAAGATTGATTGTTTCTTTGATGGGTTAAAACCATTTCTCTGTCGAGCATTATTCTCACAATCCTTTTCATCGTACGAGGACATTGTCTCATGTGCTATCAAGACCGAAAAGGAATTCTCTAAGTCTTATGACTTTAAAGCAAATCAAGAGAAGAAGAGACCTGCTGATCAATCTGGGAATGGAAATAAGGGGACGAAGGGAAAGGTTGAATATCCATCTTGTGGTAAATGCGGGAAGAAACATCCTGGTACTTGTTTGAAGGGAATGGGAGTCTGTTACAAGTGTGATGAAAAAGGCCACCAAGCTCGTGATTGCAAGGGGAAGAAGGAAGCTACCAACATTCAGTGCTACAATTGCAGGGAGATGGGGCATTATGCAAATGCATGTCCTAAGCGTCAGGAGAACTTAACTCAGAAAAGGCCAAGGGATCAAGGCCAGGCTTATGCTATCACTACTGCGGAGGTAGAAGCTCCAAAAGACGTGGTGGCAAGTAATTTAATGGTTTCCTCAAGTTTAGAAAATGCATTATTTGACTCTGGATCGTCGCATTGTTTCATATCTTCTCAGTTTTCTAAGAAAATTAGATATTTCCAATTTGATTTAATAAGGGAGTTGTCAGTTAAACCTCCTAAGGGAAGTATCATTGCAACAAAGTTTTGTGAATCAGTCCCCATTAGAGCACATAAATTTTCTTTATCTGCTGATCTCATCGTCATACCTATGATTGAGTTTGATATAATCCTCGGTATGGATTGGCTTTCATACTATGATGCGATGATTTATTGTAAGAAGAAAGAGGTTACGAATCTTGATGATAATGATAAGGAACACCTTATCTTTAGAGGAGAATCGTCACCACCTAATTCTTATTTAGATCCACCCCTAGTAGCTCAACTTAATTCAATTATTGGGGAGGAAGAGAACGAAATAACTGTCGGTGAGGAAAGGAATGTTCAAATAGAGGATGTACCTGTTGTGAAAGATTTTGTAGATGTATTTCCGGAAGATTTACCTGGACATCCTCCAGAACGAGAATTTGAGTTTTCCATTGATTTGATTCCTGGATCAAGGCATATATCGAAGACCCCTTATAGAATGGCTAATGTAGAGTTAGTCGAACTAAAGAAACAACTAGAGGAATTGAGTAATAAGGGATTTATTCACCCTAGTGTTTCTCCATGGGGAGCCCCTGTTCTTTTTGTTAAAAAGAAAGACGGATCTATGAGGTTTTGTATCGACTACATGGAGATCAATTCTATAACGATAAAGAACAAGTATCCCCTGACTCGTATAGATGATTTATTTGACCAACTGCATGGAGCCCAATACTTTTCAAAGATTGACCTTCGATCTGGATACCATCAGTTGTTTGTAAAGAAGGAAGACATTCAGAAGAAAGCATTTCGAACCAGGTACGGGCATTACGAGTTTACTGTAATGCCGTTTGGATTGACTAATGCACCCTCTGTATTCATGGATCTGATGAATAGAGTTTTCAAGGAGTATCTCGATGAATTTGTGGTAGTATTTATTGATGATATCTTGGTATACTCCAAAACCTAAGAAGATCATGAAAATCACTTGCACATTATCTTGAAGACTCTGAGGAGGCATGAATTATATGGGAAGTTTAGCAAGTGTGAATTCTGGATTCAGGAGATTTCTTTTCTTGGCCATATTGTCTCTAAAGATGGAATCTCTGTTGATCCTTCTAAGACCAAGGCAATCCATGAATGGCCAGCACCTACGAGTATAACTGAGGTACGCAGTTTTATCGGTTTGGCAGGTTATTATCGACGTTTCATCCATAATTTTGCCCGATTGGCTAACCCATTAACGAAGCTCACACGTAAAGGGGTTAAATTTGTTTAGACAAAAGAGTGTGAAGAATGTTTCGAAGAAATGAAGAGAAGATTATTCAATGCTCCTATATTGACTCTACCATCGGGGAATGATGGGTTCGTTATTTATAGTGATGCATCGAAGAAAGGACTTGGTTGTGTCCTTATGCAGAATGATAGATTTATTGCCTATGCATCACGACAGTTGAAAATTCATGAAAAAAACTATCCTACTCATGATCTCGAGTTAGCAGCTGTGATCTTTGCTTTAAAGATATGGAGGCACTACCTCTATGGTGAAAAATGTGAGATTTATACTGATCACAAGAGTTTGAAGTATATTTTCTCACAAAAAGAACTCAACATGAGGCAAAGGAGATGGCTTGAATTACGCAAGGATTATGATTGTACGATACACTACCACCCGGGGAAGGCAAACAAGGTGGCAGATGCTTTGAGTAGAAAAGACCATGGAGTTTTGAACAATATGAGAATTGAAAGGGATCCAATTTTCATGGATCTAGTAAAGATGGACATGGGAATAACCAGGGAAGGCGAAACATCATTTCTTTTTCAAATGGTTGCCAATCCATCGTTACTAGAAAGGATTAAGAGTTCTCAGACCGATGATGAAGAATTTCAAAATAAGATTAAAGATGTGAATGATGGGAGATTGAGAGACTTTGTGTATGAAGATGGAATTTTGAAATTCGGGAAGAGACTTTGTGTTCCCAATATACCTGATCTAAAAATGGAATTGTTGGATGATGCTCATAGTTCCAATTTCTCTATACACCCTGGGAGCACCAAAATATATAGAGATTTGAAGGAACATTTTTGGTGGGACAACATGAAGAGGGAGATTGCTGATTTTGTGTCAAGATGTATGGTTTGTCAACAAGTGAATGCTGGAAGGCAACATCCTGGAGGAGTCATGCAACCTCTTCCCATACCGGAGTAGAAATGGGACAATATTACGATGGACTTTGTCATGAGGCTACCAAAGACTCCTAGAAGGAACGATGAAATATGGGTTATTGTTGATCGTCTTACCAAGTCAGCACATTTTCTTGCTATAAGAGAAGATCTACCCATGGAACGTCTAGCAAGACTATACATTAATGAAGTTGTGAGACTTCATGGAGTACCCCTATCTATTGTTTCTGATCGTGATCCCCGTTTTACTTCATGATTTTGGAAAAGTCTTCAGAAATCCCTGGATACTGAACTTCATTTGAGCACTGCTTACCACCCTCAGACAGATGGACAATCAGAACGGACTATTCAAACCCTAGAAGACATGTTGAGATCTTGCTCACTTGACTTTCAGGGTACGTGGGATCAATATTTACCACTGGTAGAATTTTCTTATAATAATAGCTTCCATTCAAGTATTCAGATGGCACCATATGAAGCGTTATACGGAAAGAGATGTCGTACACCAACCTGTTGGGATGAGGTTGGTGAAAGAAAACTTGTAGGCCCAGAACTGGTGGAGGAAATGGTGGAAAAGGTGAAGGTAATCCAAAATCACATCAAAGCATCCCAAAGTAGGCAGAAGAGCTATGCCGATAATCGAAGGAAGGATTTGGAATTTCAAGTCGGTGATCATGTTTTACTGAAGGTATCTCCATGTAAGGGAGTTGTACTTTTTGGTAAGAAAGGTAAATTGAGTCCCAGGTACATCGAACCCTTCGAAATTCTAGAACGAATTGGGGTTGTAGCTTACCGATTGGCAATGCCGCCAAGTCTCTCCAAAGTTCACGATGTGTTCCACGTATCTCTGTTGAGAAAATACATGCCTGACCCAATGCATGTACTCACCTATGAGGAATTAGAACTGGAACCCGATCTCTCTTATTGTGAAGAGCCTGTCAGGATTCTTGATACAAGAGAACAAGTACTGAGAAACCGGACGATGCGTCTGGTAAAAGTTTTGTGGAGAAATCATAAGATGGAAGAGGCAACGTGGGAACCCGAGGAACTTATGATGAAGAACCACCCGAGTCTTTTCATGTGATAAGTATTCTAGAAATTTCGAGGATGAAATTATTTGAAGGAGGGGAGAATGTAACACCCCAAGCTTCTACGTTACGCTTCTCTTTGAATAATGTGATAACGTGAGTTGTACGCAACACCGAGTTCTAACACACCATAACCAATCAAACTAGCTGTTATGAGTAGTAATACCTACTTTTTAAAATTATATATATATTATATACCAAAATGGACTTCATTTTTGGATTAAGAATATCTAATTTAGCCTAAGGTGAAATTTTGGTGCTTTTCGGATAACTTTCATATTTTGATGAATAGTGAAAATTACTAAATTTTAATTAAACACAACTTTTTTAATCAAAATAATTAATAGTGATAAATTATGAATTTGAGTGGTTTTAAATTATATTTAGAATATATTTTTACCATTTAATATAATTTTGGTCATTGGACATAATTTTACAATTAAACCGAACATAAACAAGTGTCAATCATTTGATAGTTATTATCTCTTAAAAACACGCTTTTTTTTTACAGCGGGAATTAATTTTAAATTAATTTCTGCCACTTATGTGTTTTGAATTTAGGAAAATGGATTCAATATTTGTAATCAGGATGTTCAAATTGTTTAAATAGGTAAATTTTATTTTTAGACATTTTGAATAATTATTGCGGTAAATATTTTATTTACCATGGTTAAGGGTAAATCTGGTAAATAAGGGTTAAAAAATAATATTATAATAATACTAAATTACCCTAAAACGTGTCTTAACCCTATTGGTTGATACATGGTCGACCATGGGCATCTTTGAGTCGATTTTGGGACCCCATGGATCCACTTGTAAGTGATAATGACACTTTATTTTAATTAAGTTAAAATGAATACAAAAATGACACAAGCATATATCTTTTAGCAAAACAATTGTTACATAGGGTTATATATGTTGTATTTTAGATTATAAATATTCATTAGAAAGATAAAAATATTTCCTACATAATGATATTTTATTTAGAATTTTTAGACATTATATAATTTATTTTATTTATGACACAATGATGATGCAGTAATTACTATAATAGTGAAAAATTAAAATAATTGATATTATAAATACCCAAATAAATGTAATATGAAACTTTTAATGAATTAAACTAATTTTATAGGATAATATGATATATTAGTATTGATTTAATTGACTTTTTTAGAAGTAATCAATCTGTTATGAGTTTCACAAAAATCAACTATTGAATAGTGTCAAAATTGACATAAAAGAGTTCTTAAAACAAATATTATATTATTAATTGATATTAAATTCCTAAAAATCTAAGGTTCGGCCAAGAGACTTATTGAATGATAGGTTCATCATTAATGGACCACTTGGGGTCTCTTGGATGTATGTTGTAAGTTTATTAACCATATTATATAAAAATACAAAGAGACATTGTAAAAGTGAAACTAATTAACTTAAAGTTAATAATTAAAGATAAGGTTAATATAAGTACACAAACCTGTCTAAATTCTATTTTTTTAGTGGTTTTAGACATATCCCCACCTTAACCTTTGAATAATAAACTTTGGAGCCATTAGAAACCGAATATGAATTTATTATAAATTACTATTTCTAGCATTTCCAAAGGAGCCCCTCACCCCTCTTATAAAAGGGCACTCCTCCTTCTCATTTCTTCACACCTTAAAAGACTTTTGGTTCGGCCAAACTCTACCCAAATACTCTCCCAAAATCCCTCACTACATCCTAGAGGCCTTAGTTTGATCATAAAGCCAACCTATGGAGCCCTTTTGATCAAATCAAAAGGAAGAACCCGAAGAAGAGGTAATGATTTCACCACCCTTTTCTAAGTTCACTTCTTCTTCCACTTCTTCTTCCTTTGTTGTTACCATTCTAAAATAATAAATCCAGTATCATATATATACTGTGATGTTATTATAAATATGGTACAACCATATTCAGTATTCTATCCACCCTTTGAATAACATGTCACCATACGTGCGTACGTACGGCTTACCGTCTCCACGTCGTGGTGTAATTGTTTTTCAATATATTATTATTTGGATGGGTATAATAATGATGTGTAACTCATGTAAATAATAAATATTACATGTTAATGATTCTGTATATATGATATACCATCCATTTATATATTATTTTAATATCAAAAGAATGATATTGTCGCTCGTGCGTACTTACGGACTACCGTCTCCACGAACGCGATGAGATTCATTCTCCATCGTATCCATTCAAGTATAATTATCATTTGATGATTTAAAAATGATGTTAAGGACTTGATATCATTCTAGATATGAATAATATACAACCTATCCTTTACAAAAATGTCTTACGTAACAAAACATATAAAAGAAAACAAGGAAGTTAACACCCGAAACAACGATAATACTAAGATATTATTATAAATCGATATTAAAAGATCATATATGATATCATATTAATGTATATGATTATTGTATAATTTAGTAACAATTATTTCACCATTATACAGGAGGTTAACCTACCCCAACCAAGGAAAAGTACAAGGTAAGGGTTTACTTTACAACCTCTTCATTATCCAAGGTTGTTTATACGTAATAATCTACTGGGATCTCCTTATCATCCACATCCATGTTTCTTAAAAATGTATTTCAAATTTTTTTTACTATTAACTAGAATATGAGTTAAAGTAATTTATACCCTTTTTGAATTTTATAAGTGGTTTATAAAGGAATCTTTCGGTCGTTTTCAAAACAAGGTCCTTTTTAACCTTTTCGATAGAATTAAGGTAAGAAAGTTTTTTTTAACTTATACGGCGGGTGCGGCTATTTTCCGCCGTTATAAAATCTTCAAAGCTTCCCTTACAAGCTTATAAGAATATTTCAATGAAAATGTTTTATTTTATATGGATCTTAAATGATTTCAAAATAAAAGGAGATATTTCTTTTAAAAGAATTTTGATTTCATATATGTCAACATCCTTTGATGTATTTTAAGATTATTTGAAGTTGATTTATTATGATAAAAAACTTCTATATTGTATTGAAGGTTTTGTGATATGATTGACTTTGGATGTGATATTTTTATACCATTCATAGTTTATGGTGAATGTATTGACATTTCGTATGATAGTTTTAATACGAATGTTTATGTTATGTTTAAACCTTTTCATATGGGAATGCATTGGACTTAATATGTGACGGGTGGAGCCCGCTATAGCTCCTCGATGCATCGGTAGGTCTCATGAGACAAACTAGTGTCTTGGCACAAGGCCTTGACAAAATCTTATTTGTAGTCTTGGCACGAGGCCTTGACTATGTGGTTATGATAGTCTGGCATTATGCATTCCATCATTATGAAAGTGGTTATTGATTTTGAATGTGATTATTCGATTAGTAGAATAACCATGTGAATAAGTAAATGGAATTATTTCATTTTATTTATGCCATACTATGTTAAATGATCAAGTTTAAAAGGCTTTTGTTTTAGTTATACATTGCCTTAAATGTTTATTCTTATTTATGAAAGTTTCTGCTATATTGTTATCCTTACTGGGCATTTGGGGTCACCCCTTTTCTATGTTTTATTTTTCCCAGGAAGTGAAGAAGTAAATTATGAATGACCTATAGGGATGTTATGTGGGGATATGAGTGTGGATTATGGAGACATTATGTTGTTGTAGTAGTTTTTCATTTTATGATGTAATGTAAACTTATGAACATATCTAGTGTTTCCAAGGCTACTAAACCAATCGGTCTTTCAAGATTTGATCTTTCTTTTGATCATGC
This sequence comes from Viscum album, assembly GCA_963277665.1. Classification (NCBI taxonomy): domain Eukaryota; kingdom Viridiplantae; phylum Streptophyta; class Magnoliopsida; order Santalales; family Viscaceae; genus Viscum; species Viscum album. Next base: position 1,381,238,401 of record OY728137.1, read on the forward strand.
CAATGTTATGTAATAATGCACCGACTCTAGGTATCTTGGGTCAGGGCGTTACAATTGGTAAGGGGTTTTCATCTCACTTATTATTCCCGTGAGATTCATGCCATATTGCCACCATCACCTTTTGTGTGGTGTATCTACTGCCCATAATTATATTATTTGTGTAATACACTTTAATTTATGTGTATTTACATATTCATTGTATGATACGTCTTTCATGGGTTGTATGTTTCATAAGTTACCAAATTGGTAAGGGTTATTTCACAATCTCTTCATTATCCGAGGTTGTTTATACGTAATAATCTACTGGGATCTCTTTATCATCCACATCCATGTTTCTTAAAAATGTACTTCAAAACATTTTTAATATTTACTAGAATATGAGTTAAAGTCATTTATACCCTTTTTTGACTTTTTATAAGAGGAATCATTCCGTCGTTTTCAAAACAAGGTCCTTTCTAACCTTTTCGACAGAATTAAGGTAAGAATGTTTTTTTATACGGCGGGTGCAGTTATTTTCCGCCGTTATAGAATATTCAAAGCATTCCTTACAAGCTTAGAAGAATATTTTCAAATTAAATGATTTCTTTTTATAATTATGTGTGTCTTAAATGATTTCAAAAAAATAGATATTTCTCTCAAATATATGAAAATCCAGTGCAAATGTATATGTATTTAACGCAAGCTTAAAAATGTTTTTAGAAAACCCGACTCTCGAGTTTGGTAGACAGGAAGGGATTGAGAGTGGACCCATCATGGCCTATAATTAGTCGAGCAGTCTCAGAAATAGTTATTTTGTTTTCAGAAGCTTGCATAATGTTTTCAAAAAAACACTGGAGTATATTTTAGCAATTTTAAACGTATGTATCTTCTAAAAAAATTGCATCGGTAGGTCTCATGAGACAAAATAGTGTCTTGGCACAAGGCCTTGACAAAATCTTATTTGTAGTCTTGGCACGAGGCCTTGACTATGTGGTAACGCCCCGACCCTAGTTACCCAGAGTCGGTGCATTATTACATAACATTTTCATGATCACAAGAAAGATCAAATCTCGAAAGACCGATTGGTTTAGTAGCCTTGGAAACACTAGATATATTAATAAGTTTTACATTACATCATTAAACGAAAAACTACTACAACAACATATTGTCTCTATAATCCACACTCATATCCCCACATAATATCCCTGCAGGTCATTCATAACTTACTTCTTCACTTCCTGAGAAAAATAAAACATAGAAAAGGGGTGAGCTCAAATGCCCAGTAAGGATAACAATATAGCGGAAACTTTCATAAATGAGAATAAACATTTAGGGAAATGTATAACTAAACAACAACCTTTCAAACTTGAACATTCAACATTGTATGGAATAAATAAAATAAAATAATGCCATTTACTCATTCACATGGATATTCTACTAATCGAATAATCACATGCAAAAATCAATAACCACTTTCATAATGTTGGAATGCATAATGCTAAACAATAATTTCTTTTCAAGGCCTCGTCCCAAGACCTTGGGGCTAACTGTAACCGGAACCCAACCCGGAGTGCCTCTAATAACCGGACACCAACCCGGAGTACCTCTAATAACCGGACACCAACCCAGAGTGCCTCTAATAACCGGAGACCAAACCGGAGGGATTACTTTAACCAGTCCCTAACCTGGAGGGCTTACTTTTACCAGTCCCCAACCTGGAGGGCTTACTTTAACCATTCCCCAAACTGGAACATACTTGTCCAACATATTCATATAAAGTAAAGGCTGAAATATAACATAAACATTCTTATTGGAACTAGCATACGGAATGTCAATAATTTCACCATAAACTATGAATGGTATAAAAATAGCACATCCACAGTCAAACATATCACAAAACCTTCAATACAATATAGATGTTTTGTATCATAATAAATCAACTTCAAATAAGCGTAAAATCAATCAAAGGATGTTGACATAGATGAAATCAAAACACTTTTTAGAGAAATATCTCTTTCTATTTTTGAAATCATTTAAGAGCCATATAAAATAAAAAATTTTCTTTAAAATATTCTTATAAGCTTGTAAGGAAAACTTTGAAGATTTTATAACGGCAGAAAATAACCGCACTCTCCGTATAAGTTAAAAAAAACATTCGTACCTTAATTCTGTCAAAAAGGTTAAAAAGGACCTTATTTTGAAAACGACAGAAAGATTCCTCTTATAAAAAGTCATACAAGGGTATAAATGACTTTAACCCATATTCTTGTAAATAATAAATATGTTTTGAAATACATTTCTAAGAAACATGGATGTGGAATATAAAGAAATCCCAGTAGATTATTACGTATAAACAACCTCGGATAATGAAGAGATTGTGAAATAACCCTTACCTTGTACATTTCCTTGGTTGGGGTAGGTTAACCTCCTGTATAATGGTGAAATAATTGTTACAAAATTATACAAGAATCATATACATTAATATGATATCATATATGATCTTTTAATATCGATTTATAATAATATCATAGTATTATCGTTGTTTCGGGTGTTAACTTACTTGTTTTCTTTTATATGTTTTGTTACGTAAGACATTTTTGTAAAGGATAGGTTGTATATTATTCATATCCAGAATGATATCAAGTCCTTAAACATCCTAGAATGTGTTATTTTCGGTAATATTTATACTTTCCACTCTTTATATTAAATAGAGGCCTCATTAATTCATTTTTCGATGTGGGATTTCAACTAAGATATTTTGAAACGTCAAAAATGTGTTATCCCAATACCCTATATTTTGTTGAACCGATGGTACTTCAAATCATCATAGATTGATGAGTTTAAGGACCTCAATTTTAAACTTGTTTGGGATTGATGACCTCAATCACTACCTATAAATATTTACGTTTTTCCTCTAATAATATGTCTCTAATTGCCACCAATGTTCTCCTAATCGAGATCATAATTTCGTGGTGACCCTTTCATTTCTCTTTTCCTCATATTAAGACTAAATTTTAGTAACCCAATTTCCGATGTGGGTTTTCCCACAAATATATATTCTATTTTCAACCTTTTATTTTCGAAAAACAATTTCAAATTGCGAGGACGCAATTTATTGAAGGAGGGGAGAATGTAACACCCCAAGATTTCATAGTGTGTTATTTCTTCAAAATAATTCAATAACTTGCACTACACGCAACACCGAGTTCAAGCGCACCATGACTTACCAAACGAGCCTTTCAAAAGAGGTTATGAATAGTATTAACTAAATTTTAAACTTTATATAATCCTTATAATTTTAGAATCCATATTATGAGTTTCTTAGTCATAATGTAAGAACAAATTCATTTTCAGTATTGTAGTTTTACCAACTTTTAATAGTGAACCCTTTTTAAATAAAATATTTTAAACTTTTGACTAAATGGGGAAATCAAACAAATTTAAAATAAAACATCCCAAGCTTCCACGGTACGCTTTCCTTTGAATAAAACAATAGTGTGTGTTGTACGCAACTTCGAGTTTTAACACACACCACAACCGATCAAACTAGCCCTTATGAATAGTAATACCTAATTTTTGAAATTATATATATTTTATATTTCAAAATGGACATCATTTTTGGATTCGGAATATTGAATTTAGCCTAAGGTGAAATTTTGGTACATTTCGGATAACTTTCATATTTTGATGAATAGTGAAAATTACTAAATTTTAATTAAAAACAACTTTTTTAATAAAAATAATTAATAATGATAAATTATGAATTTTAGTAGTTTTAAAGTATATTTAGAAAATAGTTTTACCATTTAATATAAATTTTGTCATTGGACATAATTTTACAATTAAACCGAACATAAACAAGTGTCAATCTTTTGATAGTTATTATCTCTTAAAAACACGCTTTTTGTTTTGACAGCGGGAATTAATTTTAAATTAATTTCTGCCACTTCTGTGTTTTGAATTTTGGAAAATGGATTCCATATTTGGAATCATGATGTTCAAATTGTGTAAATAGGTAACTTTTTAGACATTTTGAATAATTACTGCAGTAAATATTTTATTTACCATGGTTAAGGGTAAATCCGGTAAATAAGGGTTAAAAAATAATATTATAATAATACAAAATTACCCTAAAACGTGTCTTAACACTATTGGTTGATACATGGTCGACCATGGACATTTTGGGTCGATTTTGGGACCCCATGGATCCACTTGTAAGTGATAATGACACTTTATTTTAATTAAGTTAAAATGAATACAAAAATGACACAAGCATATATCTTTTAGAAAAACAATTGTTACATAGAGTTATATATGTTGGATTTTATATTATAAATATTAATTGGAAAGATAAAAAGATTTCCTACATAATTATATTTTAATTATAATTTTTAGACATTAAATAATTTATTTTATTTATGACACAATGATGATGCAATAATTACTATAATAGTGAAAAATCAAAATAATTGATATTATAAATACCCAAATAAATGTAATATGAATATTTTAATGAATTAAACTAATTTTATAGGATAATATGATATATTAGGATTGAGTTAATTGACTTTGTTCGAAGTAATCAATCTGTTATGAGTTTCACAAAAATCAACTATTGAATAGTGTCAAAATTGACATAAAAGAGTTCTTAAAACAAATATTATATTATTAAATGATATTAAATTCCTAAAAATATAAGGTTCGTCCAAGAGACTTATTTCATGATAGGTTCATCATTAATGGACCACTTGGGGGTCTATTGGATGTATGTAGTATGTTTATTAACCATATTATATAAAAATACAAAGAGACATTGTAAAAGTGAAACTAATTAACTTAGAGTTAATACATAAAGATAAGGTTACTATAAGTACCCAAACCGGTCTAAATTCTATTGGATGAGTGGTTTTAGACCTATCCCCACCTTAACCTTTGAATAATCAACTTTGGAGCCATTATAAACCGAATATGAATTTATTATAAATTACTATTTCTAGCTTTTCCAAAGGTGCCCCGCACCCCTCTTATAAAAGGGCACTCCTCCTTCTCATTTCTTCACAACTTCAAAGCTTTTTGGTTCGGCCAAACTCTGCCCCAATACTCTCCCAAAATCCCTCAATACAACCTAGAGGCCTTAGTTTGATCAGAAAGCCATCCTAAGGAGCCCTTTTGATCAAATCAAAAGGAAGAACCCGAAGAAGAGGTAATGATTTCACCACCCTTTTCTAAGTTCACTTCTTCTTCCACTTCTTCTTCCTTTGTTGTTACCATTCTAAAATAATAAATCCAGTATCATATATATACTGTGATGTTATTATAAATATGGTAGAACCATATTCAGTATTCTATCCACCCTTTGAATAACATGTCACCATACGTGCGTACGTACGGCTTACCGTCTCCGCGTCGTGGTGTAATTGTTTTTCAATATATTATTATTTTGATGGGTATAATAATGATGTGTAACTCATGTAAATAATAAATATAACATGTTAATGATTCTGTATATATGATATACCATCCATTTATATATTATTTTAATATCAAAAGAATGATATTGTCGCTCGTGCGTACGTACGGACTACCGTCTCCACGAACGCGATGAGATTCATTCTCCATCGTATCCATTCAAGTATAATTATCATTTGATGATTTAAAAATGATGTTTAAGGACTTGATATAATTCTGGATATGAATAATATACAACCTATCCTTTACAAAAATGTCTTACGTAACAAAACATATAAAAGAAAACAAGTAAGTTAACACCCGAAACAACGATAATACTAAGATATTATTATAAATCGATATTAAAAGATCATATATGATATCATATTAATGTATATGATTCTTGTATAATTTATTAACAATTATTTCACCATTATACAGGAGGTTAACCTACCCCAACCAAGGAAATGTACAAGGTAAGGGTTATTTCACAATCTCTTCATTATCCGAGGTTGTTTATACGTAATAATCTACTGGGATCTCTTTATCATCCACATCCATGTTTCTTAAAAATGTATTTCAAAACATTTTTAATATTTACTAGAATATGAGTTAAAGTCATTTATACCCTTTTTTGACTTTTTATAAGAGGAATCTTTCCGTCGTTTTCAAAACAAGGTCATTTTTAACCTTTTCGATAGAATTAAGGTAAGAATGTTTTTTTTACGGCGGGTGCAGTTATTTTCCGCCGTTATAGAATATTCAAAGCTTTACTTACAAGCTTAGAAGAATATTTTCAAATTAAATGATTTCTTTTTATAATTATGTGAGTCTTAAATGATTTCAAAAAAATAGATATTTTTCTCAAATATATGAAAATCCAGTGCAAATGTATATGTATTTAATGCAAGCTTAAAAATGTTTTTAGAAAACCCGACTCTCGAGTGTGGTAGACAGGAAGGGATTGGGAGTGGACCCATCATGGCCTGTAATTAGTCGAGCAGTCTCAGAAATAGTTATTTTGTTTTCAGAAGCTTGCATAATGTTTTCAGAAAAACACTGGAGTATATTTTAGCAATTTTAAACGTAAGTATCTTCTAAAAAAATTGCATCTGTAGGTCTCACGAGACAAACTAGTGTCTTGGCACAAGGCCTTGACAAAATCTTATTTGTAGTCTTGGCACGAGGCCTTGACTATGTGGTTATGATAGTCTAGTAGTATGCATTCCATCATTATGAAAGTGTTTATTGATTTTTCATGTGATTATTCGATTAGTAGAATAACCATGTGAATAATTAAATGGCATTATTTCATTTTATTTATGCCATACTATGTTAAATTATCATGTTTAAAAGGCTTTTGTTTTAGTTATACATTTCCTTAAATGTTTATTCTTATTTATGAAAGTTTCCGCTATATTGTTATCCTTACTGGGCATTTGAGCTCACCCCTTTTCTATGTTTTATTTTTCCCAGGAAGTGAAGAAGTAAATTATGAATGACCTACAGGGATGTTATGTGGGGATATGAGTGTGGATTATGGAGACATTATGTTGTAGTAGTAGTTTTTCATTTTATGATGTAATGTAAACTTATGAACATATCTAGTGTTTCCAAGGCTACTAAACCAATCGGTCTTTCGAGATTTGATCTTTCTTGTGATCATGCCAGTGTTATGTAATAATGCACCGACTCTGGGTAACTTGGGTCAAGGCATTACATTCATGAATTTGTTTACTTCTACTGAGTGTATAGTCCCTGGGAATATTTTTTTTTTAATAAAAATGATGACTTGATCTCCTTGAATGGTATTTCAACAATGCTTTGGATTTAAAAATGTGTATTGGTTTTAATGTGTTTTATGGAATTGTTAATAAATATATACCATCTGGAATGATGATATTGAATTTCATGAAATATTCTGATATGGTTTTAAGATAAAAGAATTGTGTATTTGGATTTAGAAATAATGTTTTCATGTTATGATGTTACATGGACAGATTGCAATTTTCATACAAGATTATTTTGTTTTGAAAGTGTGATGCAATTTTATTAATGAGTTTTATAAATGTTTTTATATAGATTTGTTGTGTTTGACACCTCATTTGAATGTTAGATTGTGTGTTTAAAAAATGTTATTTTTTGGAGAAACTTTTAACGAACTATTTTTTTACTTTGTTAAAATGGAAAAGAAATATATTCTAAATACCATCATTGGATCTTTCTCATTCATTTTCTCGAATAATTGAAGAGATTTTGTCGCTAGGGATTCGTCAAGAACCATATTCATGGATACTCAGTTGAAAATCATTATGTTCTATTTATTTTGAGGCTTGATATATGTCAATGGGGTGACATTGGTTAAGGCCTATTGATAACTATTAATATTATATATTTGTGATTGTATTCTCAGTTGTAATCAGTTGGACCACCCTAATTATATAAATGATAAATGGAATCCTAGCATATTTATAGAATTAAATGATAATGATTCAAACATTGGTTGTTTTTGTACCTACTAGTGGCCCATAGTAGGTAGCTATATTTGGGTTTATTATTATGGGATTGGTCCCCTCATATGGTCCTGGGATAGGGTGGCTTGGTATTTGAGTTTTTTATTAATAATTTGAGGAATTATACCAGGGATCAGGCCTCAAGTATATGTATGTTTGGGATAGTTCTTGATCTTTTGGGTTAACCTAATTTGATTATCTCTTAGTTATATACAGTGATGATTGAGAACTGAGTATACATATATTCATTGTCCTTGTTATGTAATCGTTATTTTTCTTTCTTCTATAAATTTTCATGGAATGTGATGTGATTTTTTTAAAAAAAATATGAATTTTTTTTGAAAATCCTTTAACCCACTTTTTTGAAAGTTTACAATATAAACATCGTTTTACTCTTGAAAATGATAATGTCTCCCTAATGGAGGGAACGTAGATTTATAAATTAATAACTGAAATGAAATATATTTTGTATTTTATATGTATAAAATCATCCTTTTATATGTGGTAGTTCAATATAAAAAATTTATGTTTATTTTATTTTAATGGAATTACAATGGAAAATAGAATATCACGCTAGACTATAGAGTTTAAATACTCACACCAATAGTTTCCTTTTGTTTTTAGTTTCTGATGCAGTATCTAGCATGGGATCAATCACCATGGGAGAGTATTGGTTTAGATTTTAGAGTAACTTTTGGGGTCACATGGAGGTGTCTTGTGTGTCATGATTAGTTTGGTTATTCTTTTATAATTTTTTGTACAGTTTTTTTACATTTAATTGAAATGTAAATTTTGTAATGTTTTAAAAATAATTTGTAGTTTTGTTTCTTCTTTTAGTTATATTGATTCCTTGTTTATTTTATTGGATGAATCCATTCTCATTGACTCTATTAATCCCTCTATCACTTGTCACCATCCCGGGAGGATCAATAATGCCAAATGGGACATTCCACATATCACATTTTTTTATCGGTTTAGGGTTGTACTGGGTTGGTTTTTGACATGGTATTCCTCCAGTATCACTGGATGGAGAATCTAGGTTGAATCACCAGATGGGAAAAACTATGAAGGGATTTTGGAGGATATTATAATTTTTTAGATGTTATTTTTAATTCACTGAAACAATTTACATATAGGGTTAATGATTTAAAAAATCATGGATTTTGGGAGAATATTTGGATAAAGAATTAATTGGGGGAGTCATATTAGAGGATAGGGATATCAAATTGAGCATTGAGTTCCTAGTAGATATCTAAGAGTTCATCGTAGATTATGACCCTTTATCATTATTATATATTGATTTGTTTTTATATCTCTAAATATATATTATCATTGTTATATGATATGGGTGATGAAGGTGGTACATGTTTAACTTGGTAAAAATGATCATAAATATTATTATTATTATAGATGATGATATATTGTGGTTTTTTTAGTGTACACTTTTTAAAAATTATGCATATAGACAGATGTTCTTCTTGGGGAAAAAATTATTAGGATGAACAAACAAGATATTATCACTCCCCCCTCTATGAATGATATTATTTTGTTAACTATTTTTTCGATGACTACTTGTTCATGTTGATGGGGGTGATTTTGAAGGATATATTATATTTTTAGATGACGGTTGGGGATTTTTTATTGAAGATTTATTTATGTTATCATCCCCAAGAATAGATCTATTTAGCTTAGGATGCATGTATATAATGATTCATTATATTATTCTATAAAATATTATAGATATTCTTTTAGTATATTCATTTATTATATATAATTTTTCTTTATAATTGTATATTACAGGTTGATATTAAAATGTATGAGTCTAAATGTGATATATAATGGTAATGTCCCTCATTATATTAGTAGATACATCATCGTTGGTTGTTATCCCAATTACTATTAGAACATGGTTTGGGGTGTGAACTTACTAACATATAAGGATGTGAATAATTTCCCCAAAATTACAACATTAAATTTTAAATAAATTTAAAATGATTAATGTTAACTTCGAATAATATCAAAAAATAGCTCTCATGTAATAAGTTCACTAAATCATACTAGAAATTAGTTAAACAATTACACAAATATATCATTTCAAAAATTAAAATATATTAACTATTTATTTATAATCATGAAAAAATTTAAAAATAAAATTGGGGATTTCCTTCCTCTGTTGACCATTATCACAATAATAATAATGAATATTAAATTCAATGAAAATGGGTAATTTATATTAGGTAAATGGAAAAATATTTTTAGAGAATGTGAGAGACTCAGAGACAAAATTGAAGAAAGTGGGCATTACTACACTATAATATAGGGGATCACACCACATGTGGAAAAATATTGAAATTGAGGGAGACAATTTACATTTATCCATATTATAGATAATGAAACATTAAAAATAGTATATATGCTTATTTAAATGTCAAATTTTTTTTTGAAAGGTTATCTTCATGAAAATAATTTTCAAAATGGTTGGGTGATCCATGATCTGAATTACCCCATTCATTTAATCATTTATATATAATAATAATAATAATAATCACCATCATAATAGTAAATCCATGCCATAAACCCTCATATGATGAATGTGATGGTGCTGATCATGTTGACTATGATGAACACTTAACACAAACCCCCACATGTGTACACATATATTCATGCAGGAACAGAAATAATTCATATAAAAAAAAATATCATATATGTTGAAATTAAAACCAAAACAACAAAATTACCCTAAATATTCACAATAATAATAATTTTTTAATAATAATTATTGGTAATCAAAATACCATGTTAAAAAATAATAATAAAAATATTAAACAATTATAACAAAGAAGAAAACCACTTAAATAATGTAAATTTTTTTACATTGCACCTATTAAAAAAATATAAAGTAAAAAAATAAATAATTTCATTAATTATAAATAATAAAATTTTTATCTTATAAATTTATATTCATTATAATAATAGTAGGTAATTTTTTTAGTCAAGTGGAAAAAAGAATCATTTCTTACCAAATTGGATTGTCTTGAATTGTTTGGTTTTATTTAATATAGTAATTTAAATGTTATTTAATTTTTTTTATAAACATAACTCATTTTTATTTTCACTTTGTTAATATTATATTTTGATTACTTTTTGGAATTTCATGAAAATGATGATATGTTAATGAGTTGGTGAAAATAATTATTTAAATTTAAAGGGTTCTTATATTTTCATGTATTTATAAAATCACATTATATTTTGGATTATTTTTAATGTTTCATTAGTTCTTTATGATTAAAATTTTTCCAATAAATTATATTTTAATCAATATTATTTTATAATTTTTTAGAAATTTTTTTATAGTAAAAAGTCATTTAAAACAGTTTTCCATCACCTCTTCTGGGTATTAATTTAAATAAAATTATACCAATTTTATGACTTGAATATGATAAAATGGATTATATTTTTTTAATCAATATAAATAATATATTTTAATAGGGTAAAACTAATTTTTATTCATAATGAATTGATGGAATAATTAAAATATCTTACCACATTTATGGATAAAATTATTTAACCAAGGGTTAAACAGAAGAGATATGATTTATATTTATTTAAAAACATTATTCATCCTATTAGATGAAATTTTTTTACTATATATATATTTAAGGAGTTATAAATTATTCTAAAACGTTATCTTTAAATTAGAAACCCTAGGATAAATTTTGAGAAGATTATTTATTTAATGTTCAAATTATAAACAATTTTTGTACATTTAATTAAAAGGAATAGTTGTATGATAACATTATGTATTGTATTGATAAATGGTATCAAAAATTACCTTAAATTATTTATCTATAAAAAGTATGGAATCCAATTTTTTTTATTTTCTTCAATGTAAAACTATTTCTACACATAAAACAGAAATATCATAAAAATCATTTTCACGAATTTTGTGTGCTTATATTAAATGTAATTTTATAAAAAAGTATAAATAAAAATTAATATAATATATCTAAAAAAACTAATCATCATCTTCATCTTTTAAAATAAGATCCCTTTCTGGTCATATAATTAAGTTATTATTGTTAAGAGTAAAGTTGTTAATTTTTAGGTGAATATATTTTTTAGTGTGGTTTAACTTGTAGATATTGATTAAAAATTTTTGAATTCCAATATAGATTTTATTGAATTAGGTTATCTATACCATATAACATATTATATTTTAAATTTATGTTCTATTGTTACAATTTTCATTATTTTGATATAATTTCATTTAATATTTTATGAAACTCCATGTAAATCCATCACCTCGGTTATAAATGAGATCCTCTTATTATATAATAATCAAACCATTTCCGAACTCTAGTTAGAAAAATAAATGCACAAATAACTTTAAAAAGATACGAAACAAGTATTAGAGTCCCTGGATAGATAAAAAACCATCCTGAGATGGATTTAGTAATGAACAAGAAGAGATTGTCGAAAGAAGAGGTATAATTATAAACTGAGTGGTTTTTTATGTTTATTATTCTAATGAATTCAAATACTATTTAACCGTGATGAAATAATAATGTCATTATCTTCCACATTTGAAAATATTTTAATGATTATAGTAAAAAAAATTATCTCTTTTTACACCATTTGGGAAATGAAAGAATCACTCGTTCTAACATATAAATTACTACCTCCAGAAAGCGATGCATATCATTTGTCATGACCACTTTATAAGGATTTTTATTAAGATTTATTTAATTAATATATATAATATTCATGAATAATAAATATTATAAAAAATTTTACATAACATATTTACATTATTTTCTTTAAAAAATGGAACCCTTACTAATGCCTGCATACAATCTACCATTTCAATGTTGTAAAATAACACATTTTTCATTACCATCATTCATGGTTAGTTATAAAAGTAAAGTTAATGTTAAAAAGGAAAATTATATATTGTTTATTATTTTATATATAATTAAAAAATGACAACTTTAACAAGTTCCATCTTACCAAAGTTTCATTAGATCATGAACCAGATATACTGAAATCATTCGTCTTAAAAATAATTACTGAAGTAAGAAAATAAGAAATTTCCATAAATAATATAAAATTTATTATAATAGATTAATTAACATTAAAATGGTTTTTAATAATGGAAATAATTATTATAATTTTTTTCATGATGATAATGAATGTAAGTGATGATTTAGAGTAAAGGAAAGGGACACATTACATTAAAAGTATCATTTGGAAATTTTTAAATATTAATTATATAAATAATTGTTGTCTATGAAAATAATCTACAAATAATTTGGTTAATCTATCTGTATATGAATTAATTTATTCTAAATAATATTTTATATCTTTTTTTTATTTCCTTTAATGTTCTTTAAATTAAATCATTTTAAATATTTTAAAGAAAAATTTATGACCAAATAGAAAAATGAATGATCCATTTGAACATATATAGTGTCAAATGATTCTTCTGTCCTGATAAATTGAGTTTTATGTTTATTTAATATAATATATTTCCTGTCTTCTTTAATTTAAAACACTATTTACAATCATTGTTTGGGTGTTTTATGATGTTTCTTAAAAGGAATAAATATTATGATATCATGAAAATGTTTTTTCTCTCATTTAAAAATAATATTTTTTTTAATATGTTTTTATAAATGTTTCATTTCTGGTATTTTATTATGTTATGGTTGTTGGGAATTTTTATGATCATGTGTGATCTCAATACATCTCTTTATTATGGTTGATTGCAATATATGTCATAGTGGTGGGTGACCACGATATTAGTATCCAATTCATCATGTAAGGGATAAAGATAACCAATTACATATCTCATAAGATATTATTATAAATTACCAAGTTGGTAATTTAATATTTAATTCTTATTTTTATTGGCTATTCCAAATAATCTACATGATTTATCAATTATTTCTATGTATTTTTATAGAAATGTTAGGATTTCACAATGTAATCTAATAAGCATGTTCATAAAAAAAAATTATAACATCTAAATTCTGATATGTATAAAATCAGGTAATATATTAATGTACATTTGGATAATTTCAAAAAATCCATTAGTTGATTAATTTTTTGAATTAATATTTTTTGAGAATTGTTTTATGATGATCTCTGCATGGTGATGTCATTTTCTTGGGTATAATACTATTAATTCGTAGTAGATAGATTATTTTTAAAGAAAAATGTATTCAGTGCTTATGAACTAAAATGTTTCTTTATTTCTACTTATATTTCATTTCATGCGACTTTTATCAAATCCAAAATTTCAATATGTTTTCCAGAGGGTTTTACAGATTTTAATGGAAAAGGGAGAAGTTAAGAAGAAATTTGTGATTAGATAACATGGAATTAAAACATATTATATCCTAAATGTTATTTAATCTCGGAAAAATAGATAATTAGTGTATTTTTCCATTTTTGATGTAATATTTATTAATATTTTGGTGATTAACTTATTTTATAAAACACAAATCCAAAAGGATATTATAAAATGAAAGAATTAGTTCTTGTTTAAACATAAAATTTTCATGTTGTTTATATATTGGTTCTTATAGTTTGTATTAGAGGTATGGTTTAGATAATTTTATTGGTTATGTAACATCCCATCCTAGGACCCACTAGACCCCTGCCCTGATCTAGTTCATCACATGACCTCAACAATGTCTCTCGTCGTTATATAGGTTGTAGACTATTAGAGAGACTGTAAAGGTGGTACAGTAAGCTGTTTGTACCATCATATCAGTGTTCCATAATTAATACAAGCAAATACAATCCAATGTTGAATCATTATATATAAAGAAGGAATAGAAATTCAGTGGCAGAATAAAAATAACTGAAATAGTAGACAAGTGTGGATGAAAAAATAAATATAACAACAAAATAGATATCCCAAAATCCAAATTGGTAGTGTTTGATTCGTAGATCCATGGCATGTTGATAATAAAAGGGTATCATGGTTTAGGCTGATACAAGAATTCTATACAAAAAATAAAATAAATTCTTTATCCACTTAAATCATTATAGAATGAATGATGCTATAAACATAATATCCATCATTAAGAAAAATCATATCTACAACCTATATAAGGATTCATTCCCTTATTCAAACATACATGAAAATAGTTTTCTAGATTATAAAAGGCATCCTAAGTAGTGTGTGAGATAAAAATATTAGTAGGATATAACCATTGGTTTCAACATGTAATCTAAGTAGTTCTCTTAATTGAATAATGTGCATGTAATATAATAATAGGAAAATAAT
The DNA here is from genome assembly GCA_963277665.1 of Viscum album. Taxonomy (NCBI): domain Eukaryota; kingdom Viridiplantae; phylum Streptophyta; class Magnoliopsida; order Santalales; family Viscaceae; genus Viscum; species Viscum album. Next base: position 1,381,253,635 of record OY728137.1, read on the forward strand.
GATGAAATATTTAATTATGGTTCTTAGGATCTGTAATGAACCTAAATACTCAACAAACATCATCTCAAAAATCTAATGAAGATTGATGATTAAATATATATTTTATTGTTATATATATATTATATACCTATATGAACCAAGTACATAAAGATGTATGTTCTTATATATCCAGATTACCAATTGTTGGATGGAATTGGGAATACCACAGACATCCCTAGCAAGTTTAACGATCAATTAAACTCAATCAAAATTGTGTGTTCCTTAGATCCCAATAAGAGGGAGATAAATCATTCACGACACTTGGTATTATGAGTGTTCTAGTTTTTCATCATAATAATATTGGAATATGGCACGTAAACACCACCATCCATATAGTATCAATGGTCGAAGATGTTAACCTCATCACACAGTGTAAGTGAGCACGATACCGTTATGCTCAACAATCCCTTATAATCGTATCAAAGCCTCTATAAAGGCGTAATAATATTTTATAATATAATTCATATGGAAAAACCTCTTATTCATTCCATAAACAATGTTCCTCTACATAAAAAGAGATAGAATACAAAATTATCATTTTTTGTTACTTGTAATATGTTAAAGAAGATCATTTACTTGAAATAATTTTAGGTAATTCAAAACACTATATAAAGTCCACTCCATATAACCTATATAACATAAATAATATTCATTCATTATAGAAATGGGGATATACTCATGAATATGAAATACATTATAAACCCAATACGTCTAATTCATGTAACATGGAATTTAAATTAACAATGATTTGTTATTAATTTTGTAAGGAGCCATTGTATAATTTGAAATATTTTATATGTCAAATTCCAAAAATATGTTGTCAAAACAACCCAATAGATTTTTTGGGCCAAATAAAAATTTATATAACAAATTAAAAACCATTTTATGTCTATGTATTAAGTAAATAATGAAATATGTACCTCTGTGATGTTATAATAATGGTATAATTTTTCATGGTGCAACCATGGGGTGTCAATAAAAGTAGTATCCATCCTTTAAAATACTAAACAATGTTCCATGGTTGTGTATTGAGTTGAAATGGAAAATTTTAATTGGAGAATCTAAAGGGGGCACTGGGAAACTACCAACGAGTGAAAAATAGTGTAACAATGAGACATCAACACTCAAAGGGAAAACTATGTGACCACTTATGTCAAGGATATAGATAAAACCTCAGTTGATATAAACCTTAGACTTTTATCATTTTGGAAGTGATATGAGCAACCAGTTTAACTCCCTAAAAATATGGAAAATGATCATGTACCTAAATAGTGAAATGGATCTAGAGGAAAAACTAAAAATCAGGTAAGATGATGGGAGACTATACCATATGGATTACAACACCATTGGAAGATCATGAAAAGGACACTATATTATAATGTTAGGTCAAACCATAACAATGGTAGGAAATGATCCAAAATTAAGTGGATGGAATGTTTCTTCCACTGTAGGAAGAAGATGAAAAAATAGATAGGTTTAATGTTTATATAAGAGAAAAATGATCATTTCTCCTTAAAATAATATGGGAAATATTTTATGTACATAGTTTGCAAACAATATACAAACAATATGATATCCCACTGTCAAAAACTAAAGGTTGTGTGTGCGACAATGGAACTGCAGTCTCACTATAATAAAATGTGAGGCTCCAATTTCAACTATGTTCCCCCCCATAGTTATAAGTAACCAATCTACGTGGGCATATAGGCTTACACTAACCCTTGAACATAGTTTTTTACTCCATTTTGGTAAATTCAGGCTTCGAAAAAGACCCTGATTCTCATTGGAAAAATTTAAAGACATAGTATTCCTTCACCGTTATTTAAAAATTTTCAAATTGAAAAATAACATATTCATACCATCATGAAAATATGGTTCATTTCAACTTACGATTATTAATGAAACTAACCGCATAGTAGAACATTTGAGGGTAAATAGGTTTCATCATTAGGGAGTTGTGGCCAATAATATCATATATCAGTTTCCAATTCCCAAGTCTCATCATGTACAAGACTATGATATCATACCATTTATACCAATAGAATTGTCCTACCATAGACTTTATTCATGCCATGATTCAGTATAATCTCTAGAAACTCCTACATGAAATTATCTACATCTAATTGAACCACATCTCTTTGTAAGACATGTGAAAGGTTAGGATAGTATCTATGAAGATGAGATACATTAAAATGTCATGCATTGTCTAGTATCTCTAGAAATGTTCCAACAATTAATCCACCGGTCCATTTTGTTTCACCACCTCAAAGAATCCAATGAACCTCAGTGATAGAATACCCTTCTTCTAAATACATAAATTCCCTAACATGGGTGGGACTCATAATAAAACCCACTCTTCAACATCAAACTCAAGAGGTCACTGATGTTTTTTGTCATACCACTACTATCTAGAGAGAGCTATCATCATTCACTTTATAATCATCTCGACATACTCTGTAATATCCTACATGAGTCGTAGTACAACATAGATGCATCCCCTACCTCAATCAATGATAGAGGTTAGTATCAAGAAATACCATAAAATAATTCAAATGGATCCATCTTTATGGTGTCTGTAATGAAGTTATTATAAAATAAAATGATTATGGGAATGTGTTTCTCCCTAGAATCTCTAAAGTCAAGGAAATGTTCATGAAGCATTTCCTATATCACCTATATCATACGATATATTCTTCGATCATTATGTGGGTGATAGGCTTTCTCATAAGCCCCGATGTACCTAAGGAATTCTCTATCCCCTACCAGAACTGAGATGTTAAATGAGCATCTAAATTAGAAATGATATAATGAAGATCAATATGAATAGGTAAACCCTCCCTAATGTAAAAAATACCTATATCATCTACCATGAACGAATACTGTAATGGTAATATGTGATGGAACATCGTTAGATAATCAATGACTACCCATACTATATCATTCCATGAGGTGATATTGGTAGAAAAGTCAGGAAGTCCATCGAAACGTAAACCCATTTCTACTAGGGAATAGGAAAATGATAGGAAATTTCTATTGGATGTTGATGTTCCCTCCCTCACCTTCACAAATGTAGATCATTGAGCGAAAAGGATAAAATCTCATGTTTCATAATAGGGGACAGATATATGCTCAAAAGATCGTGATACATTTTGATTTCAATGGGGTGAAATGTCCATGATGGGGAATGAAATATCCACATTAGATCTTCTCTAATGTCTTCTAGGACACATACATTCCCATAGTAAAATACTATATCTTCCCCATTTTTGGTCAAACATGTATATATATCTTTATTTGACATTATTCCCCTTATGAATGGGCCTCTATGATTAGAATGGTCCTTTATCCAAACCCATTATAGATGATTAAAGGTCACTACTAAGGATTAAGGGATTGTTTGTGCATAGTCCTCCAGAACCTAAGTGAGAATATCTAAGAATAAGTCCATAAGATGATATAATATACTTTTTTCCTGAACTATATATGTTTATTTCTTCATGATCAGTTCATTGACTTGTGAATTTACCATTCCAGGCACGTAGGTAGGCTTGAAATTAAATTAATGCAGTTACTCAACCCACATGTGCTTCCCGAGATCAAGATCCTGATATTTAAATATGTATTAAATGATTCTGTGATGAGTGAATTCCAAAAATTTAACTCGATATAAAAAGTGTCTCCAGAATTGTATGGAATGGACAAAAGTAGTGAGCTCAAGGTCATGCATTAGGTAAATCCTCTCCTGATGCTTCAACAAATGAGGATCATGCATGATGAATCAATATTCCTTCATCAAATCAGATCAAAGCAAGATTCCCAATGCATAAAAAAAATAAAATGTAGCTTCTTCCAGTATTTGGAAGAATCCGAATTAATTTTGAATTCAAATTTCCCTTCATCTTCTGAAATACTTCCTCATAGGATTATGAAAATATGAATTTCAAACTCTTCATTATCATGTTCGTAATCGACACTAGAAGGTATGATAAATCCACGATGAAGCATCTATAATATCATGATATTGAAAATAAAATTTTACTATAAAAGGGGTTTATATTATTCTTCAATGAAAATAAAACTCTTACATTCTTTGGGAATACTAAAAGTTGTTACTCTAAGATAATATGTCCCATGAAGTAGTCTTTTTCAATAAAAAATAGAAATTTTCCATATATTAACATAGAGATTATTCTCTCTCACTGTATTCAACATGATATCAATATGTGATGAATGTTCAAGTGTGGAGCATCAACACATTAATATATCATAAAAAATTACTACCTCAAACGAATCTTGATAAGGGTTGTGAAAATCTGTTCATAAGATCCATAAAGACAGAAGATGCATTCATGAGATAGAACAACATGAATATTTACTCTAATAGACCATAACAACTATTGAAGGATTTGAAAGGTATTTATAAAGTCCTAACACACACTTGATGATAACCCAAACATAAATATATCCTTGGAAACACATTTTTTTGTCAGTGCTAATCAAAGAGGACATATATTCTACGTAATGGATACTAATTATTTAGTGTAAGGTGATTCAAATGAGGGTAATCCGTTCATATCTTGAGGGTAACATCGGAATACATGGTGAAAAGGATCGTCGAAACCTCTCGATAAGAAGTAGGTCACATGAACCATTTATCATTCATGTCCATTGATTTATTCTTGAGATCTAGATTCTACTTTGGTGTCATCATGTAATGGGGAATGGTCAGTAGGGCTTTACCTCATATTAACTTAATTATAAAATCTATCGATCACACAATAGGTTGTCAAGATAAGTCATCATTAATGAATTCCTTGATTCCATCCATTTTTTGAGGAAATATAGTGGGTCACAACCCTTGTAAATCAAGGAAAAGTATAGTAATTAGAGTTATAGAAAAACATTTCCCTTGATACGCAGGCACATCTCATGTCACATTTACATCCCCATCCACCATTTTCATGGTCCTAACACCCTCTCTGGATATAAACATCACCCTATGATAATATCAGTCATTATATGATTGATAGGGAACCAATTAGTCCTTCCTGATGTTTAATTTAAACCACTATCATGTTTGGGATGAAAATATTCTACATGAATTATTATCTGCCTATCTCAAGGTGACAATCCTCACAATGGTGAACGAACTAAAATCTGGTACCTAATTGGGTTTCTAGCATTATAACACAATATTTGATCTTTATCATGAGTCCCACACCCTCAGTGATTAACTCAGATATAAATGATTGAGATGTGCCACTGTCAAATATTGCAGAAACTAAGGTTAATGTCACCATAATAGTACCTCGAACTATAAGAGTTTTAGTGATATTATCTTCTATAATAGGCTATACTACATATAAGTGTCATGTACCATGACCCTAAGTCACTATCGGACAACACTAAGAAGACCCGCGATACTGGCACTCAGATTTATAAGTTTGACTGCCTCATCCTCGACCACCACCTCAACCTGATTAGCCGCTGGTATTCCTTCTGCATGCATAATGTGGTCATGCATTCACCGCTACTCTCTATGGAGTAGAAAAATATCCCACTAACTAGTAATTGGAGGGAAATCCGGATAAAAGTGATTGATATTCAGTATTCTTATGAAACCACAACACTGCACTTTATCCCATAAACACAGATGATTCATGTGTCTTGGATTCCCACAATGGTGTCATATGAACAAGATTTATACTAGAGGAGCCTTACTACTTCTACCTCCATGAGTGGCCTCAAAACAACTCTTTTTCAACCAGAAGAACCACAAATATATCTAGGTGTCTAACTTCTCTAACATGAGCCTTCTTCTTCCCTTAGGTTATTTTCTACTATAAGGGAATGGATACAGATTTCATAAATGTTAGTTAACTTGAATAAACTAACCAATGAAAAGATGTAATATACATTCATATCCTTAAATTTCCTTGTGGTCATAAGATCATCTCTTTATAGAATAGGAGTGACCCCAGGTGGCTTAGTTAAAAAATATGAATAATATAATTTTGAAATGAACCTCTGATGTGGGTTCATGAATTCTATAGCTCTATAAATCTTTATATTGTGGAGAAAGAAGTAGTTTTAGTATATGGTCTGAACATCATCCCACACCATATCGGGATGCCAATTTTCCTAGATGGTTAACTCCCACTATATCTAAGATGAATCACAAAGAACCTAGGTTGATATCTAGACCCTAGGTTCTGTATCTGTCTATCTATTTTCTACTGTAGAAAGTATTCCTTCGATTCAAGACTCTATAACATGAGGTCATCCTTCCCATGAAAAGGATGGATGTGGCTGTTGTCCAAACACACATGTCCTCTCTATAATTCTCATGGCAGGACAAAGAAAATACATTCCTATAAATAATTATATGTAGAAAACAATATCAAAACAATGAGTTAGTTCCCATATTAGGTATACGAAGAATTTCCACAAGTGGGACTAAATGAGGAACCACTATTGTGTCATTTCTAGCCCCCTCGGGTACGTGGACATCAACCAATTCATGATGTGTGACTGTAATACATCATGGGATCATAAGGAAATAATTAATAATAAACACTTTTTAAGATATTTTATCAATTGAAATGGGTAAAATAAGAAACATGGATAGTGTAATTTTTTCCAATAGGAAAGATCACACATCTATGCCTACTCAACAAGCCACATTTAAATGATATAAGGAGACCAAAATAGGTTATCTGAACATAAGAGATACCAACTAGTGACTACTAAGGTGAAGATTTTGTATACGACTTTATGAAGGATACATATAATATGATTTATCTTAATGTAAATTTGACATTCATTTTAATTCACACAGGATAAAATATATAATTACTTTAAAATGGATGAATTAGATGTATTTCTATTTTCAGATCTATAATGGGCCATACACCATATGAACCAATATAAACCATCTAGTTTACGCACATAATAACATGTTACATCCCAAACGACCAATGATCCATGGGAAAACATTCTATAATTGACATTTTATTGTGTATTCTTGGACCTATTTAGGAAAACAATACCAGGCTAAGGAATGGGCTTTATGTGTCAATTTGGTTTTACAGTCCCTTTTTTAATGTTAGCACAATTCAATTAATATACAAGGAATAATCAATATAAAACAAAAATATTCCTACTAAAAATAAACATAGAATTAAAAAATTAATAGAATATTAATAATGTTATTCCTATATTTATTCGTCTACTTATGAAAATGACTCATTTCATCAATCCAAAGTGATGAAATCATCATTTAAATCATAAGAATATAAATAACATCATATCTCAATAGTGTCACCCAATAGTTATGTCATGTCAAATGTAAAATGAATAATCAATAAAAGAAATAACACATCCTATGTGATTTTTTCCCACATACATTAGTTAGATACGTCTGGGTACAATGTCAATTCAAAATCTATTTATCTCCCAGTTCTTATGTCATACCTAAATAGTAAGTTAATGAAATATTTTTTCCTTTGATACCACTTTTTAATGCCCTGACCTGGGATCCACTGAACATATTCCTTGATTTGGTGGATCACATTGTATCAGAAACACCTTCAAATAGTCCATAGGCTACTGACTAAAATCATTAGTGTAAACGTTGTACATTGGGGTGACTATACTTTCATATCATAGGGTAAAAGATATACATGTATATAAAAGCAATAGTAGAAGACAAATATAAATGGACATGACAACAATGTAGCTAAATAATAAATATAAATGATATAACAGAAAAGTGTGTGTGTGTGTAAATAAATAGAAAAACTGAACAAATATATCATATTCCACTAGGTAGAGTGTGGTTCATGGATTCATGGAATTATAATAAGAAAAGGGAATCTTGGTCCAAGAGAATACAAATATTCTATAATAACAAAAAAAATTAATAAATGTTCCTCTACTATAATATTGACCTAATTTCATGTCATCTGCTAATATTCTCCATCTATAAGAAAAATCATTTCAACAAACTATAAGAGTGCACTTTTCCTTATACATACTTGTAGTAAGATACTATTCTCAAGTACCAAACGAAGCCCAAGTAGGGGTTGAGTCCAAAATATTAGTATTCCTCCAACAATGTTGTATATATGTAATACACGATGTTACCAGAAATAAACAATATGGGGTTGATATCATAATAATAAAACTATGATAAAATAAATAACCAGGTCATTCCAATTCTATAAAGACACCTATCAGCTCTACATACTTCCTCTCATAACCAAAATAGAGTCTGTTTAGTCACTATATACATAGTATTAATATATATAGTTATATATATGGAATACACCAATACGAAACAAATATGTGTGGTTGTAAGTTGCAATATGATTGCAATAAAGGTTGCTGGCAGGACCGGGGTGTAACTCTGACATTCATGACTAGTTTAATGATCCAAATAAAATAAGCCAAAGGGTACATTCCCTAAAACCCCATAAGAGTGTACGATTTCTTGAATGACACTAAGGATTGTTATCGGGCCATCATGTCCGCACTATATGACAATGATGTGGTTCATAAATTCGGAAATCCAATAAATGTCAATGAAGTTAAATTTCATGCACAACAACAAATGTAAGGGAGTCTGATACCACAATTCTGAACAATCCCATTCCATAACATCAAAACATATATAAAGAAATAATTATATTTTATAATATTATCCATAAGGAAATAATTCTTATTCATTCCATGCACCAACAATCAATATATAAATTGAATTACATTTCAAAATAGAATTTATTATAACATGCCATAGGAAATATCATTTAAATTATTTCAAATATTTTTAGGTAATGTAACCCATTGTGTATTATTCATTCTATACAACCCATTTTACATAAATCACATAAATTTACTTAATAATGATGTAATCCATCACAAATTGTCTTTCCATTATAAAACTGACATGTATATGTCATTAAACATGAATTTTCAAACAGAAAAGTATGAAAGACCTTTTTGGATGGTTTTATGGTCAATGAAGCAATTTCATAACTTAAAAACTCAAAACATAGGTTGATTCAAATTCCTATGAGATTATTTGGGTCCTATAAGCATTCATAAGACAATGAAAATACCATTTTATATCCATGAAATTGTCAAGGCGGAAATCTTGCCAAAGGTGAATTTATTAAAAGGGAGAACTTTTACACAGAACACCCTTAGGGTCTCCATAAAATTTATAATGATGTACTAAATAACTAAAAAAGTATAAAATGGTATGTATCAAGGTGAAATGGTAAATTTGAGATTGATAAATCAAATTAATGTGGATGCTCAACAAAATATGTTGATTAACACAATAGTATAGTTATGAGTCATCAAAAGTAAAAGGTAAAATGATGTGGACACATACCTCATGGAAGTAGATGACACCTCAATCAATAATATCCTAAAAAATGAAGGATCTTGGATTAGATATAAGAAATTCTCCAACAAACAGAAAATATACAATATCAGCTTTTAATAATATCGAGCTTTGGACCTTGAGGAAAATATAAATAAGAGGTATGGGGAAGGAAGGATATTCATTAATGAGTCCAACACCATTGGGGGATTATGAAATGGAAATTGGATAAGAAATCTACATCAAACCCTAATATTTTAAGGTAATGAGATGAATGGTGGTGGATGTCATGTTTTATACACTGGTGGAAGAAGATGGGACATGATATTGGATTAGAGTAGGAGGGTAGAGGTCATTTCTCACAAAAATAAGGGGGTGAAAATTTTTAGGATCACAGATTTCAATCAATGAAAAAACTATGTGATAACCCAATGTAAAATACTATAGGTTTTCATGAAAGTTGTGTGGTATGATTCCCACGATTGTGGACAAACCATGCAGCTCCTACGTCACCTTTGTTTTCTCCCACATAGTTAAAACTAACAACATGACATGGGTTACAAGGAATATTCTAATAGTTTGACCAAATTTTTTATCCCATTTTTTGGAATTCAATAATCTGAATTAGCCTCATTAACTCTTTGGAACATTCATAGGTCATAGTACATCTTTACCATTATTCAAAAATTCATTAAAGTAAAAAACAAAAGATAAGTACACTGAAAAAAAGATAGGTCATTATAGGTTTTTATAAGAGAATTAGATTCACTAAAAAGTTTATAATTTATGATTATAATGATATATAATATTATGATTAACATGTAGCTTCATCTAAACTATATTTTTATATTGGTAATTTGTAGCGGAAAAAGGGATGCTAAAGTTAGAATGCATCAAAATGACAATATCCTTACATATTATTGAATTGGAAAGTTTTTAATTAGAAATAAATAGTTTTTAGTATGATAAATTAGTTTAATCAGTTTGTAATGCGTATTTGTTTCCATACTAGAGAGAAATAAAATACTAAATATAAGAACATGATGATAGTGAAGTGTTTTTTGAGATAACTCCCTCTAGAATTCAGTGGAAAATTTTACATAGTGGGATGCTATCGAGGGATTAATGATCTAGAAAATAAATTTAATTTCATGGGATGTTTGGATCATAAAATGGAAATGTTTCCTATTTACTCTTTTGAATGGGAGTTTGATCTATTTTGATTAAAGGATCACTAAACTAGAGAAATAGAATAGATTTATTCCAGTTAATGTGTCTTAATTATAAATATTTTTCTTGGGAAATATATTCATATAGTTGTTCATCCAATAATGGAAAAAATAATTACAATTAAATAATATTTATGAATATTTTTCAGTGGAGTATGACCAAAATTTATACAAAATTTAATGTTATACACCAATTTTTTTTAATCGTTATATTAAAATTAATTTTTTAATTATGATTATTACTTTGATAAGAATGAAAATTTGACGTATAATTATTTAAAATTATTAAGAAATATTTTTTCATTGGAGACAAGGAAGAATTATAGTTTTATAATAGTTAGGTGTAAAATGATAGAAAATAAAGAAATGTTTCCTAGTTTTTGACAAAAGAATAATCCATCGAAAAAATTAAGTTAATAATTTTTTTTTATTATTTGATACTTTTTTTAAAAATTACCATGAAGAATGTCCTATTAAATATAGGAAGTTATTCTTATGTTCTAAATTTGTGAATATGGATCTAGATTTTAATGAATAATAAAAAATTATTTTTAAGGTCTTTTTTGACACATAGCCAGTTAAGTCTTTTATATTAGATGAGATAAGTCAATATATGTCTTCATGTTCCAAGATGGTCATGAATTATGGGGATCATCTATTAAATGAGATAAGTCAATATATGGCTTCATGTTCAAAGATGGACATGAATTATGGGGATCATCAATACTATATGAATAAGGGTTCATTAAAATCAATTACTTTTACATAGGTAGATTTTTCTAAGAAAATAGAGTATCCAATGATTTAATTCAAAATTAAAATATGACATTAACTAAAGCATTTCGTAAAATTAACTTTTGGTTAATGATTTTTGAAATGATGGATTAGAAAAAGTTCATGTAGAAAATCTCTAATTTGGTTTTATGTGTCAGTTAAATCAAATTTTTTATATAATATTATGGAATTTTATAAGGAACAATATATGTTACCTAGAACTGTGTATTTTATTTTGAAATTTATGTATCTATAATTTAATTATAATTAAGAAGGTGTTTCGTGTTTTAGAATAATGTTATTTGTTTCATGTGACCCCTAGTTGATGAAATAATAGTCGAGTGTAGATAATTTATCCCCATATCAAACACATATAATGGTGGAATTTGAGTGATAATGATATTGATAATATTAATGTAACACTGCAAGCTTCTATGGTATGCTTCTCTTTAAATAATGCAATAGCGTGTGTTGTACACAACATCAAGTTCTAACACACCATAACAAATAAAAATAACTGTTATGAATAGTAATACCCACATTTTGAAGTTTATAAATTTTATTTTTCAACATGCACTTCATTTATGGATTCGTAATATCGAAATTATGCTTCAATGAATTTTTGGTATTTTTCTGATAAACATCATTTTTTGATGAATAGTGAAACCACTAAGTGGTAGTTAAAAAAAATGAATTTTTCAGAAAAAGTAATTTTACTGCTTCTGTGAGTGAAATTTTGAAAATCCTAGAGACAAGGATTATATAAAGGACTAAAATGTGTTTCATTGAGTTGAAAATAATTTTTGGTGAATAGTAACTTTTTACTTTTATTTACCATGGTTAAAAGTAAATAGGGTAATTAAGGGTAAAAATGATATTAATATTACCCTAACAACATATCCTAATTCAATTAGATAAGCTTAAATCGACCAAAAACAACCTTAGTAATAAAATATTATCATTTAGGTCCACTTGGATTAGATTAGGACATTTATTATTATTTAATTCAAAGAAGAGTTAAAAGAGTTAAAATCAAGGATTATTTACTAAAACATTTTAAATATAGGGTTAAAAATAAGATAAATTATATTGTAAATATTAATTATAAATTTAATATTATTTCCTACATAATTATATTTTATTTATAATTTTTATACATTAAATAATTTAATTTATTTATGACACAATGATGATGCAGTAATTACCACAATAGTGAAAAATTAAAATATTTGATATTATAAATAACAAAATAAATGTAATTTGAGATATTTTATAAATGAAAATAATTTTATAGGATAATATGACATGTTATTATTGATTTAATTAATGTTTTTCGAATTAATCATTCTATTATTATTTTTTAAAAAATTAATTATTGACTAGTGTCAAAAAAGACATAAAAGAGTTTTTAAAACAAATATTATATTATTAATACATATTAAATTCTTAAAAATCTAAGTTTCGGCCAAGATACTTATATCATGATAGGTGTATCATTAATGAACCACTTGGGGGTTTCTTGGATGTATATAGTATGTTTATTAACCATATAATATAAAAATACAAAGAAACATTGTAAAAGTGAAACTAATTAACTAAGAGTTAATACTTAAAGATAAGGTTAATATTGTAACAAAAACCTGTCTAAATCCTATTGGTTGAGTGGTTATAGACCTATGGCTACCTTAAACATTAAATAATCCACTTTGGAGCCATTAGAACCCGAATATGAATTTATTATAAAATAATATTTCTAACTTTTCCAAAGGCACCCCTCTCCCCTCTTATAAAAGGGCACTCCCCCTTCTCATTAATTCTCACCTTAAAATCCATTTGGATCGGCCAAAATCATCCCAAATACTCTCTCAACTTCTCTCAATTCATCCTAGTGGCCTTACTTTTGTCAGAAAGCCACCCTAAGGAGCCCTTTTGATCAAATCAAAAAGAAGAACCCGAAGAAGAGGTAATGATTTCACCACCCTTTTTCAAGTTCCTTTCTTCTTCCACTAATTCTTTCTTTGTTATTACCATTATAAAATAATAACTCTAGTATCATATATATACTGTGATGTTATTATAAATATGGTACAACCAAATTCATTATTCTATCCATCCTTTGAATAACATGTCACTATACATGCGTACATACGACTTACCGTCTCCACGTCGTGGTGTAATTGTTATTCAATAAATTATTATTTGTATGGGTATAATAATGATGTGTAATTCATGTAAATAATAAATATAACATGACAATGATTCTTTATATATGATATACCATTAAATTATATATTATTTTAATATCAAAAGTGTGATATGTTTTCTTGTGCGTACGTACGGACTACCGTCTCCACGAATGCGATGAGATTCATTCCCCATCGTATCCATTCAAGTATAATTCTCATTTGATGATTAATAATAGTATCTACGAACTTAATATAATTCTTGATATGAATTAGATACAACCTATCAATAACAAACATGGGTTAAATAACAAATCATATAAAAGAAAATGAGTAAGTTAACACCCGAAACGACGATAATTCAAAAATATTATTAACAAAGCAATGTTTTAATTTTATATATGATAACATATTAATATATATGATTCTTGTATAATTTAATAAAAATTATTTCACCATTATATAGGAGGTTAACCTACCCCAACCAAGGAAAATTACAAGGTAAGGGTTTATTTCTCAATCTCTTCATTATCCAAGGTTGTTTATACGTAATAATCTACTGGGATCACTTTATCATCCACATCCATGTTTCTTAAAAATGTATTTCAAAACATTTTTACTATTTACAACAATATGACTAAAATTCATTTATACCAATGTTTTACTTTTTATAAGAGGTTTATAAAGGAATCTTTCTGTCGTTTTCCAGACAAGGTGCTTTTTAACCTTTTCGACATAATTAAGGTAAGAATGTTTTTTTAACTTATACGGCGGGTGCGGCTATTTTCCACCTTTATAAAATCGTCAATGCTTACCTTAAAATATTATAAGAATATTTTTGATGAAAGTGTTTTATTTTATTAATATTTGACCCTTAAATGATTTCAAAATAGAAAGAGATATTTCTCTAAAAAGAGTTTTGATTTCATCTATGTCAACATCCTTTGATAAATTTTACGCTTATTTGAAGTTGATTTATTATGATACAAACATCTATATTGTATTGAGAGTTTTGTGATATGTTTGACTGTGGATGTGTTATTTTTGTACCATTCATGGTTTACGGATGAAGTATTTATATATCATATGCTAGTTTTTATACGAATGTTTATGTTATGTTTAAACCATTTCATATTGGAATGCATTGGACTTAATATGTGATGTGTGGAGCCCGATATAGCACCTCGATGCATCAGTAGGTCTCACGAGACACACTATTGTCTTGGAAGAAGGCCTTCACAAAATCTTATTTGTAGTCTTGGCACGCGGCCTTGGCTAGGTTGTTATGATAGTCTGGAATTTTTCATTCCATCATTATGAAAGTGGTTATTGATATTGCATGTGATTATTCGATTAGTAGAATATCCATGTGAATAAGTAAATGGAATTATTTCATTTTATTCTTTCCATACTATGTTGAAGTTCAAGTTTAAGAGGCTTTTGTTTTAGTTATACATTTCCTTAAATGTTTATTCTTATTTATGAATGTTTCCTCTATATTGTTATCCTTACTGGGCATTTGATCTCATCCCTTTTCTATGTTTTATTTTTCCCAAGATGTGAAGAAGTAAATTATGAATGACCTGCAGGGATAGTATGAGGGGATAACAGTGTAGACTATGGAGACTATGTTGTTGTAGATTTTATCTTTATGATGTAATGAAAAACATTATGAATATATCTAGTGTTTCCATGGCTACTAAACTAATCGGTCTTTCAAGATTTGATCTTTCTTGTGATCATGCCAATGTTATGTAATAATGCACCGACTCTAGGTAACTGGGGTTGGGGCATTACAGTTTGTATCAGAGGAAGTTTAGTACAAACTTTGGAAGCTAGATTTAGATAAACTCTGATTAGAGAACATAGATTTAAGATGGACTATCAGGATTATTATAGAAGAACTTCCTAAAATTTAGGAATTGTATAGATTTTGTGAGTTTTCCGAGAAATACATCAATGTCTAGAAACGAGCAGGTAGAGGTGGATCTGGCAGAGATGTACCTAGGGGTAAATCCTGAAAACACTGCTTTGATCTAGACTCGAACGGGAACTATTGCATGACAACGGGCCTTGCTGCACTCTTGGTTACGACAATCCCGAAGGATATTCTTAGGATAACTATCATTTTCATTACAAAGCATTATGAAGGGTTTACGAGTATATACATTCTCAAAGAAAACATTTTTATGATTATTGATTATATCCATAAATAATTCAATTTATGTTAAGTGTTTTATAAGTACGGAATTATGTATTTTGATTCATAAGTTGATCTAGATTTTTCCGTTTTTTAGAAATGGCACCTAGTGGAAGAAATGGAAACCGTATAAATGCACACACTCCATGTAGGGACTGCCCTCCTACTCAGGATAATTATAGTGGAGCTGGTGATGCAACTTTTGCCGATCAACTAATCACCATACTGGGACAACTCACTCAGGTTATGGATAAAAACCTTACCCGTATGGAGCACCCTGATCCACAGCGTAGAAGATCAATGTTATATCGCTTCATGAGGCATCAACCACCAACATTTAATGGGAGTAAAAATCCATTAGTAACTGAGAAATGGATAAGTTCCCTATAGAAAATATTTCAGGCTTTGGGAAGTGGTGAAAGGGAAAAAGTTATCAAGGTAGTTTACCGCCTCACTGGAGATGCTAATGAATGGTGGTCATTGATTCAAAACAAGAAGGCAGATGATGATGTATAAAATATGGAATGGAGGTAGTTCAAAGATCTATTTTTAGAAAAATAATTTCATTGTGACCATCGAGAAGATGTGGAAGGACAATTTCTGAGTCTGATACAAAAGGAGGAAGAGAATGTCACAAAGTATGAGGCTAACTTTACACGGTTAGAATGGTATGCAGGAGATTATATATGTAACCCATGAAGTAAGATTGATCATTTCATGGATGGGTTAAAACCATTTCTACGTCGATCATTAGTCTCACAATCCTTTTCATCGTACGAAGACATTGTCTCATGTGCTATCAAGACAAAAAAGGAATTCTCTAAGTCTTATGACTTTAATGCAAAGAAAGAGATGAAGAGATCTGCTGATCAATATGGGAATTGAAATAATGGGAAGAAGGGAAATTTTGAATATCCATCATGTGGTAAATATGGGAAGAAACACCCCGATACTTGCTTGAAAGGAACATGAGTCTGTTACTAGTTTGGGGAAAGAGGACACCAATTTTGTGAATGCAAAGGTAAGAAGGAAGCTACCGATGTTCAGTGCTACAATTGCAGGGAGATGAGACATTATGAAAATGATTGTCCTAAGCGTCAGGGGAACTTACCTCAGAATAGGAAAAGGGGTCAAGGCCAAGCTTATGCTATCACTACTGCTAAGGTAGAAGCTCCGAAAGACGTGGTGGAAGGTAATTTAATGGTTTCCTCAAGTTTATCAAATGCATTATTTGATCCTGGATCATTGCATTGTTTCATATCTTCCCACTTTGCTAAGAAAATTAGATATTTACAATTTGATTTAACAAGGGAGTTGTATGTTAAAACTCATAAGGGAAGTATCATTGCAATAATGTTTTATGAATCAGTCCCCATTACAGCACATAAATGTTCTTTATCCACTGATCTCATCATCATACCTATGATTGAGTTTGATATAATACTCGGTATGGATTGGATTTTGGACCATGATGTGAAGATTTATTATAATAAGAAGGAGGTTACAATTTTTGATGATGATGATAAGGAACACCTTATCTTTAGAGCAGAATCGTCACCACATAATTCTTATCTAGATCCACCCCCTATAGCATAGATAAATTCAATTATTGGGGAGTAAGATGATGAAATTGCAGTGGGTGAGGAAAGGAATGTTCAAATAGAGGATGTTCCTGTTGTGAAAGAATATGTTGATGTGTTTCTGAAAGATTTACCTTGACATCCTCTAGAACGAGAAGTTGAGTTTTCTATTGATTTAATTCCTGGATCAAGTCCTATATCAAAGACCCCTTATAGAATGGCCACTGTAGAATTAGTTTAACTAAAGAAACAACTATATGAATTGAGTAATAAGGGATTTATTCTCCCTAGTGTATCTCCATGGGGATCCCCTGTTCTTTTTGTTAAAAAAAAGATGGATCTATGAGGTTATGAATAACCTATAGAGAGATGAATGCTATAACAATAAATAAAAATTATCCCCTACCTTGCATTGATGATTTATTTGACCAACTTCATGGAGCTCAATACTTTTCAATGATTTTCCTTCGATCTGGATACCATCAGTTGTGTGTGAACAAGGAAGACATTTCGAAGACAGAATTTTGAACCAGGTATGGGCATTACGATTTTACAGTAATGCCTTTTGGATTGACTAATGCACCCTCTATATTCATGGATCTGATGAATAGAGTTTTCAAGGAATATCTCGATGAATTTGTGGTGGTATTTATTGATGATATCTTAGTATACTCCAAAAGCTACGATGATCATGAAAATCACTAGCGCATTATCCTGAAGACTCTGAGAAGACATGAATTATATGGGATGTTTAGCAAGTGTAAATTCTATCTTTAGGAGATTTCTTTTCTTGTCCATATTGTCTCTAAATATGGAATCATTGTTGATCCTTCTAAGACCAAGGAAGTGCAATAATGGCCAGTACCTACGAGTATAACTGAGGTACGCAATTTTATTGTCTTAGCAGGTTATTATCGATGTTTCGTCCAGAATTTTGCCCGATTATCTAACCCAATAACGATGCTCACACGTAAAGGGGATAAATTTGTTTGGACAAAAGAGTGTGAAGAATTTTTCAATGAACTGAAGAGAATATTAGTCAATTCTCTTATATTGACTCTACCATTGGGGAATGATGGGTTCTTTATTTATAGTGATGCATCGAAGAAAGGACATGGTTATGTCCTTATGCAGAATGATAGGGTTATTGCCTATGCATCAAAAGAGTTGAAAATTCGTGAACAAAACTATCCTACTCATGATATCGTGTTGGCAGTGGTGATCATTGATTTGAAGATATGGAGGCACTACCTCTATTGTGAAAAATGTGAGATTTATACTGATCACAAGAGTTTGAAGTATATTTTCTCACAAAAAGAACTCAACATGAGGCAAAGGAGATGGCTTGAATTACTCAAGGATTATGATTGTACGATACACTACCACCCGGGAAAAGAAAAAAAGGTGGCAGATGCTTTGAGCAGAAAAGACCATGTAGTTTTGAATAATATGAGAATTGAAAGGGATCCAATTTTCATGGATATAGTGAATATAGACATGGGAATAACCATGGAAGGTGAAACATCAGTGCTATTTCAAATGGTGGCCAAACCATCTTTACTAGAAAGGATTAAGAGTTCTCAGACCGATGATGATGAATTTCAAAAGATGATTAAAGATGTGAATGATGGGAGATTGAGAGACTTTGTGTATGAAGAATGAAATTTGAAATTTGGGAAGAGGATTTGTGTTCCTGATATACCTAATCTAAAAACGGAATTCCTGGATGATTCTCATAGTTCTAATTTCTCTATACACCTTGGGAGCACCAAAATATATAGAGATATGAAGGAACATTTTTGGTGAGACAACATGAAGAGGGAGATTGCCGATTTTGTGTCTAGGTGTATGGTTTGTCAATAAGTGAAAGATGGGAGGCAACATCCTGGTGGAGTATTGAAACCTCTTCCCATACTTGAGTGGAAATGGGATAATATTACGATGGGCTTTGTCATGGGACTACCAAAGACTCCTAGAAGGAACGATGCAATATGGGTCATTGTTGATCATCTAACCAAGTCAGCACATTTTCTTGATATAATGGAAGATTTACCACTTGAAAGACTAGAAAGACTATATATTAATGAAGTTGTGAGACTTCATGGAGTACCCCTATCGATTGTTTTTTATCGTGATCCTCGTTTTACTTCAAGATTCTGGAAATGTCTTCAGAAATCCATGGATACTGAACTCCATTTGAGCACTGCCTACCACCCTCAAACAGATGGAAAATCATAACAAACTATTCAAACCTTAGAAGACATGTTGAGATCCTTCTCACTTGACATTCAGGGTATGTGGAATCAATATTTACCTCTGGTAGAATTTTCCTATAATAATAGCTTCCATTCGAGTATTCATATGGCACCATATGAAGCGTTATATGGAAATAGATGTCGCACACCCACCTGTTGGGATGATGTTGGTGAAAGAAAACTTGTAGGCCCAGAACTGGTGGAGGAATCAATGGAAAATGTGAAGGTAATACAAAACCATATCAAAGCATCTCAAAGTAGGTAGAAGAGGTATGATGATAATCGAACGATGGATTTGGAATTTCAAGTCAGTGATCATGTTTTCCTGAAGGTAACTCCATGGAAGGGAGTGATGTGTTTTTCTATGAAAGGGAAATTGAGTACCAGGTACATCAGACCATTCGAAATTCAAGAATGAATTGGGGCTGTAGCTTACCGATTTCCAATGCCGCCATGTCTCTCCAAAGTTCACGATGTGTTCCACGTATCTATGTTGATGAAATACATGCATGACCCAACACATGTACTCACCTATGAGGAATTAGAACTAGAACCCGATATATCTTATTGCGAATATCCCCTCAGGATTCTTGATACGAGAGAAGAAGTACTGAGAAAACCGGACGACTCATCTGGTAATATTATTGTGGAGAAACCGTAAGATGGAAGAGGCAACATGGGAACTCGAGGAACATATTATGAAGAACCACCAGAGTCATTATATGCGGTAGTATTCTAGAAATTTCGAGGATAAAATTATTTGAAGGAGGGGATAATGTAACACCCCATGCTTCTACGGTACGCTTCTCTTTGAATAATGCAATAGCGTGTGTTGTACGCAACATCGA
Source organism: Viscum album (assembly GCA_963277665.1). Taxonomy (NCBI): domain Eukaryota; kingdom Viridiplantae; phylum Streptophyta; class Magnoliopsida; order Santalales; family Viscaceae; genus Viscum; species Viscum album. Next base: position 1,381,274,131 of record OY728137.1, read on the forward strand.
GTTCTAACACACCACAACCAATGAAACTAGCCGTTATGAATAGTAATACACACTTTTTGAAATTTATAAATTTTATTTTTCAAAATGGACTTCATTTTTGGATTTGGAATATTGAAATTATCCTAGGCGGAATTTTTGGTATATTTCAGAAATACTTCATTTTTTATGAATAGTGACACCACTAAGTGGTAGTTAAAAAAACTGATTTTTTCATAAAACTTATTTTTACTGCTTCTGTGAGTGGAATTTCAACAATACGAGAGACTTAGTTAATATCAAGGACGAAAATGTGGTTCATTGAGATGAAAATAATTTTTGGCGAATAGTAACTTTTTACTTTTATTTACCACGGTTAAAAGTAAATAGGGTAATTAAGGGTAAAAATTATATTTATATTATTCTAACACATGTCATAATTATATTGGATAATATTAATTCGACCAAAAACAACCTTAGGAATAAAAAATTATCATTTACGTCCACTTGGATTAGATTAGGACATTTTTTATTATTTAAATCAAAGAAGAGTTAAAAGAGTTAAAATCAAGGTTTATTTACTATAACATTTCTAATATAGGTTTAAACATAAGATAAATTTGATTGTAAATATTAATTAAAAAACTAAAAAGATTTCCTACATAATGATATTTTATTTATAATTTTTAGAAATTTAATAATTAAATTTATTTAAGACACAATGACGATGCAATAATTATAATAATAGTGAAAAATTAGAATAATTGATATTATAAATTCCCAAATTAATGTAATTTTAGACTTTTTATAGATACGAAAAATTTTATAGGATAATATGACAAGTTAGAATTGAGTTAATCATATTTTTCCAAAGTAATCATTCTGTTATGATTTTTATAAAAAACAATTTTTGAATAGTGTCAAAATTGACATAAAAGAGTTTTTAAAACAAATATTATATTATTAATTGATATTAAAGTCATAAAAATATATGGTTTGGAAAAAAGACTTATATAATGATAGGTGTATCATTAATTGACCACTTGGGGGTAGCATAGATGTATATAATAGATTTATTAACCATATAATATAAAAATACGAAGAGACATTGTAAAAGTGAAACTATTAACTAAGAGTTAATACTTAATGATAAGGTTAATATTGTAACCCAAAACTTTATAAATATTATTGGTTGAGTGGTTCTAGACCTATCCCAACCTTAAAATTTAAAAAATCCACTTTTGATACATTAGAAACTAAATATTAATTTATTATAAAATAATATTTCTAACTTTTCCAAAGGTGCCCCTCACCCCTCTTATAAAAGGGAACTCCACCCTTCTCATTAATTCACACCTTCAAATCAATTTGGATCGGCCAAACTCTGCCCAAATACTCTCTAAAATTCCCTCAGTTAATCCTAGAGTCCTTACTTTAGTCATAAAGACAGCCTATGGAGCCCTTTTGATCAAATAAAAATGAAGAACCCGAAGAAGAGGTAATGATTTCACCACCCTTTTTCAAGTTCCTTTTTCTTACACGTATTATTTCATTGTTATTACCATTATAAAATAATAAATCTAGTATATTATATATAATTTGATGTTTTTATAAATATGGTACAACCATATTCAGTATTCTATCCATCCTTTGAATAATATGTCACCATATGTGCGTACGTACGGCTTACCGTCTCCACGTCGTGGTGTAATTGGCATTAAATAAATTATTATTTGGATGGGTATAATAATGATGTGTAATTAATGTAAATAATAAATATAACATGATAATGATTCATTATATATGATATACCATCCAATTATATAATTTTTTATATCAAAATAATGATATTGTCGCTCGTGTGTACGTACAGACTACCGTCTCTATGAACGCGATGAGATTCATTCCCCATCGTACCCATTCAAGTCTAATTCTCATTTGATGAATAATAATAGTATATAAAGACTTATTATCATTCTTGATATGAATAATATACAACCTATCCATAAAAAACATGTCTTACATAACAAAACATATAAAAGAAAATGAGTAAGTTAACACCCAAAACTACGATAATTCTAAAATATTATTAACAATGCAATGTTAAAAGATCATATATGATATAATATTAATATATATGATTATTTTATAATTTTTTAACAATTATTTCACCATTATACAGGAGGTTATCCTACCCCAACCAAGGAAAAGTATAAGGTAAGGGTTTATTTCGCAATCTCTTCATTATCCGAGGTTGTTTATACCTAATAATCTACTAGGATCTCTTTATCATCCACATACATGTTTCTAAAAATTGTATTTCAATGAATTTTTACTATTTAAAATAATATGAGTTAATGTAATTTATACCCTTATTTGACTTTTTATATGAGGTTTATAAAGGAATATTTCCGTCGTTTTCCAAACAATGTGCTTTTTAACCTTTTTGACAGAATTAAGGTAAGACTGTTTTTTTAACTTATACGGTGGGTGTGGCTATTTTCTACCGTTATAAAATCATCAAATCTTCCCTTACAAGATTATAAGAATATTTTCAAAGAAAATGTTTTATTTTATAAATATATGACTACTAAATGATTTCAAAATAGAAAGAGATATTTCATGAAAAAGAGATTCTATTTCATCTATGTCAACATCCTTTGATGGATTTTACACTTTTTTGAAGTTGATTTATTATGATACAAAACTTATATATTGTATTGAAGGTTTTGTGATGTGTTTGACTTTGGATGTGTTATTTTTATACCATTCATGGTTTATGGATGAAGTATTTACGTTTCATATGCCAGTTTTAATATGAATGTTTATGTTATGTTTAAACCTTTTCACATGGGAATGCATTAGGCTTAATATGTGACGGGTGGAGCCCGCTATATCTCCTAGATGAATTGGTAGGTCTCATAAGACAAACTAGTTTCTTGGCACAAGGCCTTGACAAAATCTTATTTGTAGTCTTGGCAGGAGGGGTTGCCTATGTGGTTATGATAGTCTGGAATTATTCATTCCATCATTATGAAAGTGGTTATTGATATTGCATTAATTATTAGATTATAAAAATATCCATGTTAATAAGTAAATGGGATTATTTCATTTTATATTTTCAATACTATGTTGAAGTTCAAGTTTAAAAGGCATTTATTATAGTTATACATTGTCTTAAATGTTTATTCTTATTTATGAATATTTCTGCCATATTGTTATCCTTAATAGGAATTTCAGCTCACCTCTTTTCTATGTTTTATTTTTCCCAGGATGCGAAGAAGTAAATTATGAATGACCTGTAGGGATAGTATGAGGGGATAAGAGTGTAGACTATGGAGACTATGTTGTTGTAGTTTTCATCTTTATGATTTAATGTAAAACTGTATGAATATATCTACTGTTTCCAAGTCTACTAAACTAATCGGTATTTTGAGATTTGATCTTTCTTGTGATCATTCCAATGTTATGTAATAATGCACCGACTCTAGGTAACTGCAGTTGGGGCGTTAGAATTACCATGAAACATTTATTTTCAACATGTATAATCGAAAATAATAGAGAAGGGAATGATTATTATTTTTCAAACTCAAAATTAGAAAAGGGAGAATATATCCCTTTATTTAATGGTGGAATTTCCAAAAATATATTGAGGTAATATGTTGATTATTAAAATTTTTAATCAATTAAATAAATCTACTCAATTTATTTTCAGTTTAGATAATGTGAATTTTAATTAGGTTTCTCAATATTATGTATAAAAGATAATTAGATTACATGGAATTCCACTATAAATTTTTTGTAATCATGATCTTGGATTCACCTCCAATTTATTGAATGTACATTATAATCTATCTGGAACATTTTTAATTTATTATTAAAAAATATATCCATAACAAAGTTTATAATTAGTGACAAAGATTAGAATATTAAAAGATATTATTTATTCTTATACAATTGATTCTCAAGGATGTTGGGATAATGTTCTATGATTCGTAGAATTTTCATTTAATATTAGTAATCATTCAAGTATATAGATGTTGACTTTTGAGAAAATATGTTGAAAGTGGTTTTAGAATCTATCCAGATGGGATGTAGTATAAGGAAAAAGGATGATGTGACTAAATTTTGTAAATTAAATGGTTAAGAATGTGATGATGATTTATAATTATATGTGAATTGATGAGATTTGGAAAAAAACCATATAGATATCTTGGGGAAATAACATTCATTTGTTGTAGGTGATCTAGTTTTCATTAATGAATTTTGAGGGAAACTGTTGTCTGTATTGGTGAAAAGGGAATCTAGTTCCATAGTTCATTAGAGCATATGAAATCATAGAGAAATATTGATATGTATCTAAATACTTTTTCCATGACTATAGTTTTATCTCTAATGCCTTGTTTATATCCTGTTTTAATGATTTCAATATAATTTCCTGATACATCTCTTTTGATTAGACTGGTAATAGTTCTGATTGAAGAAACACATTATTTTAATGATTAATAAGTATATATTTATGAACCTAGGGTGAATGTATTTTATAATAAGGTAATTCATAAAATTTATGTTTTGATGAAAAAACATATCATTAAACAAGAATCTTGGGAATTCAAAAATTACATGAAGCTAAAATATCCTTAATTGAGTAAGTTATTGAGAACATGTGAGGATGCAATTTCAAAAATGGGTAAATACATAAAATCATATGTAACATTAAGTAAAACATTTTATTTTTTTTATTAATAGTTTTAATTTAATTTTGAAGAGTTATGTTCATTATAAAAAAATTAGCAAATTTTCTAATAAAATGGAAATGTATTAATTTCAAACTAAATTTTGTTTTCAAGCCTTATATTATTTAATTAAAAATACTAAATTAAAAATTATATAATTTAAATTTCATCAATGTAAAGATAATATTTCAATTCAGTGTGAAAAATTTGTGCATGAATGGTTTTTTTAAAATAAACTAAAACGTGTTATTTTTATTGAATGATATAAAATACTGATTATTATTGAAAAAAATATTTTTATTAAAATTATTTACAAGACCTATTTTTATATTGGATTATTATTAAAATTAAATTAATTAATTATGACTAAAAACAATACAATAAATCTTATTCTGATAAAAATTAAATTTGAATTTGGAATAGAATGGAATTTAAAATTAAAATACTATTCTTCAAAAAAAAAATTTTATTACTTTTTGTGGGTTTAATTATTAATTCATTTATGCCCCATCAAAGTAAAAAATTTTAGAAAATGGATTTTATATAATTAATAATTGAATTTTAAATAATTATTTATTTTAAATTATTTTTTGTTCTTAATTAATATTAAAAACTTTAGAATTTTGATACCTCAATTAATGTTAAGAGGTTCATTAATGGTTAATTTCATGAGATATGATTTATAATTTCATAATCACAATCCATGATGATATTATATGATTGTTTTATTGATTAATATATATTAAGGTTTTTAAATGATGCATTTTAAAACATTATTTTTAAATTTTGAACCAAATATTAACATTCCAAAATAGAAGATTTATTTTATTAAATTAAAAACTATTTTTTATTTTTTTTAGTTAATTAATTTGTTGGAATATTATCCGTACTTTTGGATTTCAAAAAAATTGTATAAACCTTATTTCAATGATTATTTAAATAGAAAAAAGTTCATGGAATCCAATTTATAAATTTATTTCATGTTATGATGATTTGGAGAGTTAGATCAGGTAATTTCCAAAAAAATTAATGCATTTTGGGTTCTTATATTAAATTTAATTTCATAAAAATTTAATAGTTGAACCTGATAAAATGGATTATAAATTTTTAAACATAATTTAATAATTATGATAGAATTTTCATTTTATTTTTGTAAATATTATTACATTATCTTGGTAAAAAGTTATGTTATCTCAATCGATGATAAATTGTTTAAATGTGGTTTGTTTAGGAGATATTGATTTAAAATATTTCTATACTCATATAAATGTTATTTTATGAGTTTAAACAAACCCTATAAAATATTATCTCCAAATTTTTTGTCATGTGGTTCTACATTACATTATTATGATATATATATATATATATCTTATAGAAAATTCTATGTGAGTCTCTCTAGTCACTAATAAAATATTGTCTCATCTCCTCTATTCCAAAAACATTTCCAAAACACTATATTATATAATATGAAAAAAATAACTTCTTAATATACCAACCCATATGATAGATACCTTCGTTTGATAGTAATACCTACTTACAAAGAATTTGGGTAAAAAAAAGATGCTATCGAAATAAGAGATGTATTTGTTAATGGGTAATTTTTATTTTATTTATTTTTCTAACATATTAAAATATTAATTAAAAATAATTAAATGAAAATATTAGTACCAACTTTATATTAAAAATATATTATTATTATTGTAAAATCCTTTTTGATATTCTTTTCTATTATCTTGGAATTAAAAACATTTCTCATACGTATGTGTAGATGACGAGCTACACAATGCGATTTGTATAATTTTTTATCAGAACCAAAAATAATGTTTATGATGGTGGATTTAATTAATATTTATTATAATTCATGACATAATAAATATTACATACCATTTTCCCTCATGTGAATTAATAAATGAAAATGTAACTCATTTGTATGTAGAGACTACAATCTCTATGTTGTAGCATAATTATTTTTTCATAACCGTATAACTAGTTTTGTTTTAAAATTGAATTTCATTTCGATAATTAAAATTATTTCATGATTTTTATTATGAATATGATTGAATAATGCACTTTTAAAGTATTTTCATCATAGAAAATCTATTATCAGATTATGAACTGAAAGTCTCCAAAACATCCGATGTAAACATAACTGATGATGAAAATAAATATAAATGATAATAAATAGTATAAAACAGAAAATAATAATACAAAAATTATGAATACCACATTTATTAATAATTTATTAAGTTAATTTTTTTTTATTATACATGGAGATAGAGAATGTACAAGATGATTCTCACTCAATTTAAGGTACATGATACCATAAAAACAACAATTTAAATGTTTAAATGATTTATTATATCAATAATTTTATTCCATTTCCATATTATTAAAAATATTTTACTAATGTAATTATTTGGACATGAAAGAATAATAAATGAAATATTATTTTATTTTTTTAAATTCATTAATATATTTGAAAATGTATTCATGTTACAAATTTTATACGGATTATAATTAACCTCGTATTTCATACATTAAAATTAAAAAATGTTTTTAGAATACGTAATAAATTACACATAAAAGTCAGATAAAATTTAGTAGTTTGATGATATGGAAAAGATATAATATTAATAATATATACATATTTGATTTATATTATCTCCCACTAGGTTCTTCATGACTGGAACCCTTCTTAGGAAAATCATATATAACACGTATCTTCCAAACATAGAGAAAGGAAAACTAAAAATGGTCGATATCTGCTGGTCAATAAAAAGAAAAATGGGAGATACATAAAAAAATCATGAGCATCAGGGTATAATAATATGATTATAAATTAAGAAGAACATACCATTTATATCAATGATTATAAATATGTATCATGGAATAACTATTGGCTTTTCATAATACATTAGTCATATGGGAATCAAAAGAATATGACATAAATGAATAACACAATAATAAAAGATAGAATTCTAGAAGACACATTAACATATCATATCATTTAATATATGATAAGTATCATTCTCAATATATAATAGGGAACATCAATTGGACTACACCTGCAAGACAGGAAACAACACCATCCCTAGCAATAATTATTTGTTCGTCATGGATTTGGATTCCCCATCTTATAGTAGTGGATCTATATTCCCTATATTACAATAGTGTATCAAGATTCCCCATATTCTAGAGGGGATAAATCCCATAAACCTTAATAACATCATTTTATCATGATAAGAAAATCCTTACCCAATTCATTGGATAGAGATATTGTTGTGACCCATCTCATAATGAAATCATACATATATGTACCGCAAAATCACAAACAATCATATTATTACCCATGAAATAAAATGTTTTCCATACACATGAAATCTTGTCATACCATGTTGAAAATACTTGTTTCATAATCATTCTATCAAATCATAACTCATTAAAAAAAAGAGTTTTATAAGAATATAACTTGGTATAGGGAAACAAGTTTTATAAAATTAATATCATCAAAACATAAAACATTTAGGGAAAGAATATAAATGGAAACATTGGATAATTTCCCCTTAAAAAAAATTTTAACACCTATAGAATTGTTCTTAGATAAAAAATAATGTTTTCATATCTTCTAAAACATTTCTTGAAGAAAACTATCATTTCTTCTATGAAGAAATCATTGTTATAACAGAAAAAAAATTCAAAAAAATTTGTTGAATATATATTTCAAAACATATAATGGTTTCTTTGAAAAAATAATTTTTTTAAAATATAATTCCATGGAAAAAAATATTAAAATATCATCTATAGAAATTCTTTTAAATAAATTTTGAAATCATTATTGAAAATGATTTCTGATATTAATTGAATGTGTCTCAATGAAAGAAAATTGAGACAAAACAACATTATTGATTTGATTTTTTTTGAAACATAATACAAATGAAATAGATATAATTAAATGGATATGTAAATATCCATAATATTATCGGAAATAATCTTATAATATATCCATGGTTATTATATACAATACCCAAAAAAACTATTGTTTATTTAGGCTTAAATCTCACAGAAATAAGTGACACAAGAAATAAGATTTTCATATGTATTGACTTTATAAATACTCATTGAAAAGTCCATCATAATAAATATTATATTATTTTAATCATACAATAGACCTATATTCTTTTATCAAATACCATATATGACTTTATATTACCCGCTTATTAAGAATTCCATGTTAATGTTAAATTTTGGGTAACAACCGCATTTATGTTCACATCTACATAAATTTGTCTTATTTTTTTGGTCCTCATAAAATATCATGATTTAATGAATTTAAAACATGATATAAATAACGTATATACTGAATAAATATTTATTTATAGTAATCTATTACATTTTTTAATATAAAATGAAATACATTGTTCATGGAGATAGTAAATCGTATGTACACATGAACATTATTTCTATTTTGTTATCATATTGAAATAAACAATGAAAATAATATATATATATATATATATATAATTCTAGTAGAATTATTATTTAATAGATATCATATAATTTTAATCAACCCATCATTAATACATTCCATTTGGAGTGTGAATGGATCACAACACTTAGAGGAGGTGGTAGTCCACTTTTCCCCAACTGAAATTATCATATTTACACATAATTGGAATTATGAAGGTATGTGATTTATATAAAAATTAAAGAATCATAAATACATTAAAATATTTTATATATATTATACGACAAGAGTTCCATAAATTATTTTCAAACATGTGAAGTGGTAATAGAATAAACAAACAACGTCATTTTGTGAGGGGATAATTTATTGTAAAAAAGAATGGTTTGTTCATTACCCATTAGATAGAAGTGTGTATAAGTGTAGGACAAAAACATAGAATAAAAAAATATTATAATATTTAGGATGTAGATGTAATTATATAATAATGTAATAATTATGGTTGATGGGTAGAGAATAAAAATAAAAATAATAGCATGAGGAAGGATGTTGCCTCTTCTTTGGGTAACTCCTTTCGGTATGCACCAAAGGGATTCATTTGATGGATTTAATCGCAATGGGAGGATTAATGAATGATTTTAGTGATTTTGGGACTAAATTTGTGTAGATTATTTCAAATCCTAATTTATTTAGATTTGTGAGAAAGTGGGAGGGTTGAGTTCATATTTTTATTGGAGAATGGTGATATTCAATGAATTTACATAAAATGGAATTCAACACATGTTTTTACTTTTTCATATGACTCAAATATTGGTCTTAATTATATAAAAGAGATTATAAGATATATATTGTTGGTCGGAGTGGATACTGATGAGGGGGTGAATTGGGTTCCTATTAAAAATTTCTGATTAAAAAAATTATATTGAAATCCCCCAATTCATAGAACAAGTTAAACAGTAGTGCATTTATAAAGATGGTAAGTGTTTAATTTGTTTCTCAATGATTGATTATTTCTCAGTTAACTTAACTTGAAGATTAAGTTATATTTTGGAACAATCATACTGGTTGACAATATTTACAAAAAATTGCTAGTTCAACTATCAGAGTTACTTAAACACGTTTTTGTATTTTAGAGTAATTAGTAGCGGAATATTAAATATAGTTTAAGATAATATAAGATGCATAAAAGTATGAAAAAAGAGGTTCAGTCTCAAGGTGAGACATAGAAATCTCAAACATTTTATATAATACATTGATCCATTCCCTGGATCAGTGTTTACAATAGTACTCAGACTGTCCAGGTCCTCAGACATCTACCGCAGTTCTATGTGGGAAAGCAGCAACAACAACAAACAGGTTGTACTTGTCCATAGACCTCTACCATTGTTTTATGTGGGATACAAAAAGGTATAAAGAGTTTTGTGTATGTATTATAATATCCACCAGTTCAGCATAGGAGTCAGTGTGCGTCCAAATGAACATAAGCACACACACAAATCGTAATGTAGTAAAAATGATCACAATAGAAAAACAATATAGAGATGAGTTTAGAATGATATTATGTGATGTTAGTGCAACTCTGGACTCCTTTATATTGATGAATTTGATACTTTGAGTCCTTTTCTGGATGTTTTATTAAAACAAATTGTCGTGGGGTTGTTCCTTCACATCCAGTACTGGTGATAAACTTGAATGTGAGAGTATTCTATATAGAGCTTGAACCTTCTCTTTGAACATCTATTCTTGATTTGTATGAGTGTTCTTCGATTTATTGGTGTGTTCTTTTTGTATGTGTCACTTTTTTCATTCTCTATTTCACTCACTTTATACACAGTGCTGATATTCCATTTATTGATCATGTGGTGGTTCGGCATAACTCATGATTAGTTCTCCATGTACGAGGTACGGTTTCCAGACATCCAAAAAACATCATTAATTAATTTCATACATAAGGCGTGATAACTTCTGTAGGTACGAGGTATTGTTTCCTGACATCCAGCAAACATCATAAATTAATACCAGTTGCATTAAAAGAACCAAATATGATTATTGCTAATAAACAAACATAGATATAGAGTTTAGAGAAACAATGAAGGGTTTCCATCGATATCTCTTTGTATTAGTGAACTTGTAGCGGTGGACTTGTAACGGTTGATCCTGCATCGGTAGCGGTTACTCTCTGTAACGAATGCTTTATGTATCCATATTTCCATGTGTAGAGATATCTCCTTGTATCATTTTCTCAATGTGTCAGTAGATCTACATAATGGATACGCTTTTTTGGTAGCTCTTCCTCGCAATCAGTAATTGTTAACATTGGTAGTGGTAGCTCTCTATATCAATAGCATCCTCTATCCGTAGATCTCTCTATCGGTAGCTTCCTCTATTGGTAGCTTTATTATACCGATAACTTATATTAGTGAACTTGTCTATCAGTAGACATAGTCTATTGGTTACCTTTTATTATCGGTTACTATGTCTGTATTAGTGTATTTAAAAAATAAATGCTTATAAAGTATCTGTTCTATGAAATTCATTTACAGATTGAGATATTTATCAAGATTAATCAATGGTAAACATTTATAATCATAACTACATGTTGAATAACATATTTTAATGATATGATATGGACATTTTGATATTAATATCAAATTATTAGTATGATGACATAACTTGAAAGTATAATTAATATATAGATAGACATTATTTGGGATTATGAAATTATATCTAAACATATTTTAGATTATCAACATAGGTGATTCAAACAATCTCCCCATTTTTGATAATCACAAATTATGGAATTATAATCCAGAATAAAAATTATTGATTCACATTAAAATACATCTAATAGAATTTCTCACTGTGTTCAGATCATAAATCTCAAATGTATCAGAGTTAATCTATGAACAATCATAATAGTAAAATGAAATATATATTTTCAGTATAGTTAGGGGTACTTCTTTGTGTGATAATTGGATTAAGACTTCTGATATCTTGAGATTGAGTCAACTGAGTTGTGGAAGCAGACTCACTAGAGGAAGGCATGCCCAGAGGTACAATAATATGGGTACTATCCACATACAGAAAGGGTAGTAAGAGATTCTTGAAATCCATGATATTACTTCCCCATATGTCCATGGCAGAGATGAAATCATCCTTGTTCTCCATATATTTATCCAAATCAAGGGTCAAGTCCCTGAGCTAAATAAATTGTTCTATGAAGGCTTGAGTATCTGGAGGTAGTTTCATATTTTCTAACTGCATTTTGAAGTGATTAGAAAGATGATGCTTGGGGTACACTCTCTGAAAATAGTAATCAATTTTGTCTTTGATTTCCTTCTGGGCTGTAGTGGCATCTCTCATATAGTCTGGAACGATTTTTATGATATCCCCAGTGTTAGTAATCACCCAAGAATTAGATGAGCTACTGGCACAAACATGACCAATTTCTTCATTCAGCATAGATCTAAACTGTTCAACATCAATTGAAACTCTGGAGGTGCCAAGTGGTTTTACCGAAAAGGATACTGTTTCTTTAAAGGATTGTGTCAAACTACTTATCAATTTTTTCACAACAATATCTTGAGTAGAGACATGAGTTTTTATGGTCTTCTTAAAATCTTCAAAAACATCCACAAACTGTTTTACTACACCTCGAATGTAGTTTATGTCAGTATCAACATGAGATTTAAAACTCATGAAGGTGTCAAATGAAGAAACATATTGCTTCAAATAATCAACAATCTTTGTCAAACTTTTATCATGATTTTGACATTATTTTACTTCATACATCACTTATGTCACAACACATGACATAAAATTTCTTATAGAAGATACCGCATAACATTCCATATTACATAGCTCTTTAACAAAACATGTTTTAAATTCAGATTTCAGTGCCTCAATATCCCCTTTTGCCACAATTTCTTGAAGCAGAGCTAGAGTAGATACTGGTTGAGCAGTAACATCCTCTGAGAAAATATCATAACAAAAAATATGTCGTCTAATTGGTGTCTCATCATCATAATTAGTATAGTATATTCCCAATACCACAAATCCTAGATCCACAAACCAATCTTCCACTTCACATGTCACAGAAAATCATCATATCCTTACAAGTTTCTCTCCATCATCCTTGGCTTCCATAACTATATATCCAGAATCATTAGCACTATGTAATTATATTTAATAATAGTCATCTACAACTAAATTCATATCCAAAATAGGTTGCACAAGCTGGGGTATGTCAGAAATAGGTATTGGCCAGTCTACTTCCGGAATCTCCTCAATAGGCATAATAGAGTTCTCTCTAAGAGGACTGAGACTCAAACATGCACATCTATTCTCAAACACTTCTTCCTCTTAATCTTGACTACTATTGGAATCTGGAGCAGTCTCCCTATGAAATGATCTAGGTAGGTCATCCTCATTTATAAATATTTCTTCAACATTTTCCCCTTGAACTACAACCCTTCTAAGTAGGGTCATAGGTGATCTTTCCTTTCCACATGACACCCTTTCAGTAGCTGGGCTTAGAGGAAAATCAGGATCCCCTCCATCTTCTAAAGAGGTATCCTCCTCAGTATCATCATCACTGTATTGAGGTTATTCTTCATCAGGTCCTAGACCTGGATCTCTATTACCTCTTGGCCAATTTGGATGCTCAAAAGGTTTAAATTTAACATACATTTTCTCATCATCATTCACCCATTCCATTTTCCTTGGGTTCCAGCCAATATTCTTGTACTTACAAACTGTTTTTTAATACAAAAGATATCATTTAAAACCACTGTCTCATCCTGAGACACAGCCACAACTTTTACCTTGATCATCAAAAAGATCAGTTTTTCAATTAATAGAGAATTTGTTTTCAATTTTGGCATGGTCATATCTTCAATTTGAATCATCAGAAGCCTACACAAATTCACTTTGACACCACGCCTTAGCAGATACAACATGAATATATCTTGGAATCTGAGCTATAAAAAATACCTTCTTCTAAGACTTAACACATTCTTGATAAATTTGAATAGAACCCAGTTTTGTCCATCCATATCTGTAGAAACTATATTTCTTAGTGTCCCATCTCCAATGAGCTCTTCCATATCAGTTTCATACTAAAAAATATCGAAAGTGGGAGGTACTCACTTTGAAAAATATCCAATCTCACCATCGTGTGGAACTTCCAAGCACTCACCCTATTCAATGGAAAAAAATAAATTATCTTGTCATTCGCTACTAATACAATTTTGTTCTCACTTTATGATTTCTCAAAATGAACATACTTATAGAATTCCTTTAACAATTTCAGATAATAAGGACCCGTTTTATTCTTAAAACATTTGATCCACCCTTGTTCCTAAAAAATTATTAGAATCGAAGATTTTCTATGTAGGAGCCATTCTTCACAGAGTTCTTTCTCGATTATGATATTTATATCTAGACAGTGTGGGTTCACTTAACTCCTCTCATGAATTATTCCACTTCCACTGCATTTAGATAATTCTTTCTGCCTCTTTGCACCCAGTGCATATCCTTCATCTCTGACTGCCGACCATTTTACTCTTTCCATTTCTGAAATGAAGCACTTAGGGCACACAAGAAATGCGAGGGTTCGAGAAGTAAGGTGTGAATATAATAGAGTTCACGGTGGATTGAAACGTGACTTAGACATAATTTTTATCATTAAGGAATAGAGATGTAATAAAAAGAAATAAATTACAAATAATAAAGGATTCCATTAAAAACACAAAATCCATACAGCACAAAATATATCCGTGACAACTATCTATGAGAATCCTAACAGTGAAGTCACTCTAACGGTGACGTCTCTCTAACAGTGAGGTTTATCTATCAGTGATGATTCACTAACAGTGAGGATTTTTTATCAGTTAGGCTTCTCTAACAGTGATGTTTCACAAATAGTGAGGTTTTATTGAATTTTTATCATTCATAACTCATGTTTAATGTATCTTAGCCTTTCTGAACTTAAAGTCATGTTGAATATGTCAGCTGATTGATGTTTAGTTCCTATAAATTCAACTGTAATATCACCCTTTTGATAATGATCACTCAAAAAGTGATTTCTTACATTTTGAATAGTCCTAAATTGATATATAGGATTCTTAGAGATATTGATTGCACTAATGTTATCACAGTTTATAGATACATGACTATATTAAAATCCATAGTCCAATAAATAATGTTTCATCCAGAGAATTTGTGCACAAAAACCACCAGCACCTATGTACTCTACTTGAGCAGTAGAAAATGCAACGAAATTCTTCTTTTTACAACTCAATAATACTAAGTACTTACCTAGAAAGTGACATCTTCCAGATGTAATCTTCTTATCTTACTTTCAACCTGCAAAGTCAGCATCTGAATCACTAGTTAAATTGAATGATTGTCCTTTTGGATAAAATAATCCAAAATTAGTAGTATGTTTATGATATTTGAAAATACATTTAACAACAAGAAAGTTTGACTTTTTGGATTACCTTGAAATCGTACACACATACACACAATAATCATAATATCTGGTGGAAAAGCAGTAAGATAAAGTTAACTCTCACGAACCGTCCTCGGGGCCCGTGCCGTGAATATCCCAAGCCCGCCTTCCATAGGCCATGGGCTGGCGACTAGCACCATAGGTGTAAATCCCTATGCTGGGAAGACATTGCATTTATGAAAGAAAAAAACACAACAGAGCACACAATAAGATGTAAACACTAATTAAAACAGAATACAAATTGTGTGTTGGAAAGTAAATGGGCCATTATACAAACCCAAATGAACAAAAATTACAAGTAAAGGGACGAATAGGCGAAAGTAAGGAGAAGCTCTCGGGTCTTCCACCGGGGATTCCTACCTAAAGGGTAGGAACATATGGCCACCTCAGCACCCATATCTGTCAGTCTCCACCATGTGCCAACTCGTTGCAAGGTCCAACTCCGAGTACCGTCCATTCGTGGCGCTCTTAGCCTCCGTCAGCACTGTCCGTCATCTGGATCCAACACAACGAGGTGTGGGCATAGCCCGTGTAGGGGTGAGTATAATGATACTCAGTAAGGAACCTGAGACCCTCATGGTCTCACAGAAAATTCACAAAGGATAAACCACAGTATAAAGATACAATCACAAAGTATCACCCAACCCTACATAGGTATATGCCCATACATATAACTATGTTAACAATCACAGTCTATCACCAACTCTCGATCCCCAACACAAACCATTACACAAAGGAAGTAAGTCAATCACCACGTTTATAATGGTTGAAAGACATGACTCAGCTCAAGTAGGTATACAACTCACAATAAATGGTATAGATGATTAGATGTAGCCCTTGATTCATCTCCTATGATGAACCTACATAGGATCCTGGAACAATATCAGTGATGTCGAACCCACGTAGGATCCTGGCACATAAGTCTTCACTCTCGAACCCATGTAGGATCCTGGTACAGAAGCCATCACTCTTGAACCCATAGAGGATCCTGGCACAGAAGTTGTCACTATTGAACCCACGTAGGATCCTCGTACAGAAGTCGCTTCTGTCAAACCCACGAAGGATCCCGCTACAGGAGTCGTCACTATCGAACCCACGTATGATACTGGTATAGAAGTCGTTGTTGTCGAACCCACGGAGGATCCCGGTAAAAGAGTTGTCACTGTCGAACCCACGTAGGATCCTGGTACAGAAGTCACTGCTGACGAACCCATGGAGGATCCCGCAACAAGTTTCGTCACTGTCGAACCCACGTAGGATCCTCGTACAGGAGTCTTCACTGTCGAACCCACGTAGGATCCCGGAATAGTATTAGGTCCACGTAGGATCCTATCATCTTGGTCACAGCTAGCCATAGGGTTCCCACACAATGCATGCTTGAATCCAGGAGGGTCCGCTCCTCAAGTCAAGTGTCAATACATAAAATATCATGATATCTAGAGATGATATATCCAGTAGATCTGCCTCATCATAAGGAACCTACTGTGACATACGGTGCGTCAATCAGACGCCCCATCTGTTCCTTATTGGCATTTCTCTTCCAGGGGCCTGGTTGGTTTTTAGGCTCAAGCCAACCCGACCATACTCCAACTATGTCTAAACCACATGTATAATATGCCAAAATATTCATCTAATCAAAACAAATCCAACGTAGTTGATGGAAGGTCAATCGTACGTCTGGTCCTTATGTTATAATCATTTCTGCTTCGAGGGCCCGGTTAGTTTCGGGATCGACCAACCCAGCCATACTAAAACATCTCCAAAACCTTGACTGTGATATATTGATTCTGCCATCTCGATTCAAGGTATCCAACAAATCTAACGGAGCCTCAATCTGAGGTCTGTAGCTCATGTTATGGGATAAAATCATAATTTTTTCTGAAGAGGGGGGTCTGGGTCCGGTCCGACACGGCCCAACCCACCCTGGGTCGGCCCAGTGGCTGTGGCCCGACCACCGTGAGGGCGGCCCAGCCTATGCAGCTGGCGGACTGGCCCGTGTGGCCGGCGGCCCGACACGCGCCCCAGTGGCCTGACACTCGCACCGGCGGCCTGAATCGTTGGCCGTCTATGGCTTGGACAGCTGGCCATGTGAAGCGAGGTGGGGGGGGGGGGGGCAGTTTCACAAAATGGCAGCGCCAGCTGGTGCCGAATATCCTCCCCAGAACCCTCGAATGTGGGTTCCTCCCTGACTCCACGGTTGGTGCCGCAACAGTCTTCTGCCAGCGGTGCTCGAGGGGTGCCGCTACTGCCAGGGGTTAGCCGGTGCCGACCGCCACCTCCGGTCACTAGCACCACCGCGATGGCGACCCGTGCCACTGTGATCTTCTGCGGGCCACTGGAGTCATTTTGTTGGTCCATTTTATCTCACGTATTTTCCTACAGCCTCTTCGGGTCTCTCTCTTCACTACGACGGCCTCAAATCAATGTTTCCCTTCCGTTCATCCATCACCCAACAAACCGCGCATCAAGAACGATATGTCGGGGGGGGGGTCTGGACATGTTCGTTAGCCCGTTCCCTCCGCGTTAGAGTCTCAAACAATAATTCTATATAAAATCACCCATGTACGAGATTATAATACAAATATATAAATTTATACACAAACCCCATACCTCAAATCAAGGTTTGTTCATCGTAGATGATGTCGTGGGGAGGCGGTGTCAATTCACTGACATCGGGGAAGAAGGAGCCAAGGATGGTGCACCGTCAGCATTCCTTGCGGGCGGCTCCTTCTCTTTTGTCTTGGTCGAAGATCGAAGGAAAAGTTCTTTTTTATTCGACAGTTCTTCATTGGAAGGATAAATCTCTTCTCTCTCCATACTTTCCAAGGATTATGCCAACCATAAAATAAGTAGAGGGTATATCTATTAATCCTTCCGCACAACAACACATTGTTGTGTTTAATTAAATGAGGTGACTCATTTAATTAGTTCTTAGGAATGGTTCAAAATTAAAATCTATGAGGAGGTGGAGAGTCCCATTTAATGAGGGGAGGTGTCAAATTAATTAAGGGGTGTTAATGGGGAGTTTCAAGGGGAGTTGAAGAGGATTGTGTTTTTTTGGGCCCCACCACACAATATCCTCTCCTGGGAGGTTATGTGGGGTGTGAGCCCTACCTCCAACTCCTCTTTTGAGAAAATAACTACCCCTTAACAAAAATTATGTAACAGATAATTTTTATTAAAATTAAAATGAATCCTCAAAATTAACATTTAACCATTACAAAACACAACTGTGGTAAAGGTCCGCTTAAACGAATACCGGCGCTGCGAGTTCATCGATGTCCTCAGATTTCAATTCCAAGAACCAGTTTGAAAGATAGAAAAACATGCATGTACGTTTACTTAACGTACCCAAACAAAACTTTAGAAATTGATTCAGGGCACACCGGGCCTCGGAATCAAGTGCCGTCAGAAACTGTGGACTCATAAAATTCGAAAGAATTAGGAAAAAAAACATCATTCATTTTAAAGGTCTTTACATTACCCCCAGCATATGGATTTACGTCCCGTTAATGTTATAACACACAATAGGGAAACAAAGGGTGGTACTGAGCATGCATCTGAGCCTCTCACTCCCATGTTCTCTCCTAGAGGTTCCCATACTGCCAGTGAATTCACACTAGAGGTATTGACCGTCCATGAAGGACCCGCTTCAGTCGATCATCAATCTCCACTAGAACCTCTGTCAAATTCTCCCCATATTCGAATTCTAGCTCCCCGTGGTCGATGATTTGGGATGGGTCATGCAAGTATCTTCTTAGCTGAGATACGTGGAAGACTTCATGCACCTGATGTAACTGAGGTACAAGGGCCACGTGGTAATCCACCTCGCCTACTCTACTTTCGACCTGGAAAGTTCTGATGCAATGCAGAGATAACTTGCTTCCATGGAAAAATATATTTAGACCTCGTCGAGGTGAGACTTGTGAAGAGATGTGGTCTCCATCCTAAAATTCTAGAGGTCTCTATATACTAAATGACTTGCACCTCTCCCGTGGTAACTCGTACCATCTCTGGTCAGTTGAAATTTGGACGACTTGGTAAGTCAGTCTATGATCACCCAAACCGAGACATGTCCCCTGGACGTACATGGAAGAATCCTCATGAATTCCATGGATATATCATCTCTCCTCCACAATGGATATCTGTAACCCAGCCAGCTGCTCCACCACTTCTCTTAGAAGCTGAATACCCATTTTCCTAATGATAGATTTTTTTATCCACATTCCCCTTCCCAGGAGTATAGACTATCTCAATGTCATAGTCCCAGAGGAACTCGATCCATCATCATTGTCTCAGGTTCAGGTCCTTCTGCGAGAAGATATACCTGATACTCTAGTGATTAGAGTATACTGCAATGCATTTTCCCAACGAACAATGGGTGTGACTATCCAATGTAAAAGAACTCGTCTACACCCTTATTTGACTACATCTTACAAGAGCATCTAAGATTTCTCCTTTGCCGAAAAAAGGAAATCTTGTCTCATCCCCTGGATGAACCACACCCATTGCCTAATACAGTCTATTCTGGCATGAAAGGTACTAATTCATGCTATGGACGACGTTGTAAGGACTCTACGCTACTACCAAGGGATCCAACTTTTATTCTCACCTCCAAAGGTTGTTTCACACTGTCGGTATCAGTGTGTGGTCAATGGGTCTCTTCCAGCGGGAATCCTGAAAGTGAGGATCAAGTCAATGGTTTTATCCAGATTCTCTTAGTAAAATCCACAAAAGTCACGAAATCAAAATTCACAAGGACAAGTGTCTTTTATTAGTGTATATCAATGTACAAAGACACAAAGAAGCCACAAAAAATGTCATCAACGAAGCTAGAAGATTCATGAACAAAGGAATCTATGTTTGTAAGTAGTCTTACTCTTGTCCACCTGCTCCCGAAGCACTATGGTGATAGGCCTTAGCTTTCTGAAGCTTAGATCTCCCATGTAAACTTGTTCCCTGTGGACCGAGTGGACCTCCTGGTGGTGGTGGTGGTAGAGCCTCAAATGGTTGTCCACCACCTACTACTTGGACAACTCCTCTACCACGTCCGCCTGCTCCTGGGGGACTGCCATGGTTGAACGTCTGCCTCTGCCTGGGTGGTCTCTTTAATTTCTGCAGCTCATCTGCTGGGTGGTTCGGGCAGCATCGAGCCATGTGATCCTGCCCGCCACTTGCATAGCACTGCCTTTTCGTCGTGTGGCTAGCTCGGTTTCGCGTGCCCCGCACAATCGGAACTAAGTTGTGTAGTTGACCACCTATGGGTCTGGTCCTCTTGGAACCATGCTTCATATGTATATTTATGGCTGTAAAAGACTCCACTATGTGTCAGCCTGTAGTGGGTCTTGCTACTGGTGACAACTCAGTGTGAATGATCTCCACTAGAAGGTCTCGCTCTAGTACCACCGCCTGCCTCGAAATGCTGAGGTAGATCATCGAAGCCCTATTCTCATGCCTGCTTCCCTACTCAAAGGTCATGGCCCTGAAGAATTGGTCCTGTACCATATCTGTTTAGTAGCTAGAGAGGTCAATAAGCCTTACTGAGTACTAAGATACTGTCATGATGCCCTACTGTAGAGGAAGTAACTGCTGAATCCACACTGCACGAAGTGTGGCTGGTACAAACTCTACCCGGAATAGGCTCTCGAAGTCTGTCCATTGTAGTGATGCTTCATCATGAACCTGGAGCATCAGGATTCACCATCTATCTGTCGCTTCCTATAGAAGACTTGCAACAATGATCACCATGAGGTCGGCTGGTGTCCCTACCAATATGAAAACTCTCACAACAGCCTCCAACCAATCCTCAGCTTCCTGTGGGTCCATCTCTACCCGAAACCTAGGCTGTCTCTAGCATAGGAACTCATGCAACGCACTCAAATGTAGTGCACTCTCTGCTGCTGGACATGGTGGTATTGGTGGCCCAACGGGCACTGGTACTGCTGGTGCCTCCGTTGTGATGGGGCCCTGCACCAAAGCCTCGTCGCTCGGTGGGCTACCATCTCCTACGTCACTCGGAACCCTAGCTGGCTATCTTTGTGGGGCCATCCTGAAAAGAAACAGGTGTGCCATGGTAAAAAAAGTATACCTGGTGTTCTGACAATAAGTAATAACAAAAAAAATCTTTTCGAAGGAAACACACACACACAATCAGTGTTTTCATCCACGAAGTCGGAATTCTGAGGTCAAGGTCATTGTGTATGGATATGTCGATCGACGCACCAACACTGGAATCCCAGGACTAAAAACCACACTCAATGCTCTTAACACTTTTTCTTCATAGAAAAGAAAGAACAGAGTCTTGAGTTCTACGGTAGAAACGAATCCTCTGATATCAATTTGTCACGACCCGTCCTCAGGGCCCATGGCATGACTACCCCAAGCCCGCCTTCCATAGGCCAGGGGCTGTAGACTAGAACCAAAAGGCATAAATCCCTAAGCTGGGAAGGCATTGCCTTTATGAAAGAAAACAAACACAAGAAACCATGCAACAGGAAGTAAACACTATGTAAAACTGAATAGAAAGAGTGTGCTGGAAATTAAATGGGCCAGTATACAAACAAAACAGAATAACTAGTACAAGAAAAGAGAAAAACATATTGAAGTAAAGAGCAGCTCTTGGATCGTCCTTCGGGGATTCCTACCTGAAGGGTAGGTATAGATGGCCACCTCAAAACCCATATCTGTTATTATCCACCGTGTGCCGACTCATCGCATGGTCCACCACTAGGTACCGTCCAGTCGTGGTGCTCTCGGACCCCGTCAGCGCTGTCCATCATCTACATCCAACAAAACAAGGTGTGGGCATAGCCTGCACAGGGGTGAGTATAACGATACATAGTAGGGTCCCGAAGATCCTCAAGGTCTCAACAAAAATCGACAAAGGATAAACAACATTAGAAAGATACAACCAAAAAGTATCAACCAACTCTACATAGGTATATTCCCATACAAATAACAAAGTTACCAATCATAGTCTAGCTCCAACTCTCATTCCCAAGCACAAACCATTCTACAAAGTACGTAAGTCAACCACCATGTTGATAATGGTTGAAAGAAATGACTTATCTCACACAGGTATACAACTCATGATGCGAGGTAGAGATTATTAGGTGTAGCCTCTGATTCATCTCCTCTGAAGAACCCACGTAGGATCCTGGAACAAAATAAGTTATTTCGAAACCTACATAGGATCCTGGAACAGAATTCATCACTGTCGAACCCATGTAGGATACCAGTACAGAAGTCTTCACTATCGAACCCAGAGAGGATCCTAGCGTAGAAGTCATCAGTGTCGAACCCACGTAGGATCATGGTACAGAATTCTCTGCTATCGAACCCACGGAGGATCCCAGTATAGGATTCATCACTGTCGATCCCGCACAGGATCCTTGTATATATGTTGGAGTTGCCGAACCCACGGAGGATTCAGGTACATGAGTCGTCACTGTTGAACCCACGTAGGATCCTGGAATAGAAGTCATTGGTATCGAACCAACAGAGGATCCTAGTAGAGGAGTCTTCACTGTCGAACCCACATAGGATCCTGGTACATAATTCATCAATTTCTAACCCACATATGATCATGGTACAGTACTAGGTCCAAGTAGTATCCAATCATCTCGGCCGCATCCAGCAATAGGGTTCCCACACACAACATGCTTGAATCGGATATGGGCCACCCATCAAGTCATGTGTTGATACATCAACTAACATGAAGTCATAATTTGAAGTATCCAATAGTTCCGTCTCATCATAAGGAACCCAACGTGATAGACGGTGCATCAATCGGACGCCTGGTCTGTGAGTTATTGGCATTTCAGTTCCAGGGGCCCTGTTGGTTTTTAGGATCAATCCAACCAGACCGTACTCCGACAACGTATGAACCTCATGTATAGTATACCCAAAGATCCATTTCATAAAAATAAATCCAACATAGTTGATGGCACATCAATCGGACATCCAGTCCTTATGTTATAAGCGCTTCCGCTCCGAGGCCCCGGTTATTTTCGAGAACGAACCAAGCCGACCATACCACTACTTCACCAAAAACCTTGAGTGTAATATACTAAATCGAACGTCTCAATCCAAGGAAATCTTCACAACTGATGGTGCATCGATCTTTGGTATGTATCTCATGTTATGTGAGAAAAACTAAATGTTTTCGGAAGAGGGGGGTCTGGGTCCGGTCCGACCCGGCCCAACCCAACCTGGGTCGGCCTGGTAGGGCACGACCCGACCCAACGGCTGCGGTGCGGCCACGGTGTAGGAGTTTCGGCTCGGTGGACGACCGCAGCTTGGCCGGCTGGCCGGGCAGAGCGGGGGGTGGGGGGATGGTTTCATGAAACGACAGTGCCAACAGGCACTGGCTGTCCTACCCGGAACCCGCAGACGCGGGTTACTCACTGCTGGTGTGGCTGGTGTCGCGGCAGTCTTTCTCCGGCAGGGCGTGAGGGGTGTCGCTGCCCCCAGACGGCCGGCCGGTGTCGGCCTCCACCTCCAGTAACCGACACCGCCTCACCGGAGACCCGTGCCGTCACGATCTTCTGCGGGCCACTAACGACATTCTGGTAGTCTTTTTTATCTCTCATATGCACCTACGGCCTATTCGTGTCCCGCTCTTCACTGCGACGACCTCAAATCCACATTTCCCTTCCATTAATCCGTCACAAAAAAGACCACACATCAAGAATGATAAGGAGAAGGGTCCGGACTTGTTCGTTAGCCCATTCCCTCCGCATTAGAGGCTCAAACAATAATTCAACATAAAATTGCCCAAGTACGAGGGTATACTACATATATATAAATTTATACAAAAACCCCTACCTCGAATCATGGTTCGTTTTTCGTAGACGAAGTCACAGGGAGGCAGCGTCAATTCGCTGACATCAGGGAAGAAGGAGCCGAGGATGGTGCGTCGTCGGCATTCCATGCGGGCGGCTCTTTCTCTTTTGGCTTGGCCGAAGATCGAAGGAGAATTTCGTCGTTCTTTGGTGGTTCTTCTTTGGAACGATAAACCTCTTCTCTCTCCATCCTTTCCAAGGATAATGCCAAACATAAAAGAACTAGAGGTGATCTCTATTAATCCAATCGCACAACAACACATGGTTGTGTATAATTAAATGAGGCGACTCAATTAAATAATTATTATGAATGGTTAAAAATTCAAATCTAAGAGGAGGTGGAGATACCCATTTAATGATAGGAGGTGTCAAAATAATTAAGGGGTGTTAATTGGGAATTTCAAGGGTAGTTGAAAAGTTTTGGGATTGTGTGGGCCCCACCACCCAATACCCTCTCTTGGGTGGTTATCTGGGGTGTGGGCCCCACATCCAAATCCTCTTTGGAGAAAATAACTACCCCTTAAAAAAAATTATGTAACACATAATTTTTATTAAAATTAAAAAGAATCCCCAAAATTATCTTTTAACTTGTACAAAACGCAACTACAGTAAAGGTACCCTTAAGGAAATACTGGTGTCGCGAGTTCATTGGTGTCCACATATTTCAATTCTGAGCATTGGTTCAAAAGATATAAAACCCCGCACATATGTTTTCTGAACGTACCCGAACAAAACATCAGAAATTGATTCCAGGAACACCGGGCCTCGGAATGAGGCACTGTTAGAATCTACAGACTCTTAAAATTCCAAAGAATTAATAAAAATAAATTCCTTGACCTTTTCAGGTCTTTACATAAACATCCAATTATACCTCTATAATTGGTTTTATCAATTGGTTTCCCAGTTTCATATTCATCCAATTTACAAGTTGTACTCATAGGTGTATCACTTTTCTTTATTACTATCCATGCCAAAATGTTATAAAATATCCATTGTATATTTACTTAGTTTTAAAATAATACCATTTTCATTTTTAAAAAATGAATTCCATGAAAATATTTGAGTTCTACCATTAATCTCATATCAAATTCACTTTGCATACACATTGAAAAATCAATTCCTAAATGATTTTTAGAAGATCCAAATATAATATCATCAACAATGATTTGTACTATCAAAACATCATTGAAAATTCTTCTGATAAAAATTGTTGGATCAGCGTACCCTTTAATAAAACCTTTTAAAATAAAAAAATTACTAATTTTGTCATACCAAGGTCGTGGATCTTTCTATAAACCATCCAAAGTTTAGAATGATTGAAAACACGATTTGGAAAATGAGTATTAGTACATCTATGTGGTTATTCAACAAAAACAACTTCAATTATAAATCCATTTAGAAAGGCACGTTTAACATCAATTGGATATAACTTCAAAATTAGATGATCAACATTAGCAAGTAGAATTATAATAGCTTCTAACATAGCTACTAGTGCAAAGGATTCCATATAGCCTATTTATTTTTCATGACTATATCCTTGTACTACTAACCTAGATTTGTTTAAAACTATATATCCATATTAATCATCATTATTTCTAAACACCATTTAGTTCCTATGGTAAAGGTGTCCTTAGGTCTGTCTACTAATTCCCAAACATTTTTTCTTATAAATTTGTTTAACCATTCTCGCATTTCCATTACCCAAAATTCATCATTGATAGTGTCATTGATATTTTTAGGTTCTGACTGTTAAATGCAGGCATGATGTTCAACCTGATTTTTTAAAGAATCTCTAGTTTGTGTTCCTCTATCTAAATCTCCTAAAACAATATCTAATGGATGGTTTTTAAGCGTCCTAGTTGGTCTAGAAAATGTAGGGCTAGAAATTTTAGATTCATTTACAGGTTCGGGTTCAACAGAAACAGGTTCTAGAAAATTTTCAAAACTGGTTGTCTTAAAAACATGTTCACAGTTTTTGTAATTAAGGGTTAAAATTGACATTTCTTCTTCAATATTTTCAAGAGGGGTATTGTGTTCATGTGGATAAGTTTTATAAAATTTTATGTGTAAATATTCTTCCACACATTCGGTCCTCTTGTTAAATACTCTATATGTTACGCTAGATATAGAAAAACCTAGAAAGATTCCTTCATCACTTTTGGATGAAAATTTATCAAGATTGTCTTCAGTATTGAGAATAAAGACTTTGCAACCAAAAACACTAAAGTAAGTAACTTTTGGCTTCTGATGATTCCACATTTCATAGAAGATCTTTTTAAGAATAGGTCTAATCAAGGATCTATTTCTAATATGACAAGATGTATTTATAGCTTCATACCAAATGTAAATAGGTAAGTCATAATCATTGAGAATAGTTATTGAAATTTCTTAAAGTTTTCTATTCCATATGTCTACTAAACCATTCTATTGAGGTGTCCTATGGGATAAAAATTTGTGACTGTAGCCACTATGTGTGCAATAGGTTTCAATGTCATGATTTTCAAAGTCACGACCATGATCACTTCTCAGGGACTTAATCTTATATCCACTAAGGTTGTCTAAAAGCATAGTGAATTTAATAAAATAAGAACATGAATGAATTTTGTGAGTAAGAAAGTATACCAAAGTGTATCAGGAAATGTAATATACATGAACAGAGACATAGTGCATTCCATTTAAACATGAAACACTTGATGGTAAAAATAAATCCATATTATCCAACTCAAGAGGTCAATAAGTAGAAACTTATTTCATTGATTTGAATGAAACTTTATGTGCCTTACCATTTTTATATGGATTACAAACATTGTGTGTAGAGAATATTAGTTTGGGTGGGTCTCTAACTATACATTTCCTAGTCATTTTCATTTGTGAATGAACATTGCAATGTCTAAATCTTCTGTTATGTAGCCAAGATTCATTATGAAAATCATTTAAACAAGTAACGTTTTGTTTGGATAAATAATTTAAATCTACATCATATACATTTACATCTTTTAAATTAGTAAATACCAAAATTTATTTAGAATCAAATACATTGCGAGCCTCATTTTCAAATTTCATATTGAAACCATCATCACACAACTGAGAAATTATTAACAGGTTTTATTTTAGTCCATCAACAAACAATAATTTAGAAATTAAAATTGATTCATTGTAACCAATCATTCCTAAGTCGATGATCTTTCCTTTCGAGTTATCACCGAAGGTTACATATCCTCCATCAAATTTGATTAAGCACTTATTTCATGAGTAGTATCTTATCATATTCCTTGAACATCCACTGTCCATGTACCATATATTCTTATTGGATATTTTCAAGAAAGATTCCTACAATCTATATTAAGACAGCAGATAACATTGGTACCCATATTTTGTTGGGTCCATAATGGTTAGCAAGCAAAACATTAGGGACCCATATTTGTCTAATGGGTTTTCTATAATTAATAGATTCGAAATATATTGATAAATAAAAACTGTTTGGTTTATAAAAATTTGATTAGGTTGATAAAGCATTAGAATTTCCAGAACATGAACTAGCAGCATACTGTCCAGATTATGGAATAAATTTATTCTTAAAAATCTGTCTCTGTCCATGTTGGTATCCTAAACTAGTAGTATAGTTTGGTGCAACATATTTTCAAACCATTTGTGTGAGAGTATTCTTTTAATTTGTGTACTTATCGTTGTCTATTCTTTGTTTCTAATCATACAATTTAAGTACAATATTATCCTTTAATAGTTGAGAATTATTTTCCGTTTTATTACTAAGATCAGATTCAAAAGTACTATTCAAGGAATATTGATTCTTCAATGATGTGTACTTATCATTCATATCATTGAAATTATCTTACAAAATATTAGAATATTCAAATAGTTCATCTTTAGACATATTAATATCATTATTTTAATCACTTCCATTATTATAATAATAAACATTTTGCATAGGGGAATTCAGTGTTACCTTAGATGTTCTAGCCATGAAACCCATGTTGGCATGCTTATTTTCCTCAGAATCAGAAGCATCAGATCCACTTGGGATGTCTTCAGAAGCATTCCATGTAGCTTTCATAGCTTTATTATATTTATTTCGTTGAAATCATTTTTCATCTTAAAAATCAATTTTGGACAGTCAACCATAATATGTTCTTTCCTTTTACATTCATAACAGACTATCTCTTCATCTTTATTAGCTTTCTTCCAGTCTCTCTTCCAATTAACTTATTTGCCATACTTACCCTTATAATTTGATTTTCTGAAAAATTGTATCTTATTATAGAATTTCTTGAATCTTTTGGCTATATGAGCCATATATTAATTACTATATGAACCTGAACCATCAATTTTTGAGCTTTTTATAGGTATGTGGGCTTTCTCCTTGTCCTTTCTTTTTGATGTAGTGAACTTAAATTCCACTGACTTCTTCTTCGGTTCACAATCTTCCTCTTTGTTTACCTTTAGATCTTCTTCATAAATCATCAACTTACCAATCAGCACCTTCGACAGGTAGCTTGCCAATGACACATAAATCTCATATAGAGATAGTGGTTCATCTCTATCTGTCTGGTTGGCATCATAGTATTATCATGATTTGATCTTTTTCTGGAACAACATATCCCAGTGAGCTCATTGTATTAACTATCTCATTAAACCTGAGATACATATTAGAAATAGATTCATCAGATTTTATTTTCAAATTATAATACATAAAGTGATTTTATTTAGTCTCATTTTCGTAACATTGGTCGTTCCCTCATGGGAAATAGCCAAAGTATCTCAAATTTCACAAGCAGTTTTACAAGAAAATATTCGATTAAATTCTACATCTTCTAAAGAACAATACAGAGAATTTATTTCATTACAATTAATATTGTAAGAATCTTTCATAGGTTCATCCCAAGTATTTCTAAAAGTTTCAGAAATCTTATAATAAGGCTCCATAGTAGTCCAAATG
This sequence comes from Viscum album, assembly GCA_963277665.1. NCBI lineage: Eukaryota > Viridiplantae > Streptophyta > Magnoliopsida > Santalales > Viscaceae > Viscum > Viscum album. The sequence goes on from OY728137.1 coordinate 1,381,303,613, forward strand.
TCAAATCACATACTTTCTATGTGAATTTTCATTTTGATTTTCCATTGGGAATAGTTAACACCATTAATAAACGGTGGCCTATAGGTAACTAAACCTTCTAATCTGTTATCCATGATAACTAATTATTAAAAATATGTATAAATATATAAAAATTTAGAATTATTAAAATTTTTGAGATCTTTAAGATACAACTAAAATCACAGTTGAAAACTTTTCACGAAGGGTTTTAAAAAACATTTCTCAACCTCCCTCTAATACCAGATGTTGTTCGTAGGGGATACTCAAGAGGGGGTGAATTTAGTTCATAATAAAAAAAATGTTTAAAAAAATTATATTTAAATCCACCAATTCATAAAACATGTTAAACTATTTTTAATTTTTAAAGATTATAAGTGTTTAATTAGTTTCTCAATGATTGATTATTTCTCAGTTAACATAATCTGAAGATTAAGAGAGCTTTTGAAACTAACTTTCTAGTTCAAAATATTTTCAAACACTTGCAAGTTAAACTATCAGAGTTACTTTAAAAAAAATTAATTTCAAAGTAATTAGCAGCAGAATATTGAAAATATATTAAACTAAAATAAGATGCACAACAGTTTTAATCAAGAGTTTCAGTATCAAGATGAGACTTAGTATATAAAACATTGATCCACAACCTGAATCAGGGTTTAAAACCGTAATCATACTATCCAAGTCCTCATACCTCTACCACAATTCTATGCTTGAAAGCAGAAACAACAACACACAAGTTTTCCAGGTCTATAGACCTCTACCACAGTTATACGTGGGATACAAAAAGGTATAAATAGTTTGGTGTGAGGATTTCAGTATCCTCCAGTTCAGCTTAAGAGTCATTGTGTGTCCAAATGAACATAATCACACATATGGCTCATAATGTATTATAAATGATCACATCATAGAAATAATATGTAGATGAGTTTAGAATGCTCTTGGGTGATGTTAGTGAAGCTCTAGACTCTTTTGAATTGAAGCAGATGAAGCTTTGAGTCTTTTGGATGTTTTCTGAAAAATAGAGTGTCGTGGTTTTGTTCCTTCACATTTAATATAGGTGTTCATCATGAAGTTGAGAGTATTCCTTATAGCGTTGAACCTCCTCTTTGAACTTCTGTTCTTGATGTCTATGAGTGTTCTTTGATTTCATCATTTTTTCTTCTTGTATGTGTCAGTTTTTGAATTCTCTATGTCACACACTTTATATGCTACTTTGATCTTACTTTTATTGCTCATGCGGTGGTTCGACATAATTCATGATTACTTCTGTAGGTACGAGGTACGGTTTCCTGACATCCAACAAACATCATTAATTAATTTCATACATAAAGAATGATTACTTATGTAGGTACAAGGTACAGTTTCTTGATATCCAATAAACATCATTGATTAATACTATATGCATTAATAGAATAAACTATTACCGTTTATATTAAACAAATAGAGAGATAGAGTTTAGGGTAACAGTGACTGGTTTCCATCGGTAGCCCATTGTATTTGTGAAATATTAGCGGTGGACTTCTAATGGTAGGTCCTTCATCGGTATAAATTACTCTCTATAACATTATCTTTATGTACCAGTAGCTCCATGTGTAGTGGTAGCTCCTTGTATCAGTAGCTCTATGTATCAGTAGCTCTTCATAACGGTGAAGTTCTATCAGTAGCTCTTCCTTGCTATCAGTAGCTGTTGTCATCTGTTGCAGTAGCTCTCTCTATCAGTAGTATCCTCTATTGACATCTCTCCCTATCAGTAGCTTCCTCTATTGGTAGCTCCGTTATACAGGTAACTTGTATCAGTGACCTTGTCTATCAGTAGACTTAGTAAATCAGTGACCTTTTCTTATCGGCAGCTTTGTCTGTATCAGTGACTTTAAAACATGAATGCTTATGAAGTATCTCTTCTATGAAATTCATTTCCAGTTTGAGTTAGTTTTCAAGTTTAATCATTATTAAACATTTATAATCATAAATACCCATTTAATAACATATTCCATTGATATTATATGATCATTTTGATATTGATATAAACTTATTAATATGACGACATAACTTGAATGTATAATTACTATATAGATAGACCTTATTTGGTATTATCAATTTATATCTAAACATAATTGATAGTATCGAAACAGGTGAGTCTATCATATATAATAATATAAAATGACTTTTTAATGGGTTTCTAGTTCATTTGGGCAAATATGTTTATGGTTTCGTCATTTGTTAAGTAAATTTATCACTTAATCGCTATATTTAATTTCAATCAAATTCACTAATATTTTTGGTCAAAAAATGTTTGACTTATTAAAAATTAATAATTATTATGATTATAAATATGGAATCTATTTTTTGAAATTATAATTAAATAAATGGTATAAATTAATTTAAAATTAATCTTCTAAACTTGTAATGATTGGGGGTTTTGAAAAAAATGATTATAAGTTTGGGATGTTTTTATTTTCATTATCAACTTCAAATTTGATAAATATAACTAAATTGGATTTATTTATGTTACATTTATATAATTTGTAATTAAAAAAATATTAGAATATAATTGACTAAGATAAATAAATCATAACAACACATCATTGATTAAATGTTTATTATTTTCACTATTCTCCTTAAAAAAGAATTTATTCATAAAATTATCTAAAATTAGCCGTATGATAAATTAGAAATTATGAATTAAAAAATGTTTTTTATTTTAAAAAATTAAATTCATATAAATTTTTTAAATTAATATTATTGTTTTTCATATAAGGTCTTTAATAGTATTTTTTTATGAAAATATTATTTTCAAACATGTAAATACTATACTTAATATTGTATGCCTTATTACCAAATAGTATTTTAAATAAAAATATTATAAATAAAATTTAAAAATTAGTTATTACTATTAATATTATTATGTTTAATGACTATATTACAACTGTCTCACTTAAATAATTATTATAGTAAAAATTATTTATAAAATCTCAGTGTTTTGTGTAACACAAACTGCGAAGGTGTTTCATATAGTGAAAGAATAACCTATTATTGAATATAGATAATGTTTTTCAATGTTTAACATGAAATGAAATAAATAAAATAATATTATAATAATTAGAAAACAAATGTTCATAAAAACATGGGGTGTAATATTCTACCCCATGAAAACTAAATTTCATCCAAGAAATTTATCATTCTGATACAAAAAATGGCGATACTTATAACTCATTATATTATCATGTTACCATGTTTAATAATATTATTTGCGATATCCCAAAACCCCATTGAATAGGTGAGTGGTATTTTTATAAATAATTCCCTATATGATCCATAATTTCAATTGGTTGTTCCTCATAAGACTGATCATACTCTAGTAGTTTATCTTCTATGTTTTTTTCATGTGAAGGGTTAGGTATGTATTTAAATTAGAGAGATGTATAGAACCCATAATGTTCATTGTATATATTTAGATAAAGGGTCATGTGATAGGTTGTCATTATGATATGATCCATAATCTCAAAGGGACTGATTTACCTAGGGCTTTATTTTCCTTGCTTCAAGAACCTCATAACATTATACCAAAATGAAATTCATAAAAACACCTTATCACTAAATCCTAATTCTAAATTATATCTTTTTTATAAGCATAAACATTATACTGACATTATGCTGACATGATATCCTACAAAATAGTTCTATCCTTCTCTTCCATTTTATCCGCGATCCCATGTACAATTTTTTTAACATCTCTATATTCATCCCAGCATGTTGGTGCTCTTAATTTTCCCCAAATAGTGATTCAAAACGATCCATATGAAATATTTATGGAATGTTAATGTTATATGAAAACAAAACTATAATAAGGAGTTGAAACCAACCAACTTGGAAATCCAATGATAAATTATTAAAAGGATTTATTCTAGGTTTGGGATTGTTCATTCACACTTCCATCCATCATAGGATGATAAGCTTCATTGAAACTCAATTCTATCTCAAGATCTTGTTGATAAATTTTATAGAACATTATTGTAAACCTCACATCACAATTAGATACAATGAAATATGGTACTCCATGCATATAAATCAATTAATTAAAGTATATCCTGGTGATCTGTTCTAGAGGTAATTCTCTTTTAAAAGAAATGATGCGTGCTGACATAGTATGGTCATTGAATACCACATATATAGAGTGAAACCCATTTGAGGTTTTGGTAACTCCAATTAATAATTCCATGGTGATGATCTCTCATTATCATTTTGGTATGGGTGATTGACTTGAAATCATCAACGACTTTTTTCATTATTCCTTATCTTTTTGGTATAAGAAGCATTGAGATACAAACTCAGTGATATAAATCTTCATTCCATACAACAAGATGTATTCCTTCAAATCTCTATACATCTACATAATTCTTGGTTGAATAAAGAATAATGAACTGTGAGCATCTCCTAAAATTACCATCTTCTAATCCAGTATTTCAGGGATATATTTTTTTCCTAAACATTGTCATTTAATCTTGATCAATGGTTAAACATAGGAAAAATTTCATCCCTATTTTGCAGCTCCTCATATTTTTTTCTATGCCACATTAAACGTTGTTTGGATATATTGTTTAACATTAAATCGATCAAGATAACATTTATACACTTCAAAAAATGATTTCTAGAACCAGTAACTACATTCCAATAAATATTGTGTATTCTGTGATCCTCTTCATTGATGAGATAGAATGGTCCATTTGACTAAATGAATCATCCACCACGTTGGATTTCAGAGGGTGGTAATGTATTGAGTTGTCACATTCCATTTTGATCATTATCCATCCTTTCTGGCACATTATTGACGCTTTTATTTGAATATATACATCAGAAATTTATGATTATTATATATATCACAATTTTCACCATAATGACAATTCCCTAATATCATTAATGAAAAATCACCACATCTAACTAATAATCATGTGTAGGGAAAATTTTCTTGTGGATACTCAACTTTCATGAGTAATTACTGATAAAAATATTATTCAGCATAATAACAAATACAACACCCATCATAGATGCAACACAATATATTATAAACCCTTCTCCACTGTATGTTATTTTAATAATTGGTGTCCATACCAACTTTCTCATTAGTTCTATGAAAGTTTCCTAACATTCATCAATCCAAAAGATCCTAGAACCCTTTAATGTTAACATGGATATAGAATCATATATTCATGATAAATTATACAAAAACTATTTATAATAACATTTTAATCCAAGAAAACAATAGATCTTAGTAATTATGGTTGGTCTCGTTATATATTCAATAGCCTCTATCCTTCGCAGCTAAAAATTACTCTGGAATTTTTTATGCATTTTCTGTTTCCTTAGGGTCTTTATGACAATTATCAAGTGGTATTAATTATCATGAAATCTCATTTAATAGATAAGAATATCATATACATGGACTACCAAAAACATATAAAGGTAATACGTAAAGACTGTTTTCATCAAATCCATGGAGATAGAAGGAAAATTATTAAGAATTAAAGAAACCATTATTAATTCATAGTGTGCATAACTTATACAAAATTTCATCTTTATCATATCATATTTATTAACTTATAATAGATAACAACTAGAACCACATAAAATCATGGATATGTTTTGAGCTCCACAAAGTTGATGAAACTTTTCATAAATATGAGGGTAATGATACTTGGTATTGATTGTTATATTGTTAAAATCACAATAATCAATGAACAATTACACTGATCAATCATTATTTTTCACAAGAATGTAATGTTTTAAGTCAATGGTGTCCCACATGGCCAAATGAATCGCTTATAAATCTTTTCATGGAGTTTCTATTATAATTTATAAAACACAATGGGGGCCATTCTATATTGAATATAAGAAATTTGTGTGGAATGAGAAATGTTTTTTATCAAGAACCCAATATCATTTTTAGTCGAATACTAAGTAACTCTTCAAGGTACACATCCAAAAAACCCCAAATTATAGTCATATCATCAATGTCTAGTTTCTCTCCATCCCTTAGAGACAAACACACCTTCTAAATGAGAATGAAGACCCATTCAATGTATGTAATATACATATGAAGTTTATATATATATTCACATTTATAGACAAGAAAATTTTGGTTTTTAATATCAAATTTATCTTCCCTTCATCAACAATTGATTTGGTTATTACATTTTTATTGACAAGACATTCATAAGATGATATAAAATACAGAAAATGTAATAATGTCATGATTTCAAGGAAGCAAATTCATACAAATTTTAATTAGTGGGGTATCATAGCATTGATATGAAATCATCATGCCATTAACAGATTTCACTTGAAATTCAACATCTAATCATTTTGATGGAATAATAATTCCCATATAAATTTCAATATATATGAATGAGTGGGTAGATATATAATAGAATAATACATTAGTAGTTCTATATTGGATGGTTATTTATAATTTCACCATGTCGTTATTGAGACCCATATCAACAACATAGATCACATGATATTTTACATAGTCCCTCACTTTTAAGAGGTTATTGATGCTGATCGTAAGCACCAACCATAAGGTTTATAAAATCATTTGAATAGTTGCCATCCTTCTTACACATTAATCCTAGAATTATAAAAGGATAATTTTATTTATTTTACCCTATGTATGCATCATTGGCCAAATTATTCCCATCTTCTCGATAGTCAATTATTTGATGGCCTTCCCTCCCATACATAAAAAATTAATTAGACAAAAAAAATATAGTTTCCCCCATTCATCTTTTCACACTTGAAGCACAAAGGTGGTATCATCTTCATCTCTATATATTTTTTATATTTTCATTTGAACTCCATTATTAGTTTCTTATTAAAATAATGATCTTGATATGTAACTCCTACCACCATCTCAAAATTGATTGAAATACACTCAATATCTCTATAGATACTAATTTCTTTATAAAAAAAAATTCTCAGAAGATGGTTTCATCCACTGAATGACTTTTCATCTTTAAATTTGGGTTCAATGATAATTCTAGAAGAGTACATATCATGTCTACTGAAATTATCCCAATATGTACTGATAAATTCATTATCCATTTTCATAAACTCAAAGAACTCATTTCTTAATATTTATAACAATAATATGTGGAAATAACTTATTAATGAATATGTTTATTAACTCGTACAAATTTATGAATTAAATTTTATCATTCTTCATTATAATATTTATTAGTGTCATCCACTAGATAGATTCACCGTGTAAAATATAAACAAACATGATGAATTTATCTTTTTTCGAACATAGGAGAACATGAAATATATTTTCAAATTTTCATATCGAGTATTATGCCATATGTGGATGTGATGATCCATTGAAAGAAGGGGAAAATTTCATCATGAATGACTCAATACAATGGTTTTCCCTATTTTTTCATTTGGGAGTCCATCATGAGTCATAACATTAGAAATATTATGGAGGATATAAATGATATTTTTCATTAAATATTTAAAAACATTAAAGTGTAGGTGGAAAAACAATTTAATTTTCCATTTAAATCACAATTAAATTGGTTTCTTCAGGTTCTAGACAATGACTTACACCAAGAATCATAGAGTGAGAAATAATTTTCATTGTGAGGAACCTAATAATAATTATAAATAACTTATTGGATATCTGAATTATGAAACGTTATTTTATCAATGAAACTTTATATTTATCATAGGTTATTAAAATCCAGAACATATTTAAACAATACATGATAGTTCCTGAATGGTTTTTGAATTCTTAATTCATATCCACTAAGAGTGCCAAACATGATGTGAAGCATGGATTGTTTTTGTGTACCAATTCCTGATAAATTCAATCTCAGTACGGTGTTTTCAGGGGGGTTACCCCAATGTATATATTTTATAGTGCCACATTAACTTGTCATATCTAGACATAAATTTATTGGTAGTAAACCACTCTCTACATCCTTTACCAAAATTCAATTACATTTAACTATAAATTTATACATCATTAGAATTATACTTATACATTTTTTATAGTTATCATTAATGTTCTGTAAACATATATTCAAAAGGATAAAAAAATATTTTATCTAATTCCAACTACTGTGAACCTCACTTTTCATACATTAATATTACATCAAATTTTCCAAATACTTAATACATTACCCAAATAGACTCTCAATGAACATATTAGTCTTGTTCATTTGGAAACATTAAAATATTAAAAATAATAAATATGTGAGTCATAATATAACTCAATAGGTTCATAATGTCTTTCTCCCTTCATAGACACCTTAAACATAATACAAATCTTTATAACATCTGAAAAGGAATCATAAAAAGGGTTGATATTTGATTCTCAATAATGGTAATCAAGGGAGATATGTAAGCATAAAAATGATCATCATGGTGTATGAACATGAACAATGAATTAGATGATCATACTCCTCATAAAAAATATCATAAACATGAATCATCTCATAAATATTTGTATTCCATAAGACATGAATGATAATTAAATAAAGAGGAATAACTTAAGAAATCATAACATTGGAATAAGACATTGAATTGTGGTAGAAACATAAACATGAAATATCATCCCCTTAAATCCAGGTTCATTTCAAAAACATAATATGAATCATAATTGGGACTACATATAATTGGAATGACACACCACAACACATATTCATACTCTTTTACATGTATGTGATCCGGTTTCCCCATATTCGCAGAGAAGATCTTGTTTCCACATCATCCCAGAGTGGATAGGGTTTCCCCATAATCCGTAGTGTATCAATAAAATCAACATGAATCCCATTATTATATCGTTATATATAAATATATAAATAATTCATTTTATGGAAATTCGTGTCTCACCATTCTCATAATGAAATCACAAATTGATATGATACAAAAACATATAGAATAATATCATAACCCATGAAATGAAATGGGTTTCATAAACATGTATTTATATTATAACTAGTGAAAAAGTAAAGTTTCATAAAAATTTCATTAAATAACTATCCATGAGTAGAATAATGATTCAAAATCATATATTATATGAAATAGAAATGGGTTTCATAAAAATAATGTCTTAAAATAATGTTCCAAACATAGAATGAAGATGAAGGTAAAAATATGTATCATTTCAAAATAAAAAATTACTAACACTAATTGATGTTATATTATATGGAAATAAATTAGGAAAATATTTTAAAAACCATTCTTAAGAAAATAACCCATTTTCATTGGAAAATTATTTCGAAATAATTAATCATTTTCAAAATAATTTGTTGTTGATAGTATAATTGAATGTCAAAAATGAATATTAAATACCAAAAAAAATTCTAAAATCCTTTTTAATGAAAATTATATTAAAATAAAATCTTCCAAAACATTTTTAAAACATTTTTGAAAACATGGTTTTCTAAATCATGGATTTTGTCTCAAAGAAGGAAAATGGAGACAAAACAACTTTATCAATTTCATATCTTTTGAATCATAAATCCCAGGAAAGAAAAATCATAAAATAGATATGTACATAAACATAAATTTAACTATAAATATAATAGAATATATTCATGGGTAATATATATAGCACATAAAAATGCAATTTTTGAAGAATGAGTACATCTCATTAAAATAAACGTGAGACATAAAATCCCCTTACCTTATGTCTTGAATATCTTATTACTCATTAAAAAACATTGTATAATAAACATATTTTTAATTTAAATCTACCAAAAACTGTTTTATTATATCAAATACTATATATATGGCTTCATATTACTCACTTAGTAACAATACCATGTTAATGTATCATTGTGAGTAATAACTGCTTTTATATAAACATGTGGTTTAATTTGTTTTATTTTTGCTTCCTCATAAATTATTATGATTTATTAAATTTTAACCATTATATAAATATCATATATACTCAATATTTATTTACATAAAATATTCTCTAAAATACATAAATATAAAATTATATACACCATTCTTGGATACGGTTTGATGTTCGTACACACAGACACTTTTTCTATTTTATTATCATAATGAAATAATGAATGTAAATGAAATATATATATATATATAATATTATTAGTATGATTATTATTTCATTCATATAATATAAATTTATTAAATTTACCCTTAAAATGTTCTTTGTAGGGGGTAAATGAATCACATCAATTTGAGAAGGTAGTGGTCCATACATCCCGGAAAGAAATTATCGCATTTAAAAAAATGGAATTCATGAAGGTGTGTATTATATAATAATTAAATAAGAATAAATAAATAATAAATATAATATTTATTAAATAAAAATATAATGTCGATCATAATTCCTAAACATGATATGTGGTAAAAGAAAAAATATATTATTTTCTGGGGTGATAGTTCGCCATACAAAAGAACAGTATGCTAGTTACCTATTATATGGATGTTTTTGTTTTGGAGGGTATACCTAGTCTGTTAAAATAAATGTCTATATAGTTTTTATAATTATTTTTTAATACAATCATCTAATAAGAGTATTTAATGGGGTGTAGATAGAAAAATTACACAAAAGAGATTGATGAAGGATGTTACCTCTTCATTTTGTAACTCATTTTGTTTTCCACCAAATGGATTCCTTGTATGAATTTATTCCCAAAGGGATGACTATAATAAGACAATATGGAATTTTTTAGGAGATATATGTAGTGTTTTTCTAATACAATGATCTTGATATATGTGAATAAGTGGGAGGGGAGAGTATCTTTTATTACGGATGAAAAGTGAAATTCATGTAAACTGTCGAAATTAAAATTCAACCCTCATTTTTCCTATTTATGTTTGTTAAATAAGGTTATAGATAACATCTATGATAGTATAAGATCAAAATATGAATTTATAATATAGTTTTACAATTTTATATGATATTTTGGCCCTTATTCTTATAGTTCGGTCATTTGTTAAGATAACTTTTCATTTAATTGCTCTAATTAATTTTAATCACAATATTTAATTTTTGTGCTGAAAAAATTATGATATTATTCTATAATATATATTATTCTAATTTCAAATATTTAATACATTTTTTCCAAATATAGTCACAATTTATATTAAATTATTTTAAAATTAATCATGATGACATGGTTTGAAAAATATTTTCAATGAACTGATATTTTAATGTTTTGGAAGATTATATATCCAATTTGAATGTAAAATTGGTTAAAATGACTTAAATTAAATTTATTAATGTATAATAATGAAATTAAAATTTTAAAACATGGTGAAATATAACATAATATAACAATAACTTAGATGAAAAAGACTTTTTGATTTGAAATTCAATATTTTTAACTATTTATCAAAAAATTATGTTTATCAGAAAATAAATATTACATTAACCCTTATATAATGATTATATTTTGAAATAAAAAAAATATTCTTTTTTTCCAATATTTAATTTTTATATGTTTTGAAAATTAATTTTATTACTTTTTAAAAAAGAACATAAAAAGAATTTTAGTATGAAAATAGTGTTTACATACATATAAATAAATTACTCAAAATTGGACGTATTATTATCAAAATTATATGAATATATATATATTTAATCATTATAAATAATATTTAATGAGTAATTATTACTCATTATATTACTATGTTAATCAATAATGTTATAACTATCTCACTTATATAATTATAATAATAATTTTTTTTTGTAGAAACATAGTGTTGCATGTAACCCAGTCCATGTTGGTGTTTGGTTTAATGCCAACTAAACATGTTGGTGCATATATAAAATGATTGAATAATTGTAGTGTGACATTCAAGACATCATGTAAAATTAATTTTGTATAAAAGTGTTTCATAAAAACTCAAGTTTTTACATGGAATGTTTTTAAAAAGAAAGATAAAATAATGATCTATTTTAACATATACAACATAAATGCTTCATACCACTTTCATATACGTTATTTAATGTTTTTATTAAATATAAATATTTCAGGTATTCTTAAATGTAATCCAATTTCTATTATTATGTGCATTTTATAATTTTTTTAAATTCAATAGTTATTTCGATATAGAAAGAAAATTTCTTATGGGTGGAAATTATATTTTTATAAGTAAGATGATATAAAATAAAGAATAAATGTATTCTAAAAATGTTATGGTTCATGGATTTTTTATTCTTGAGGGTTGAGATTTATATTTTTCCAAATGATGGATTATCCTAATATGGCTCATTATGATAGTTGAGTGTGATATAGCAATTCAATACATTATGTAAAGGTAAAGAGATAATTAGTTAGGTTTCCCTAGAGAGATTGTTAGAATTTAATGGGTATGTATATGGTGTATAATAACATTTTGAATATTATGTTCTATTTTACCAATAGGATTTAACAAGTATTTCTATGTGTTTTTTCCAAAATATTATGATTTCATTCAGTAAACTATTGAGATTAATTTTAATTGAAAAAATATTTCAACATCTTTATAATTAAATATATAAATTTGTTAAAATCATTGATGAAAACATTCAATTTAATGGAAACATTTATATATATTTTTTGTGTTGGAATATTGGATATTTCATTAGTGTAATATGTCATTTTTTCAGGATCAATTGCAAGAAGCCCCAAATATTTGAGATTTTCTGGGAACTACTACAATGAAGGACCATGTGTTGGACCACATGTAATCCATGATGATACATGAAATATTAGTTGAATATCATCATTTTATTAAGGATATTTAATATGAATTTGGGTTAACATGGATAGGGGTAGAGGTGGGATGTTCCATTGAAGATAATAATGATTTTCCATGGCGGTGCTAGGCCAGAAATGATTCTGGGAGGAGGGGGTAACGAACTATGATTTTACCGGGATGATGGGATACAACATGATCTAGGTGTAAGAATATGTAGTAATGGGGCCATTGGTCCTTGATAAATGTAAGGGTCTATGTCGACAAGCCTGGTTTATTGGGGGTTAATACACAGTTGGTATATGAGATATTTAGTTAACTTTTAAACCATTACGTGATGATTTTTCCTACTTATATTGATTAAAATGATAGTTAAATTTCATTGAAAATTGTTCCTTATACTGTCAATACGTTCTTAATTTTCTTCCAAGAATACGAAACAAACCAGTATATATCATTCCAACAACAACATACCAACTCTAAAATGGTGTGAAAATCAACTCTATTTCCAAAGAACTGGAAAAAATAAATTCCTCAATTTCATGGTGCACCCTACCAAAATTAATCATAAATAAATTGTTTTTTATATGAAAATTAATAATTTAGTATCACGAAATTTATATCAAATGTGGATCTAGAGAAAATAAATCCAAAAATAATAAATGAAAAATTAAATAAACATTTATTTAAATACTCATAAATAATCTATAACCAACACATATAAAATAAACACTATAAACCATTTTTAAATTTTCACAGTTTTTATTTGAAAAATAATTTCAATATTGTAATTGTTTCATTCACCAATCATTTTTATTAAAATATGTTGGAATCATCCTCACATATTTTTTCTATTGTTAAATAAATTTCTTATAGAAATATCTTTATTCTAGTTAATGATGTTTTTGGGATTTACTGAAAAAAATATATTTTTTAAAGTAAGATAGGGAGTTCCATTTATCACCCACAACATATTATGGTAATAAATTCAATTTCTCAAGTAATCATAAGTGGGAGAATCCAATAGTTGATTCATAGGGCTTCATATTTTATCAATCAATTATATCAATACATTAGAAAAGCCACCTAGCAATGAAACACTAAATTATCAGTAGAACACTTATTATAGAACTCCAAGTGTATTCATCGGAAAATGATGAAAATGAAATATCTGTAAATGAGGTTATATATCAATTGGTCTCTATTCTACTTATAAATATAATAAGGGATTATAACAGTGAAATTTTATTATGTTAGTACTTAGGGGAAAGAATAAATTTAGATCTCTATAAAATATCATTGAATAATACAAACCATCATTCATCATGGGGTTAAATTAAAATAAATATCTACATTAATGGTATAAAAACAATTTTGATTAACCTAGAAATTTATTGTGGGGATATAGAAATATTTATTTTACATTTGTGCCCCACTCAGAGATAACAAATAACGTAATATATAATATCTAATTTGGGAAGCATGTGTGGATTCAAAAAATCATATTCTTTTTTCTAAAGGGCTGATAACAAATTAATATACAATTGTAAAGACCTGGAACTTTCAAGGAAAGTTTTTGTTAAATGCATTGGAATTTTACAAGTCTGCGGTTTCTGACGACACTAGATTCCGAGGCCCGGTGTGCCAGAAATCAATTTCTACAGTATTGTTTGGGTACGTTCAGTAAACGTACTTGCGGGTTTTTCTATCTTCTATACCAGTGCTCGGAATCGAAATCTGAGGGCACTGATGAACTCGCAGCGCCATTATTTGACTTAAGGAAACTTTACCACAGTTGCACTTTATGCGGGGTGAGAGATAATATTTAGGGATTTAGAAGAAAATAAATAAAATTTGTAGTACACAATTTTATTTATGGATGTTAGTTATTTCCTCCAAAGGGGAGTAACGGATGGGGCCCACACCCACATAACCTACCATGAGAGGATTTAGTGTGGTGGGACCCACGCGTTCCCTAAACCATTCACCTCCCCATAACTCCACTTAACTCTCTTAAACCCCCTTGATTAACATGACAACTCTCCCATTAATTATTTGATCTCTTCACCTCCCCCTCTCCCATTAATTTTTTTCCAACACCATTAATTAAAGAATTGAATGGGTGAATAAAATAATAGCCTTAGATATTAGTTTATTTTGGCACTCGTTGTGTTGAAAGGATTTTGGGAGAGCTCTTGAGAATTAGAAGGAGTTACTATCTTCAACGAAGAACACTGGCCTTCCAATAAAGAACCACTGAAGAACGAAGATCATCTCTGTAGATCTTTGGCCAACCCAAACGAGAGGGAGCCATCAGCAAGGAACGCCGATGATGTTCCATCCTCAGCTCTTTCATCCCCGAAGTCAACAAGTTGACACCGTCTCCCCATGACGACGTCTTCCGTGACGCCCGACTACTACGAACCTTATTTCGAGGTAGGGGTTTGTACGATTTTAAGTGAATATTTGTACCCTGTTCATCATTAAATTTTCTGATTTGTAATTGGAAAACTGCTATCGCCTAAAGTTAAGGGTGTGGGTCGAACGCAAACGGCACAATGACCCTTCGAAGTCTCTTTTTTGGCGATGGAGACCATGTTGTAAAGGTGGTGTTGAGCGAAGGTGGCGGCTGTGTGCCAGCCGCATGCGGAAGTACTGTGGGCCGCAACTACAGGACGCTCGGAAGAAGGAGAACCGGACCGCTAAAGCCAGCCGGGATGAAGGCAGACCACAGTGCCACAAGGGATGCCGCGCTGCGATGAACTGCGGCCCGTGCTCTGTCGTCCGCTTCAGCGGCGAACCGTCCAGCTCGTTAGCCGGACAGGTTGAAGGGGCTAAGGCACCCGCAGGTTCCGCACCGAAGGACTATGGCCCGCTTGTGCGTGTCGCTCGCACCAGAGAGATCGGCCGGCTTTGGCCGGCCGGACAGGAGGGCAATGCCACCAGTTCAGGAGACTGGGGGGGTTGCGCCCCCCTCCCACTTCCATAGCGCTCGGCCTCCCGGGATGAGTCGCTCGACCATTCGGGCCGAGCCCCTCATCCATCCGGACCGATTCGTGGCCATCCGGGCCAAGCCGCGGCCAACCAGGCCGTTCTACGCCACACTGGGTCAGGCCGCACTAGGTCGGGCCGAGCTACACCGGATCGGTCCGCGTTGCGTCGGGTCGGTCCACGCCACACTGGGCCGGGCTATGCCCTGTCGGGCTGGGTCGCGCACCCTCGGGCCGGTTCATGCCCCCTCGGGTCGGGCCACACCCCTCATTCCAGACTGTGTGCTTCACTGAGCCGGTCCGACCCTCTGCCGTTCAGACCCGCCTAATCAGGTCGGGCCGACCCGCCAGCCCACTAGGCTTAACTAGTCGGGCATGTTTTCACTTAAACCTGAATAACATAAAGACCACACGTCCAACAGACGCGCCGTCTACGTCATTGGGACCCTAGCGATGAATCATTCCTTTTTACGATATTCTAAGTGAGTTTTGGAAAACATTGGAAATCGGTCGGGTTTTGGAACGAGCATATTTTCAACCGGGCCCCTAGAACGGAGAATCCAGTATCTCTTAGACCGGGAATCGTATTTTCGCGCCCTCTGTCGAATTGGGTTTCTTTTGACCATGCGGAACTTCAGCATACATCAACTATGGACTTTGTGATAGTTGATGTATCAGCCCCTTGGATTGAAAAGCCAAACCCTTTCGAATCGAGTGTGTTGTATCCGGGAACCCTAAAGCTAATTGCGACTACAAAGACTAACATACTCAGATCTTCTATAGGTTCGACGATGATGACTACTGTACTTGGATCCTCCATGGGTTCGGCAGTGATGAATACTTTACTTGGATCCTCCGTGGGTTCAGCGGTGATGAATATTGTACTTGGATCCTCCGTGGGATTGATAGCGATGATTACTGTACTTGGATCCTCTGTGGGTTCGGCAACGATGACTTCTATACTATGATCCTATGTGGGTTCGATGGAGGAGATGATTTAGAGGCTACATCTAGTCATCTCCATCCTATTTCGTGAGTTGTATAAATATGTGAGGTGAGTCTTGACTTCCAATCATTACCATCGGTGTGATTGACTTTTTCCCTGTGTGGACTGGGTTATGCTTGGGCTTGAGAGTTGGATCCAAAATGGAATTGATGAATTAGGTATATGTATGGGCATATACCTAAGTAGAGTTGTTTGATACTTCGTGACTGTATATTTTAATTGTAGTTTATCCTTCGTGGATTCTGGGAGATCTTCGAGGGTCTCGGGGTCCCTACTGATATTCTTATACTCACCCATGCATGGGATTTTCCCACACTACTTTGTATTGTATGCAAATGACGGACAACACTGATCATGGTAGAGACTTGTGGAATTGGATGGTACCCGAAGGTGTACCACTCGACAGGATGTACATGGAGCGGATGGACTAACCCATGGTGCTTTGCAGACCATATGTACCCACCCTTCAGGTGGGATTCCCAGAGGATGACTCATTGGTTGTTGCTTTACATTTCTAATGTTGTACTAGTCTTTCAGTTGTCCTGTACTCACTGTTGGGATTTTATTTCTGGCCCCTTTCTTTTCAGCACTTACTTTTGTATAAATTTTTACTTGTGGTTGCTTCATTTTCATACAATTTTGTGTTTGATTAATTTTATAATGGAAATTACTTCCCAATATAGGGATTTACGCCTCTGGTGGTAGTCGCCAGCCCCTGGCCTATGGAAGGCAAGATTGGGGTAGTTACGGCACGGGCCCTGAGGACAGGTCTTGACAAATTGGTATTAGAGGAGTCGGTTCTACCGTAGAAATCATGACTCTGATTATTTTCATCTTTGTAAAGCAATAGTGTTAAGTGTTTTGTGTCTGGTTATCAGATTTGGGAAACCGATGTTGGTGCAGCGGTTCACATATCCATACATCAGGATCCTAACATTTGATTTCCGACTTAGTGCACGAAAACACTGATTGCATGTTTGTTCCAGAAGATTTCGTTGTGATTACTTTTTGTTAGCTCACTAGGTATACTGTTTTGACCATGGAACACATGTTTTTTTTTTCAGGATGGCCCAACAAAGGTAGCTAGCTAGGGTTCGGAGTTACATGCGAGATTGCAGCCCACCGAGCGATGAGGCCTCGGTGCAGGGCCCCATCACAGCAGAGGCACCAGAGGTACCACTGCCTGTTGGGCCACCGATACTACCAGCCCCATCAGTAGACAGTGCATGACGCTTGAGTGCACTTCACGAGTTATATGGATAGAGGCCTCCTGGGTTCCGCGGAGAGGCGGACCCTCAGGAAGCAGAGGATTGGCTAGAGACTATCTTCAGGGTTTTCATATTAGTAGGAAAACCAGATGATCTTATAGTGATCCTTTTTGCGAGTCTCCAGCATGTAGCAGTAGGTAGATGGTGGAGCTTGATGCTTCAGGTCCTAAATGAGGTATCTCTAATTTGGACAGACTTCGAGAGTCCCTTCCGCTCAAATTTTGTTCCCGCCACCCTTCGTGCAGTGCGGATGTAGGAGTTACTTCATTTTTGGCAGGGCAACATGATAGTAGCTCAATACTCAGTGAGGTTCACCGACCTATCACGCTACTCCACGTACATGGTACGAGATCCATTTTTCAGGGCCCAGAAATTCGATCAGGGACTGAGCCACCAGATCAGGGCTTTGACGATTCCCCTCAGCATCCCGACGTAGGTGGGGGTGCTAGAGCGGGCCCTTCTAATGGAGAGCTTTCCTGCTGAGCAGTCTCCAGCGGCGAGACCCACTGCAGGACGACACATAGCAGAGTTTTCTGCAGCCAGCAGTAGACTATTGATGCAGAGGTCTAAGGAGACCAGGCCATTAGGTGCGTGCCCTTAGTATACTAGTTCTGATGTGTGAGGACACAAAACAGAGCAATCCATACCAGGGGCATGTAGTACTATGCATGCGGCGGGCAGGGTCACATGGCACGAGACTACCCGGCCATCCATACAGACGACCGGCATACAGTAGAGAGACCTCCCAAGCAAAGGCATATGTTCGACCATGGTGGTCCGTCGGGATCAGGCAGACGAGGCAGAGGAGTAGGATGAGCAGCGGGTGGTGGATGATGTTTCGAGGTTCTACCACCACCACTACAAAGAGGTACACCACGACCACGGGGAGCTGTCGGACAGAGGTAGGCTCAGCTCCAGGCAGTCGAGGCCTACGACCACGGCACACCTGAGATGATTCAAGGTACTATCTGTGTCTAATCCACCTTTGCTCTTGTGCTAATAGACACAGGTGTGAGTCATTATTTTATTGTCGCTGCCCTTGTTCGGATCTCGAAGATTCCGATGGAGCCGTTGGCTCGATCATTACGGGTAGAGACTCCCACGAGAGACGACACGATGGTTATGCACTGGTGTCGGTAGTGTTAGCGTACTCTATGAGGTGAGAGATTCTGCTGGGATATTCTTGTAGTGGCGTCGAGGCATTACGATGTCATCATGGGTATGGACTGGTTATTTATAGTCCATGTTCAGATCGACTGTATTATGTGCAAGGTGTGGTGTTTCCGCATGGGTGGGACCAGGTCGACCTTCACCGGAGAGAAGGGAGCCTTTTCAGTGTAGGATGGACTTACAAAGAGGATAGGGAAGTCGTTCACACATCAGTTGCCTAGTCTCATCCTTGGAGCGGTTGATGTGCGGAGTCCGAGTTTTCCTATTGTGGTGGATCAGTATGCGTACGTTTTTTCTGATGACATTCCAAGACTACCTCCTCAGAGAGGTATACTTCTACATTGAACTGTAACCAGAGACAAAACTGGTATCTTCTCCAGCATATCAGATGGCTCCCGCCGAGCTTCATGAGCTACCGGTACTACTGGAGGACTTGCAGGGAAAGGGATTTATCTGACCCAGTGTTTCACCCTGGGATTCTCTGATTTTGTTTGCCAAGAAGGTGGATGGGAGCTTGCGACTGTGTGTTGACTACGGTCGCCTGAATTAGGTGATTGTGAAGAACAAGTACCCACTTCCAAGGATTTACGACCTCTTTGATTCGCTCAAGGTAGCAATATAGTTCCCAATGATTGACATATGATCAGGCTATCATCAGCTCATAGTTTGAGAGAATGATGTGCAGAAGATGACATTCTTGTGTCGGTATTGCCACTACGATTTCTAAGTTATTCATTTCTGTGTAACCAACGCTCTAGCTGTGTTCATGAGTCTCATGAACAAGATCTTCCATACTTACCTCCATCACTTGGTCATAGTATTCATTGACGACATACTGATTTACTCGACTACTGAGGAGGAGCACGCCTACCACTAGCGGGTTATACTAGATACAATTAAAGAGCACCATATTTATGGTATGCTCTCAAAGTTCCAGTTCTTGATTCAAGAGTGTCACTTTCTGGGACACGTCATCTCGGAGGTGGCAGTAGCAGTGGATCCAGTGAAGATTGAGGCTGTACTTTCTTAGGATCCACCCAGGAGATTGATGGAGGTGCGGAGCTTCCACGAGTTAATATCAGATAATTGTGGTAGACATATCAAGAGTTGAAGAACCACTTTCATCCTTGAAGAAGAAGGGTAAACCCTTTGTGTGGTAAAATATATATCAGCAGAGATTTCCGGAGATGAGGCAGAGGTTGACCAGTGCGACCATCTTGAGGATACCAGAGGAGGGTGTTGGGTATGAAGTGTACTACGACACATCAGGGACCGGACTCGTGTGTGTCCTAATGCAGGAGTGAGAGGTGATTGAATATGGTTTCTGGATGTTGAGATAGCATGATAATAACTACGCTACCCCTGACTTGGAGTTATCAACAGTGGTCTTCTCCTTGATGATGTGGCGTCACTATCTGATGGGTGAGCTCTTTACTGTCTACTCTGACCACCAGAGCCTCAGGTACATCTTTTGACAGAAGTACATGATCCCAAGACAACGGAAATGGCTCGTGTTCCACCACCACTATGACTTTGAGATAGTCTATAGTCATAGGAAGGTGAACCTTGTAGCTGATGCTCTCAGCAAGAGATCAGACATTCAGCTACTTGGAGAGGTGATGAAGCAGCTTGATGCTCTCAGTGGTACCTGGTGGTTTCTGAGCCATGATTGAGATAATTTAATTAAGAGATATCGAGACATTATAGTCTGTAATTCCAAATATTATAAACTAGTTTTGGAACATCATCCCTAATGATTTCTCTATAACTCCACTTTAGAGAGAGAGAGATAAATTATGTTTTTGTTTAATATTATTCCATGTACAGAATCATATATAATATTTATAGAATTATGGTTTTTTTATGAGATTAAATATATGTTAACATAGTGGATCATATCGATGTTAAAGTGCTTATTCATCAGATCACATTCCTTGAGGTGCTCATGAGTTAATTGCTTTGAATTTATATGTTTCATTGTTATATCATTGGATTACCAAAGGATGAAATAAAATTGTTACATACTAGTATCCTATTATTCCTGTATATGATCTATTATATTAGCTTATGTTTCCTAAGAGGTTCACTAAGATTAATATATGATGTTGTTATCATCATATTTGTGTAAGATATTCTAACAGAAATAATAATGATTTTAGAAGTACGTATGTACTGTATGAGTATCTTGTGACCATATTTGAATTAATATGTTACCAATAATTATTCATTTACATGACTAATAGGGTCATTCATCTATGTAATCACTCATTAATGGAAATCAATATTGAAGATATTAATCTATATTCAAGATACTAGAATACCATTTCACATAATGGAGGTTTTTTTAGTACACGGAAATATAAAAACTTATATTTCTATAATATTAATTAATAATTCATTCTTAAAGGGATTATATACAATGGGTATGTGGTTTTATAGTTGTGACTAGCTATTGACCTTGATATGGTCCAGGAAATGTTATCTTTGAAATATCATAAGATCATCATTGGGAATCCTAGTATTCTGGGTTTGGAAGGCTATTAAATCAGATTCATCCATTAATTATTCTTATAGATAGTGTTTATGAGGTCTATAATCATGAATCGAATGAAGATGAAATGGATATATTCTTATAATAAATCCATCCCAGATCTCACAAATTAGATCATATAAACACTGATTTTGTGATTAAGAATAACTTTCATGTATTATAAATTATATTAAAATGAAATAGGTGTCATGATCATGGTTGATAGGATGAAAGATATTTATTTATCACTAAAATTACTTGTATTTTCATCTACATGATAATAATAACCTGATGTATGATCTAGATATGTTAGTGGAGGATTATTAAATGAGATGCTAGAAGTATGATCTATTAGGTTATAAGTTCATTATCATCATATAATATAAGAAAATAAAGTATAACTTTTCATTGTGTGACAAAAATCATGTATAGAGAAATTTAGATTAAGTATATTTTGATGATTTTTTTATAAGAAAATAACCCACTGTAAGGGATAATCATGGTCAATACAATAAGTTGATAGAAAAATTTAAAGTATGCTAGGATGATAGTAGCCAGTGAAATATGATAACCCTATTCAAGGATATTCACCCTGATTGAGATGAGTGTAAGGTAAGGATTTTTATTAATACATCCAATATTTCCTCCAAAACTCATTATAGAGTGAAGAAGAGTTAGAAATTACATATAGACTATATAATGTCGTTGGGAATTATTTATTGTATGGATCTACTGGATAATTAGTCCTTAAATTCCTATTGGATTCATTATGTGTGAAGTCATGTTTTAGTTACTATGAGTATGTGAGAGGTGATGATGTGAGGTTAACATGTCTCAATATAGTTTTTTATAGGAGTTACAAATATGTGTCATGAATTGTGGAATATGTATTTGTCAAATATGGATAATAAATGAAATAGTGGGGTTTTATTTTTATGAATCA
Organism: Viscum album; assembly: GCA_963277665.1. Classification (NCBI taxonomy): domain Eukaryota; kingdom Viridiplantae; phylum Streptophyta; class Magnoliopsida; order Santalales; family Viscaceae; genus Viscum; species Viscum album. The sequence goes on from OY728137.1 coordinate 1,381,326,252, forward strand.
CATATTAATGGTTGAATGTAGATGATCTATAACCCCTAATAATTCTTAATCCTCTTGAAATTCCATTTTATAAGAGTTATGATGTGGTAAAATAATTTTTTATTGGATATTCAAGGTCACATTATCATTTTATTGTTCCATATAGATTTATTTACCAAAAAATAAATCTCATGCATTTCTTAAAAATTCATAATAACATATCTCATTAACAAGATTATCCGTTTATTTTTCAAAGAGATAGTGAAATTTTAAGGGGTTTATAGTAGAATTATATATAATAGGGATGATAGTTTCACAACATAATTTATGAAAGTACTGTTGAAGGAACATGATACACCTGTGCATTTGAGAACATCCTACCATCTAAAGATTGACAAGATGTTAGAGAACACAATTTCAGTGTTATTGGACATATGGAATGTATTTAATATTGAATTTAATATTAAATTGGAGAATAATGTTATGATTTTGTGTTTTTCTAATGAATTTAGTTTTCATCCTAAATTTATGTATAAGCATTAAATGATTTATATGGATGGTCATTTCCATTTCCCTTATACTGGGTTGAGGCTAGAGTATATTGTTTTGTTATATTGAGTATTATGTGAGAGACCTAAAACTCTATTAATATAAAAATAAAATTATTAGATACTACCTAAGGATAGAAGTGATTTTATATTAATTAATGGATCCATTTCTAGATATTTAGGTGGGTGAATAAGTGTTGTTATGAGAGTCAACCACATTAAAACCCTAATATATTCTGAGGTCTGTAATGATAGTGAACATGTTTGGGGATTCATTTGAGGATTTTTATGGAATCACCACCATGGAATATTAGTTATTGTTATCTCATAGTATTGATATTGATAATAATATATTTATCTTTTCACAACATCATAGATACCATATTTACCATTCTCAAATGACAAAGAATGAGAGTGTTGATCAATATTTTTGTTTTTAAATTTGGAAAAAAAATTGTGTGCATCATGGATTAGAGAGAAATGATCATTTTAAGAATTTCATCATCACTAGTGAAATTCAATTTTTATCTCTAGTGTATCCAGTAGGAAATAAAGAAATATGTGGACTATTTGTGGAAATAGTGGATAATTATTATTTTCGACGAGGCCTATTGACACCTATTAAGAATGAACATGTATATATTAGGGTGGCTGTATCTGTCCATTTTTTTAAACATTAAAATTTGATTTAACTGTCATCAAATATCATGTATTATTATTTTTATGAATGTTGTAGGTGTGGTATTGATCATGAGGTTTGTTTTTTAATTTTAAAGATAATGACGAGATGGATTCTATTTTATTGAATTCCACAAACAAACATGTCTCCCGATAGAAGATGTGAAGTGGAAGTAGGCATTGGGGTAGTTGAGTTAGGTGGTTCATCCAAGTTTTATTGACCCATAGGGTAGGTTTATTTTTGGATATCTTCTACCTAGGGGACTGTGTTATATTATATTACACAACACTAATGTAAACATATAATAACTCATATTAAATAATTATTTAATCATCTATTAATAAATTATAGATAAAGACATATAACAAAATCATCTACAAAAAAATTCTCCACAAATAATCAATTTTTAATTATATTATATAGAATAAGTTTCTTCATTTCCAAGGGAATAGAATAATATGAAATGTATGATCATATATGTTAATTAATGGTGCATGTAAAAGATAATTTCAAAGATTTTCAGAGATAATTATTTGATCAGTCGGCCATAAGAATGTCACAGCCTATCCCCTAGGGGCCATTCTGTGACTACCCCAAGCTCACCTATCATTGAATAGGGGATGGTGACTAGCATCAAAAAGGTGTATCACTATAACAGGAAGGTACTTCCATTAAAACTGCACAAACATACAATCCAAGAACAAAACAAGAATATAACACATTTTAAACTGCTGTAGTAATAACTATACTAAAAGAAAAGGGGCCTAAATACAAGCCGAACTGAATAGTAAAAATTCAAATGAAAAGAGAAAATAGTTCTTGGATTGTCCACCACAAATCCTACTTGAAGTGTAGGTGTAGGTCGTGATCTGTATTAACTACAGCACATGACGTCAAATTGTCCACCTCTGAGAAACATCATGTCTAGGCTCCCTCATCCTCGATAAAAAATTTTCATTATCTGCATAAGACATATAATTTTGTAGGCATAGCCCATGTAGGGGTGAGTATAACAAAAATTAGTAGGGTCCTCGAGACCCCAGATGGTCTGCCAGAGATCCAGAATGGTTAAACCACAAAACAAGACCTCAAACACGAAGCACGAAGAAGTCATCAACTCTACATAAAAAATATTCCCATACATACACCTGTTTTAACAAGATTTACTCATCTCACACATGCGGAAAAAAAGGCTCCAACTTTTACACATTTAGTACAACTTATCCATGAGGGAAAAATACCACAGAGGTAACCCCACAAATGTAACACCATGATAGTAAAAGTACCAAAAAGGTAACACCAAGAAGGTAACACCACGAAGGTAAAAGTACCACCAAGTTAACACCACAATGGTTACACCATGAAGGTAAAATATGGAAAAAGGTAAATACTCAGGTCACACCAAATATATAACTCAAGTACATATGTATAGATGATTAGTCGTAATTCTAGATAATCTTATTCTACTTAGAGGCTCTACTATTGATCCACATAGGATCGATAGATGCTGACAAACATATGATATCAAGGAGATGACCCAAAAAGAATCAATATATGCTAACCCACATAGTACCGCTAAGCACTGAACCACACATGATCAATATATGCTGACAAACATAGTATCTTTGTTATTTATTCACGTTACAGTCAGCCTTGAGATTCCCGCACGAAGAAATCTTGATTCCAGGAGGATCCACTGATCAAGCCATCAGTCATGTCTCATTGGAATCTATGTTCCATGAATATGTATCCCAAAGGACCTCCATGTCATAAGGGATCTAACACGACCAATAGTGTTTCAATATTACACTCGGTCTGTGACATATAAACTTTTTAGTACCGAGGGCCCATTTTGATTCAGGTTTGATCGAACCGGGTCATACTCCATCATTCCTCAAAAATAATGTGGATTATTCCAAAATTACCTTCTCACTAAAAGGATCCCATCACCACAGACAGTTCATCAAATAGATGCATGGTTCGAATGTTAGGGCAATTTTAGCGAAACTTGGCCATAAAGGGTCTGGGTCCGGTCTGACCTGGCATGGGTCGACCCGACCAACATTAGGTCGACCCAATATGATCCGGTTCTAACCCGTCTCGGAATGAACTAGACTGGGCATGATCGGTTATGTGTGGCCATAGAATTTCCCATAAAGGGGCGCAAACCACTGGACTCACGTGGCCCGACCCTAAGAGGATGCGGCCGGTTGGGCTCGCATGAGCGGGGACCACCCTAGCTAGCACGGGGAGGGAGGAGTTTTCTATATTCGAAAGGTGGATTATTGGTGCCTCTTGAAGCTTCTAGGCCGCCCACGAGTCCCACTTTTTGTCCTCACCCTCCATCATGCCTTCTGAGCCGTTATCCTCCTCTACAACGTGCAACGACGTTCTGCTCACCTCAGCCCACAACCGGCTGCTGCCCGCCCTCGTTATCTTCCACAGATATATGTTGTCAAACTCATTTTTCAGTGACATTCCACTACAACTTTCATGATCGTCCAATGTTGTCCCCCATCTTCCCTCATCGCGGCTATGTCCGTGGCCTTCTTCGACAACAACGCGTGACAACATGCAGCTATTTCCTCCATGGCTGGCCATTGCAGGCCGCTGCTGTCACCTGTCGTCCTGGGATTCATCAAACCCAAATAAAATGCTCATGGAGAACACACCCAAATTCTTTAAAAATCCAGAGGTTTTGGGCCTTGATTGTTTGGACCATGCCCTCAACGTAATCTTGATTGAAAGAAGGTAGAAAAAGATTCAATAAAATCATGAAACTAAACCCAAATAAAAACCATACCTCAAGATAGTTGGAGAATGTATGCATTTGAGGAAGAGCCAATGTTCTTTGATCCCACAACAATCCACCAATGTTTCCACTCGAATTATGATCTATTCTTCTTGATTGAGAGATTAATTAATTTTCATGATCCTCAATATCCTCCTCTCCCTTTCACCAACAAAAACAAACACCAAACCTATAGAAAGAGTTAAAATTTCTCTTTATTTAAGATGCAATTCATTTATTTAGAATTAATAAAATTTTTATTTAAAGGGATTAGTGGTTACACATTTTTTGTAAACTGGAATTTAATGCACTGCATTAAATGCCTGATCAACCCTCCCTCCTCATGGTCCCCACCACTGGAATCTAAGGAGCGGTGAAAATAAAATAAAATAAAAATAAATTTATTTTATTAATTTTCCATCTAAAACCACAAAAATAAAATCCCTCCCTTATCCCACTATGGTCATGATTAATCCTCCATAATGAGAATATCGGTGATGCAGATTCAATGGTGCCTTCATATTTTAAATCCAGGAATCAATTTAAAAGATATTAAACACCCTTCGTTCATTTACTGAACATACATAAATAAATTAAATATGGTCATAGTAGACCTAGATATCACATCCCATTAATTTTGGTAGACGTTTAATAATTCCATACAATAAGAAAAATTAAACTGAAAATCCGGATCATTACATTCTCCCCACCTTAGGTCTTTTTGTCCCCAAAATACACAACATAGGCAAATGAAAAAATGGTGGTACTTAGCATGAATATAATCCTTAGGCTCCAACATTCTTTTCATGGGGTTCTCATACTACCAGCGAATGCAAACAAGAGTTATCGATCATCTGTTAAGGAAACTCTCCCATTGATCCTCAATCTCCACTGGAACCTCTATAAACATCACACTATCCTCAATGTCCAACTCACTTTGGTAAATAAGGCGAGACTGGTCCTCCACGATGCTCCTCAGATAGGATATGTTGAATATGTTTTTCACCCTCTCCAATTGTTGTGGTAATTCCAAGCAGTATTCCACCTTACCAATAGTCTTATGTATCAGAAATGGCGCAATAAACCTCATTGAGAGTTTTACCCCTTATCTAAATCTCCATAGTCCCCTTCGAGGGGAGACTCACTAGAATACTTGGTTACTCTTCTGGAACAACATATTTCTCCATCTTTTGTCTACATAAGACTTTTGTCTTCTATGTGTAGTCTTCATCTGCGAACATATAATATGCACCTTCTCAGTGGTAGCCCATACGAACAATGAACCCATAAGCACTGACTCCCCTAGGTATATACAGTATAGAGCTTATATGAATGGTTGATCATACAAGGCCTCAAATGGTTCCATACAGATGGTGGAGTGATAGTTGTTGTACGTGAACTCAACCAAGGAATCATGATCCTCCAAAAAACAGCCAAAATATAGAATTCACGCACAAATCATGTCTTCTAGTGTCTGAATGGTCCGGTCTGTCTGACAATCTGACTATTGATGAAAGGCGGGGATCAAATGTAGATGAGCCTCGAATACCTCATGCAATCCCTTCCTCAACTAGTATATAAAAAATTCATCAGGGTTATAGATGATCATTAATGGAACCCCCATTATGTTGTACAATATATTGTACATAGAGGTGTACCATTCCCTCTACTAATCGCTACTCTCAAATGGGTAGGATGTGGGACGACTTGGTTAGTTGGTCAATGATAACCAAGATGGAATCATGTCCCCTGCACATACATGGAAGCCTCATCACAAAGTACATAGATATACCATAACACTTCCACTTATGAACCTATAGTGTTTGTGCTATGGTTGATGGATCCTTACGTCTAGCGTTCACTTTATGAAAAGTAAGGCATCAAAAAACAAACTCTTCCAAAACCTTCTTCATCCCTATCCACCTATGCTAATGTCGAAGGTCATATTACATCTTCGACACACCATGATGTACTATTAGAGGGGACGTATAAAACTCTCTCAACACCTCCTCCCATAGGTCCACTAGTACCATGGTGTGTCCACTAAATAGGATGGTGTGCTCCTCACCTTTAAAAAAATCTATCATGTTCATGTCTAGAGGATAACTGAGCACATCGAGACTTGTACTCAATGTTCCCATGCAGTTCCTCCCAAACTCACTGAGGTAGTGGGGGAGTGATAGTCATAGACCCGAGGTAAGTTGTTCCAACTCTATCCACAATGGATATCATCAACAAGGCAAGATTCTCTATTGACTCACTCAGAAATGGTAGACTAGTCCTCCTGTTGAGTGCATATTCTACTACGTTTCTCTTGACAAAAGTGTAGTCTATCTCTATGTTATAGTCCTAGAGGAACTCTAGACAATTTTTTTGTCTCATGCTCAAGTCCTTCCATGTGAATACATACCTAAGACTTCATTGATCAGATTAGAATACAAAACGTTCATGCATCAAGTAATATCGCCACATTATCAAGGAAAATATAATTTCTACTAACTCTAGGTCATGGGTAGAATAGTAATGCTAATTCTATCTCTACTATTGGAGACTTTAAGGGATCACTTCTTGCTCCTAAATCAGGAAAAATCCTTGTCCAGTCCCTCATGCGTCATAGTAGGCTATATACACAACACAATATCTGGGTTGCCTCAAGATGTGGGAACTCTCCAGTATCTACATCTAATCTGAAAAACATTGTTTGCATCACTTCATCCATATGAAGGGGTTTCCCTTATTTTTCAAATCTACCAAGTGTGATGATACTCTAGAAAATTTATGTAAGAATCTTTGGTAGTACCCATCCACTCCCATGTAACATCCCACTTCGGTCACACCCCTGGGTGTCTCCCAAGAAATCACTGCCTCTATCCTTGCTGGATATACCATAACTCCAACCTCTGAGGTAACATGTCCCAGAATTTGGAACTTCCATATAGTGAGATGTCACTTTGATAGAATAATATAAATCTGGTGCTCTTTGTCTGTATCCAAAACTATTGGCAGGTGATAGGTATACTTCTCTTTTAACGTAGAGTATATCAAGATTTCGTTGATGAAGACCACCACAAAGCGATTTAGGTATGGCTAAAAGTTCATGTTCATGAGTCCCATAAACACTGTAGGGGATTTGGTCATACCGAATGACAAAATGAAAAACTCATAGTTTCCATACTAAAATTTTATGGTCGTCTTATGCACATCCTCATATCATATCATGGGCTGATGATAGCTTGTTTAGTAGTATATCTTCTAAAACCATCGACCCCCCTCCTCTAATAAAAAATATCATAAATCCTTAGAAGTGGATACTTGTTCTTCACTGTCACCTAGTTCATGCACTAATAGTACATAGATTGCCTTAGACTACCATTTGACATCTTGGAAAACAAAATAGTGGATTCTTATAGAGAAACACTGAACCTTATGATCCCCCTCAACTGCAAGTCCTCTAGTTGTACGCATAACATACGAAGCTCTGTGGGTTCCATCAGATACACTGGTGTAGATATCGGTACCATCCTGGGGTTCAATTCGATGTCAAATTCTACCTCTTATAGAGGAGTTAGACTCATATCTTCTTCAAGAAAGAAATAAACATACTGGTCCACCACTACAAGATAGCTCTAAATCTCAACATCAACTACTCAGAGGGTAAGGATATCCAACTGATGTGTGATCAGCTGCACCCTCCTCTGGGTAATTCCATCACGTGCTTCAATGTTTCTCTTCTCTCCGGTGAAATAAAGCATGGTACCATTATCGAGGACAGACCACACTATGAACCTAATACAATAAATTAGATCGTGGACTGTGGATAACCAGTCCATACCCAAGCTGACTTCGTAAGACCTCGACACTGCTAATAGAAGATCCCAACCAAACCTCTTTCCTCCTAAAGTAATCTTACACTACCGTCACTAATGTGTAAAGGTCTAATACACTACTGTATGTGTCTCTAACCTAAAGGATATAGAAAATAGATCCATCAGAATCTCAGAGCACCAAACTAAGTCCATGGCTATAAATCACATATTTTTATAAGTAGTACAAATAGGGTGGAGTAGAAATAGATCGTACCTCTAATCATCTCAGATTTTTTGGTGATAGGCCTAAACTGCCTGAAGCTAAGCATGCCAATATCCTACTTCTCCCAGTGGTTGAGGTGGACCACCTATTGGTGGTGGAGGTAGATCCTTGAATCGCCACCCACTGTCTGTTTCATGGCCAAATCCTCTACCACATCTACCACCATGAATAAATCCTCACTCTAACCGATTATTCTACCTAATTCATCCATAAACCATCTATAGGGAGTCAGTACGGTGGGTCTTTAAGTCACAAGACATGTGACACTACCCGCTGCATGAGTAGCACATCCTGATCCCCATCTATCCACCTTTTTCACATGATCCCTGCACCACCGAACATATATCCTGAGGTCTTCCACCAGAAGGTCTGGACCTCTTCCGACCATACATCATCCGACTAGCCTAATGTGTATGACTCTTCTACTTGACGTTCAGTGGTGGATCTCTCTTCCAGTGTCTGCTCAGCTAAGAAACTCTCCACAAAAGTTCTCTCTCTCTAGCACCCCAACCCGTGTCAGAATGCTGATAGTTATAATTGATGCTCTGATCTACCATAAAGTACCATGATCCTTGGTTTGGTCATTGAAGAATGATGTTTAGACCATTTTGATGAAGTATTGGGAGTGTTTGGTGATCCTCGCAGAGTAGTGGGCCATGCACATGATGTTCTGTTGTATGTGCAGCAAATCATGTATACGCAATGAGCATAGGGTTGCTAGGATGAACTCTATCTTAAAATGGACCTTGAAGTCTGCCCTGGTGAGGTTCACCTCATTATGTCACTAGAGTGACAAAATCCACCACCTTTGAGCTAATCCTGGGAAGATACTAGCACGTATGATCACCATCAAATCATCTGGTGTCCCAACTAAGCAAAACCCCCTTACCACAACCTTCATCCTGTCCCTAGCTACATGCGGATCTGCCTTGCCTCAGAACCTCAGAGGCCTCACCTGATGAAACTCATGCAACATGCTCTATCAGCATGCACCATATGCATGTGGGGTAGGGGGAAACTATAGCCCAATGGGTAGTGGAGATACAGGTACACCACCCGATGTTGCTAATGCAGTAAGAGGGCCCTACACTGAGGCATCATTGCTTGGTGGGGTTTCATCGTGTACTCTCTCAAGAGTCTAGGATGTCTATCTTCGTGGTGGTGTCCTCAAAGGAAATAAGTGTTCTACAATAAATATGTTATACCTATTGAGCTGAATCAAATATATCATAATAAAATCTTTTCAAAACACACACAATCAGTTTTTTCGTGCAATGAGTCGGAATTTAGAATTCAGGGTCATGGGGAATAGATAAGTTGGTTATTGCACCGACACTAGATTCCCAAAACAGAAAATCATTCTCATATCACTAAACATTATTTCCTAATTGAAAAAAATAATAATACTAGTTTTTTAGTATAATTGAATCCTTTGATACCACTTTGCCACAACCCGTCCCCCTGGTCTCTGTCGTGACTACGTAAATACCTCCTTCCATTGACCAGGTGATGGAGACTAGCACCTAAATGGTGTATCACTATAATGAGATTTAATTTCCTATGTTTAAAAAAGCACACAATAAAAGAACAAAATAAAAAGAACCCATGATATAAATTGTGGTAGTAATAAGTGTACTGAATGTAAAGGGGTGGTAATACAAGACCTACTGAAACGTACATGTACAACAGAAAAGGGATAAAATCTCATAGATGGTCGATTGGGGATCCTACCAGAAGGGTAGGTACAACTCATGATTAGTATTCACTGTTGTACGTCATGTCAAATGGTCCACCTCTGAGCACCGTTCAGTCCTGGCTCCCTCATCCTCGATCAACGTTGTCCTTCATCTGCACAAGACACAATATGGTGTGGGAATATCCTATGAAATTTTTAGTATAACAATACATAGTAGGGACCCTGAGGCCCCTGAGGGTCTCCCAGAGTTCCATAATGGGTAAACCATAAAGAAAGAACTCAAACCCAAAGAACAGAGCAGTCATCAACTCTACCTATGTATATGCCCATACATATACATATGTTATCAGGTTGTACTCATCTCACACATTATGAAACATAAGGCTCCAACTTTTAAACCTTTATCACAACTGATATACAAGGTAAGAGTTCCACAAAGGTTACACCACGAAGGTTACACCATGAAGGTAAAAGTACCAATAAGGTAACACCACTATTGTACACCATGAAGGTAAAATTACCACAATGGTAACACTATGAACATAACACCACAAAGTTAAAAGTACCAAAAAGGAAATGAATCAACTCACACAAGTATATAAATCAAGTACTGATGTACATATGATTAGTCATAAATCCATATCATCTTATTCTGTAGAGAGGTGATGATGCTGACCCACACATGATCAATATATGCTGACCCACATAATATCACAAGGCGATGACTGACACAAGATCGATAGATAATGACCCACACAGAATCACTAAGCGTTTACCCACATAGGATAAATAGATGTTGACCCATATAGAATCAATGTTATTTCTTCACGTTATAGACAACCATGAGATTCTCACACTAAGAAAGCATGATTTTGCGAGGATCGTATCCTCAAGCCATTGGTAATATATAAACCACCATGATGTTCCATGAATAATTATCCCAATGTACTACCATGTCGTAAGGGTTTCAACGTGACAGACGGTGCATCAATCAGATTCCTTGTTCGTGACATGTAAGTGTTTTAGTACCAAGAGACTGGTTGGATTCAAGTATGATCCATCCCAGCCTTACTCCAACCTTCCCCAAAACTCTGGTATATTATATCAAAAGGACCGTCTCAATCCATGCATCCACAGCGCCGTAGATTGTTTTTCAAACGGATTCGTAGTTCAAAAGTTATGGAACCTTTAGTGAAACTGTGCCTAAAAGGGTCTGAGTCCGGTCTGACCCGGTCGGACTGACCCTACCACACCCAATATGGGCTTACATGACCCAGTCGAAGTCTTACCCAGCCTAGCCTAAACCTTCTAGGGTCGGCCCATCTGGGCATTGTGTCCCATTATACTAGCGTGTTCAGACCCACAAAGGGAGTGGCACACTGGACTCGTGCGGCCCGCTTGATCAGGGCCCATCCTAGCTGGCATGGGGGGAGTAGTTTCCCCCAATTGGAAGGAGGGGAAATGGTTCATTTTGGTGCTTCCATGTTTCCCGTGTGACCTGTTGAGGGTCCCGGCCCTCCATCATGGTTTCCAAGCAAGGACGACATCTACAGCACGCGACAACGCACCAATCACCTCTGCCAGCGACCCTCTTTTTTCGATGGCGCATGATGGTTCGCCACTACCTCCTTTTGGGGTGGCCATTTCCATCCCCTCAACATCACCCACTACATATATGGCTATGAACCTCTCTATTTCTGACACATGCTGGAACGATGTTTTCTCCTCCATGGCAGGCCGTTGCCGACCGTTCTCATCACCTGCTATCCAGGGATTTGTCCAACCCAAATAAAATTCTCACGAAGAACGTACCAAAATTCCAACAAATGGCAGATGGACAGGGTGTTGTTCCTTTGGTCTGGGGCCCCCCGTTCTCTATATAGAAAAAGGTTAGAACAAGATTCAACAACTCTTTAAACTAATCCTAAATAAAAACCCTACTTCAAGATAGTTGGAGAGTATCTGTGTTTGAGGAAGAGTTGGCGTCCTCCATTCCCCCTACAAGCCTCCAATTATTCCACATGAATTTCATTCTTTGGTTCTAGAATGAGGGATTCATTCATCATCATGAGACTCATGATCCTACTCTTCCTTTAGAAAATGGAAAAAAACTCCCATCCTAGAGGAATAGTTAAAATAACTCTTAATTTAAGTGGTGATTCTTTTATTTAGAGTAAATAAATAATATTAATTAATTTATTTTTTAGATAAACATTTTGTGTAACTAGTTATTTAATTCCCATCATTAAATGCCTGATCACCCAAAATTTTTATGGTCCCCACAACTGAAACCTAAATAGAGGTGTAAATAAAATAAAATAAAAATAAATTTATTTTATTATTTAATCACGAAAATTACAAAAAATAACATCCCTCTCTCGACACAGTAAGATCATAGTGAAACATCCATTAAGAGGTTCTTGGTGCTACAGATTCAATGGTTCCCTCAGATTTATAATCTGATCACCAGTTCAAATGATATAAAATCCCACTCAAGAGTTTATTGAACGTACCTAAAAATAGTTTAGAAATTCATTCTAGGAACACTGGGCCATAGAATCATGCGCTGTCAATTTTTTCAGACTCATAATAATTCCATATAATTTAAAAATACATTGAAAATTAGAGTGTTTAAAATGATCATAATTATGTTGCATGACTGCCGAATAAGGAAATAATCACCAATATAACATAAATTATATATCATAATTCATTGGTATATTTTATGGAATCATATAAGATATGATTCAATGGAATTTAGTAACATGGTTCAACAACCATGATCTATGAAAAAAAGTATTATTACATAAGATTGAATTATTGAATAAAAATAGGGAACATGAAAAACCATAGGAAATCATTTACAATATTAAGGATCACTACTAATAACACTATCAAATATTATACCAAGACCCAATGTTAAATGGTTTCACTCCTTAGGCCATGACATTCCAACTAATTGAAGGTGAGAAAATACACAATGCATTCGTGGGGTGTTTTATAATGTTGAAATAAAAATAATTGTTTGGGTTCACTCCTCTATACATTAAATGTCCTTTCATGAGATATAAATATTTCTCTAAGGAATTATAGAGATATGCGAATTCAATTTCCTACCATAACATAATGAAATAATTTACATATATATTCCATATAATCATGAAAAGAATAGTAATCCTATCTTACATATATTAAAACATGAGAAATAATTTTTTTTCATGAAATCATCTACAATCCACGATCATAAATAATCCTGAAAATGAAGTTGTATTATAATATTAGAGAATTTCCCATCTAGAGAATATATATCATTAAAATATATTGACAAAGCTGAAAAACACTTTATTATATTATTAAAATTGTTCATAAAATAGAAATATTCATTAATGTATTAAAAATTTTAAAAAGGAAAAAATTTATGAGATAATTCTTTTATAAGTGGAATGAAAAAGTTAGTAAAAACAATAAAATAATTAAAACAATGAAATGGAATCATCAAAATGAAAAAATAAAAAATCATTTAAAATGAGACATTGTAGGAATAATTAAAATTATATACCATTCAAATTTATATAGTGAATGTAAAATTCAAATGAAAATAACATTCATACATTCTATAATTAATGTTTTCTTCTTCTATAAAATATTATTAAAAAATATTATAATAAATATGGAATATTCCAAACTGAAATGAAGTAATTTGTTGGGGTCCACAAACATTCAACCCTTTATATTAATTTTGAACCATATGTTGGTGAAATGGTAGTAGATCATTCAAACAATTGAAATATCATTTGGAGATGTAAATTTATGGGGTTGTAGATTAAAATTAAATAGATTTTATCCATATTTAAATTTATTCATAAATATATTTATTTCATTGAGATATTAGAATGACCCCCATTGTACCATTTAAACTTTTGAATCAAACCCCATAGAATGTGAGATATATCGAGCTGAATGTCCAGATAAACCACTGAGGTGGTAGTGATTAGTGGCTTATTTTTGGGAATTTTGTTTATTTTAATTTCAAAATCTATAACTTGTTTTTATTCATTATAAACACAATGTTTTCACTCAATAAAACCTTCTCTAAAGTTGTTATAATAGGGATAAAAACAACCATGGATATACAAGGTTTAGTATAAAATCATACTCATTTATAAAACTTGTTATTCCCACTGACTATAAATTCTTATCAATAATCATTGGTGTATATAACATATTAGACATCCCTGTTACACAATCTTAAAAATCTGGCATGACACCCCAATTGGTCGTCTTCACTGATTGTTTGGACACACTAATCATAATTGGTCACAATATAGATAGACACCATGACTGAAATATTCATCTTCGATAATGTTTCTAATATATACATGTCTCTGTCTATATATAGTAATCCACCCTAGGATATATGTATTCTATTTACATTTTCACATCATCATGATCTAAAACATTAACCAATATGAATTAGATCCACCTGTCACAAAACTCACCTTCTTGAGTGCATGTGATATTAGAGATACTCAATGTATTAAAAGAATCAATCATATGTATTCTATCTATTTATATTTTTCTAAGATATTAATCATTATTAAATCAATAAAAATACATAAACGGATAATTAAAATAATTTTTTTTTTCAAAATTGATGAATGTTCATTAAATTTTCTGAATGAATTATCACATGATCGATATTATAATATAGTGTATGGATATTTTGTATTGAATTTACAATACAATTAAAAATACACTAACATAACCATTATATAAAATACAATATTAATAAATATAAAAATAATAATAATTTAATCCTCTGTTTAACATTCAAATAATTTTCAATATATTCCTCTATGATTTATGAACATAAATGAACAAAAACTATACCAATTATTTTTTAATGAATAATCTACATATTATAACCTTCATACATTCATTAGAACAGATTTTTATCCCAATTTTGCTTACCAAAACTAAAAAATATAAATGATTAAAATTCCACGATTCATGAATTACTAAACAAATAGAATCTATATTTATTCATCAATATTTATTTATTAATTTCCTTCAATATGTATAAAACATTTTATCCATAAAATAAACATTTCACAAGTCTTTAAAATATATTATTAGTTCAAAAAATAGTCTAAATTTCCACAGATAATTTTTCAAAATCGATATACATTTCAATTAATTGAATTAGTTATCATTGTCCAAGAATAACCACGTAATTTCAACTCACTAAACAAATATTTATTCATAAATTAAAACATATTCAATATATTAACTCAATAATCCGAAGTTTATTTTTCTTATTAATATCTAATCATTCTATAATCTTCAATTTATTTTTATAAATATATTCCCATATTATTGAAAAATAAAAGAAATGGTAGTGTAAAAAGAGTTATCTATACTTACATAAAAATATTCCATAAACTATTATAACCTATGACTAAATGGGTAATAGTAGATACATAAAACAATATGGGTTTATGTAGACAAAATGTATATTCCATATGAAAATTAATTAAAAAAAATAAATTATAACTCAAAATCATTTATTCATTGGTGTCAAATTGTATTTTTAGTAGAGAAAATTGATAGTTACAAATTGAAATAAAAATTTTCAACCAGAAACAAATTCACCCAGCTAAATAAATAGATTAAATTTATTCATGTGTAGAAATAATTATTTTAAAATATAATTGGAATGACTTCAAACATTAAATTTTCATGTATGAGTGATAACAGATACGTAACTGTCTATTAAATTCTTCAGGAAATCATCTTATAAAATGTTAAATTTTTTATTAGATTTATAATTATAGATTATTCTTCATTAGATCTATTCATATAAATTGAAACACTTATATATATATTCATGATAGTAAATCACAACATGAATGTATTTTACCATATTAAAATAAGAGAATAAACCAAAATGGAATTATTCATGTGGAATTACGGTTTTGAAATTATCAACACCTTCAATATGAATGAGCTTCATTAATAAACACTCTTGAAAATAAATGTAACAATACAAAATGGAATCAAAATTTTAAAAATCATCATATATGAATCTCCATAAAAGTTTCATTTGAATTTCTATTGATAAATATCTCATGGGCTTTGAATGATTTATATATGCTATGAGGAATAAAAATCACATTTTCATAGGTTCTCTCCCTTGGAAAACAATTCAAATTCAATTAAGCATTTTGTAAGAATAGATACAATACACAAATTAAATACTTGAGTTATGTGTACCTACTTGTTCATTAATGGGAACAGAAGGGTCAAGAATGTTTTATCAACAAAGTTTCAACCCTTTATCTATTATTATTTCTTCCACTTTTGATTTAAAATTTAGTATCATAGATATTATAACACATTCAATTTCATTTTTAAATAGTTCTTCTATATTTATCTATAAAATTATAAGAAACTCTAGATTCAAAACATAATTCTTCCCAATGGATCTACATATGCTACAAAGGTATTTAAAAAACAATTTTCATTACATCCAGCTTTTTTTCAACCATCTCGTAGAATATATTTTTCATAAGATTTCTCATTTGTTAAAAATTTATTATAGAATTCATATCCTTCTTGTGGAATCCTAATTTTACTTTTAATGATACCATTTTCTTGTTCTTCTTCAATAATTTCATATTCTAACTCTATGTCAATTATATAAATCAAAAGAAAATAATTGTTAGTGTTGATAGCATGATTTCTATTTCCACATGTCATCACATTTGATCATTTAATAATATCATTGTTTTGATAATTTTCGAATCATCTCACACAATTGGACATTATTTTTCAATGATATTTCTTATTAAATATTTTCAATGATTACATCATCAGAATCGTCAATGGAGTAATCTGAATTGAATCATTCTTTTGGATTCTACCACATGGTGACCCTTGATTATACAACAGAATCTTCTTCCCAATATTTCATGAAACATGTTGATATTTTCATAATTCAAATTTGATTCTTCCATTATTATAAACATCATAGATATAATAAATAACCACAACTATTTTTGGGAATGCCAATTTTTCTTGATGGGTGACTATTTCATATTATTATCTAGATTTCACACCCTTGATAGAGAGTTTCATTTTGGAATATAATTTAATGAATCAAAATATCAAACTAAGTTATAATTTCCCAGTCTATAAATGATCGAACATCAAACTGAAAATCCTATTGTTTGTTTATTTGAAATTTCATTCCAAAAAATTCTAGCATAATGCATACAGCTATCATTCAAAACTTATTGGGATCCTTTTTTGGGAACCCATACTTATGTATGTTATTGTAACTAAGATAAGATATGTTGTAGGGTCATGTAAATTTCTCCATATCAATATTTATATAGAATTTTTATTTAACATATAACTTTTTATGAAATCATTTTTAGCATAGTTATTAATTTATATATGTATAGTAATCCATTATTAAAAACATCTTGGTAATGATCAATATATAATTTAATATTCATTTTTCAATATGATGGCCAATTTCAGATATTGTGAGAAATGACTATTCCTCAAGGGCCTCATAGTATCAAGTATATGTAATCTCTATCTTTATGTATATCTCATAATTGACTCTATATATCATTGACAAAATGATATATTAGTCATTTCAAAATAGTAATTAAAATTTGTAAAAATATCTATAAATTTTCTATATAAATTAACTCACCAACAACACCATAATGTTTTTTTGATGTTATACATCTGAATAGACATTTTAATAGAAATAATCCCATTATTCCATTATATTATCTGTAATATATACAAATAAAAAAATTAAAAAAAAATTGTAGATGTGGTTTCCCATTCATAGAATCGTTCTTATCTGACTTTGTGATTTATTTATATATATTAACACTATCATTATTTAAAATTTCAATGGATGAGAGACACAGGCTATAAATTCCATGACCACCATAATATATTCATTATTAAAATATTTTACAACAGATAGACATTATCTATTTGTAGAATCTCACTTTACTTTAATTCCCAAAATATTAGACCCCCTAATATTATTCCAGATATATTATTAAATGTTATTCAATATTTCATACAAGAAACATGTAACCATAGGCAAAGCCTCTGACCATTTATTAAAAAAATGTAAATGTTTAGAAAACAAGAAACAAATGACCAAATCATAAACTACAACTCATCAAAAATATACACTTCACCACCTCCATGATAAAAAGTGTCCTCCTCAGTCGCTGATTCCCACTCCAAGCTATCATAATGCTTCAAAACTTTGGTATATTTCCTTCTAAAATATAACCACTCCCTTCAAAGAAACTCATTAGTTGTTAGGATACCTCTAGGGAATCCAGAGACAACACCAGCTTCCATTGAGATAGAAGACCTAGTGAACATCATCTTGGGTAGATAAGAGTAATCTTTAGTCGGACTTTATTGTGATGAAGCAGTCAAGCTCTCATGGTTCCCAGACATCGTCTTATTTCCCCCCTAGAAAATGTCACCATACAAGGTCCTGAACATGTAACCATCAATTTATTTTTTCTATAAGAAATACCCCCTATTTTACATGGATATTCATCTCTTAAAACATCGCTAATCAGTCCTTCTGAAACTAATAATTAGTGTCAATAATAATTATGAAATGCAGACATTCCACCAACTCCTACCCTGGAGATATCCAGTTTTCCATTCCTTCATTTGCTGCAACATCCTTCTGGGAAGGATGCTCATTCTGCATGATAAAACAATCATTCAATGCAATAGCCTCCACCACACCCTCATGCCCCAACCCTTAGAATCAATTCCCCTTTCCATCATTGATCATCTCTCCGCCGTAATCATAAACTCGACCATTGGACCCATTAGTACCGACTTTTTGAACTCCCCCAATTATAACAACATCACATACAGCTTAGTCCAAATATTCAACTACATCAGGCCACCCGTTTCCCCAAACCATATCCATATCTGACCACTACATCCCATTAAGCACGCCACCACTGTTACTCGACTTCCTCTAACTAGCCACTCAAAGTGACTCTGAAGCATTCTACACAGCACCATCCTGGCCTGTCCGTTGTACCAATACTCTTCCCATGAAGTGTGAATGGGTGGCTTGTATCCATATCCTGATTGAAGAGACCCTCACTACTGGGAAGCTCTTCCCTTGATGCCACAATCACATACTTCTTCCCCTATATCACATCATTGTCTCTCTCAAGTATCCCACCCTCCTACCAGCTGGTGTCAAAAGCGGCAAGGACATCCTGTAACAACTAATCAGGGACCTCATCTTCTTTTTGATTACCCCTGTAGCCATAGGTCCACTTGAAGTACATTCCAGATCAATATTGTCAGCAACAATTGCCTTTGCACCATCACCATTGTTCAGATAATGTCTAAGCCTATTCAGCATTGTAGATTCCATTGGATTAGAAGACACCCCTACATGCATACCCATAACCACTTCATATCACGGTCCCAGGCTAGGTGCATTGCTAGATCGATCATCCACATCTATCATCTTACTGTTGTTAGTGAATTTATTTTTACTCTTCTATGGAGTTGATGACTTCCTTATTGAGGCTCCAATATGACACCTCGAATTCATGTTTCCAAATCTGTGGTAGGTTGAGCAGTAGTCCATCTAGGATTCATAAACGAGAACTTTATTACACCTAAATTCATTACCAACCCAGATCTAGATCAATTTCATAGGGGCCTCAGAGTTATCGACCTCAACACACAACAGATGGTTGATCGGGTGAAACAAATTAAATTTACGAGTATTAGAACACATAAAATAACATATCGGGATCCCAAGTATATGAAAAGTTGATGGATTTTGAAAAGGTATTGGAAAATGAGTATGAAATACCCAAATCATAATAAAATATGTGTCGTGATTTATATAGAGGTCAAATAACCAACAGAGGAGAAAACATTTACAACTGTTGCACTGGTGAGGGGTGTTGGATCACACATGAATCAGATCTTCTTCCAACGAAAGCCATATAATTAAATGTAGATTATCCTGGAGTCTGAAGAAAGTACAATAATTCAAATCCCATTTACTAAAAAAAATAAATCTAAATAAACATCCTAAAGCCTTCATAAGTTGAATCGATCCACTACATCCAAATCTAGGATACTCATCGACTTAGAGTACTCTGACACTGAGATCCTGAGAATTGGATTAACTTGGTAAAGATTACAAACCGTGAGACTTAACACAATTCCCCAAAAATATGGATGATAATTAGAGATGGAGAAAGGTATAAAGGGGGCATGTCGCCCCGAAGGCGGAAAAACCAAATCTTATGGAAAAATATACAAAACACCTTATAGGACTTCTCTTAATGAGGACTTGGTGTTCCTTGGTTTTGATAATTTATATGTGCTTGAATAATTTAGGTTTCATCAATGAGATTTAGCAAATAAATGTTTTAAAAATCTATAGGGTAGACATATTATTTGGGGAGAATATTCAAACCCCAAATTATATTAACCCAATATATTATTACATTGCAATATTTTATTATTTTCATATAGTTTATAATGATGGTATATATGACAAATAATATTTTTTGAAAGAAAATAACTTTTTTTAAAATGTATTCTAACATGTTTATTTCATGGATTAATAAACTTTATATATAAACTGCCAATTTATCTTATAATGTTCACAAGTTAGTGTGATTGATCAAAGTGAAAATATGTGGGTTACACATACGTAGATCCTTTTGAGTTCATTTTTTATCATTCAAGGGATATCATCAAGAGTTGTGTATTGTTATAGGGTGTTATGTTATGGTACCATTATATGGGATGTTTCTATCTCATTATTATGAGAAAATATATAAATACTATATATAGAGTTGTAGTTTCTAAAATATCCATTTTTCATGGTTGGGACACATTTGATATAACTCCGTGGAAAAATCCTGATGGTAAACCGATGTGTATAATAATGTTGGGGGTGGAGGGGGCTGATTTTTACATTGATTTGTAAATTGTTATGAAAAACCATAATAAATTCATATAACCTAAAAATATTGAAATTAATATTTTATCTTCCTATATTTTTTCCCTAAATAATATTATTAATTTCCACTCATCTGGAACATCCTATGACCCTCCTCCAATTCAAATTCTCTTCCTCCAATGGTATATCCATATGATTTCACTGTTCAATAATGTTGGTTCTTAATAGTTATGTTCCATTCTCATCAATTTAGGTTTTTCTCGTCTTTATTTTGGTTTTTATCATAACCCATAATTTTTTTCTACTTTAGAGAAACCATTTAGAATGGGTGTGACATTGTTACTTTTTATTCATTATGTTTAGGTTGGGATACAAATCTTTTTTGGTTACATTCATCCAATATTCGATGTTTTAAGTGTTTCACCTTGGTATAGAGGTATGTTTACCATTATATTTTCAATTTAATTTAATATGCTTAATTTATTATGTGCATAAACTCTTGGTTTTATATATATTAGTAATATTAAATGTCTATAATGTTTTTTTAATAAAAACCAGGCCTTTATTAACTTTCCATTCGATATGGAGGGTAATTTAAATAAGAAATTTCATAAAATTCTATTTCAGTTAACCAACACCACAAAATGTGGGTATTAATAATGTAATTGTTTTTTAAAGGGAACTAGAAACCTAAATTCTACATTAGGGAATTTTAATGAAATATTTAGACCTTAAAAGACAATTTTTAGGATTTATTATCACTTTTAAAGATTATTTGATAGAAAAACAACCTTGCAACAAGACCATTTCTGATGTTTGTTTTTCATGAATAAAATTCTCAGTGTCATATAACTCAGTTTTAAAATTTATTTGGTTGACAAACATGAAGTAATTTCACTGGTAAACTACATTTTGGTGAGTGTATTTTTGTGGTTCAAAATTATATTAACTACATATGTATGTTTGTTTATATTTTTCTTACAATTTTTTATTGAAATTACACACATCCATTTTATATACATCACGTTTAAATTTCATTCTAATTTGGAACTTCATAGAATTAATACTACACAATTTTAATATTACACGTTGATTAGAGTCCATTAGGATGGACTCAACATAATACCATATTTTTCTACTTGGTAAATCAATTTTTGGCACAAATAAACTTAAAATAGGTTATACTGCATCAAGGATATTTTTGAGATGGATCATTTCTATAATGTTTCATAATTTCCCAACATGACAATGGTATGCCTATAATCACTAGTTCATGGAACTAATATATAAATTTTGAATCCTTTTGAAATTAATAGTTGGTTAATACTTATGTTACCCGTGGTTGGTATAATAATTATTATTAATGTAGTTAATGTTCCTATATATGACATTCTTTTTCAAAGGTAAATTTTTTTTCCTTTTTAATTTAATGGTCTAATATTTTGGAAAGGATTTATAAGACTTTTTACTAACATTTTTATAATGAAATTTTAAAAATAATTTTCATGAATTTTATTTAAAATCTCTTGGTTTAAATGGAAATTTTTAATGGATTAATGTAAATTTAATATGATTTGTTTCAAAATCAATATCAGAGAAGTTATCTTTCTAATATATATTTTGAAACATCTTGAATTTGACATTTTAATTAAAAGTAATACATGGTAAGTTATTACATGATTATTCATACTGATATTTATCTGATTTATTAACTATAAATTTTATTTTCATGTACAGGATTTGGATTTACATGATTTCATTAGTAAGATAATTATATTTTGGGTGTATAGTGACATGTGGTTTCAGATAGAGATTTAATTTTCTATTTTTTTGTTTTATTTTTCATTATTCTTATATCACCCATAATGACCCATCAACTATTTGTTGATGTTTTAGTTGTATATTTTTTGTGTTATATTCCTTATTTATTCTTTTTGTGGTATCTGGATATGTAAATTTTTGATTTATTTTTTTTATGTTGGATAATTTACCTATAAGGTACATAATGGTCATAAAATAATTTTAATAATTGTTAAACTATGTTATATTTCTCTTTATTAGTTGAAATTATTCCCTAGAGTATGTATCTGATTTCATGGGTCTTGTCTCCAGAAAAATTAGATTGGGAACACCACATGGGAATATCATTGGCCAACTCAGGTGCTTGGTTTAGGGGGATCCCATTGTATATTCATTAAATTTTCTAATCAATTATTATTTTAAAATCAGTTAGTATATTAACCACTAAATTTTCATTATTTATCATTAAAATTATAGAAATTAAAATATTTAAAATAATTTCCTATTTATAGGCTAATCATATATATATATATTTAATTAATATCATTAGTTATTTTTAAATCTTTAATATTGATATTGAAATTTGTGGTGAATAATAACTAAAAATCATTGAAATAGTATTTTAAATTTCTTACATCACACATTATACTTTTTACACGATTTAACACTTGATAATGGAAGGCCCTAACATATCTAGTTATGATAGTACTCAATCTACATCATTCAAAAATAAAAATTTGATCAATCAGACATGTTAATATATTTATATCATTATATTAATATATTATCCTTTGAAAAAAATTCAAATAATTTCAAAATAAATCATACCAAAATATCATCCCATAGATTAGGAAAAATAATCAAAGAAAACACAATTTATTCAAATATTTATTCCACCACATGGAAACCCATTTAAAAAACAAAGGAATATAATTTTCAAATATAAAAATTGACATAATAATAAAATATCCAGTCAATAATTTTCTCCATATAATATATCCACTATAATAATCAATTATAAGTCAATTATTTTACAACAGATGTTCAAATTCATGGAATCAACACACAACCTCTAAAAAAAATAATTTATATGGTTTTAGATACAGCCTATGTCCATGGAAAAATACTATAATATACTTTGAAAAAATTATTGCGAATCATTTATATTATAAATTACACACAAAAATCATTATAATTATATTCATAAACATCCCATATTTGTATAACATATTTGTAATAAAATATTAAATCTCTTAGTCAGTCACTGTTCTAAATATAGTCTTAATATTTGTATAGTTTCATTTATCAATATTTATTAATACATTGTATAACGTGGATACAACTTTAAAAAATAAGGCTATTGTACCTGTAATAATTTCATCAATCCTTTGATTATTATATAAAAACAACACTCAAAAACATTTATCCATAGATCAACTAATTTTAATAGTTCTCTATTCGTTGAAATAATTAGCCACATCTCTAAATAGATTACTACAAAGATATAACTAATAATACCAAAATGAAATCAATTTTTAAAATATACACAATTGAATAGGATCTTAAGCTAACCAAAATGTTTTATTTATTATTGTGTATATTAAAATGATATTGAAAAATAATTGAACAATATTATATGGTGTTGCATAATAAACTCTATATGTAGACAAATTTAGTTTTAAAAATTTATATACAACATCGTATCACAAATAAAGTATAGATTGTTTGTAATTGATCTATAATGATTCTATATAATATAAACACACTACCAACAGAGAAATTCATTTACATGGATAATATACAAAATAAAGGATATTCTAATGTGAATGTTACATATATATCAATAATCAAATTAAAAAAGGATAAAACTTATTTACAAGTATACATAGTGGAAGGAAACTTATTACACATATATTACTTATATTAAATAATTAATTAGTTTTATAGGCATAATATCATAATTCTATATAAAAATAAATAAAGAGTCTAAAATAAATTAGTTTAATGTTTCTCTTTTTGATCCTTGCTTTCTCTTTTTTTTCTACATTTATTATTCTCAATTATATATATTATACATCTCTATATACTTCATAGATTTTATCAAACCCCTGAAATATATAAGAGGGTAATTTAACATAAATATTTTCATAAACATGAACCCAATTTTATATATACACATGTATATATAATTACTGTGAATATCGTAATTTTTTAGTGTCTATTATAGCTCATAGTCAAAGGGTTTGATTTTAGATTACTATGTAATGTAATAATAGATAATTATTAATGGGTGATATTATATCATTATTTTTCAAATGAATTTTTATATGATCCTATTTTTTTAAAATGACAAATTCAATGTTAGAACATCATATTCCATGTAATTTAATGATATACCTTATTTTATCCCTAACCAATGGTGAAAAAATGAAAAAAATTTAAAATAGTAAATCCTTTTATGTGATTTAACTTTTGAAATATAAAATAATATTATGAGGTTTAATGATTATCCAAGTTCCCAATTTAATAAATAAATTTGCGGATATAATCCTAAATATCTTCTTATAGATAAATTTTTTGGAATAAAAACACAATCTATTCTAATTTATTCTTAATTGACGAATGTTTTGAGAATATATATAATTTATCATATACATAAACATATTCCAGACCTACTAATTTGGAACCAAATCATACAAATCATATATTCATTTCACATAATCATTTAATAAAGGGAAGGAACTTATTGATGAATTTGAGTTTATTATAGTGAAAATTTTGTCTTGAAGTACTCACAAAATATTTTAATGCATTTATATATTCATTTATTATAAATAAGAGGCTAATGAATCAATTATAAAATATTAAATAAATTAATAATTGAATAAATAATAATTATTATACACTACATATAAATGTTTTACATTCTAATTTTATTTTTTATTCTAATATATGTGATTCCAATAATTAATTGTTTCATAATTGAAGAGAATTATTTAATTTTGTAATCCTTATAATTAAAACATATTTTGAATAAGTTGCAGGTGTTGTAACCCATGATTCTAGTAATTTTCTATCAAATAAGTCTTAGGATATAACATGTTAGTAAAAAATTTCAATGTAGATATAGAGATTATAGATTGACATTATTATCTCTCATGATAGAATATTTTCATAAGATATGAACTTCTATAATCAACCCTACAATAAGTATATCTAAATTGAAAACTCACAAATTATGATATACATGATTAATGAGGTTTTAGTTTGTGACCTGATACTAGAATAGAAAATGATTATCCTCTTAATTTGACATAAAAGGGAAAATTTATACCTTATAGGAACATCATTATAGAAATTAATAACAAAATTTAGGGGCTCACATATTTTAATCTTAACCATCACAATTTTTTATATTATTATCATCAATTTATTTATTTCAAACTGTCCAGATTATATGTTTTACTATGGAATGTTTTATCTTCCAAATTATTATATATTTTTTTGAAAATTATCATTTTTGGTTACCGTGATAGATAAGAACCTATTCTTTATGTACATTATATCATTTTAATATTGAAATTTTCTAATGTTTATAAAATAATTAATCCACCCCCTACTTGAGTACTCCATACAATTAATGTATCATATATTTTTATGATCATTTTATCTTTATAGAAAAAATAATTTCCACATTTAAAAAGAGGAATAATCAACCATAATCTTCACATCATAGCCACATTAACTCTAATTTATAGTATAGTTAGTTTTTATTCATAGTTGGTTGCAATTATTACATTAGAATAATGGTTTTTTTACTTATCATTTATATAAAAAATTGTTATTTTTAGTAGCAAACTCATAGTTGGGTCCAACAATTATAAATGTAAATCAATAATTCTTTATTATAAAAACATGGTCCATTAGAATATTGAACAATTAATCATGGTGAATTTAATTTTTCTTACTAAAAACATCCATGTGGAAGAAAGAACCTATATATCATCCCTTTAATTTTATTAATTAAATTGTAATTCATTTTGTTAAAAAACCATCATTTTTATTGTGTCACTAGTGAAAAAATGTTTTCTAAAAGATAATTTATCGCATAACGTTCTAAAAACCAACATGAAAAATTAATTTCTACATTAGATAATTTTTAAATGATTTAAAATATGTGTTTGGTTGGTTTTTTCTATCGGTTATTACACACAGAGAATAAAATATATTTTCTACAATGTCTAGGACATCACTGATGTCTAAATTATTTTATAAATTAGAATAACATCACTCATTTTTTATATTTTATTACCCACATTTAATTTCAATTGAAACAGTCTCTAGTTTTATTCCCTAGCATCCCTTTTCCATTGATATATTTTATTCTTCATTATCATTTCCATTCTTAGTGCCACCCTCAATTCACAATATCATCACCATTTTTGTTTTCATCATCATTGTTTCCACCACATTCTAATAAAGCTTTGTCATGTTCTACTACTTCACTCTGATATTTCTTTCGTATTTTTATTCATACTTCATAATCTTCAGGAAGATATTTTTTTATTTATTTTATGAATTCATTTTTATGATTATTTTTTGATTTAATGATTATTTTTTTTGGACGTGCATTATAAATAATGTAAATTTAACAATTAATGGGTTCTAATGAATTTTTAATGGATGCTTAATGTATTTTAGTGGTTATATATTTTGTGTCTAAATAAATAGAACATATTTCTCATCACAATTAATTTTTGGGTTGAAAAATTAAATGTTAGTGAAGAATTATTCATTTTATTTTTTTATATATCTCTCAATAAAATTGATTATTTACCATTCTGGAATTAAAATTTTGGAATTTAAAATTCTATTATATAGGTCATATGATTTTGAAACATGTTTATGCAGTGTAGGATTCATTATCATTATTGTTATTTTTATATTAATGTGTTTTGGAATGTAATATTTATACATTAATAGGCACCCATCTCATTTAACATATAATAATAAGTTATTTTTTTATATGATATAAATTTATTTTGATCTAGTGAACACATAATGAATTAAAATAATGGAAAAATTAAGAATATATCTATGATAATTATTTTGGTATTATTTAATTTTATTTAAAGTTTTGGAGTTTTATTTAAATTGGATTTTTAGTAATATATTGTATTTAAAAAAGTGATTTCTATTTTATTTAAGTAAATATACATTTTTTTTAGTAATTATAGTTTTAAATTGTGGAAATTTGTGTGGTCATTGAATAGTGAATCAAGATTTTCAATAATAATTTTTAGGTATATTTTGAAATAAAAATAAAGTTTTCATATAAGAATTCATCAATTCTGAAGTAAAATATTTATATAAAAGTGTCAATATTTTTATTAAATAAATGAAATTATTGAATTAGTTTTGATGAATTGTATAGTATTGATTTAAACATTATTATTAGATAAATAATAAAATGTTGAATTTCTTATGAAATTATTTTTTGATTATAATAGGAGGTAAATCATTGTATTATATGTAAAATAATATTTCATACACTATGATTTATCAATATAAATTTTTCACATATAGAAGTAATATGTATCCCAGAGTTCTATAATAATATTAATGTAGTAACTCTATATTTAGCTCTATAAAATTTTGTTCGACATAAAATTTAAAAAATCTTATATATTATATATATTAATAAATTTTTTTATGTGTCCATATATCTTGACTTTTGGAATATCATGTTTTTTGAATATCCAATATTATAAATTATATGTAAAATATTATTTTTCTATTTACATTTATCTTGAGTAAATGTATTTGTGGAACTATTTCACTTAGTTTGTGACACTTACACTATCCTATATTTTATAATAATTTACTTATTTTATTTTTTACATTAATTATATTATTTAATCCCTCAGTAATGTTGTTAAAATATTATTAAATTACATTAACAAATATGAATAAATATGTGTTAATTATAGTCCTATTTTTCATCGATCATTATTAATTCATAATTAAATTTCATATGAAGTAGTTGGAATTTTATATCTAGATATGAGTTTTTTATTAATTTGGTCTTCTAGATAATTCAATATCAAATACCTAAATCACATCATTCATCTTCGAAGGACTCTAAACATGAATCTTTTAATGATCCACTTCACCCTTCATCACATGTTCCATCAAACACAACTATGGTCAAGAAGGATTTCATGATTGATAAATGTGGTAACAGAATTTTTTTTTAAAAAATTGTTTCTCGTAGTCAGGGATAGAGGATATAAATTGAGTGAGAATATAATGATAATCTTATCGATACCAATTAAAAAAATTTAATACTATTATTGAATTTCAAGATTATGATAATTTTATTAATATTATTTTTGATTTCATTGGTTTTGACAATGTTACACTATCATTTTGAGAGAAAATTATTTTAATATTATATATTATTATTTAATTTATCCTGACCATTATCTTAATAATGTAGCATTATTTACATTTTTAACAAATTAAATATGACATACCAAACACTATAGAAGTCAAGAAGAAATGTATTTTTATGGAATCACTGGGGTGAATTATTTTCTAAAAAAACTCAACATTAGAATAAATTTAATGGGAAATAATATATTGAAATCCATCTAATATTTATCCTTCTATAAATGATTATAAATTGAATATTTTTTTATTAAATTTATAAGACAATAATTAGTTTTAATATGTGAATGTTTAGATGTAAGATTTTTTTTTATTAATGACAATATTAATGAATATTTATCATTAATTTATAAAATATGGGGAAATCACATTAGGAGGTAAAATACAAAACACATACCCTCAAACATTAACTCAAAAGAGTACATATTATTGGAAGAAACAATTCTGTCCAAAATAATTAATAAACCATTAGATGAGGCTTTATTCTCTATAGAGGTTGACTCTCCCCCATCATGAAATGAATAATGGAAGAGGGGGTGAATGAAAAGAAATAGGATATATCATAACTATGTGTCAAGGTATATAGTTGAGAGGATATTATGGAGTTATTGATGTTATTTAAATAATTTCAACTCATTAAATATTTTGATTGTCTAATTATTATATAACATATATTGGAATCCCTTGACATTAATAGAACTCATGAGACCTTTATAAATAGGGTTTGGAGGAATATTTGTTCATCCGAATTTGGAATGCTCGAACACCTGGGTCACCTACAAGGGTATAATTTTGGTGAATCAATTAAAAAAGTGTCTTGTCATTCATAAGGATATTCAATGGAGGGTGAATATAAAGGAAAAACTTTTATGTTTTGATGATAAATACAAATAATGGGTGAGATGATTGGGGGGTTAGATATTTTCTACAGTCTATGTTGGAATACATGAAAAAAAAGTTTCATGTATAAAATCCCACACCCACCATTTTATTCATATCCCACCCATCCTCCTATATCGCCATATCAAACTCTTACACCACCTCCTCCATATCATCCAATATATTGTGAGTTTTATAATGATGATATCCAATATTATATTATTTCATTTGGGATTATATAATATATTTGGACAATGTACATCATCAAAAAATAGATATTGATGATACGTACAACGATGGATATTATAAATATATATTTAAGAGTACTATTCCATACAAATTCCACCACTAAATTTGAAATATAAACCATTATTATTAGTTTTTAAATATATTATTTTTCAAAAATTACAACTATGATGTGTATAAATTTAGAGTATTTTTTCATATTGTTATTAATTTTTTATATTATATTAATATTTTTATATTTCAAAGTATTTTTATATTGGAATAATTTAATGGTGACAACATATTGAATAGATAAAAACATAAATACATTCATGTGGCTTCATTTACTACTTCTCCAAGAAACCATTGATTATCAATATATTCATCTTTTTATTAGAATACTATTAGGTTCTAATGGATGATAATTTCATTGTTTTTGGGAAATTTCTATTATGATATTTAATCATTAATGCCCAGGATCTTGTAATTGGAGATATTTTTGGAATACAACATTATTCAATTATTTTCTATGTAAGTGAATTATCATTTTCAATTCACCAATTTTAATTCAATTAAACATTATTATTATTATTATTGATAACTAGGATGATTTGAATAATATTTATTCAATATGATACAACATTATAAAATGTAATTTTTGACCCAAAAATTATTTATTGATTATTGATAAAAATTAAATCCAAAGAAAAAATAATATATATTGATGAAATAGTTCAAAATAATGAAATACTTGGTGGGATTGTTCCATACAATTATTGTTATAGAAAATATAATTCGTAAAATTTTCTTTTTCCAAACTTAATTAAATATTAAATTATTTTTTTCCGTTGAATGTTCATTGTTTATTTTATAAAATATAATAAAACTTACTAGTTATGTTACATAAAAGTTGAAGTGTAAGAAATATTAGGCAATATATTGGTCACATTAATTGGATTAATTAATAATTATGTATTATAATGAACAAAAATATTTTTTCATTAAATTAATTTTAAAAAACATGAGAAAAAAATTATTGATACAACAAGAAAGTGGAAAAACAAGATAATATTTGTGTGTGTAAGGATCATCTCGAAATAAATTTAAAATTATGACAAATATAATACAAGGATAGTGAGAATATCTGTTCACTGGTTTGATTGTGTTTTTGTTTATTTTATATGAATTAGTAAATTTAAAATTATAATGTGAAAATGATTAGAATATATTCTTCACTTTTTTGGTATTCATTGCAATATTTTACAACTAGGATATTTTATTTGATTTTGATATTTTTAAACGTTCTCATTCCATCGTAGATATTTTATAGTTGGATTGAGTGATTTAAAAAAATATTTCATTCTTTTTATACAACAAATAATTTAATATAATGTTTATCTTGTCAGTTATTAATAATGTACCTCATGATAATTGGTTTTTTTCTTAGTTACTCAATAATTGACAAGAAACCTTTTTCACATTGTAGTGATTTAGACTGAGTTTAGTAATTTTATAATAAGAAAAACGTGAAATATAAATTTTTATATTGGTTAAGAATATATAACCAAAAAATATTTACATCATCTCTCATAAAAAAATATCATCCAAAAAGACATATAGGTACCAGATATTAAAAAAAACAATTTGGAAAACCATACATTCAATAGTGTGTCAACATAATTCATAGATTTGTTCATCAAAAAATATTTGTATATTAATGAATTGATGGAGATGATAGTATGTCTTGGTCACATAATAATATTTTTATATTTGGATTCTTGACCTACCACTACATGACTATCACCACCAGAACATCAATATAATTTTACTCAAAAATAATAATTCACATCATTTAAGAAGACCATCTTCTTTTAATCATGGGTACTATATTAAATAATGGTTTAATGTGGAATACTATCTACCCAAAAATTACTACTAATAATAGAGATTTTCATTAAGACTCGTATATCATGAATCATGATGGTTGTTAGTACACAATATTATCAAATTTATTGGAAAATTAGAAGACATACCATAAATCTGTACCCCATACTTTCTTAATTAATTTTCAATAATGAACTTGGTTTCATATCACACAATTTTTTTGGACTATTTCTTAATAGTTCCGAGCATAATAGAAATGTCAGATGCATCATGTCCCCCAATGTTTTTCATGATTGATGATTAATCAATGATTTACATGATAATAAACACAATGATTAATGGAACTAAATCAAATAACATAGAAAATGTATATAATCTATAACCAAAGTAAAAAAATATAAAATATTATATTTATTAAATTTAAGTGATTATAGAATTAACCTATGTGAAATTATTTCTTCATGGATGGATATAAAAATCAAAATTTATCAATCCATCATTTTCTTATAGAAATAAATATTAGATTCCCTATTGTGGTGATCTACATGTGGTCCACAAATCTCTGAACATCATTATAGGAATCTCAAGGTGTATTCATTGTATATCTTATCATTTTCATTGTCTACCTTGGTTTTCCTTGACAATCACATCCCAAGTATTCTACTTGATCTCCCTAGACTCGACATTGGATAGTAGAGGAATATCACTATCTATTTTTGGGATAATTCACTTTAAAATATCATATATAAAATAATATATTATTATTTTTTCTTGACATATGCTAAACCTGTGAATTATGTCCAATAGTATTTAATCAAACAGTATTAAATATTTATTGTTTCTCACTATAACATTGAACTCAATCCGCCATTCCTTCATAATATTGATTATTAAATTAACAATTATTATTTATATAACAAATAAATATCAAAGAATTATTTTCCAATAAATAAATAAATATTATATTATACAAATAGGGAAAAAATATTTATTAAATATTCCCCTCGTATAATATTATCTAAAATAATTATTTATAGAGTATATATAATAAAGATAACATGGAAAATAATTAAACCAAATTAGTGAAAAATAATTATGAACTAGTAAAATAATTAATTATAATATATTATTTAAAAAGAATTTTGGATATACATAGAGTGGGACTATCTTGGCCGCTTTCTCCATGTCATTAGTTGATGTAGCCAAATTCCTATGATATAATCAAGAAAAAAATAAGGTACCCATAGTTGATTAATTTAATTCCAACAAGACATAATACATCCTATGGATACATAATCTGTACCGTAATCCATTTATCAGAAAATCTATAGTAAATAATGATTCATGGTTGTTCCATAAGGCTATGTTCTCAACAACATATTCATTGACATTCATAAAAGAGAACATACATATAGAACAATGAGAATTGATTTATTTGGGTTACATCATTTACAACTAATGGAATGTCATATTATATTCTATTAAATAAATGAATGTACAAAACTATTATTTCAATTTTTATTAATGAAATATTATTCATCACACACCCAACATATACCACCTATCCAAAACATTTATCATCGTGTATTTCCCTAATAAATCAATGTACACAGCTTATAACACACATTAATCGAAATCATAAAGTCTAAAGATAAATTTATATTTATAACGATAAGAACATATTAATGAATCATATAAATATTTAATTTGTACTGGCGAGTCTCATTCCCATAATACCCTACATTGTATATTACCTAGGTACAATCAATGAGATAGATTTATAAAGTAATATGAGTATCCACTCCTGATATCCTACATAATTTTTCCCTCAAATGATTCAATTTGGCTATCACACGTATATTTAAAAATACATCATGGAATGTGTGGTCTCTCATCATAAGAGAAAATCACTTTGATCATTATGTGAAAAAATTATTGAAAGGTCAATATCACATCATATGTCACCTAAAAGAACAATCATGTTGTGATACAGAGTTTATTAATATTATTAAATATTAATATAAGTTATCATAATGTACACAGAATATAGTTCTTGGAAAAATACTTCAAAAAAAATCCCCTCTTACACTAGATCCAACTACTCATAACTTTCAATAAACTTTATCTCACTTAACCCAAATGCTTATGTTGATATAGGCCTTTGGAAAAGTGATTCAACCCATTTTCATCTATGGTATCTCTACATTTTGAAGCTTCACCAATATTATAGAAAATATAGAAATATTTTATTATTCTAGATTATGTTATTTTTCTGTTGGTGTGAGGTGGGATTTTTTATATATTCCACCACTAAATAATAACCACAAAAAATATGATAGGATTTTTACATAAAATTAAAACATCCAGATTAATTAAAAGGATTCATATAGAAATAGATTTTTTCTTCTTAAGAAGATTCCATAAACATGGAATCCATTGTAGAATCTAGATCAGCTTCCTGTAGAATATCATCCAAGCCCACAGCTCCTCTATAGAGGTACAAAACATATCCTAACTGTGACTTAAAATCATTATGATCTTGTTTGATAACTATAATTAGTGTAACCTTGGATGAAAAACTATTAATATCCTCAATAAATTAAGAACATATCTTCATTTCTTCTCACATAATTGAGCATAGCCTTAATTGATGACCAATTATATTCTCTTGTATCTTCTTGATAAATTCCAACCACGATAAACCCATTTGATACACCATGTCTAGTACATGACATGGAATTAATGATATATCACATGACCAAAAAATAGGATATACTACTCATTATATCTTCCTCCTATTGTGTTTAAGGACACATTTTAAAAAAAATATGAATACCATGTGATACGTGAACCTATCCCCTCTTGGATTGACCAATACATAAACTATTTAGTATAATTTCATTATATGTACATTGAAATTGTCCAAAAAGCCACATATATCGATTATGAATGATATTTGTTGCTAAAATATAGATAGATTAACCTATGTCCTCCTAGGAGAAAATATTTTTTAAAGTGTTATTCATAGACAATATGACATTTATGTCATTTCAATTGAGTAATATGTCACCAACATATACTTCTAGGATAACAACCACATTTCCATTAATCCTCTTGTAAACACATGGATCACATTCACGCTTAATGAAACCCAAATAGTATATAACATATTTGAACATAACGTACCAGGAATATGATTATTGATTCAATCTAAAAAATGGATCTCCAAAATTTGAAAATATTCTTAGCGTCCCCTAGATTAAAAAACACCTTTATTGTGTGTCATGTAGAAATCTTCTTGAAGGATCCGATTATATAATGTTATTTTGACTTCCATCACCAAGATATCATAGTCATGGTAAAATTTGATAGAGAGTATAATTATAATGGATTTAAAAATAAAAAAATGTAGAAATTGGTTTATTTTAGGCAAAAATTTATTCTATTTAATTCCATTAGACACTATCATTGTATTATAGGTATTTAACATACCTTCAATGTCAATTTTTCACTTCAATAACCATTTTTCACGCCATTGGATTTACATCATTAAGAAATCAACCATAACACAAACATGATGATGATATATGGAATACATTTTATAATTCATTGATTGTTTATATCTATTACGTACTATGCCTTTCACTTCGCCTTGGTAGGGGTGTGGTTCATTATTTTCCACTAATAATGATTCGTCATTTTTACTGACAAGAAAACCATATATCAATGGTACTCTTATATATCGATTTACCATATCCAGTACATGTGTTTCCTGATCTAGTTTGTCCGTGGGGTCCTATGGAATATTTTTCTAAAATAAAGCTTCTGTCTCTTGAGTATAAACATTATTGAAGTGAATATTTATCCCATAATAAATTTTAACAATGTGAAAACTCATAGGAATGTTTTCATATCTAGAAATATTCCGTTTCATATTTAATGGGTTATATAGATAATATCCCTTTTTTCCATAGTATACCCCATAAAGAAACACATTCCCCATAGTGCTCTAGTTTTTTCATAAGAATCCTTAACAAATTCCTCACAATCCCATACATTTGAATTCATCAAAAACTTGTATCCTTCTACTACACAATTCAATTAGAATTACATTTTCATCATTTGATGGTACTCATTTTAGTTGGTATGTATTAGTTTTTAATGTTTATCCCAAAAAAGATAAAAGAAAATCAGTATTACTCATCATTGACAATAGAATGTTTGACAAGGTAAGGTTCCTAATTTCATGAACACCATTCCACTATAGTGTTTAAGGTGGTGTGTGTTGGGATAGAATCTCAAACTCCTAAAGAAGCACAATAACATCTTTTTTGTTTTTAAACCTCCTTGATCCATTACATACTTCATTTATTCATTTCCCGATGACCCTATATTTAACTTTTTGAATCATTTAATTCTTCAATGTAATCAAAAATAAACCTCATCATGTATACATATCCTTATATACACATATCATCAGTAAGATTTATGATGTCAGAAATACCACCATAAAAATCATCTATAAATTTTCCACACCCATCAATGTGTACCAATCATAAAACCTCTATGGACCTTTCACCCTGACCACCAAATTATGGTTTTGTCATTTTTTCTTGAAAAAATGAATGAAATATTTCAACTGGATGTATTTTTAATGTGTATATATGACTAACATGATATATACATGTCAAACCTTTCTAATTTAAATGACTAATAATGTGATTCCATAACTATGTATTTTATTTATTAGGTGAACACGATTCTTCATTTAATTTCAATACGCTATTTCCATAATTTATTTTATAAAGGCCATTATTTAAATATTCCATAACATAATATATATTTTTTATAAATGAAACAAATTTAAATTAAATCCATGAATGTAAAAAAATATATGTTTTTGTGTTATATAGATACTATGTTCCGGGTAAATATTTTTAAATAATAACAATCCCATAAAACCAATATCATTTCAAATTAAAATTATGGTTTATAGTCACCAATGGAAAGATTAACCAACCTCACCAAATAGGTATCTTGAAAATCCAAATTTCCTTTATAAATCCTTGGAAATCATCCTATTTGGTGCATCTGTATATATATGTGATATGTAATAGATTTATCTAATACATTATGTGTATATATTTAATGATTAAATTTTATAATTAATGAACCATTATATTCCACTGACATTCAGATTCATTTACTCTTACTATGGAACATCTTTCCCTATGAAAATAATACTACCAATTTTACCTTTGCTAACCTATATATCATCCACTCTTTGAAAGGACAGTGGTCCTGATCTTCGAATATTTTAAAATTCATGAAAAAACTATTCCTTGTTCTGATTTTTTATATTTTGCATAAGGAATACAAGTTTTACACACCGCATGTAATTATAGACATAGTGAATTAGATTAATAATTTCTGAAACAATCATCAAATTATTTCTAATGTTTTAATTAACAATAATAATGGATAAGGTTTTAGGTTTTTGAAAAATGTTTGATATTGGTGTTTAAATCATCCCAAGTATTAATCCCAATGATGTATAAGAGTTCAATATATCTAATAAGCTTGACTACAAGAGGCCCATCTGGCGTCGACTATCTAAGATATGTTGTAGATATATAATTTAGGATCTTGTGTCCTTATTTATATTCTTTATCTTGATAGGGATCCCAAAGGTGATATATTATGTAATATACATAAATCTTCTCATGTTCTATCAAATTGAGGTTGTTCATGGATGATATAATGAAATATTGTTTTCTATATCACCGCTTAAATGTATCTTATATATAAATAACACTTCCTCAACTGGATCAATACCAGGTGAATTGTTAATATATTATTAAAAAAATATAGAATTTCCTTTCATTGTGCTGGATAACAAGTAATATCCTTTTCCCTTAATGGAAATTTGATCTAGTGTGATTGTTATTCTTATCATGTATGCATCCCAGTGATTTGTTTGATGTCATTTTTATTTTTTCAACAATAAATGTGAGAAGAGCTTCACCACTATATCTAATATAATATAGACACATATATAATAATTTTATTAATCTCCAAATATTTTGTCAAGACCTAGTAGACCACACCATTGGATTTGGAATACCCTATTTCTTATATAAACAATGGGAAGGGATCCATATTATCTTTCTCAGCACTAAAAAATGGATTGATACTA
Source organism: Viscum album (assembly GCA_963277665.1). Taxonomy (NCBI): domain Eukaryota; kingdom Viridiplantae; phylum Streptophyta; class Magnoliopsida; order Santalales; family Viscaceae; genus Viscum; species Viscum album. Next base: position 1,381,364,485 of record OY728137.1, read on the forward strand.
TATTCGATGGGTTCAAGGTAGGGATTTAAAACAACAATTGTATTTATTCAATGTTCCATGATATGTTGAATGGACTCCTAAATACCGAAGTCCTTAAATTGGATTTTCATAACCTTTTCGACTATGTTACACTATATCATTCTTTGAATGTGAACCATTGATATGAACTATATTATGTCAAACAAAAAAATCAAGATAGTTATTCCCAATAGTTAAATGCATTCATGTTTTATATAGCCATGAAATTTGAACTATGGAACAAATTTAGCTGATATAGTAGAAGGCTATACTGACATAATATATATAATTTATCTATTTTACATTTTATGAATAATTTTTCAACTATTATATATATTACTAGATTTTTAAATTTTAATGGATTTATATAATTTATTAAACATATCATGGATGATATATATGCACAATCCACTTTATTTTAGTTTTATCTTTCATTTTTGTTTATTCATTAATATATGTGTTCACAAAAGAAAATCTATAATGAAGTAAATATGAAACATGAAAGAACTGAAATAATAGGTTTATTTGATCATGATATTTAAATAAATGTTAGTTAATTTAGTTGATCATTAATTAACCATTTACCTTATGGAAAAACACCATGAACCATTTATGGGCCATGATGTTTCTTTCATCGTAACCACTTATGTATATCTATTAGAATTGTTTTTATACACTACAAAATTGAACAACCTTATCTATATTGGGAGCTCTATCCATTACATATTATTTTTCTCAAACATATCTTAGGGGAACCAATTAATTGGTCAAGGGGTTTACAAAGAATAATCCTTGTGAATATAGGCCCACGAATAGATGGATGGGAGACAAAACATAGTCCAATAATCTAATATTAAAATATATTAAATTAATCCAAACACATACAGTGTTCTAGTCTTGTATCACGATTATCCCCATTCTTGGAAAAAAATTATGCATTTCATAAAATTAGAATTAAATTCTAATAATTATTATTTAAAATAAATTATTATTGATATAAATAATTATCTTCTTTGATTAGTTATTACTTATCCTCAATTACCATCTTATTTACCATAATAATATCATCCATCATAATTTTAAGCAAACTAAATAAATTTATTTAAAATTATCTATCTACAAAAAATATACCTTGGATTATAAAGGGTGAGTACTCATCCACAATACCCAATGTGTATTATACACATATACTATTAACTATTGAATAATGTTTTATAGATGACATAAAATGTAATATCATGACAAGAACCATCAATATTGTAACGCCACGACCCCTCTAGACTGAAGCCAATGCATTACATGTTATATAAGCATGGATAGAAGGAATGAATATCCCAACAGAACAATCAGTTTTTTAGTCTTCATGAAACTAGATACATAGAAGAAACTCAAATTACATTGGAAAGGGTTAGAAAAATCAATAAATAACAAAAACTAAAAACTTAACCCACAAGAAATAAATAAATGATTTCCTCTTCATCAAGTGTTGAATGTAATAAATGAAAGGGGTGAGCTCAAAGTCTCTGTATGGGTTAAAAATATCTGAATCATGAATCGATAATAACTGAATTGTAAACAATTTTACATAATCAATATGTCATGGTGAATAAATGAAAAACACATTCCATAAATAAACTGAGAATGAAACTACATCCACAGATTTTTTTCATAGGGATAACCTCATGGATAGTAATGAATGATAATGAATAAAAGATAATTCATCTTAGTTAGACGTCATGTATCTGTAACATGATACCATAGTATTTAAAAACAATTTAGTTCACTGAGTAGAAACCCGTCTGATTGTTTGATACAAACTCGAAGGGTTTGTCACCAACTGATTTGTCTCATGAGACATACCGATGCTTTGAAGGGATGTAGAGGGACCCACCAACTACTACATATTAAGATCATTCTTTATAAATAGATTCAACACAAGAGAAATATGCCTTTATGTTATCTGTACAGAATAGAGGATATAGATTCATCAATATTTCTACAGTCAAAACAATGTTAAAAATAAATATAGTATGTAAAATGATATACGGCTCTGAAATGAATCGTATCCCTGATATGAAAAAATTCAAATTTAAATAGAATATAAATTCAATTGAAAATTAATCTCAAATGGGCAGTAGGTTCATCACATAAGAAAGCATTGGTGCACAATTCGTAGAAAGTCACAACTTTGTGAAAATTGAGACAAAGCTTATTACCATGTTGTAATCAAATGATTCTAATGACCAAATGTTAAAAACCACCAAATGAATCATGAAATACGAGGAATAAGAATATAATAATGATAATATATATCAAATTTCAGTTCCCGTATACCACATATAAGAAATAAGAGGTGAACTATGGAAATCCCAGAGATTTGAATGTGAGATGAGAAAACATCTTATACAAATTTAGGCATGGTAAATATTGTTCTTTTTATGGATTAATGATTGGTAAATGGGAATACTATTATTTATATACCATACAGTCAGTATAGGGGTGGTGATAAATCATACAAAATGATTTGAATTAAAAATAAAAGGGCAAAACATAGATGAAATTCTTGAACAAAGGTAGAGAGAGGATCCCTTGCCAAGAATTTATAATTAGATTGGGGAAAAATAAAATAAATAATCAGGTGTGATAAATTTAAATCCAAAAACTAAATGTGCATATACAGAATAAAACAATCATAGGTCATTTACACATATTTTTGGAAAATACAAAACCAATCACATTGATGTTTAAGTCAACAATTGGAAATTGACTTGTGATATCCCATACAATGATTGTGTCATTAGAGTGATGATAAATCAAAAATATATTTATGTGTGACAAATAAAAATCCACAAAATATAAGTGGATATACAATATAAAAAAATCATATGTCATTCAAACATATTCTTGGAACAGTATAACCAATTAAATTGATTTTTAACTCAATGAATGAAAATTGAGTTAAACAATCCCTTACAAATATTTAGTCATTAAGGTGATGATGAATAAATTAAATAATTATGGTTTACAATTAAAAAACAACAAAAAAATATCTTGATATACATTATAATACATTTAGAGTTCATTCACAGATATTATAGGAACAATGTGACCAATGAAATTGATGATTAACTCAAAGAATATAAATTGAGTTCATGAATCCCTTACAAAGATTATTTCATTAGAGTGATGCTAAATCAATAAAATATTTATGTGTGAAAATTTAAAATCTAAAAATTAAAGTTGGATAAAAATTGTGAACCAATCATATGTCATTTTCACATATTAATGGAACAATGTAACCAATCAAATATATTTTTATACCAAATAATGAAAATTGAGTTAAGAAATTGCTTACAAAGATTTTATCATTAATTTGATGATAAATCAATGAAATATTTATGTGTGACAAATCAAAATTCACAAAATATAAGTGTATTTACAATATAAAAAATCCATAGTTCATTCACACATATTGTTGGAACAATGTAACCAATTATATAGATGTTTAACTCAAAGGGTAAAAATTTAGTTAAGAAACTCCATACAAAGATTGTGTTGATAGAGTGATGATAAATCAATTAATTTTTTATGTGTTACAAATAAAAATACAGAAATTATATGTTGATATAATGTAAAAAACAATCATATTCCATTTACACATATTCTTGGAAAAATGATACCAATGAAATAGAAGTTTAAATAAATGAACGAAAATTTATTTAAGAAACCCCTTACAAAGATTGTGTCATTACAATGACGTTAAATAAATGAAATGTTTATGTGTGACAATTAAATTACATAAAATATAATTTAATATACATTATAAAAATAATCAAAGGTCATTCCCACATATTCTGGGAACAATGTAACCAATGAAATTGAATTTTAACTCATAGAATAAAAATTGAGGTAAGCAATCCCATACAGAAATTTTGTCATTAGAGTAATGACATATCAATTAAATATTTATGTTTGAAAAATAAATTTACCCAAAAAAATAAGTTGATATAAATTATAAAAAAATCATTGGACATTAATGTATATTCAGGGAACAATGTAACCAATGAAATAGATATCTAACTCAATGAATGAAAATTGAGTTAAGAAATATCTTACAATGATTGTGTCATTATATAGATAATAAATAAATTAAATATTTGTGGGTGACAAGAAAAATCAGTAATATATATGTTTATATAAATTATAGAACAATTATTTGTCATTCAAAAATATTTTTTCGAATAATATAACCACTAAAATTGATGTTTATCTCAATGAATGAAAATTGAGTTAAGAAATCCCTTACAAAGATTGTGTCATTAGATTGATGATAAATAAATTAAATATTTAAGTGTGATAGATAAAAATCCATAAAATATAAGTTTATAGAGAATAAATAACCATAATAGTTCATTCACATATATTTTTGTAACAATGTAACCAATGAAATAGATGTTTAGCACAATGAAAGAAAACTGAGTTAAGCAATCCCTTACCTTAAGATCAAATGTGATCTTGATTTTTATTAACAACCTAAATAATCAAACATAGAATAAATAATTAATTAATACAAAATCACATTCACATAAAATTGATATGGTATATCCTTATTAGGTTCATTTAGGATTTTTTTGATGTATTTATGAGATTCAATTTTATTGTTTTGGAAGCATTTCATTACTTGGATTTCATGATCCTTTTACTTTTATTAATGAATTGATGTTTATTTGTAATGTGGTTAAATATCCATAATTGTTACTATATATTAATAGTTACATTATATTGATATAATTTATTCAATAATTATTCTGGTTATATACCATGAGAATGACTCATTTGATAAATTAATGATAAACACTCGGATTTGGCTTCACGGTTTTTTACACAATGAATTTGTTTCATATTATTACTCCATATTATGAGTTTGTAAGGATTAAAGAATAGTAAAAAGTAAAAAATAAATATATTATGAACTGTTTCAACTATTTAAAATGTTTCATTACAAGTATTTAATATTGAAACTCATATTGAAAACCTGACTACATTGAGTGTGATAAAATAACACATCTCAGACGGTGATTTCATTTATAGTTTAAAAGGCACGGATATAGAGATATTATGATGATATATTCCATTATAATATTTTAAATCTAGTAAATTTATGGTATTGGAATTATTATGGCCATTGTATCAGGTGAGGTGAGAGGAGAGAATAATATAATGTAACTTATAAAAGGAATTGAGTGAAAAACTAAGAGATGTTCACCTCTTGAGTAATTATCCTTGTGAATCTTTTTAAGACCTTTTTTATAATTTTAGTGAGATCATATGTTCTGGGACGTGGGGAGAGATCTTGGAAAGATTATTTGACAGAATTTAGGAATATTTTGAAGCTTTATTGGTGTGGGAGGAAGAGGGGGAGAGGGGTGGTTTATATAGTGGAATGGAGAAGCGTTTTCTTAATAAAAAAATCATTAATTAATTATTTCCTCTCATGACATAAAATAGTGAGTATTCCATTGAAAAAAATAGCAATAAATTCATGTCAGTTCTATATATGTTTTCTTACATCACTCATGAGTCTAGTAATAGTTAATTTTAATTATAATGTATTTATACGATAAATTAATGTAGTTTACTATTCACCAAAAATTCATGTATTTATGAAAAATCAGAAAAATTCTTGCAAGCATTTATTAATGTTTAGAATAAAAAAATGAAGTCCATTTTTTAAAAATAATTTCCTAAATTTTATTATTTGAATATTTAATTAAAATAAATATTTAATCTAAAAATATTAACACCAAAATTATTCATCTTCATTTTTATGGTGCCAAAGATTATTTATAATTTAATGGTTAATGATAAAACTCATAAAAGTCATATTACTATTCATAAGGGTATGTTAAAATTTATAAGGGTAGGTAACAATTCATACGATTATGTAGTTATTCACCGAAAAATATGTTAAATCCACCTAAAGATAAATAACATACTGATCGCAACCGTGTATGTCAGATTTTAAAAATTTAAATCACGGAGCTGGAAAATTTAAGTTTAATGGATTTTTTATAATGAAGTGTTATTATTTAGAGACTAATCATTTCATTAATTATATATTACATTTATTTTTAAATTAATGGGTTGTTATATTATCCCCACCTTTGGGAAATTATGTCCTCGTAATTTTACTCACTTATTAAAAAAGTGATGGTACCTTGATTGTGGTGTCCATCTGGTAGGATCATCATCTTTCTCACATATATAGGCATTCATTGCATTGTAACAGTGATTTTGGGATCTTTCAAAATCATTTTCATTCTTCATCCTAATACACCTTGTACAACATGGGTTATATGGGTGTTCACCAAAAAATAGTTCATAATGTAGTTATGTATGACATATAATTTAAAAACATCTGATAAAACATTATTTTTATAAAATAGTCAGACTGAATTTTAGTTGAATCTTACAATCAATGGTCCATTTCAAATTACTTATGTATGTTATGAAATATTACATTTCAAAAGAAAATTTAAATAAGTTCCATAAGGGTCCCCTTCTTCAGCCCCATTTTCAAAATCATAATATGCGTCAAAATCATGATATAAGGTAAATATTATGAAAAGTAATTGATAATATTTAACTTTCTAGAAAACATGAGAATATTTATATAATGGTATTTTATTAAATACAACCCATCATCCACAATGGTATCACGGTATAGCGGATGTTCTTGATATCTCAATCAATTTCTTGCAAGTGTGTTGTATGTTAGAAAATGTTTCTGAATTGTGGGGCATGAATTTGCAATAATTATTGTAATAAAGTCATTGGAAAGGGATATAAATGTCGTTTGAGATCATCCTTACTTCTATTTTTAACTAACATTCCTTGATATAAAATGTTATAAAATAATGATTTACCATAAATAATATACATATACACTAACCATATATTTAACGAAAACACATAATATTTATAGTTGTCTACCAGTATTGATTCCCCTTATACCGTTAGGTTCTATTTCGAAATAATGGAATACATTTGATTATATTATGAATCTAAAATAGAAAATAACATTACATAAATTCAAATTCTATGTATGTCTTATCTCATAGACATGCTTTCTATGAGGACAAATTTTCATTTCAATCCTATATAATGGATTTTTTAAAAAATATGAATTATCCTAAGAATATACCCCAAACGTTTCATAAGAAAAAATGCAGCAAGGCTTATTTTTGTGTACCAGGATACCCTAGGGCAAGCCAAAACTTTTTGTCAGAGCGTTCACTCCTATGTACATCTGTGTTAGAGCCACCTCTACCTGCTCATATCCAAACAAGGAAGTATTTTCTAGAAATATTCACTTTATATATTCCATAAAAAAATACCAGGATTTTCTTTTACGTTAAACCTCAAATACTACCTTAGGTCATTGTTCCCTACTATACATTTCCTATTCTCGTTTCCATGTTTTCTACTTAACATTTTCTAACACCAACTGAAACACCACGTACCCTCTAGAATGGCGTCAGTACATTACTTGTAATATTAGAATGATAAGAAGGAATGGAAATACAATGTTACGATCAGTTTAGTAGTCTTGAAGAAACTATATACATAGACATAACTCAAATTACATGGGCCAAGGTTACAAAATAAAATACATAAAAAAACTAAAAACTAAATCCACAAGAAATTAATAAATGATCTTCACTTAATCAACTGTTGAAAGTAAACAATGGAATGGGTGAGATCAAATTCTTAGTATGGGTTAAAAATAGTGTATGAATGAATCAATAATAATGGAATAGTAAACAATTTAGCATAATCTATATGGCATGATGGATATATGAAAAACTCACTCTATTAATAAAATGAGAAATAAACTGAATGTATAGATTTTATCATAATGAAAACCTCATGGATGTTAATAACTAATAATGAATAAAGAGAATACTTATTAATTTAATGTCATGTATCTGGAACATGATACCATAATATGGTAAAAACGGTTTAGTTCTATGGGTAGAAACCCTTCTAATCTTTGGAAACAAACAGAAAGGGTTTGTCACCAAACTTTTTGTCTCATGAGACATACAGAGGCATCAAGTGGCAATAGCAGACCCCACCTACCATTGCATGTCCAAAGAATTTTTATACATTGATTTAACACAAGAGCAATTTGTCTTTACATTATTCGTATAAAATATAGGATACTGATTTATCAATATTTCCACAGTCAAAAACACATTCAAAATAAATACCATATGTAAAATGGTATATGAAATATAACAGAATCATATCAATGATATGAGAATACAAAAATTTAAATGGAATATAATATCCACTGAAAAATGATCACAAGTGGGCAGTAGTTGCAGAATACTATGCAAGTCACAACGAAGTGTAAATTGAGATAATGATCATTTCCACATTGAAATCAATTGATTCGTATGTCCAAATTTTATTAAGCAAAAAATGAATCACATAATACAATGAATATAAAGAGAATAATGATAATATATATCAAATATGTGTACACTTATACCACATATAAGAAATAAGAGGCAAACAATGGAAATCCCACAGAATTGAATATGAGATGAGAAACCACCTTACAAACATTTTGGCATGGTAAAAAGTGTTCTTGAGAGAGCTTAATAAATTTTAAAGGGGTATTCCATTATTTATATATAATAAGGGCAGTATTGGGGAGGTTTTAATATATACCAAATCATAAGGAATTAAAATAAAAGTGCACAACATAGGGGAAATTCTAGAGAAGAAGGGAGAAAGATAATCTCTTAACAGGAATGTATAATTTGATTAAGGGAAAATCAATGGAATAATTATGTGTGAAAAACATAACCCCACATAATAAAAGTGGATATACAGAATAAAACAATAATATTTTATACGCAAATATTTTAGGAAAATACAAAATCAATGACATTGATGTTTAACTCAACGAATGGAAATAGAGTAAAGAAATCCCTGATAATGATTGTGTCATTAGAGTGATGATAAATGAATGAAATATTTATGTGTGAAAATTAAAAGTCCAAAAAAATATAAGTGGATATACAGTTTAAAACAATCATTGGTAATTCACACATATTCTTGGAACAATGTAACAATTGAAATAGGTGTTCGACTCAAAATATAAAAATTGAGTTAAACAACCCCTTACAAATTTTTTCATTATGGTGACATTAAATCAATTAAATATTTATGTCTGAAAAATAATAATCCACAAATAATAAGTGGATATACAGTATAAAATATTTATTGGTCATTCACACATATTATTTTAACAATGTTAACCAATGAAATTTATGTTTAACTTAATGAATTAATCTATATTTAAGAAATCACTTAAAAATATTGTGTCATTATAGTGATGATAAATCAATGAAATATTTAAGTTTGAAAAATGAAAATCCAAAATATATTTATATATATACATTATAAAATTATCAAATGTCATTCACTCAAATTCTTTGATCAGTGTAACCAATGAAATTGATGTTTATCTCAAAGAATTAAAATTGAGTTATGGAATCCCATAAAAATATTGTTTTATTAGAGTGATGATAAATTAATGAAATAATTATGTGAAAAAAAAATGCACAAAATATAATTGTATATATAGTATAAAACAATCATAATCCATTTAATCAAATTGTTGAAACAATGTAACAAATGAAATAGATGCTTAACTCAAACAATTAAAATTGAGTTAAGTAATCATTTATAATGATTGTGTCATTAGAGTGGTGATAAATCAATGCAATGTTAATTGGAGAAAAATAAAAATCTAAAAAATATAAGTGTTTATGTAATATAATTCAATTATAGATAATTCAAACATGTTTTTGGAACAATGTAACAAATGAAATAAATGATTAAATCAAAGAATGAAAATTGAATTAAGTAATCCCTTACAAAGATTGTGTCATTATAGTGATGATAAATCATTGAAATGTTTATGTGTGACCAATGAAGACACAAAAAATATAATTTTATATATATTATAACACAATAATATGTCATTCACCCATATTATTGGAACACTGTAACAAATTAAATAGATGTTTAACTCAAAGAATGAACATCGGATTAAGAAATCCCTTAAAAATATTGAGTCATTAGAGTGATGATAAATCAATGAAATATTTATGTGTAATAAATAAAAATCCACAAAATATAATTGGATATATATATTATAAACCAATCATCGGTCATTCTCACATATTATTGGAACAATTTAACCAATGATATTGATGTTTAACTCAAAGAATAAAAATTGAGTCAAGCAATCCCTTAAAAATTTTAGGTTATTAGAGTTACGATAAATCACTGAAATTTTTATGTGTGAAAATTAAAAATAAAAAAATATATAATTGGATATATAGTATAAAACAATCATAGGTCATTCACACATATTGTTGCAATAATGTAACTAATGAAATAGATGATTGTCAAAAAGAATGTAAATTATGTTAAGAAATCCCTTATAAAAATTATGTCATTAGTGTGACGATATATCAATGAATTTTTTTTCTGTGATGAATAAAAATGCACAATAATTATGTGGATTTATGATATAAAAAATCATGGTTTATTCACACATACTGATGAAATAATGTAACCAATAAAATATATGTTTAGCTCAAAATATGAAAATCCAATTTGGAAATCCCTTAGCTTAAGCTCGAAGTTGTTCATGATTGTTCATAACAACCAGAATCATAAAATTTAGCTTCATTAATTAATTAATCCATAAACTCATAAACATCTAATTGATATGGTATATCCTTATTAGGTTCATCCATGACCATTTTTTTGGGTTTAGAGGATTCAATTTTATTGTTTTGGAAGAACATTCTTCCTTAATTTTATTGATCCATTTACTTGTATAAATTAATTGTAGTTAATTTGAATTGTAATTAAACATCCACAATTGTTAATATATATAATTATTTAAGATAATGATATATAAATTATTTTATAATTATTCCATTTATATAACATGTGGATGACTCATTCGATGAGTTAATGATAAATGCTTGGATTTGGCATGGTGGTTTTGTGCAGAATGAACATGTTTTGTATTATTATATATTATATTTAGTGTGTATGGATTATAGAACATTTATAAATATAAAATAAATATATTATGATCCGTTTCATCCATTAAAAATAGTTCATTACTAGTAATTAATATATTAATACAAATTGAAAACCTGTATTCCTTGAGTGTGTTAAAGTGACACATCTCAGACATTGATTTCATTTATAGTATAAAATAAAGGGAAAAAGAGTGATTATGATTAAATATTTCACTATAAAATTGAATATCTAGTACATGTATGTTACTGGAACTATAATGGCATTTGGATGAGGTGAGGTGCGAAAAGAGAACAAAATAATGGAACTTGTAAAAAGAATTTAATGAAAAAGGAAGAGAGGTTCACCTCTTGAGTATTCTTTGAGAAACTCTTTAAGACCATTATTTTTGGCCTTTTGGTGAGACCATAAAGTCATGGACATGGGTAAAGGGCTTGGAAAGAGTATTTGGTTGAATTTAGGAAAGTCTTGAAGCTTGAGTTGTGTTTGAGGAATAAGGGATGAGGGGTGGTTTATATAGTGGAGGGGAGAAAATTTTTCTTAATATAATTATCAATAATTTATTATTTCTATTCAAGAAAAGGAATAGTGTGTATTCCATGACCATGAATAGTTATATAGGAATGTTATTTAGAGATTTTGGTTCTTAAATCACTCCTAATGATAGGAATAGTTAATTTATATTATAATGTATTTATCTGATAAATTAATGTATTTTAGTATTCACGAAAAGTTCATGTATTTCAGAAAAATCCCAAAAAATAACCCACACCATTTTTAGAAATGTAGAATCCCAAATTAAGTCCATTTCTGAAAAATAATTTCCTAAATATGAATAATTAAATATTTAATTAAAATCATAATTAAATAGAAAAATATAACCACCAAAATTATTCATCTTAATTTTTATGGTGCATAAATTTATTTATACATTCATGGGTGTGGATACCAATCATAATAGTCATATTACAATTCCTAAGTGTATGTTACGATGCATAAGGGTAGGTTACTATTTATAAGGGTAAGTGACTATTCACTTAAAATTATGTTAATTACATAAGACTTTAAATAACGTACTGATCACAACCGTTTATGTTAGATTTTCAAAATTCAAATCACATAGCTTAAAAATTTATGTTTAATGGATAGGTTATAATGAAGTGGTTTTTTTGTAGAGACTCAAGGTTTTATGTGTTATATATTAAATTTATTTGTAAATTCTTGGGTGTTATAAATATAATGATCACACTATTTACATATTTTTTTCATATCATTTAGTTAATCAAAAAAACTAGGGCAATAACTATAACATAAATTATAGATGATTTGTTGATTTGAAGATTATGTAGAAATTAATTACACACACACACACATATATATATGTATATATATAATAAATTTTCACATGGGGTGTCTTATCAACATAATTATCACAGGAAAATATATGTTGGTAAGGTTTTCACAGTATATATAAATAAATTTAATTCTGTGTAATTTTTCAACTGTATATGGCTTGTAAATCTACGAGATTTATCATGTATTATTCTCATGGTATATCACCAGAACACACCAAATCAAACAACATGTTTCCCTGATAGAATTTTTTTGGAGTACATACCATGTACACGGGGCACCGGATATGTGGTCTCTTGGTTATATGACCACCATTCCTTCACGTAGAAAAAGTAAATATGAAAAAAATTTATTACTAATTTACTACACATCATTAATAGATGTTACACAGTGTCTACACTGAGTGACTATTCCCCAGGCTATCATAGTAAACAGATGTTGTAAAATTATGTACATTTGTATGTAACAAATACACATAACATGAATTTATTCCATATTAAATTCTGATAAATTAATAAATAGTTAATGGCATGTACCTTTAGATGACACAACGTGTACAGTTGTGTTATCTTACTAGATTCCATAGAACCTCATGATGATATCATTTAATTTATTTCGTTATTAAAATTAATGGATTTGATAATACTAATGACAAATGAAGATAATGAATTATTATTCCATAGTTATAACTAAATAAATATTAAAATTGACATAAAAACCAAGATTAAATGTGTATAATAGTAAAAGGTTATTACATAGTTATAAATAATCATGTGTGTTTGTAATAAAACATGATTTTTTGGGCACAATTGAAACATCAGATGGATTGTGACCAGTTTCACTATTTTTCATGAGCAATGATTATCATATATTTCCAAACTGGTAAATGTTAGAATAAACATAATTAACACAAAAATATAGATAATTGATAGAAAAAATAAATAATATTGATGATAATCAAATATTATTTATAATTACTTTAGGAATTTAAAGAATTTATTTACCTGAAATTATTTTGTCTTTGATGTATCTCACTACACATATATATTAAATCATCATTTCATTATAAGAATCAAAATTAGATTAACTCTAAAAATTATCCAGATTTGCTCTAATAATATATAAATGTTTATATTGAATCATCAAGTCATAGAATTTTTTATCATTTTATTTATATTTCCCACCTTGATCACCCAAAGAATAAATTATGACATATACTGCACAATCTCTCTCGACATGACTGTGGAATGTATAGGAAGGTCACCCTTCGTTCGTGGTTATTTCGTTTGAGAAGGGATAACTATAAGGATTTGAGAGGATTCTATGGATTTTGGTTTGCACATCCAAATGAATTGGATATATATATAAAATATTAAAATTGAATTTAAATATGTCTATGTTTTTTAATAAATAATTACAAATGTGACCATTTATTTAATTTAATCCTCGAAGAACCACATGTATATTATAGTTTTTATATTATCATTTCATTTAATGTCATAATATCATTAACTTAATTAAATAAAATTTTATAAAAACCAATTTAATATATTTTATATCACACAATACTATAAAACACAATCTTCTAGTAATCTAGAACATTTATTGAGCCTTCAATAAGAATAAATTAGTTAGAAAATAAATATTTCTCAAATATTATCCAATAAAAAAAATAATTTATCCACTAAAGAAGAAATATATATTTATTACATATTACTATCAAATAATATTAATTCAAATAACTGGTTATAGAATATACTAGAATAAGAAAAAAATTAATAATTATTAATCCATGGAAAGAATAAAATTTATTTATCCATTTAAATAAAAATTAATAATATAATATTTATATCAGATTCTAAATACAATTTGTGATGAAACTTATATCCATACTTATATTTGGCACTAGGAAAAGAAACCTAATATCAAAGACTAGAATCTAACAACATTCTAAGGAACATAAAAAGAAAGGCATTAGTGTTTCAACTGCACAATAACTCATAAAATTTGATTCTATGTCATATAATCCATTTATTAAGATATCTATAAAAAATTAGGTCTCATACTAGCTCCATTAACGTATGTGATTGTTGTCTCAGTCATTAATATTATAACAACTGAACATTCTTATAGAACCCCATATCCTTGGATTTATGTGGGCTATATAATTTCCATAACAGATCTAGAGATATCATATTCGGTTATCAAACCAAAGGGAAAATTACATCCTCGCAATAGTCATTAATGAATTATTCTTGTGATGTAGCCAATGTATCATACCTTTTTGAAAAAAAAAATTCATTGTGGTTTTTATCAATAAATGAATGTATGAAAACTATAATACTCCTTAATAATAATCATATATTATAAGGATAAATAAAAACATTCACAGATTGGAACATCCTATAACACATATAAATTAAAATTTCGTACCAAAAGGTTATGTCATAAAAATATCCTACATTGTATATTAACAAGGTCATACCCCACGAGAAGTTGTGTAACATCCCTCCTCTCATCATTGTCTTTAGATGTGGTGTAATTTTTAATTTTCCTTAGGGAACATCTCCATGCTACCAATTGCTAGAAATAAATTATAAGGGATTTAATAATTATGGTGGATAATTTTCTGTTTGAAAATAAACATCCAAAACCAAAAATACCATTAGAATGTCTCCTAAATGACGATTTAAAATAATTTCATACAATTTCATGTAATTCAAAAAGACAAAAAACCAATCTAGACCATAAAAAATATCAGAGTCCAAAGTGGAAGATTATACCCAAAAAATCAAATACCAATATACATAACATCAAGGCTGCGATGATGATTCATGATCTAAAACTACAATCAATTCGAATGTATTATGATCCATAATAAATAAATGTTATTTATTTTGATTACATATGACTTTGTAAAAAATATCTGCAAAAGCACCGTCATTCCAAACTAGTGGGAGAGTAAGGAATCTGGGTAGGTCTTCTATAAATGAATTCACTAATAACACCACAAGGATTGAAAATATCATCATATTTATATAAAATAATTCATATAAAATATCGACAAAATATTCTATTAAAATGGTAAAAAAATTACATAACAAAATTTTTTCCAAACAAAATCTATTTCACGGACAGAAATGAAACAATACACTAAAAATATTTCTCAAAAATCATTGTTGCATTCCCCTTCCATTTCACATATCGACATATCGACACATACAGACATGAATAACGACATTACACTGTTATAATCATGAGAGTTATCTCTTATATTTATTCTATGTTTACAAGATAAACACATAATAGTTCCCCATAAGAAAATGCATAGTCATGCCAATGTAAATGAACACACACCAATGAATTATGTGAAAAAAATTATGCCAATAAATTTAAATAAAACAAAATTTTAAATCTAAAAATTTCCAAAAAACATTACTATAAAACAAACCAAACAAAAATATTTAAAATAATCAATTTAGAGGCATACATCATTGAACATTTCATAACAATTTTACATTTTCACAAATCCACAAACCATCACAAAAGAATGATTCTTATAGGATTTTCAAATCAATTTTATAGAAAATTTCAACAACATCAATCAATTTGAAACTAATCCTTTACATTAAAATAATAGGTGTCAGTAGTGAACCCAACTACCACCTAATTTGTGGTGAAAATGAAGAACAATAATAATTCTTTAACAAAACCATGTTAAATTTCCAAACAACAACATTAGATCTCATTAACTAACATCAACATAGAAAAACATCTTCATGATTACCATAAAATATAATAGATCTATACCCTATGCATTAAATCATTGAATAAAATGTAGGAAAGAGAAGTATATCTAATGAAAATATAAATAAAAGAGTCTTATTGTGGAATTTGGACGTCAATGCACAAATATTTGAAAAACATTGCTCCTGGATAAAAGGGGAATGTATCCACTATTGTTTGGAGGAAGAAAAATAGAGTTAGGGTAGAAAATAGAGATCAAAATTGGGGGATATGCGTTAAAAATAAGTTAGATCCACTTTTTATTATTTAAAATGAAACAATTCATGGTTGGGTCACAATGTTAGGAAAAAAATATGCCAACCATGCACCAACATCTACTTATAAACACCCCCAGACTGTAGGTTCACATAGTTAAACAAACTATTCGTGATTTTTGAATTCCCTTATATTCCACTATGCATGGTTTCACCTATGTGGATGCACGGTTTCAGAAAGTCATGTGCCTTCGCCATATCTTTTGTTTCTCATTTAATTGGTTCATATATATGATTCATGTTTTCTAATAACCATTCTCAAACCATTAACCACCATGAAATAACCAAATAATATCCAAAAAAATTCCAAAACCTCCCTTCCATGCCCCAAACACTTTATATATTAATAATACCTAAATTATGTGTTTCACACTTGAAATCAGTGGTTCTAAAGTCTCAACACCATTGGACTTTACATCCTTAGATAGAAGAAATACACTATTTTATTAGATTTTTTTTGCGCTATTTCCGGACCATTTCATCCAATTGTTCCAAATTTTCATCTTGAATCTTACCAAGTTTGCACAATACACTACATTGGACCAATGATTTTTACAATCATGAATTTCTCTTGCCTATCCACAATCAGAACAAGCACATGTACGAATAATGAAATTGCCCCTATTTCAATGTGGTTCCATTGAATAACATGGTCATGATCAGGATAATACTTGTTTCAACTGACATAAATGAATAAAATTATAAACTTCACTAAAACAAGGTGGTAAATACAATCGATATAACAAGTCACCAACTTTTTAATGTATCTCTAATGGACTTATTTATCAGGGGGATAACATTCCATAATTCCAAAAATGACGCATCCCAAGACATTAATATATTATCAAGAACACAAGATCACTAACCTCGAATGAAAAAATCCATCGTTGATAACCGACATACTATTTCAGATGACATTGGGCCATCTCCATTATTTTTCAAATGAATTGAATTATCTTAATTTTCTAATGGACAAGGATTGACCCAACAAGTAATGTATCACAGGTTTCTACTAATAAAATTGTAGAAGGACATGGATGACACTAAAATTATATAAAATAATACTTATGTATTAATTACAGATAATGGTTTTTGTATGATAAGTCCAATAATACTACATGATCTTCCAAGGAGCCACCAAAATTAATTTTACAAGCCCACAACATGTCTACCAACAATTATATCATCCTTTTGAATTTTCCATCCATATGAGGATGCTGTGATATACTCATAGTCAACTATGTCCTAAGGTATTACTATATGGATATCCATAAGTAAAAGGTAATGCTCAGGTTTCTTTCAGATACTATAAAAATAATATTCTATGCCTCTTAAAAACTTCATATATAAATATTTTTGACACATCTTCCACCACTTGAGAAACAAGAATAGATATGGTGTTATCCAATATTGTTGGCCAATCCAATATCACCCATATGTAATCGTGTTTATGAATATTTTTTGGGAGACACGATAGAAATACCTGGATATCTGCTCTGATTTCAAAATACGAATAGGTAATGACTACATCATTCCATCTGTTGACTTATTATCTTAATTAAAATTCTCATAATTGAGGAATATTAAAACAACATTAGCCACCATTCATTTCATTCCAACCCATAAAAATATTTCACTCAGTTCTTAATACTTTTTATGTATTCCTAAATGAATAGAACATCTCAAAAGAAGGTAATCCTGATGAAATTTTCCAAAAACTTCTTCGGTATGACCATATAATTGGAAAACAACAAATCTAAATTCCCATACAGCCTCCTTCCCTCAATTTTCTCCCCAACATTGAGTTTCAACCTCATATAAACGCATTACGAAATAGATAAATATGCCTATTTAAATATCTATACTATATTTAAAATGAACGAAACTTGAAATAATACTGAATCATCATCTCGTTATTCACTTTCCTAATACATGTCTGTTATGGCTAACATCATCTGCTACCGATCTGAATAATCTTCTTCCACCTGAACATATAAGTTAATTCTTATTGAGACCTCCATGAAAATTCAATTACCCCATGTGTACATCACATAAATGTAAATAATTTGGAGATAAAAATCTATATTATTATTATAACATTGAAACTCATTTGTGAGGAATTATGATTGAATATCTTATAAAATGTAAACACTATAATTTATTCTCCAAAAAGCTATTGATTCCTTGTATTGAAAACCTGGAATATGGATAGTAACACCAAATCATTTTTTGGGTAGTTTATTACATGAAACTGTAATTATCATAGGACATATGATTCAATAATAACTCCCTAAATGAGAACACAACTCATCGCAGATCTAAAGTTTTCATCATACACCATGTACCCACACTCAAATTCGTGAAATATCATCATTATAGATGATGTAATGTAAATTATAGGCTCGTACGAATAATTATGACATTACTCTTTATATTGGAATAGAATACAATACCCTAACCAAGAAATCTTTAGTGATTATAGTCATGAAAAGTTATGAACATAATGTTGGTAATAACAAACTATGTTAAGGAATCCATTCATCTCAGTGACATTATTTTTCATTTTCCATGTTATAAAAACCTCTAAAATTTTAGGATACACATAAAAACATGTTAATATATTATATTTCAATTTAAATGTACAACTAGTATCAAAATATTTCATTGATAATTTGGCATACAGATGATTATCTCTCACGATTCCCAACACTGTCATTATGTGTTGCCCATTCTCAGCCCATATCCTTGAATACTAAAAATGTCACCCACAAACACTGCCAAAAATGATTCCAAATATATTTGAAAAATACAATTCATCAATTAAATAAAGACTCTTAGTGAATATGAACTATATAATCAAATAACCACATTTTCATAATGTACATATCTTCTTCAAGAAGCAGTTTTAGAAATATCATCCTTCTGAACCCGAAATTGGCGACATCCTAATTGAATTTAAATAATATTGAACCACATAGATCCCCTCAATTGATCTAATATATCTTCAATTCATGTATGTTCATAATGATTATTTATTATAACATGGTTCATGTTAATATAATCTACACAAATCCATAGAGTTACATCCACATTTTTCACAAACAAGACCACTTCATCCCACTGAGAGATTCTAGGATGAATGAACTCTATTCATTCCATCTATTCCACCATCACATTAAATTTACATTACTTTATTACATTAATTTGGTAAGATATATGGTAAATATGGATTTTACCTATAGAGAGATAAATCAAAAACACCCTTTCAATTTAGGGCATGAAAAATTGTATATTATTCTGGAAAACTTCTAGAAACTAATTAACAAACTCTATAAAAAGGCAAATATACATGAATTCCATCGATCAGAAAGTTAATGCTACCATATGTTATGATATATTTACAATGTATGGGGTCAACATTCCCATTTCACCTTCTTTTACACTCTAGTCTCTTTTAAAGATATTCTTGGTGAAATCCTCAGAAATAAAACTAACCTTTCATGTATAAAAGAGATGTGATCCTAGAACATAGTTTGCAAATTAAGACCTAGGATTAAGTCATATTATTCCATTTAAAGAACTGATAAATCCCATATCAACTGAGATCTATTAAAAAATTTAGATCATGCTCATTAGATAATGTATCTAGATTCTATTTGACAAATATAAGTTTGATGTTTCAAAAAAAGGAATAATTGCAAATTATAAACCTTAGAGATAAAAAACCAATAAACAATTAACTAATGGGATAAACATGTATCATAAAATTATTTATGAAGGGTAGAATTCAAAAAAATGGTACCTCTCACTATATATGGTTTAGATTTATCATACCGAATAAAATGTCAAACTAAATATAATTACTTATTCAATATACATTGTTACTTATTTCCCTATTGTGATTTCACTATAAGAGGAGTCATGGAATTCCTAGAATCACCATGGTTATCATTGTTCTAATGATGATGATTATTCTACTTCCATCATCCCATCAAATCATAAGTCATTTGTGACACATTAAATGTTCCCTAAACACCCAACCTCTGTGCACTATAAAAATAGAACTAAATATTCCCAATCTGGTTTTAATAGTGGAATGTTCTTGGTGTTTTCATACACTCCCTCTTGATGTGATACAATGAACCACATTAAGAACATACATCTTTTTAAGGATTTTTTATGAAATTTTACCAGTCTAGACATCTAATTTTGAGCCATTCCACAACCATAGAATTAGTTTTCCCTCATCTAATTGATTCTAGCATTAGAGTTCCAACAGTTTCACATAGGTATCAACATGATCCCTCTATGTATATACCTTGATATGTGCCATTAATCCACTATAAAACTATTGAAAATATGTATCTGATCAATTATAAAAAGAATTAAAATCTTTATGTGAATATCATACTTCATCCCTAATTCACTAATTTGTTCCATCAAGGATTAACATGAAATAACATTTTGTGATAACAAAACAAAATTATAAATTTATTCACATGCGCTGTCACAAAGAGGTTATCATTATTCAAGATGAATAATTTGGACTTTCATGCAATATTCAACTTGTGAGAATATATTTTTTGATCAATTATTTAGAGTCCTCCCAAGAAATTCCTTCGTCTAATTTATCATGCTCTTTTAAATCCCACCATTAACATGGATTATCATCCAATATAAATGACTCTAACTTGATATTCAAATATAATTGTTTACCTAGTTAATAAAATACTTGATTCCACCGATTCACCAACACCTCTTTGTTTTTTGGTTTCAAATCACCCCGAAATATTGGTGGGATCTACTTCTAGAACTGAATGAACTGTTCATGTTACATTGGTTTTTACCTTCTACTACCATTATCCATATCATTAAGTGGATTTAATATACACTTCACCAAATATTGTTTCACCTACAGCTTAGGTGAAACCACGTTGTCAAAATATTCATATGGTTGGTTTCTACAATGTCTACATGGTACAATATATTATAAAAACAATAAATGACATAAGTCACACAGAATAATTGTTGGGGTATTTACAATTTCAAATTAAATCATATCACACTATCACAAAAAGGACTTTCAAAATTACAAAATTTCCATTTTCAAATCCATTTATTAAAATTTGTTCGTTGTTTTGAAAATAACCACATTTTTAAAATAACTATTTCATGAAAATTCAAAATCTACAATTTGAAAATATTGCAATTTATATTAAAAAAAGTGATTTTTTGCACACATCATAAACCATTACTCAAAATAAAATATTTAATTATTGCAGGAAGATGTTTATATAATGCATGATGTGTTGTAATCATTGGCGAATCACATGACAATGTTATTATAACTTTTATAAGTCTCTAAAAAACATTATCTACTCATATCACTTATATCTTTATGTTCAACATAAAAAATACTATATACCTATTTTTACTCTCTACATTTCATGTAATTACAATACTACTCCTTTCTACGAACCCAACAAATAGACTAAACCAAAATTATTTTGAACTCAGAGACCAACATCAAATACATTGTGTTCCAAAATGAATGGTGGATAGAAAAAAGATTAATACCACATGAAAGTCATGTACAGAACATGATAATTCAATTTTTTACACCCTAAAATTTCTCACTTGTTTAGGATGAGGTAGAATTGATACTAGTCCTTCTATGACACCACAATGCTCCAAATGTTTCAAATAAATTACAAGGGATTAAATAAAATTGGGTGACAATTATACCATTGAAAATAAACCAACACAAAAAAACATAGAATATCTAAAACCACTAGATTATTGATGAAATCAATGTAGTAAGACACAAATTATTTCCAAATGACAATGAAACAAAACTCCACCATAAAAATATCAGAGTACTAAAGTGGAGAATTATACCACAAAACTAAGAGAATCCAAATATATAACTCCACATCTCTCAACATGCTTCAAGATCCAACACCCCAATCATTCCCAAAGTATATTGATGAACCACTAAAGAAATTTCATACATTACAATTACATGTGTATTGAAAAACAATAACTAAAAAAAATTCCATAGAAGGGGTGAGTAAGGAAGCATAATAGTTTTTCACAAAATGACATACCTAATCACGCCAGATGGATTGAACATGTCAATGAATTTCAATAAAAAAATTCTTATAAAATAGTGGAAAACAATTTCTATCATTATATAATTCAAATTATATAACAAAATAGTATTAACAATCCAATTACATTTCAATGTAATGAAACCAAGCTATACATTATATAACTTTCTCAAAAATAATTTTGGAATACACATTCCAATCCATATATCCACATATACACATATCCACACATCCACACATGCATACCCATTTAATAGTTCCAAAAAATGTAATATTTCTCATCAATCTACGATGTCATCAAAAGGTATCCACATTCTAGGTCCCCAAGGGCACACACAACTCTTATAAGGCCACGTCAATGGAAATGAACACACACCAATGGCATATGGAAAAACCAGCCAAAAAATATTGATCCAGTCCATTTGAGTAGTAATCAATTTCATTGAAATTATTTTTCCAAAATTGATTCCATAAGTATAACAAAACAAAAAAAATTAAATTCATCATTACAAAATCATCCCACAATGAAATTTTCCCATCAATTACAAAATTTAAAAAATCATTAAACCATAACTAAATATTGATTAAACCATTATTTTCATTTCAATTTGACTATACATATCAATGAATTTAAAAAATTTCAAAATAATTCATCATGTTCTAATAAGAAGAGTAGGGATTGAAGCCACCAATCAAAAATGTTATTAAGGAAATGAAAAAAATACAAAAACGATTTAAAATAATCGAGTTCAATATCCAAAAAACCCACCATAGATCTCATTATATAACATAAATAAAACATAACATCATCATGGAAAACATCATATATCATATACATATACCATATGTATCATATCTATGAATATAAGAGAGATACGAGAATTAGATCAAAGTAAATCTACAATGAATAGATAATTTCCAAGGTATCATGCATTCAACACACCATTATTTTCAAATGTTTCACTTTTATATCGAAAGAAATAGTATACACATCCATTGGAAGGAAGAAGGACAGAGTTGTCTTTGAAATTTGTGAAAATGGGTGGATTTTTGGGGAAATGAGTTTGATCTATTTTTTATGATCAAATATTAATCTATTCCCATTAGGGTCACATGGATATGAATATTGTGTGCCAACAGGGAATTTACCATGTCCAATAAAAACCCCATCATGGTTGGCTAACATAGTTATAAAAGTTGTTTCCTGACCATGATTTATCCATTTTTATGTTATCATAGTTACTTATAGGTGGCCACATTGTTTGGTCATTTCATGGGCCTAATCATGCTCCTTCCCAATAGCTTCTTTTTATCTTATCCATGCTTTCTATAAGAGTTTCATGGTATCTATAAACCATTATAAAAACTTGCACCTACCATATATACCTAGAATCATTCCATAAATCACCAAAACCCTCTGTAACATCACCCAAACACATTACATAATGAAAATACATAAATTAATGGGGTTTTACATGAATCTCAGGTTGTGTCAAAGTTCCTCAAAGTTCCATGTCTCTCTAGCCTAGATAGAATATATCATTTGTGTCCATAAATTAATTCTATCAGGTTATATCAAATATATTAAATAATGTTATTTTAGAAATTCTAGGTTTTCTTACGAGTGGGGAACTACAATGACATTTTAGTGAAATAATTAATCTAAGGACATTGTCACAAACTATGTGTCATTGAAGAATAATCATGATGTGATATATATTTTTATATATTAAATACAATAAATATATTTTATCATGATATATATAGATGATGGTCATAGGTAACCCACACTCATAGTGCTAACCGAAAATGACCAATCAATTGGGTTATTATATATTATGTGTCTTATACAATTATTCTAGTTGGGTTATTCATCTATGATGTTATCAAATCATTGGTGTACAATAAAAAACAAATAACTCGCTAAAGGATATGTTCACTAGAGAAATTAGGATAACACTAATTCATTGACTTGTTTAACATTATACTATTATGATATAGTTCTTTTCATGTGTGGAAGAAGATAAAAAACTAGAAATTATAGTATATTATGAAAGATTATTTTATATTTATACGACCCTTATCGATAAAAAATGATATATTGAACATGATCAAACAAAATATATCATTATTAATACCATAATTCCTCATATATTACCATTATGGAAATACTTATTTTATTAATTAAATATTACGTTGTATTGTAGTCTCTAACCATAATGGTTTTACAGTTAATTTTTTTTAATTCAATTTCTATAAACATGTATTGTACAATTTTTTTTTAATTATTTATTTAATAAATAAATTTTAATCCAATATTTTTTCCCTATATTATTTTACCCAAAAACTTTTGTAATACTTAGTAACATTTATTTAATAATTATATTACTCTTATTTTTGTTACACGTTTTTGTTTCAGTACATCGTATGCTACATAGGAATGTAGAGACCTTGATAGAGAGAATTACAAAATCCAATGGATTTATATTTCATTGGATTATTTGAG
This sequence comes from Viscum album, assembly GCA_963277665.1. Taxonomy (NCBI): domain Eukaryota; kingdom Viridiplantae; phylum Streptophyta; class Magnoliopsida; order Santalales; family Viscaceae; genus Viscum; species Viscum album. Next base: position 1,381,389,672 of record OY728137.1, read on the forward strand.
AACATGTTTAAATTTGTAAATAGATTTATAATGGAATCCATGTTTCTGGAGTGCCTTAATTTTTGATTTTGACGTTTTTATAGAAAAATTTATTATGCACTACCATCTAGAAACATTCACTTAATGAATGGGTTACATGACCTGAATATCTTATTGGGATGATGATCTGAGTATCTCTCATTGTGTGAATCATTTAAAGATCACGAACCAATTACTCTACATGAAAATGTATGGTCATTATTTTATTTTACAAGAGATGATGCCCTTACCATAATACATTAAATTCATAATACCTCACCCCATGATACAGATTTATGGTGGGAATTCTATTAAACCCATGGTTTTAGACATGATACATGCTGATTATTTCTCAATTCTATTTGCATGATTTTATCTCAAACCATTCAGTTATTTGGGAAAATTTTGGTACATATACATCCATTTGGATAACTCTATTTGGTGTTTTACTCATGTGTTGGTTGTGTCACATATCCCTAGTAAGAGGTATTTCATATTATTCATTTCCATTAGTCATGGTGGTGGCAGTAGATTCAATTTTTATTTAGATTCATGATCATTTAGTTATATATATAAATCTTTAATATTATCTTATTATTCCATTCCTTCTAATGGACAATCCATGGTGTTTGTAATCATAGTGGTTGAATAAAGATAGGTATTTTTCATTATTTATGTATATATATCTAGGAATGTTTTTTTATATAATTAATTTCTATCTTTTCATACTAAATGCATTAGGTTGTTCATTGAAATGGATCTTTATTTATGTGAAATGCGATTTAGTTAAATGTTTCAATGGAATTGGGAAATGGTTTTGTTGAAACATAGCACATTGGTAACCCTGGGTTATCAAGAAATTGACATAGGTATTCCAATTGTTTAAGAAACCATATGGTGATATATTTGTGACATGGAATACTGTGGATGGACTCAATATCAGATAGAACAATCATAATCTATGTTTAGGATTACTTAATGTACACTACCTATTCCCATTTAATATAGCCAAAATGGTGTTATTTTCATTTATACCAACTTTATCACGTGATTGTTTAATTCATGGATTATTTATCACGTTTTTGGATGACATTTTTTCACTTTACATGATATAATCCTTGATATAGTGAATTTTGTTTGACAATATTGAAAATAATTGAATATTTTTAATATTTTTTATTGAATAAATATTATAATAAACATCATTTTGTTCTAATGCTTAAAAATTTCCATTATTGATATTATATCTTTTATATATTTGTAAGTTATATCTTTTTAGGATTTGGGATCACCCAATATTTTGTCAACTGAAAGGTTGTATACAATGTATTGTAGCTCTCATGGAACGAAAATGGCTTTGTGTAGCATTTTTGGTTCTCTTGTCATTTTTCGCCATCATAGTGAGAAGGATTGTTGGGAAAAAAAAGTCATATATAGAGTTATTTAGTTTGGTCTACATTCTCATTATGGTCTTCTCTATGTGGTTTGAAATTGTATTTCCCAATTATATGTATTTCTTTCTTCTATGTTATATGTTGATTTGTATTTATTTTTACATGAATCTTGTGGTTATTTTCTATATCTCACTGTATGGTGGATCATATTGTGTAAATTTTCTATTACAAATATTATGGTTTATCATAAATTGGTATAAAAATAATACCCATATATATGTATCATTACACTAAATAAATTTAGTTTGGTTTCTGAGTGACATGATTTAGGACCATAAATATTCCCATAGTATGTGAATAAAAGGGTTATGTTCTGTTCACTTCATTGATAGAATTAGAGTTTCCATGGGTGGTCAATGATTTTTTTCAAATATTGAGACATGGAAGTTGTGGTTATTTAAATTAACTATAAATTTATTTAATTCAAATAATATATTGAATTTCATTTTAATTATCTTTGTTTTTATAATTCATCATTTTGTTAAATTGTAATTATCTAAAAAAATTGATATTGATTCTATTATCTTTTCCTATAATTTTTTCATATGATTGTGAATTATTTTTGGATAATTAATTTATAGAATTTAAATCATTTATAATTTATTCCTAATTTTTGTGAGGATGTTGTGAGATAGTTTCTATAGGAAAATCCTCCACTGAAAACATTAATTGTAGAAGCTATATGATTTACTATTCAGACTCTCGATCATGATAGTGTTAGAAACCTATAATAATTTGTTTATCATGTCTCAAACATTAAAATTAATGCAAACAACATTCTTCCATGGTGATAATTTTATATAGGAATCCAATTTTTCATTGATAATATTGAGAGTATGTTATCTTTTTTAAAGAATCCTAAAAATTTTAAGTTTGTATTTGTCATATAAATTTTTGATGGACCAAGATGATGATAGTGGGACTCTAGTTTATAAGATAAGAAGAAAGAGGATATCCCCTAAGAATCATTCAATAAAATATTCAAGAATCACATTTAACCTGAGACCATAAATAGGAAATCAACTTTGTAATTTTACCTTACATTAATAATTTGCCCCATTATATAGTATTACACCCATTTTGCTAAGATGGTGAACCTAGAACTAGGGCTAGTAAATAATGTTACCTAAAAGATCAATGGTTTGAGTTTTTGTTGAGAAATGATATTTGGTATATTCAAATTCACATGTTATTACAACCATTTTCATATTTAATTGATATGAAATTTCTATAAGGGGCTTACATAGATAAAAAAAATTAGGATGAGAGTTAGTTGATTCTTTCAATAAAACAAGGGGCATCTTATCGCTAGAAAAATTAGTGATAACAAGGAAAATTTGTTTTAGGACCAATTTCAAGGGATTATTCTAGAATATAGTAGGTTGTTTTCTTTCTTTGGATTGGTCTAGAAAATTTTTCTAATTATATAGAGGATCATAAATAATTTATTTATTATGGAAAAAATTTCCATCCAAAAACATTTTTTATATGATTTCCTTTGGTTGTATGTGTAGATCCACATACACCAAGGGATCAATGGATTGTTCTAATTCTTCCAATGGTGGTGGGAATTATTCTCAAGATAATTGGGATTTTCATGTTACTGAGAATGATCATTGGGGAGTTGAGACTATATGTATTCAATTGGTGGTGTATAAAATTGTTGAATTTGAAGCAGGGACATCCGTAGTTAGAAGGTTGGTGTTATTTTTTTGTCGATGAAAATAACATTAATTCATACATGTTTAACTCACTATTTTATATCATAAAAGAAATTTTATGTATTGATATTGTTTTCAAGGAATATGTATTTCTTGTTGGAGCATTCTATTTCATTTTGAGAATGTTCTAAACATGTTTTCAATTGCCTATCATTCCATGTGACAATAGAAGGCCATGAGGTGGAGTTGTAATTCTTAGTTCTAAATAATGATATCATTGACATGATTGTCAACATGAATTGGATTATAGGAACAAGTATACTCTTACCACCATTAGGTCTTGTTATTATATACTGATGGTGTCAATAAGGGTTTTCAAGATGAGTGAGACTTTGGTGTAGGAATTATGGGGCTTGTTGTTACCTATATTGGTGAATTCTAATTCATGTTTCTAATGATTTTTTTAAAGGATGTTGAACCTTTATTTAGTTTTCAAATATATTTGGTTGTGTGTTCTTACACAGAGATCTTTCTATAATTTGTTTTTTTTACCACACCATATGGAGCTCTATTTTACAATAGATAAACTACATTGAACGATTCACATTTATATTGCATCCAAAATCATGGTTCCTATTTGGTTGGAAGAACATACGGTCCGACTTTCAGATCTCATGGATAAGAATAAACTCATCCAATAATATCACCATGGGCTTCAACTATCCTATTTTTTTGGAATTTGGACTCAGTCCTCAAATACATTATTTGATATCCAAATATACATAAAAGAAACTTAATAAAAAAATATCACTTTACTACGATTGATGATCTCATTGGCTAGCATATAGTGGTCGTTAGACTTCATATATTGTCTAGTGGTTATGATAAGACATGTTTAGTGTATGATAAATTGATATAACTAATATATGGTTTAGTATATAGTATGGTAATATGAAGTATATGGTTATTCCATCAGGCCTATCTAATGGATCTAGGGATTTTATGGAATTTATGTACCAAATTTTTCATCAGTTCTTGTAATATATTATTTTCATTTTTTAGATAATATTATGGTTTAGTAAATATTATTAGAGTAACACATAGACCATTTTGATATCATTATTAATGAACAAGGGGAAAATAGTCATCATTATAATCCTTAAATATTCTAGATTTTGATTCATGAAGTAAATTATCTAGGGAATGTTATTATAAGTGGGGTATTATAGTGGATTTTTTAATGTAACAAGTAGTTATGTCCCGGGATCATCCAATCAAATATGATTGAAATTTGAAACATATTTGGGTTGGCTAGTTGTTATATGTGATTTTTATTTATAAATCTCCAAGATAGCATCTATGCTGATGGATTTATCCCATAACAGTGTAGTACTTGTATTAAATTATATTCGTTTGAGATTATTTGTAGGATTGAATGTGAAACTAACTTCATCTTCGGTTCTGATTCTTCCTAAACATGTTTTGGGTAATAATTTTTACATGATGCTTCTAGTACATGTTTGGAGTGTTTCTTGAGGAAGGGGAAATAGGTGGTAAACTAATTCCCTTACCAATTACCCACCTAGAAGAATAAATACCCTACACATAATCGTGGGATGAAGACTCTTACTTCTATACAAAAAATATGGAGTCACTACCACTTTGGGGAATAGAATTTCTCATTATTATCAGATGTAATTGAGTTATATTTTCACTCATATGGATCTAGGCATATAGAATGGAGTCTAATTAGAGTATCTCTATGATTTCTAATCTGATATAGATTATATTCTTGATTATATTAATGTTTCCATAAATTCACTAATCATGAAATTAGAGTCACGAGATGTGAAGAAATTAGTAGATGAGTTATCTCTAATAAGTTTTCATTCAATGATGTTTTGTGGAATGGAAGATGCTGTTGGGAAGTCTAAATTGGATTTGTTGAAGGGTGAATTGTAATTTTTTGTGTGGGATTATCTCAATTAGATGTATGACCCACAATGTTAATGATTTAATAAAATAATTTATGATTGGGATAAAATAGGTGATTGGTCTCATAATCCCAATTCCACTTCATGTTTTTGAATTTGGTTTTTGTTCCTTTTAACCATTGGAAGGATCTGATAGATAGTATACATGATAATTTTTTGTTGTTAAACCACGGTTCCACTAATATGTATCAGGATTATGTACATTAATGTTTGTGGTTGGAATGATACTTTTGAATGGGTATTTTATATCATTGTTTCTAAATTTTTATTGAATTAATTTTAAACACCAAATACCTTCTGTTTATTATGGACATTACTCATTTCACTAAAGAAATTAGATATTATCTCCCTTGAAATCATTAGTTCTTTTCCATAGATTCATAGTCTGAAATATGTGATATGGGTTCTCATAGATCAAATAAATAAATCAACAAATTTACTATCTATCATGGATATAATGAGTGTGTAATTTCTTGGTGAAATTTATATCCAAGAGATTGTGTGGCTTATTGGGTTTCCCATTACTTTTTCTTATAATATGGACTTGAGGAACACATCGAGGATTTTGAAATCACTATATGGATTGATTATTTACTAGTTGAAATTGATCGTGAAATATCATACATATAATGATTGATATAAAAAGATAGATATGAAACTTCATTATGATATACACATGGATTACGTTCATGATTTTAGTGGTTCAAGAGAAAATTATGTTAATTTTAAATAGTTTTCTAATGATAATTGTATCTAGGCATCATTTGAAATGGTTACCATTGAGGCTATTTTTGGACAACCATATAGATCTCCATTGTGTTTTTTAGGTTTTATAAATATGTCCTCGGTTGGGTTGAGTCCTATTTAAGAGACAATGTATAATGGAAGATGATCTAGAAGATATTGGTCATGGAATATTGTCATCATTAATTATATGTTGTCCCTTATCTATATACATTTGAGTTTTATGATACTAATAATATATTTATTAATGATTCAACTCATATATAAAAACCTTGATTGTGTTTGTTGGAAAAGGTTACACCAAAGTTTGTGGTCCCCTTTGAGATCTATAAAAGGATGTGAAATTTGGCCTATAAGTCAGAACAGTAAACATTCTTGAATTCCATCCACGATGTTTTTCAGGTTTGTTAGATGATAATTTACTGACCAAATCCACACCATGTGATAGAAGGGGAGGATATCTGTATTGATAGTAACATCACAGTGGTTTAGAAACTAATTCTTATTTTGGATCACTATGGTTTCTCTTTTGGTTATGATAGACTTATTTTTTGGTACATATGTTGTCTATAGGAATCATGGTTGAGATATTCATGATAGACACATTCAATTTGTGAGTGGCTTAAATGACATGAATAAAATTTCGTATATATCTATTTTGTATCATTTAGGGGATGAAATGATTAATAATAGTGAAACCATTACACAATGTGTAAATGTTGATCTATATTTCATTTAACCCAAGGGATTTCATTTTTCGGTATACCAGAAATTACTAATATTTCATTCCATGAATGTGATTCAGGATGTGAATTACCTAGGTCTAATTATTTTACACATTTTTAACACCTGATTATCTATCCATTCTATTCACATTCATTTCAATCAAATCCTGAAATGATTTTCGGTGATTTTCGGTCACCTCTCTCCATTTGCATGACTGAAAATAACATTTTAATTATTTTTACACGCTTTTAAGGAAAATGTGAGAAACCTCAAAATTTCAAACAATATAATAACATATAAAAAAATAAATATTTTAAACATTTAATTCATTATTAATATTTTTTGAATCATAATCCCTATATAATTTCCATTGAACACTACTTTCCTTTGTTTCCAATTTTTCCATCATCCAGTCATCGAAGTAGTTATCCATCATGTACCATATTTGAATGAACTCCTTAGAATTTATTTTCAATTTATTGAACCCTCATTTTGTAATAACTTATTTCTTATTGAACCAATCACATTTAGCCTTTTTTTGTCTATGATAATTAATCTCCAGATCATCGAGTGAGAAAAATCATTGGGGGCCTTAATCAGAAAGGCCACCACCAAAATTTATTACTCTAAATGCTTGATAGGATCCCATGTTATACCCTTATGTGTAGCCTCCATTATGGGATCACATTTCATGTTAGCCAACCTGTAAAAAGCTTCACTATTGAAAATTTCTTCCACCAAAAAAATTTAATGTATGGTGTTTGGATTTTCCATCACATCCCTTGATTTACCTAGTCTCATAAGAACTCCACCTTTTGATCATCCACACTATAAATTGAGGAACCATTAAAATCGTTGGTCTTTAAATTTCATCAATTTATTTTCTACATGGGTTTGTTAGGGAAACAATAATCCTTCTCCATTTCAAAATATTTACATTGGTCATAATTAATCCCAATGAGTCATTGATTCCCTTCCTCCCCATCTTCCATTATTGTCTATAAATATGTCTATGGTTAAATTCCTCATTAATATCCCTAGATAAATGGTTATAATAAACATAAACTTATTCTAAAACTATCATTCCATTACCTTTATTAAATTTTTCATCATTCTACCCTTGTTCCCCATCACTCTCTTCATTTCTTTTTACATCCAAAATCTTACTCATATTTATACGAGGAAAGATCCTTCTGGAACTGGAACCTTTGAAAAAACTCAACAATAAAGATGTGCCTCCAATTGTGGTATCTTGTCCCTTATATAAATATTAACAACCCTCACTTGATTCTCAACTCACAAATTAATGAAATTTTTTAATATGATACCTCACAACCCCTGTGTAAGAACTATAATTCTTAGTTGTTGGGATAGAATATGGCACATCATGAGAAATCACAACCTTAGTTTCCACTATCACCATTGTATTATACAAACTTGGATTGGGACAAACTAAAAGTTTTCATCAAACAATTAAATATTTATGTGAAATTTGGTTTATCATTTCTAGGTCATGGAACTTCTTGTATAGAATTGTGAAGAACAAAACCACAAGTACAAACCCTATAAATTGTTGATGTAATGGCCATATTTTTTAAGAAATAGTTGGGTCATCAAAACAATTGCATGGAAACACATTGTATGGAATTGATTACTTTTTTTGAATGGAGGAAGACCAATATTTGTAATGGTAATATTTTAATCCATCAAACAATCAAATACAATAGGTTTATTTATCTACTATATCCCCGTAATTAATCAAAATAAATTCCACTGGAAGTTTGGAAACATCATCCTAGACACATATATGGGGGTAAATTAGTTGAGATACTATATTTGTTCAAAAATCCGTAACCAAAATCAATCCAATCATGTATTAATGAACAAGAATAATTTTTTGTATTTTAAAAGGGTAAAGGATTCTCGTGAAATGAAACACACAATCATGAAGAAGGAGTTTTCTGAATAATATGGATGTCGTATGCCAAATGTAAAATGAATAATTGACTACAAATTTGGTTTCACAAAGCTCCAGACCATTCTCGAATCTTGTCATATGAAAGAAACATGATCATAATGATCCACTTATATAAAATATTCACAATATCACATCCTAATAAACACCATGAACAAGGTAAAATGAATTCAAAAGGGGAAAGTGAAGGAAGATGAGACCATAAATGAGCCACCAGAGTCAGATCTTGAAGGCTTAATCCAAAAATAATTTCATTGAAATTTATACCTTATTTATAATCTGATTGTATATTTTAGGGATATTTTCATGCATTTTTAGTTTATATTTTTTTTATACATGATATATTACATTATTTGGATAATATAGTATGCATTTATATAAAACAAAGTAATTCTAAAAAATAGTTTTATTTATTATTTTTTTATAAATATATTTTTAAATTCTAGAACTTTTGCATTCATGATATTTAAATATATGTAGATTCATTGGTTATATGATAATGTGATGTATTCTCAAACCCTAATTTTTCCATTGGGATGTTATAGAACCTATTTATTAGGACTCATGTAAATTTAACAGTGTCATTTAGCATGACAGCTTCCCTTTACACCTATTTTCTTCAATGTGGAATGGATTGGTGGTGGAAAATTGTCACATCAATATGTTGTAACTTCTGTAGATTCTTTTGTGGTATCATACTGGGTTATGTTCTCAATCTTTAATTTTACCTTTATAAATCTGTAGAACATGATTTGGAGGAATTAGGGAAAGTTAATGACATTATATATAATACTAGGTTCTCCTATCATCTTACACCTTCATTGTTGAAGGTTTGGCGGTGATAAACGGTCTCATCGAGACTATTGTAGATAAATTATCTTTATCTTTCGAGTTTGGAAAGTGTGGCATGAATTTTTTTTTCAAATTTTTTTTTACCTTATTACAGAATTTAAATTCAAATTTGGAAAATTATTAAGTATACGTGTGGTTAATTTTTATATATCACCATGTAACATACCATTTTTGTAGAATTTTCTATTTGATTTGGGATGATTCATTACACCTTTAATTTTGAAATTAGATTGGATATAATATCATCATGTTATTTTGTTTTATTTTCTAATTCTTGATTTATGTAAATAACATGACCCCATTAAATAATAATGATGTTGGAAAAATTAATTCACATTCATATATAGATTAAATTATCACACAAATATGAATTTATCACCCCCAAAATTTCCAATATTTATAAATACTATTATCTTGTAATCAAAGAGATAACTATAATTTTAACTAAATATATTTCAGAAATAATAAAAAATTGTTTGATTATAAATTACAAAAAACTAATATATTATAATACATGGAATTGAAAGGAAAAATTAATTTAATTATATATATATATTATAAAATAATATTGGTATAAAAATAATCTCTTCATATATTGTATGTTTATTATTTATAACATTTCCCCGACAAATCCATTTTTGAGATGTAAGGGTACAAATTTGATGTAGCCAATAAGAGGGAGGTCAAATCATCATATGTAGGAACTTTTTTATATTATTTGAATCGGTTATAGATTAAATTATATACATGAAATCAATAACAAAAATAATATATATATATATATATATATTAAAACCACAATTTTCTCAATGTGTAACATTAAATTTTTTTAGTAGGGATTTATATTTAAATAAATCATGTTTGTTAGATATCATGTTGTTCATGTAACATTGAAATAAAATTAATAATTCTTTATTTCATTGTGATAGAATATTAGAATGAAAAATGAAAGACATTACAAGACAAATAAATGACACATAATTACAAAAATTTTAAAATTTATGAACATATATGTAAATAAAAATCCCACAACTTTATTATTCTCATCATCGTGATCATTTGTAAATATTATAACAATTTTGATAATAATATGTTATAACTGATACAATTTGAAGGTAAAAATTATATTAGAATAAGATTAATGGTTTTAGAGAATTATGTATGGATATATATATATATATACACACGAATATAATATGATTGATATATATATAGTCACTGGGCACATTTCTAATGGAAATATGGTCAATATAAATCAATTCCATGTGTATACATGTATAAAAAAAATATTGAGTAATTATTGTAAGATGCCACAAACTGTCCCTTGGGTCTCACTCTATGACTACCCCATGACCACATTATATATGCCAGGGGTTGGTGACTAACACTGGAAAGGAATATCCCTAAAATCATATGGAATTCCCTCAAAAACCTGTTCAAAAACAGATAGGGAACACTATGCACAAGTAAGCACAACAAATGAAGAAAGGTACAACCTCAACTAAAAACCACCACTGGGTGTAAAAGTGAGTACTGAATGTAAAGAGGTTTGAATTCATGCCCAACTAAAATGGAAGTACAAAAAAAGGGAAAAACGTTGAAGGTCATCTTCCAGGGCTTCTACCTAATGGGTAGGTACATATATTCATCATAGCATTCCACTTCTACAGGTCTCCTCCGTAATCCTTCTGTCAATCACCTATGAAAACCTTCAATCCATGACACCTTAGGACTCAGTCTAGCTATTCGCCGTCTACACAAGAAACAACAGGGTTCTAGAAAATACCATTCATGGTTGAGTATATCAATACTCAGTAGGGACCCCGAGACCCTCGTTCGTCGCCTATAATTCCACAAATGGAAAATCCAAAATGCATGATATCAATCACAATGATCAAATTAAATGAAATATCAAACCATGTATAACATAAGTACATAAGATCATACAATTATTTGTAAAGCCAGATCATATTATTTTATCCTAAGGCTCTGTTTCTAACCCACACAAGATCACTTGGTACGGACCCACAGAGAATTTCTCAGTTCTTACCCAAAGAGGATCACTGGGTGCTGACCCCCAGGGGATCACTCGGTGCTGACCCAAACATGACCTCTGGGTGCTGACCCACACTGGATCGCTCAGTGATTACCCACACAAGATCTCTATTCATTATCCACATCACAACCATCAACTGGCTTTCTCCACTAAGCATGCTTGATTTTGGGAGGATTTTCTTCTCAAGCCATCAGTCATATTTCAACTAGCACCAAGTCCCCGAAATTATTATCCAAATTATCTCCCATGTAATATGGGATCCAATGAAAAATTAAATGCGTCATCTGAATGCCCAGTTTGTAATCTATATGCAATTTAGTGATAAGGCCATGGTTGGATTCGGGATCGGTCCAACCTAGCCATACATTGACATTTTCCAAAACACTAGTAAAGTATTTAAAAAATACCGAATCCTCCTAAGGGTTATAGCGTAGTATATGGTTTGTAAAACGAACATCAGGTCTGTCATATATTCCAATCTAAGCATAACTGGGTTGGAATGGGTCCAAGTCTGGTCTGACCCGGGTGGACGACCTGACCCATCCTTCTAGGCCCAAAAAAAGGGGGGAGGCTCAGCCCTATTCAGTTGATCCTAGTATAGCACGCTTGGCTGTGAGATCAGCTAGCTTGGCATTAGGGTTGGCCCACTAGGCCCTGGGTTTGTCTTGGCCCAAACGGATGGGAGTGGCCAGCCGGGCCATAGAACTGCCCTGTCCGCTGGCCAAGCTCGGGGGGTCTTCTCCCCTCCCATAGGGCTGAGTTATTCGGGTCTTCAAATTAGAAGCATCAGATAGTGCTGCACTACATGGACGGTTAGTGTAGACATACCATCTGCGTAACATTTAGACAGCGGGTCTACCCTCTGCCATAGCTCGAATCCACAACCCTCATTGACATCATGCTTCCAAGCATCAGTGTGTCCAAAAAAGGATGATCACCCCTTGTCTGTTGCAGTGCATTTGGATGTCTCTATCCCACCGCGACCGGTAGGTTCCAACTATCACATCCCATAGTCATTGGTTTCGTCATGCCTATGAAGGTTTCACATTCTGCTAGTAAAGCTCCGATGGTATGATTTTATTCTTGTTGGCACCTACAAGCTTCCTGAAATTATACCTATGCTATGTGGACCTTGGATCCAACTTGTCTCCATATCTTCCGGTTTCCCACAAAAAGTGAAAACAAGACCAAGATTATCAGAGGGTCCGGTAATTGATTGTTTGGGTCGCGCCCTCCATGTTAACATAATAACATTAGATCATTTCATAAATGAAGAAATCGTAATTAAATAATGAACCCCTACCTCATTTTCCGTGGAATCTACTTAGGATGAGGAAGGAGATTCCACGTTCAAAGGTGTTGCAGACGAAGGATAAAGTTCACGTCCTTTGGCACTCACTGTTTAATCCTCCAACAGTCTTTGAAGCATCATTCTATGTTTGTGAAAGATGTCACTCGCACTTCATCAAGGGTTCCTCACTTTAGTGCCAAAAACCCATGACCTATCATTGTTTAAAATTATTAAAGGTGGAGATCAACCCACCAGACAATTATTGAGGTTTATTAATAAATTTAAGTAATGAAACATTTAATTCTCTTAACTATGTGGTTAGAAAAACATGTGTAATCGGTCATTAAATTGTTTGAAAAACCAGCGATCCCACCATAACCACTCAATAGTAACAAAAAAACACATTGATTAATATTTTATTTTTGTAAATTCAAATAAATAAATTTTCATCATTCCCTTTCCGGTTTTTGTTAAGAATCCAATAAGTGAATCTCGGTTCTGCAGATTCAACGTTTCCCTCATATTTTGAATTGTATCACATATTCCAAATATGGAAGTCATCACCTGCACCTTTACTTAATGTACCTTTAAAGGAGACCAAAATTAATTTCCTAGCACTCCAGGCCTCAGAATCACATGCCACCAGTTCTTGAAGACTCATTATAGTACCAAATAAATTATTAAAAAACTTATATGATAATTCTAGGTCCCAATATTCTCTGCACCCTAGGGATTTCATTCTCCAAAATAAAAAACTGTATTGGGGAAAAATGATGGAACTGAGCATTTATCTAAGCCTCCCACTACCTTGTTCTCTCCTGAAGGATCTCATGTTGTCGCCAAAGATGCACAAGAGGAATCTACTGTAGGATTGAAATATGAATGTAGATTCTCAATTAGAAGAGTGGGTGAATTGTATGTTCAAAGTCATTCATTTTTTATCTTAGGGAAAAAATATTTAACAATGTTAAACAAGGTAAATTCACAAGCCCTCTTTTAGTTCTACAAGTTTTCTAGGTTCAAGAAATATGTTTCTATAAATTAGACAATATAATGTATACAAGGAAATGATTATACATTATAGTGTATAGAATCATACTTATCAGAGTAAACAAAAGAACAAGAAAGTAAAATAAGGTTATATATTTTCATCTTTTATCAAAATATTGTGGAAATAAACATTTAACCAAACAAGTACCAAGTATTAAATCTTTTATCCAAAAGATAAGGGTATCCTACATCTTTTGACAAAGGTCCCTTGATTTATAATTTCAAAAAAGCATGTCTTACCCTCACTAGGGTAAGCCGTCGATAAGAATATCAAAATCCCTTTTTCTCTCACCATAAACCCTCTAAATTTGAGGTATCCATAACCTTTGTATTACTATCGTTGGAAGTCCTCAAACATTAAGGTAGTCTAAACCTCTGTCTTTATATCTCCAGAAGTCCTTGATTGTACTAAAAAACCATCGTAGTTGCAAAAAGCAAGTTGAGATGGATTCTAATTACACATATGGTAGGAGAGTATCACTCTCTAGAAAACACATTAGAAACATGCAATCTCTATAGTGATCAAATCACATTTGTTTTGATTTTGTTAAATTGAGATCCTATTTTTAGGAACTTCTCCAATGGTTGGCTCCCCCTTCTAAAGGTCATATTTTTACTTGAATTTCAGAGGGACCTATACTCGTGTCAATCATCCAACAGTTAGTTAGAAATAGAATTTATGACATTGTTTCATTACTATAATAAGTGTATGTAATATATGGTTTCTTAAAAAAATATACTTTTTTGGAGTCTAAGAAAAAAATAAAAGTTTTAGGTCTAAGAAAATAATAATTTGGACACTATTTATCAGGGATATTGAGATTCTTTCTACCAACGAATTTGGAACATGAATTATATAGATTTTTGAAATTTATTTCAAATGAATTCAGTGTCTAATATTTTAGGAATTCAAAGCCTTAATTATGAGGAATTTTTAGTTTTAATAATTATGATTTTAGAGTAGGAATTATGAAAAAATCGGAGACAAAATTCTAAGGAATTCATAGTTTGAATTCTAAGGAATTTGGAGTCTAAATAATGAGGAATTCGGAATCTGAATTATGAGTAATGCAGATTCTGATTTTTAGAGAATTCAGAGTTTAAATTTTATAGAATTTGGAGTCTGATTTTCATTGAATTTAGAATCTAAATTTTATAGAATTCAGAGTCTACATTTCATAAAATTTGGAGTCTAATTTTAAATGATTTTATAGTTGGATTTTCATAGAATCTGGAGTCTGATTTTCATAGAATTCGGATTCTGATTATCATAAAATTTAATGTCCAAAAACAAAATACTATATAACCATGAATTTATAGGATTACAAGGGTTTAGATATAAAACCAAATATTATCCTTTAGGAATAAAATAGTTTGATTTATAGAAACTATAAAATGAACATGAAAACATATCTATGGATAAATTTCTTTAGGGAAATAACATTTTCCTTATTAAGTTATATCATTGTGAAAAAAATAAGTTTCCTTACGATAAAATGTTTTATTATTTTCAAAACATATAGGAATGGAAAATTCATATGAAAACCATATTGACTCAATATCTACCACCACGAAGGACCCACTCATGTTGATCCTCAATATATACTAGGAACTACGCAATCATCACCCCATTGCCAATGAATTTCTCTCCCCAGTCGAAAATGTGTGATGGATCATGCATGTACCAACCTAGTTGCGACACATGGAAAACATTATGCACCTGGTACATCCATGGGGGAGGAGCAAGATGGTACACCACCTTTCCTACTCTGTTGAGGATATGGAATGGTCCGATAAACCTATGAGATATCCTATAGACCTAGAAAAATCTCTTCAATCCTAGTCAAGGGTGAGACCCTAATGAAAATATGATCTCCCTCCTTAAACATTAAGGGTCTCTTTATCCAATCTTCATAAGACTTCTTCTAGTGTTGTGCAGTCATTATCCACTCCTGGATGATTTGAACCTTCTCAGTGGAAGCCTGTATTCTCTCTGGGTGCAAAAGTGATGACTCCCCTGGGTCTATCCAGCATAGAGTTAATCTTCATGGTCACCCATACAAGGCCGTAAATAAAGACATGCAGATTGTGGAGTGATAAATATTGTCTTATATGAACGCCATCTATGGAAGGTGGTCCTCCCAACATTGGAAAAAATCATTGATGCATACATGAATCATGTCCTCAAGTGTCTATATGGTTTTCTCCATTTGAAGATATGTTTTCTGATGAAAGGAGGTGCTCAAGCACAGTTGATTCCTGAATTCATCTTGAAATCCCATCCATAGCTAGTTATTAGAACAAGCATCATGATCTAAGATGATCATTGAAGGAACCCTATCATTCTTTACAATCTCTTGATGTAGAGTCTTCCCATGACTTCTACTGATCCCTACTCTCATATGGTTAGAAAGTTGGTCGACATGGTTATTCAGTCAACGATCACCAGATAGATTCCTAGCCCCTGGATGTACATGGTAGCCCAATCAAGAAGTCCATGGATATACAATCCCACTTCCATTCTAGCACCTCATGTGGTTGTGCTAAGCGTACTGGATCCTAATGCTCGACCTTCAATTACTGACAAGTGAGGCATCATGAAACAAACCATGAAACTCTTTTCTTCCTCCTTGGAAACCAGTACCGACACCAATGATCCTAGTACATCTTCGTCACTCCCATATGTAATGACAAATGGGATGTGTTAAACTCCCTCAACACCTCCTATAGTTGCATCACTAGTATAATGGTGCATCCAATGAATAGTATGACATGCTCCCCACCAGAAGAAAATATTGCAGGACCCTATCATGAGGATATCTGAGTACATCGTGTCTCACATTCAACGTCCCAAAACATTGCCTCTTGAACTCGCTGAAGGAGTGGAGGGGTGACAATCATAGACTGAAGGTATGCTGCTCCATTACAATAAACAGAGGATATCTACAATGCAGCTAGCTACTTTTTCACCTCACTCAACCACTATAAACCAAACCTTCATCTAAGTGCATCAGCTACAACATTTTCCTCCCTCGAGGTGTATACAATCTCAAAATCATAGTCCTATTGAGACTCTGACCATGGCCCCTATCCGAGGTTTAGGTCCTTCTGTGAGAATCTATACCTGAGACACTTGTGATCTATGTAAACAAAAAACCATTCATCCATAAAGGAGTGTTGCCACATATTCAAGTCAAAGGCCACTTATGCTAAATATAGGTTAAGGATATCACAGTTCTACACTATCTATCTCGACTATCGTGATCCGAATATGATCACCAATTGCTTCTACATCAAGAAAAATCAATGTCTGGTCACTGATGCCTCACAATAGACAACATATCCAATACCCGCTTCTAGAAGCCTCAAGATGGGGGCACTCGCCAGTATCTATATCATCTCATGGAGACTCTTCTGAAACATCTGCGTCCACAAGAATGTTTTCCATTTCATCATCAAAGATGAAAAGGGTGCTGATAGCCTGGAAAATTCAGGATAAAATCTCCGGTGTTACCCATCAAAACCCCAGATACTCTACACCTCAATCACACTCTTTGGTGGATCCCAAGAAAGAACTATCTCTATCTTTACTTGATCAAATTCAACTCTAGCCTCAGATATAACGTGCCCCAGGAAGGGGACCTCCCCTATCCAAAACTGGAACTTTGGGTGCCTTCCATAAATAAGGATCCCTCAGAGTGTATCCAGAACTATCAGCAAGTGCGTGGCATGATTCTCCTCAATCACTGAGTACATAAAGATGTCATCCAAGAAGACCACAACGAAGTGATTGAGGTAAGTCTGGAAGATATGATTAATGAGTCCCCTGAACATTTTTTATCATTGGTCACACTGAAAGGCATCACCAAGAACATGTAATGAACTTATCAACATATGAAGGTTGCCTTTTGTATGTACTCATCTCAAACCATGAGCAGTTGATATCCTGATCTGAGATCTACCTTCAAAAACCACCATGCTTCCTTCAGCTGGTCGAAGAGATCATCAATCCTCAGTAGTGGATACATGTTCTTCACAGTCACCTGAATCAAGTGCCGATTGACCACAAAAATCCTCAGACAAACATCTACCTTATTAGAAATCAAAATCATGGCATCTAATGGAGAAATAATGGGCCTTATGAACCTCTTCCTTTGAAAGTCTTCCAACTGTACCCTCAACTCATAAAGTTCCACGGGGGCCATACAATTTTCTTGGTGATGTTATCGGTGTCATCCTAATGTTATGTTCGATGTAAAAGTCTACCTCTCTATGAGGATGTAGTTAGGAACATCATCAGGGAAGACATTAGTATATGAGTCCACCAAAATTGTATATATTTGACTCCTATCATCCACAACAATTAAGATGTGGCTAGCCAACTTATTAGTGATCGGTTGCACCCTCCTTCATGAAATTCCATCATGTGTCGCAAATTATTCCTTCTCTTTTGGGAAGAAAACAATTTATCATCCTCTCATATAAACCACAATCTATGACTAAATAGTTGATATGAGCATGGACTGTGGATAGCCAGTCCATACCGCAAATGAAATCTTAAGGCCTCAACATCACAACTAATAGATCACAGTCCACGTTCTCACTTTTTATAGTGAACCTAAATAGCCTGAAGCAATGTGTAATCATCGAATCCCCTCCCGTAATATTCAATAATCATAATAATCATGCCAAAGAATCCATTGGAATCTCCATGCTCTGAATGAGTACCATGGTAATAAAAGAGCGACAAGAACCTGTGTCTATAAGTACTAAAACATGGGTGGATTAAACATAGATCGTGCCTCTAATAATAACTAGTGTGTCATGGTCATTGGCCACTACTGCATGAATATGATCTCTCCCCTATCCACCTCATCCCTATGTTCGGGATGGACCACCTCAGGGTGGTGGTTGTAGTACCTCAAACTGCCACCCACTCACTGTTGTACGACATACTCCTATGCCCTGTCAGCCACCCTATGGACCGCATCCCACGAACCTCGGTCACTATATTAGTGATCCCTCAACCATATGTAGATCGTCCACATAGGGAGTCGTATATTCGTGAGCCATGTGTTTCTGTTTTCCAGATAAGTAATAAAATTTATCCAACAAATGACCTCTTCTAACACGGGATCTCTGCATCTCCAACCGTACATCATAGGGTCGGCCTTCGGAAGGCCTGGCCTTCTTGGACCACTTTGTCTTCTACCTAATGCCTTCTCCAAATGACTCGGCTACCTGTCATTTGGTGGTGGCTGTCACCGTCAGTGAATGCTCAGCTATGAATCTCTCCACCTATAATTCTCGCTCGAGCACTCTAGTCTCTGTCAGGATTTTGAGAGATATCTTTGAAATTATGATCTCCCACGATTGACCATAATCAAAGGCCTAGACCCTGAAAATGGATCATTTACCATGTCAGTGGAGTATCTTGTGAAGTTAGTGAATCTTTCTGTGTACTGGTCCTCATTCAGGTCTCCATGTTTTAAGAGTAGTAGCTCCTCGATATACAATATGCGTATAGTCTCGGGGCACAATCTATGCCCTGAAGATGATCTATATGTACTGCCAAGAGAGTTTTTCCTCTTCATAATTCTGAAGCATCAGGCTCCAAAATCTCCCTGCTATTCCCTAGATGAGGATATATTCTAGGATCCCCATCTGATCTACAAGTGTCTCAACTTAATGTAAAACCAAGGCCACAGCCTCCAACCAATCCCCAGCTACATAGGGATATGTCTTGCCTCAAAACCATGGAGGCCTCTATCTTTGGAACTCCTAAATCATGACTAGTCAGCTTGCACTATCAGTTGGTGGGGATGGTGGGAAATTATGCCCTATGTGTGGTGGTGCTGCTGGTACAACACCAAAAGGTGCCATCACCGTAAGAGGGACCTACATTGATGTCGCATCACCAGGTGTACCATCATTGTGTTCTCTCTCTAGAATCTGGGATAGCTGTTTAAGCAACGACATATTAAAAATAAAACAGTTGCACCACAACCAATATGTTATACCTGTTGAGCTGACTCAAAGAGATAAAAATAAAACCCACAAAAATAGTATTTTCGTTTATCGTGTCAGATATTAGAATTTTGGGTCCTGGTGTATGGATATTTTAGTCGCCGCACCAACACTTGACTTCTTGAAGTAAAACCCTAACACAACAAACTTATCACTATTTCTCCACTAAAAACAAATACCATTTGTTCTTCTGGTATAATCGACTCCTTTAATACCAATTTTTCATTTCTCTTCTGACAGGGCCCATGCCATGACAACCCGAAGCCTTCCTTCTATATGATGAGGGTTGGTGACTACTACCAAAAAGTTATATCCCTAAAATAAAAATAAATTTCCTCAAAATCATGTACCAACATAGACATGGAACACTATTTACATGTAAACACAATAGAAGATGAAATGTACAATCACAACTAAAACCACCACTAGGTGTAAAAGATAGAACTGAAGGAAAATGGTCCTGAATAAAATCCGAAAGAAAAATAAGTAAAACAAAATAAAAAAACAGGTAACGAAGACTCCATGTCAGTATACTACCTGAAATTTAGGTATAGATCATCACCACAACTCTCCATATCTACTGGTAAGCTCTGTGCACCATCTCTAAATCCCCTCTGTGCACCATCATGCACTGTATCATCATGAATATGTCTAAATGTCTATCGTCTTCACAAGAAACAACATGTAGTGGGTGAATCCTATGTAGGGAAGATTATATCAATAAAAATTAGGGACCCTGTGATCCCCAATGGTCTCACAAAATTCCAAAATTGTAAAGCTGCAACGAATGATCTAAATCTCCATGGCCAAATCAAATTCATACTCAAACTAGGTATATATTTAGTACATAAGTACAAATGATTAGCCGTAAATCTAGATCATCTTATTCTACCAGGATGATCTTCTGATGACCCACTGATGATCTCCCGGTGCTAACCCACACATGATCACTCGGTGCTAACCCAAACAGATTGTAAGGTGCTCTGCCACAAAAGGCCTCTTGGTGCTGTCCCACAGAGGAACGCTTAGTGATGACTCACACAAGACCACTCAGTGATGACCCACACAAGATCACTATTATTCTCCATGTCACCACCAGCCACTGGATTACCGTGAAAAGAATGCTTGATTCCAATAAGATCTTCTCCTCATGCCATTGTTCATATTTCAACTTGCACGAAATCCCACGAAGAATTAACCCAACGATCCTCCATGTCATAAGGGCTTTAACACAACATACAACATTTCAACCAGACGTCCAGTTTGTATGTTAGATTCATTTTAGTGTAAAGTCCCCATATGGATTTCATATTGATCCATCCCAGCCTTACTATAACATTTATCTAAACACAAGTGTGTTATTTCAAAAAGACCTCCTCATTATAAGGGTTCTGGTGCTATAGATGGTTCGTCAAACATACGTCTAGTTTATAAGATATTCCCATAAAGAGTAAATTGGCCAAAAGGGGTCTGAGTCCGGGCCGACCCGATTGAAATGACCCTACGCGGCCCGCTGGTACCGGCCCAAAGGTGTTGGGCTGAGCCTAGTTAAGATTGGCATGTTCTGGCCTACTGGGATGCGGTCTTGGCCCACTGGGTCGTGGGTGAACCCTGGCCAACGTTGATGGGCGTGGCCCGCCAAGCTGTAGAACTACCTACCCCACTGGACTGGAGAGGGGTCTGATCTCCTCCAAAACGACCTAAGCATTCAGGTCTTCAATGAAGCAACACCTGATGGTGCAAGAAAACTTAGTCGGTACGCGTGGTACATCCTTCTACGGAACCTGTGGACCAAAGGTCTACCCTTTGCCACGACATGAAGACACGACCCTTCTCCAAGACATTCCACCCAACCCTAACATGGATATAAAATTTCGTTCGCCCCTTGTCTTATATAGATCATTAGGGAGCCTCCATACCATCGCAGTAGATGAGCACCGATCGCCGCCTCCCTTGGTCGCCAGCACTGCCATGCTGATGGATCTTCCACTGGAAACCTATGTATCTATGGATGTCTGATTTTATTCTTATTTACACCTACAAGATTCCAAGTATGGTGAATATGTTGTGTGGAACGTGATTCCACCATTCATCCATATCTTCCCGTCGCCCACGAAGAACACAACCAATACCGAAATCGGTAGAGGGTCTGGGCGTTGTTCAGTTTACTTGTTTCCTCTATGTTAGCTTTATAAGAAAGCAATCATTTCAATAACAAAAAACTCTTAGTTAATCTACAATACCACCCAACCTCGAGTTCGTTGGAATTTGTTGCGGATGAGGAAGGAGTTTCTACATTCAAGGGTGTTGGAGGCATAGGATAAGATTTGCGTCCTATGGCGCTCATTGTCAAAACCTCCAACGACAGTCGAAACTCCATTATAGGTTGGTGGAAGACGTTTCTGACACTTATTCATAGTTTCCTCTCTAAAGTGCCAAAATCCCCTTCCCGATCATTGTTTAAAAATAAGAAAATATAAGATCAACCCACCTCACAATAAATGGTCCTTTTTAATAAATTTAATTAATAAATATATTAATTATCTAAACTGTGTGGCTACACAGCCAAGATTAATCATCTATTAAATAGTCTGACAACCCAACAGTCATACCACTTCCTTTCAATAGTAAAACAAAATGAAAAAAAATTATCTTTTTGAGTTATTTTTTAAAGTACAAAATTAACCTTTTCATCCGACCCTTTTCGATCGAAGTTATGTTCTCATAAGCGAATCCTGGTGCTCTGGATTTAGTTGTTCCTCATATTTTTTATCTGAGAACCTTTTCAAATGATATAAATCTCCATCCACACGTTTACTAACCATACCATTAAAAAAGTTGAATATTCTGTTGCGGGCACTCTAGGCCTCAAAATCATGTGCCGCCAATTTTCACAGACTCGTAATAATCGAAAATAATATTAAAAAAATTTAATATTGGAAATCTAGGACATTAAATTATATTTAAATATTTCATGACAAAAAGTATTTTATATTAAATTGTCATAAATAATTTTATAATGAAATTCAAAAAATTACTATTTCATTTTTTGAAAATTTTAATTATATCGAAGATATTGTTTTTTGGAATAATATATATTTTAAGTATATTTCGGTCATTTAATTACTTATTTAAAAAAAAATTCATAAAATTTTATATATTGTTCTTAAATTAATATATATAATCTAAAATATAATATATGAATTATAAAGAATAACGATTTAATGATTCATGTTTAATGAAAAAATTATACTTAAAAATATTATTTGTATTATATAATACTGGTTTACACATTAATTAAATACATCAAGTATTTATGAAATATAATTTAATGATATTTATTTCTTATATTTACAAAAAAACATAAATTTAATGATTAATATTTGTTGAGTAATAAAAATAATGTGACAATTATCCATAAAACATAGTTTTTGTAAAGATTTTTTAAACTTTTTTGAGAGTCTTATTTCTAATTTCTTATAATCAGTTCTATAAATTTAAAATAATGAACAAATGAATCATTTATTGAATAAAAAAACAAAATAATATAATAATGTAAATTTCATATTTGAAAAAATGATTTCATTGAAGGTACAAGTGAGTTACAAGGATAATGCTTAAAATAAATTAAAAGGGGTAAAATAAAGAATAATTTCCGAAAATATAATTATAAATATGTATAATTATATATGTGAGGAAATATATTACCTCCCAAAATCCATTTTCTATTATTGATCAACATTCAATTGGGTATTACATTCGTCACATATTAAGGAATGTGTATTTATGAAAATGATGCATAAGAAGAAATATAAAAGTACCTCACCACCAAACTCTTCATAGAAAAATGTCTTCTATACATTATTATATATCCTTACCCAAATTATCTCACTTAAAATACAATCATATGTTTTGGAACCTTGGGACATAAGAAGGAGTCCCAAATCTCTCATTTCTTAGAGGCTCTAGAAGAAAATAGTCATGTCATTGAGGTACGTGTTATCATTTCCATGATAACTATTTTATATATACATTATACAAATCATATTCAATACAATTTAACACATTAATCACATTTTTAAAAATTATTAAGATTATTTATGAGATATATATTTCTATACAACAACATTTTTTACTCCTTCAATCATCATAATGTGTTTGGTTTTGGTTTTTGTTATAGACTATATAAATGATGTTATAATTTTTACATCATTAATTACTAATAAATCATAAATAATTGGGAAATTTTATAATAATAATTAATTTAATATGTTTTTACAATTTTATAATGGTAATATTCCAATGTATATTCAATAATAAATTAAAATTTATAATTCAACAATTGATGGAAAAAAAATTAATTATGGCTTTATAATTTTTAACCATAACATTAAATAAGTGGTCTTGATAAAAAAAATAATATTTTACATATTTATGATAATAAATTTTGGTGATTAAAAACTGGGTAAGAATCATTAAAAAACTATCAATCTGAAGCATGCATGGAAGGACAGAACAATTAACACCAATATATTATATTTGATAATATAAAATGAATATATAGCTAATAATTATAAAATAATTAATTTTATTAATTAATATAAATTTTAATAATGATAATTTTCATATTAATAATAAACTCAAATTGACTAGATTGATATTTAGAGAACGCCCGACAAATAATAAATATGTGGTTATGGTTTTTTGAAATCTCCCTTTCAAAGAGAGATTATTTACCCATATATTATCATTAATATATATTATATATTATTTCAATCTAAAACACAATATATTTTAAATTCTTGCGATTATTTATTTTACTGACATGTATACTTTTAGTTTTTATAGTCCTTTATTTTATATTTCAATTTACTGATTTTTATAAATCTATTCAACCTACGTACTCTTAATTTTTGGTAATATTTTACCGCACAATTATTTTTTTGCATATACTATTTTGGAATTCATTATACCTATTTATTTTATTGATTGACTTAATATTATATTTAATTTTATTTCATTAGTTATATTTTAAAGGAATATTTTATTAATATTTCTATAATGAAGTATTTGTTCCACTATATTTTTTTTATTTAATGGATTCATTATAATAATCTCATGATTCGTAAAAATAATTTTTATGTACATTTTTTATTTATCTACATCAATTTATTAAAAAATAATATATCTTTTTAAAAGATATCAAATGTAAAATATATTTTCACATTTTTTAGGAAACAATATTACTCGCTTTCAATGAGATTATAATCTATATCAATATTATTTAATGCTTAGTATATTTTGGAGTGAATGGAAATAAATGTTATTATCCAATACATTTATCTAGAGGGATTAATTTTTTCCCATTGATAATTCTTTTGAAACCAATATCAATCCTATTACTTAATTATAAGATTATGGAATTATCAATGGTTTTATATTCATGTGGAGAATATATCTATGTTTTTTTATTATGTGATGGGTGGGACAAAACTAATATATCTCAATAATATTTTTGTTATGTATTTATATCACATTAGATGATACAGAAGAAGATGGGATCCAAATCAATCATTTCTATTTATCTAGAATGTGATGTAGACTTAATATGATATGTTCTGGGACTCCATCAACTATGTGATAATGTTATTATCATCATGTATTAATTTAGGATAAGAGTCACTATACATGTTTTTGGGTAATATTTCATTATCAGTACAGAATACTATCAATTTTCATAGACTATGATTATTCCTGAATATATCCACAATCTTATAAATCATTTCTTTTCTTCTGTAAAATTTTATATGTTATGATTCATGAAATATGTTCCGTGTATTTTTGGTATGTAATTGTAATGATATATTCATATAAATTCATATAATTCAAAAATCCACATGTTCATCTTATTAACACTTATTAACTTCGATTTATTTCTATTTTCTTTACCATTACTAAATGTCACACTTGACCCTTTCATATTCTTCAATTAAGTAGTTAATGAAAAAGAGTTTTATGTGTAATATGACTACAAGTATTTAAACTGAGGATAATTTTGTTGGGATATGTGGAAAAATACTATTAATTATGAATTGTGTCTTACAAATATCAAGATACACTAATATTTTTGTTTTAGAGAATCATTTATTTTAATATATATATATATATATATATCATATTCATGTTTAATGATATAGTATGATTGAGTTTTCATCGATTCTAACAGATAATTGTATATTTAATTTTAAATATTTTCAATGAATAATAGTAGGATATAACATAAAATATCCTATCCTGAAACTAAAGTGATATAGGCTGAACCAAGTGTGTCATAGGTTTAATTATAAATATCATATGTAGATATAAATGATTCATAGTTTAGTTATTATTATGATTGATTTTCTATGACATATAATTACGTACTGTTAACAATATTATTTAAAACTCATATTAATCATTTTGTAATTTTTGTGGATTGAGGAAAAAATAATGAAATTATGGTAAGGACATGTACACTAAATAGTCAAAAACAATTCATCAATGTTGTATGAATTACTCAATATTACTTAAAGTATTTAAGACTAATTATTCAATTCCCCAATGAACATATATTTAGTTTTTGGTGAAAATTTATAGTGGTGGGTGGATTGAATATTTTGTTTACAACTACATTGGGATTGATTTTTGTCATAAATTTCTTCCTACAAATATTGCTATTATAACATCGGTAAAATTTGATAAGAATTTTTGAATTTATTATAAATCATATTATATGGATAATATATTAATTTCTTTGAGATATAGATCAAATTAAATAACCAAAATCAACCCATTATGTTCAATCAATTCTTGTTTCAATGAGAAAGAGAGATTGTGTGTCTGGGAACCATCATTATAGTGGGTATGTTTTTTTTAGACGGTCGATTTTGGGGGGTTAATTCAACGATGAATCATTAACAATGGGTTATCATTGTCACACATTACTATAAATTACCAATGGTTCTCATATTAGTTACACTGTATAGAACTACATTTCAATGATGACTATCACATGAGTTTTCAGGTCAGATTTCACTTAGGTGCTTGCTTTGTCCATGATGATGGTAGGTCGGTCATATCACACCATATTTCGGGTAATTTTTCCAAACATGTGAATATATTATATATTTATGTTATGATCAAAAATATTTTACTAATTACGATACATGACCAGTTAACAAAAAAATGATTATGGGGTAAATCGTTTTTTGGGTTGGAGGAAATGGTCTTATTATTGAATCCATCTCTATGTCTATGTGGTTGTTCATAAATTTCCTTATAATAACCATATACTTTTTATGTGGATCCATATAACCAGAAGCTTTAAAATTTATCACCATGTATGGAGGGGGTTAATATTCCCATGTCAGTATTGAGCCATTATGAGAGGTCCTACATGCTCTAGTTATTGAAAAAAATCAATACACCCATAGTTTGTTGAACCCAAAAAGTTTAAAATCATATAAAAATGGTATATATGAGGGTTTTGAAGCATCCAAAATCCGTGTCCCAAGGGGAAGTACTACATATTTCAATTATGAGGGGAATCAATGTTGTCATAGTTCATGTTCTTTATTAGTTAAAAAATGATGATGTATGATGATCCGCCCATGGGAATGATTGAGTCTCTATGGATGAGGTGTTGGAGAAATTAGAGGAGTTATACCAAAATGGAAACATATTTCATCTCAGTTCATGGAAATTTTTCATATGTTTCCCAATAATTATAGGAATCATAGTCCATATAGTTCATTGAAAACCTTGTCACTTTCCCCTTGGTGGTTGTCCTCATATATGAGATATTTATATCGTGTAACCTATTGAGCAATGCATAATGGGATTTCCATGGATGGTGGAGACTCATTATGTCAATGATCTGACTATTGGATCTCACTATATTCATTTCATCTATGACGTGTGTTGGAAATAAGGGAAAATAAGTAATTATGTCACTTCATATGGATGTGGGGATTATGTTCTGGGAAAATTCTTGGAATATTTGTTATAGTGATTGAGCCTCAAGGAAGAGTATTTTTTATACTTTTTATAGAAGAAATTAGTGTTGTTTTATTTTCTCTTATTGGATCTTACACTATAGGGTTTCCGTGTATACATATCATATTATGATAATAATCTAGGATCACACTTTGAGGTTTCTCTTTCTTGATAGAGGTCTATGGTGAAGGTGATGTGATTATTGACAATCTCATAGACCATGTTAGCTATGTTTGGTGTGACAAATACAGGATGGAAAATGATCATTCTCAAAGAATATGGATACAGGAATTATGCACTACCTCCCATTGAATGGGGAATATAAATATCAGGACATAGATAGGGATCCTACATAAATTTTTTATGGCATGAATCAGATACATCATATTTTAGTTGAATGGGGCATACATGCTATCACTTCCCAATAATTGGGTCATATCATACTTTACTAAAAATTGGGGATTAAACTATAGGGATTCACTATAATCAGGTCATACACACTAAGGATGGATAATGTCATTATATTACAATATTCCTTTTCTAAAATTGACAAATATCATACATTTCGTGTAATGATGGCCTGCTCGAATTATCTTGATATCTTGTTCGACATGTTATAGAGTGTCTAATTAACATGTCCAAATACATTTTCATGATCTAGTTCAATTTACTAAATGAATTTTCTTAATATGGATGAAATATATGATGAAGTTTTCTAGATCAATCTTATTTTATCTTTGGTACATCACAAAACCTGGATGGTTATCTTTAGAAGACATTTCATGATCCTGATAGACTTATCTAGAGGGTTTCACATGATCGAGTTGACATACACTACTATCATTACATGTGTAGGAAAACAGACTTGGAGGTCACCGTGTGAGTCAGTGTGACATGTCTCATAGTCTGACAATTTTACTGTCTAATAGGTTTGGAGGGGATTGTGAAGACTGACTATTTTTTCGAAGCTACATCATGAGAGATAACATGTATTCCCATAGGTCATTATGAGAGTCATCGAACATGAACAAGTTCTATTGTGAGACTCATCTATCACGTGATTATTCCATTATGTAAGTACAAAAACATGATTGAAGGACATAATGAGGCTTGAATTGGAGTACATGGAGGGGTTTATGAGACATTCGTGGAATTCACGAGGGTCGCAATACGGATTTCATTGACATTCATGGAGGAATTATCATGACCCAAATAATATACCGAAGCTGAATCATGATATTTTGTTACATGTTCAGTTGCTATCATGTGTCATGGGTGGTTCATCCAAGGCACATGAGGGTCAAAATATAAGTTCTTCTTGTAAGTCTTCTTTAATTAGTTCTTATTCTAAAATTTAGTTTTTGAATGTCTAAATTTTTTTCATTGTAATTTTATTTTATGCCTTGTGAGGTCTAGAAAATGTGTGGGATGTTTTTTTTTGTCCTCATTTATGTGCTTCACGAGAAAATTGATTGATCATAAAATTATTTTCACCTTTCTATAGGATAAACCTAATATTTCCCCAAAATATATATATAATTTAAATAAATTCTTTTGCGAGATCATCCAATCTGAAAAATCATCTTTAACAATAATGTGTTTGGATGCGAGAATGATAATACTCATTTAGGGCGTCATGGTGCATTTTTCATGGATGGATATAGGATTTATTGGCCTCTTCACATCAGTTCATTCCTTCATTGCAGGAAACACATTTCATGAATCCTGGATGAAGTTATTGGAGGGCCTCTTCATGAAACATATTCATGAGGTCCTATCATGCATATCCCGGGTGATGTCGACCGATTTTCAGTGACTATGGGATCATCTCCCCAATACCTTCTTTATTAGATTATTTATGATTAATGGGTATTTTTTTAGTCATGTGTACTTTTCAATATATTTTCACATTTTAATGTTGATTTATCCATGGTCTTTTGCAAGATCAAGGTTCCCCTAGAAGGACATCACAAGATTTCAGGGGACTAGTTGAGGAATTTATATGTGATAAGGATGGAATGTTAAGGGTCCTTCAAAAGATCATATATAATTTTCAAAAGGGCTTGAAAAAACATACATCAAGTAGTCTTATAATTTTATAAGAGTTTAACGACTGTGAGAGGATTTTGTATCGTTGCAATTTTATTGAAATTATTTATTTTACAATGTTTGGGGAGTATGTATGGGTTTTTGGGTGTTGCGGGGATTAATAAACATATTTTATAGTGATTTTTCACATGGTCAACATGTTCATATGTAAATGAAATATAATTTCATAGATTATTCCATATTTTTTTCTTTAAAGAGTAAAAGTGAAAGTCTGTGGATTCCAAGACAATCTTGAGGCCCATCACGTGATGAGAAATTCAAGCCAATTAGAATTCACGAGATGATTAGGACATGTCATCAAGGGATTGAAATGTCTTAAAACCCACAAGGGATAATCCCTTGACGTATATAAACATAATTGACTTACACCTCCTCAATATTTATTTTATTTTCTTATTGAACAAATGTTGGGAAGTACAAGTGTGTTTTTATTGAATTTTTTCAAGGAAAATCAATGTTATTATCAGGGATCTGTATATTGAGAATTATGATAAAAAATACCCCAAATTTCATGTTATTTTACTTCATTTTTTGGTGACATCATGATGGTATTTCAGGTGTACACTGGTAGAAAATTCATATGTCTTGGTGGTAATTTTCTTATTAGTCACCACATAGTCACATATTGTCAGAGGAACCATTATAAGAGAAAAAGGACTCAACCAAAGGAACTATACCAGAACATCTATAGGTTATTCACAGAGCATGGTGAGTTCATGTGACCTCACATTGTTCACATGATTGTATATCCCATGGTGGCTCATGCAATTCCCAGTAATTGGTCAAATGCTTCATTCTTATCATTTCATGGGAATAGAAAACTCAAATTCATGTATTTCATCTTATTGGAATCAATAGTGTATTGATGACTATAAACTCTCTTCATAACGAGTTCTCTAAAATTTGGTCATAAAACATAATGATGAGGGTAATTTAGTTCGAATGGTTATAAATTAGCACAACATCGATGATAATATTATGATGAGGAAGTATATAAGTGTATTTCTATAAGTTATGTGTTGTTAGCACCCTGATCACGAGAATGATATTTTAATATTACTAATACCTAGTGTTGTTCCAATAAAAACGAATCCCTAACAATGGAATTGATTGAAATAATGAAATCAAAAAAGACGTCGCCAAGATAATAATGAAAAGGGTTTTATATTACAAAGAATATGACAAAAAAATGATCAAGTCCTATTTATTAGGAATATGGACATATCAATGTATCTATACACTTAAAATCATATATTGAACAATAACATATTTAAGAACAATTACCTTTAATTTTATTCTATCAAATTGTTTGACAATATTAAAGGATATTAATATTTCTTGATAATAGATCATTTTTTTAGATATCATCAATAATGTTGAAGAGACAATATATACCCAAGATATATATTTGTACAAGAAATAGTCACTTTGAATTCCTATTGATTATTTTTTGGAATTATACTACCCCCACCATATTTATATATTTTATTAAAATAGTGTTTGAATATTATCATCACCAAATTTGTCATTTTGTAAGGATGATATTTCTATATTTTCAATGTAAGAGAAAGAGAAAAATATCATATTAATATTATGAAAAATAACATAATAGTAGGGAATGCACATTCCAAATTTATCAAATGAAATTTATTATTATAAAAAAATAATTTTTATTAGGTAACATAATTTTAAGAGAGTGTATTTCAATAGATCCATAAATATATAGTTGACTGATGAATGGCCAAGATCAACAAATATAACATAGATCCATAGATTTCATGGATTTTAAAAATATAAATTATGCATTATAAGAATTATATCATGAATTTAAAATAAATTAACCTTGTAAAATCATAATAGAGTTATGTTAATATGGATAGATGAATGTGAAATCAATTTCAAGGAGCCTGGGAGAATGTTGGTCACCAACAAATTATTACCCATAGTTGTAGTGGATTGCTTTATTGATTTATAATAATTATTAAAAGAAGGGATTGGGATGTCTCTTAATGAAATATTATAATTTTTTAGATTATTCATCAAATCAATTAAATGTACCAATGAAAAATTACTTAATTCATTATTTGGAGGTAGATATGATAAAATTTTCAATAAATATTTCTATGAATTGTCTCTTTAGAAGGTACTATATTATATATATATATATATGTATACATATATATATATTCATCATTGGATATATAAATATATATCTATTCAAATATATTGAGTAGAAAATTTATCAAATGAGATAGTTGGAGGTAATCAATGACTATGATATCTGTATACATTACAACCATATTAAGGTGAACATGGTGTTTGAGCTCTATATAGGATAGATCACACAAATATATTAGTGATGTGGACTATAATGAACCTAACAATCATTTATTTTGTAATGGTTGGCCTACAAATCATAGGGGAATTATATAATAAAAATATTTACCAATTAAATTTTCCAACGTCCATCCATTTGAAAATAATTGTGCTCTAAAAAAGGATATGAAATTATAAAAAAAGTAAGGAATATTCTATAGTTGAATATTGAAAGTGATATAAATATATGAATCCTGAAATTAATTTGAGTACCATTATTATGTAAATGATCAAAGATCATTTTAATTATTCATATAACTCTTTATAATTAATAAATTTTGTAGTCTCAAAAGTTTAATAATGATATCCAGAAGCACCTTTCTTGGAAATACATGTAGATGGACATTGTAGTGTATATAACTCACTAATCATTTAAAAAATTATAGTTTAACATAATAATTATAATGTGATAATTAAGTTATTACCCATAATGATATTAAAATAAAATAACATTACCATGGATTTATATGTAGGGATTCCCACATCTCGACTTTGATATCATTGCATTTAGATTCAGATTGGCCATATTAAAAGGAAATTAAATTAAATTGCTTAAAAATATTATTTATAACTCAATCAGACTTCTAAAATAAATGAAAATAAGTGGAAATGTTTCATGGAGTACCACATTCAATGATATAATATGATGAAATGACTGTAACCGTCATTTTATGAAGAAAATTTCATATATAATATAATAACAAAATAATATTTTCCAATTCCTATCATTATCAAAGTGATAGTAAATATAAATATAACACTAATACTAAGGAATACATGTTGATAAAATTTTCAATTAATATTGGTGTAGTTTGGGATGAAAAAACATTATCGAGTAAAATTATCATGAAATAGTTTATTATATTTTTTTCATTCAAATAAAACTATATAGTGCTATTTGTGGGAAAATGTTGTTGAAATCAAACATTGTCGGATGAAGTTAGAGAGGATAGGATACATGAAATAAATATTTCTCATGATATTACATGGATGATTCAATCTATTCAATGACATATTAATGTAACAGTAATTAAATAAAATTGAAACATAAATGATCATTGATGATATTTGATGTTAGATGTCGGAGATAAGATAGTCCATTAAATATCACCAAGGAATATGGTTATACGATTTTAGTGGAGAGGTTTGTTAACATCAATTCACATCATCCACATCAATATCATTGATAATGTGTGGAATGTGGAATACATTCTAATACATCTTATGATCCTATAGAATGTGTATGATGTGTTAAAATTTCACTTTTGAGGAAGAACATCACGAATTCATCACAAATACTATATTCCATAATTATAAAACCCAAATCTGATATTTGTAATGGAGATAAACTTGTATAAATCTTAAATAAAATAAATAATGTAATAAAAACATTAATAATACCCCAGTTAATGTTATATAGAGGAAAAATATTTTCTAGTAAACAATATGGGAACATAAATAGTTAATGATGAAAAATTTACATAATTTTTTTCATCAATGTAAGAAAACATAGATGATGGGAAAATTTAATAATAGATATAATATTATACCAAATAATGTTTATATTTATTTTCCATTAAATAAATCATGAGATTTTTATATATTGTGATACATAAGAAACTGAAATAAAATTAATAATTAATTATATCATTATAATTAAATATTAGAATTAAAAATAAAATACATTACATGATAACTAAATAAAGTAAAATTTTGAAAAAAAAAATTATGAATGAAACCACATGTAAATAAAATTACATCAAGGTTTAAAGTCTCATTAAACTAATCCAAAAATTTGATTATACTAATGATGAAAAAACACATTTAAAATATGTTGTAAATATTATCAAATAATATTTTGTATAAGTTGAATACATTTATAAAAAAACATATTTATATATGTGTATATATGAATATAATATTACTTATATATATTGTTATTTGTTATATGGTGGATGTAAACATGGTTGTTTTATAAATTATTGTTTGAAATGTGTTCGTTTTATATGGTTGTGTTCAATTGGAATATTGAAATTTTATTGTTAATGATGGATAATTAGTTTCAATTAATATATTTCACATAGAATTTATACAAATATTTTAAAATTTAAACAAAATGTTACTAACTGATTTTAGTAAAATTATACTATTATAATGAATTTTTTCATATATAAAATATTTTAAATAAATGATATCGATTTTAAAGATAAATTTAATAAAATTAATCATACATAATTCTAAATATGAATATTAATACTGTATATAACATTTGATATATAAATAATAATATATAATGATCAATATTATATTAATTCATTGTTAATGAAAAATATTTAAATTAAATATTATTATTATACATTTTTAAGTTAAATTTCACAATTTTTGTGAATAAAATATAATAAAAAGTATTGATTATATATATAAATAATTACATGTTAATTAAATTAATATTATTTATCATGGAATAATAATAAATTAAAATTTATCATTTAAACACTTTCTACTAAAAAAATTTCTAAGATCATTTCAATTTATATTTAAAAATATTTTTAAATGCATTAATAAATTAAATTTTTTAAATTTAGTTTCATTTTAGGAATCATAATTTGAAATAAGATAGTAAATTTAATCTCATTTTTTATAATAAATTTGATACTGAGGTAATAGTGAGTAACCCCGATAATGGGTAACATTTGGTAAAGAAGGTTAAAATAAGGGGTGAAGTCATAAAATGTCAAAAAAAATTTCTTTTCATTGTGAATATCAGGGTACTCATGTATTAAGCCACATCATTGCAGGATGGTAAAAAATAAAGGTAAATAATATTTTTTGTCACAATGGATGGGATTTTGTAAATATTTAAACTCATAATGATGTTTAAAGTGATTGAACATATTTTAAATTATTTTTTCAGAGTCATAGAAAATTAGAAACGTGTGATGAGTTATGAAGAGTGTGATATATTAGTGTCAGGATGTCCTTACTGTGAATTTTTGTTATATAAAACATGAAACATAATATATAGTCAGGCCAGAAGTGTGGTATAATACACATGGGATAAAATTTTAATGTGATAATAGGGTCACACAATAAAGGGGACTTTTATTTGAACCATATTTAAGATATTTTATTTCAAGAACCTATCAGGATTCATTGTGGAGTGTAGGAAATGAACCGTGAAGATGGGGCTTCATAAAAGTGAACTATAGTGATGAAACTATATGGTTGAATCATTTTTGGAGTTACATAAGAGTAGATTTATGGGATATATGAGAATTATACTGTTTATATCCTTCGAATGCAACGAATAATTGTTTTATAATTATGTGAAATGGTCAACTGTTGATTATTAATTATTTCCCTTTAATATGTAAGGGTTTCGTTAATGTTGAATATTATAACTATAAAAATTATATACTAGAATTTATATATGCAATATTTAAATCTAGATAATAACTAAGCGTTAAGACAACATGTAATAGTTATGAAATTTGTAAAATCCACAAAAATAAGAGTTTAGTTGGATGACATGTAGGTATGAATTTGATAAGTATGGGTAAATTTTTACTTCCACAAATTGAGCATGATGAACTACAAACCATGATTATGAGGGTATTATAGTAATGTTTCTTTTGGATAAATCTCATGAATTTATGTTAGGCTATTCCATATATTTTTCTTTGGATGAAGTAGTATCAAAATTTTTTAGTTGGTTGGTACCAATATATATGAAAGTGTTACGATGTAACATGATAATGGGAAGTAAGGTTGAGTTTTTGGTTTTGGATAGGATTGTTATAGAATGTTGTGACATAGTGGCCTACATTATGAGTGTCAATTAATAGATATTGAACCATTTTAATTATTAGTCATTCAATAGTGGGACTATGATCAAATTATTTTTTGTAGGGAATAGTGGTCCATTAATTCTACTAAATATGAAATCCCCTTCAGAAGATTACTTCATTGGGATGTATGGACAGAGTGAAGTTGAGATTCTATCCCATTAATCATATAGAAATAATCCTCCACTAATTGTGTTCATGGATGGAGGTTTTCTTAATCATTTATACTATGTTAAAATAATTTTACATATGTTCGTACTCCCCATGGATCCTCATGTATATTTCTGAATACATGTCAGTTTTTGTTAAATAAACCACTGGAGCCTTGTCAAATTATGCACAATATGATAGGGATTCTATTTTTATATCTATAAGGAATCTCAAGATTATGAACAGACTAGGATTCATGTGGAAGAAATATGTTCTATTTATGACCGTTATTATATATAATCATTCATTAAATAATAAATTATTTTATTGATGAGACAATATTAGATGTTTTATATTTTCTAGGATTTTAGGCCTAGGGTTCTGTCACGATTGATATGGACCTAATTTCTTATGGTTATTGTATAGTTATGTTTTCGTGTGATAAATTTAATTAATTATTTTAATGAATTCAAATTTGATTTAATTCATTAATTAGTTAGTATTTCACTGATAATTAATGTTTTCTTTGATGTATCGTGACCCATGTCTGGATAAATTATGGTCTGTTGATTAGGGTAGACCATGGTAGTATAAATTCAATTAACGAAAATTTATTTAATTTGAGGTAGTTGGCCTCAAACAAATTACTTAATTGTTTTTCATTATGTTATATAAAATGTAATTATATACCTTTACAATGCCATGTAACCATCATTGAATTAGAAAATAAATGTTTCATAATCTCTTATTTATAGAATGAAAGAGTCAGTGAACACAACATTACTTTAAACACTAAGATTTATTCATAATCCTCTAATAGCTGTGGTATGAATCATAAATATGTGTTATTTAACAAAAATACTATGTTGGTGTATAAATTCAATGAAATAATATAGTGTACGGTGTAATAAGTGTTGTAATTTCTTATGATATGGGTTGTGTGATGAATATGGAATGATATGATTATGGGTCAGCCATATAGAATATTACTTTTTCTATATCCTTTTTGATATTTTTTCAATATATTATGTGAGTATTTACCATAGCAGGTATGTGTAAATCCTAGCCGATAAAAAATGATGAGGATTTAGGTGTAGGATGGGTGTGTAGGGAACAACCCAATTTTACCATGATGTTAGAGATAATATATATCAACCATTCTATTTTTTTCTGAAAATTTATTGACAATGTTTTGTATTAGTCCAAGATTTCATAATGGGTAATTTTTTGGGAAAATATTCACTTTGGGAAATGGGAATAGACACTAAAATAATAAATTATTTAAGTAACCCACATGGGGTTTTCGACATCACTTTGAAAAAAGGGACCACAAAGTGTGCCCCATTCTTATGTTCACTATATATAGTATATTTATAAAGGGGTAGAATGATTATAGTCCAATATTAATGTGGCGATTGAATTACAATGTGTGAATGAGGAAAAAACCTCGTTACTACATATTACCATTGAATAACAATATAACCCTTGTAATTATGATATATAGTGATTAATTTGGTTGGTCACAAATCTCCTCGGTGTATGATATATGAAATTGTAATGGTTATTTTCAATCACAACCATTGGTTTAAGATATATGTGATTATTTGGGTTAGGGACACTCTCCCCCCATGGTGTGTGATATACGAAATTTTTCTATGGTGGGACAGTTTTCCATATTTGTTTACTATATATAAAATAGTTACATGGTTGACCACACATACACCATCAATGTACGATATATGATATTGTTGATAGTTAAGATTATATTCCCCCTATGTGTATAACTTATGAGATGGTTTAGGGAGTTAACCACACTTCCCCCAGAGTGTATGATATATGACCAATTTTATGGTGGGCCGCCCATCCCAGGATGTATGTGATCATGGCAATATTTTTGAGGAAAATGATATCTCAAATAGTGTATTATAAATTTTATGGTTGCATGGCGAGAATCTAATCTACTAAGGTGTATGATTTTGTTTTTGTTTTTAGGAATGATAATATCTTCCCCTTTGTTTATGAAATAAAATATAGTTCTCATGAGGGAATTTATTCCACATTTCTTGTTTATGTATCATTCTTAAGAACTTATGGCACTTGCTAATGAATTTATGGTCTTCCCTAGGTGACTACGATTTAAATTTTTGATATTATACATATTTTATTGTTCATTTTAATCATTTATATGAGAATATACATGCACAATAAATACTATTCATGTTATGGACACCATTGGTGATGTCCTACTAATTTTTAGTCATATACTACATGGGAACCCTTGAAACATTGATCCTGTAAAGATATCATGTTTTTGGGTAAGTTTGGGAAAGAGGCAATATGTTTGATTTTTGAGATATATAACACAGATATTGTTAATTCAAAATTGTGTTACGAATTAGGATGATTAATGTTTATTTATTTAAATTTTCTCAGGATTTTATATAATTTTCACACATGAGATCTATTTGATTTATTCTATACTTTTGAGAAATATTTATTATTATTAATTAGATATAAGAAGAATAAGTTATGGAATAAAATTGACTAACTGAGAATAAACATTTTTATTAATATTGTGAAAGGGAAGATGTAATGAATAAAATTAAACTCCAATTAAAAAATATTATTTATTATTAATATGATATTAGTAAATAAATAAGACTACATTTAATTATAATAAATATTTATAATTATTTATAATAGTTTCTATGTATTCATATTTATTAATAAATATATAAAATTCTTACTATTTATTAAAAATTACTGAAAATTATATTTAATTATTTCTAAGTAATGGAAATCATTCTTTATTATGTGTATTTATTCTTAATTGTATATTATTAACCTTATTTTTGATAAATAATATTATTAATCCTAATTATTGTTAATTATTTCACATTGTTTTAAATTATTCATAATTATTTCTAGTTATTACAAATTATTAGTCTTTATTGATATTTATTACTATTTATAAAAAATTATTACTAATTATTAATTATTAATACTTATTATTACTAATAATTCCTGATTAATCATAATTACTCATAGTTATTCATAATTATACCTAATTAATGTTAACTATTTCTTATAATTTTTAATTATTCTTAATTATTCATAATTATTCATAATTATTCAAAATCATTTCGAATTATTAATATATGTTGATACTTATTCATATTTTTACAAATTATTACCACTTACGACTAATTCTTACTAATAACTAATAGTTATTATAAATCATTCCCAATTATTAATAATTATTAATAATTATTATTAAATACTAGAAATTATATCCATTTATTCAATATTTATTTCTAATTATTCAAAATCTTTTAAAACAAATTCCATTTTATTAATAATTAATACTAATTATTGTTAACTCTTCCAAATTATTTATAATAATTAGTAAATAATTCTATTCTTTTCATATTATATCTAATTATTCTTAATTATATCTATTAAATGTTAATTAATAATAATTAGTCGATGTTATTTTAAATATCCTAATCATTATACATATATTTCACTATTTTATAAGAAATATTTCTAAAAATTAATACAATAATTATTTTTTATAAATTATTCCAATTTTTCAATAATTATTACTAATTTGTTTGAATTATAATTATTTTCTTTAATTAGTACTCTTATCGGAAATTATTCATAATTTTTTTGAACATATACAAATTTTAAAAAAATATTCGTAATTAATGAAAATTAGTACAATAATTTTTTGAATTACAACTAATTGTTGTTAATTTTTACTAATTGTATCAATTTTTTAATATTTATGTTATGTTTTTATTAATTATTACCTATTGGTTCCAAATTTTTTTATTTTTAAAAATTATTTATATTTTCATCAAATTAATTGAAATATGTACAATTCATTGTAAATTATGGTTACCTATTTATATTTTTCTGAGGGATTTATTCGTTAATTTTACATATAAATATAAATAAATACAAATTATTATTAACTATTATAAATTAATAACAAAAAATGAAAAAATGAAAATATAAAATCAAAAAATTTAATGACTAAAATCTAACAATATTTAATTTTTTAAAAAATACCGTATATGACATGTTTATAAACGTAAATACTAGATCTAAATGATTGAAATCTATACTCTAGTAATTAAAAATTTTGAGGGGGAACCAGAGGGGAGGTATTTGAGTAAAAATAATGTGAGGGGTGAGGGCTTCATTGTTAGTTATAGCTTTTTGTTCTTTGATATGTTATATGCCATAAATTATTCATCACAAATAAAAATTTGTGTGATGAATATTTTTTTTTCAAAATCACCTATGTGTGAAGAATATTTGAAAAAGATTTTATATATGTTCCAACTAATTCCTACTATAAAAAAATTATCACCCACTGATTAATACAATTTTTGATGGAAACACTATATCACAAATAGATTGGTCGATATGTTTTTTTATTAACTATCATTAACCATTATAGGTTTCCATCTATCCTGACATCTGACCCGGACTGATACATGGCCCGAAAAGTACTATTGATATC
Source organism: Viscum album (assembly GCA_963277665.1). Lineage (NCBI taxonomy): Eukaryota > Viridiplantae > Streptophyta > Magnoliopsida > Santalales > Viscaceae > Viscum > Viscum album. The sequence goes on from OY728137.1 coordinate 1,381,430,568, forward strand.
CATAGGCTGCAAAATAGTTCCGAGCATCAAAGTAATCATAAGGGGGTTGGTTTTTTATCATGTAAACCACTATCAAATGATGAAATAAAAACACATAAAAACCAACCACATGATGTAAATAATTATAAAACTAATCTAAATAATAAAATATGGTGGAATAATAGAAAATTAACAAAAAACAAAATTTGGACCATGCCAATGAGATCTTCATGTGGCCTATTGGTCACCACTTCCCAGAAGACCAACCATCTCCATGGGAATCTCTAACCATAATGTAGAACCCGAAGCATGAACATTCAAAACTGCTCGGTCTTTCAATGCCATGTGGTACAAGTAGGGTGTCAACATATACATCCCATTATTTAATCACCACAGAGTCCGTATATTTCTTTATGTATGTCATCCCATGTCATGACCCGTCCTCGGGGCCCATGTCGTGACTACCCCAAGCCCGCCTTCCATAGGCCAGGGGCTGGCGACTAGCACCAAGGCATAAATCCCAGTAAAAAGGGAAGGCATTTCCTTTGTAAAGTAAACAAGCACTACAGAGTAAGCAAGAGAAAAAGTAAACACTAAGTAAAAGCTGTTACAACAGTAAGTGTGGAAAAGTAAAGGGGGCCGGAAATACAAGCCCAACTGTAAAGTACAACTGAAAGGGGAAATACAGCAACTGAAAAGTAAAGCCGTAGCGTCGAGCCATCCTCTGGAAGTCCACTTGAAGGGTGAGTACAGATAGCCTCCACATCTCCTCAGTCCAGCCGTCCGCTCCAATTATACCCCACCCAGTGGTCCTCCTCCAGGTACCGTCCTGCTCTACAAGCCTCCACCGCGATCGGCGCTGTCCGTCGTCTGCAACCAACAAAACGTAGTGCGGGCATCGCCCGTGTAGGAGTGAGTATAAGCTACTCAGTAGAGACCCCGAGACCCCCAAAGGTCTCTCAGAATCCACAAAGGACAAACCACAAAGGAAAGATACAATCACGAAGTAACATCCGACACGGCTTAGGTATATGCCCGTACATATACCTAAGTCATCAATTCTCGCTCGGCTCCAAGATCCGAGGTCAAGTACAACCCAGTCCACACAGGAAAGCAAAATTTAAATCCAAACAGGATAGCACAACACAGTTCCACAAAGGAAAGAAAAACGTAAATCCACACAGGATAGCACAACACAGCCCACAAAGGAAAGCAAAGAGGGTTTTCAGCTCACACAGGTATACTTCATTGGAAAAGAAAGAGAGATGATCAGATGTAGTCACTGATTCATCTTACTGGGACCCACGTAGGATATAAGCACTGTTGACATCGTCATCGAACCCACAGAGGATTCCGATACAATTTTCTTCATCGTGGAACCCATATAGCATTCAAGTACAATAGTCTTCATCGTCAAACCCACATAGGATTCCTGTACGATTGTCATCATCATCAAACCCACATAGGATTCCAGTATGATTGTCTTCATCGTCGAACCCACATAGGATTCCAGTATGATTGTCTTCATCATCGAACCCACATAGGATTCCAGTACGATTGTCTTCATCGTCGAACCCACATAGTATTCCAGTACGATTGTCTTCATCGTCAAACCCATATAGGATTCCAGTACGATTGTCTTCATCGTCGAACCCACATAGGATTCCAGTATGATTGTCTTCATCGTCAAACCCACATAGGATTCCAGTACAATTGTCTTCATCATCGTCGATGTAGCAGTCACAACCAGCTCTAGGGTTCCCACACACAGCAAGCTCACTCGGGAGGGTCCGCTCCATGAGCCGAGAGGCTGATACATCAACAGACACCTAGTCCAGAGTTGATGTATCCAAAAGTTCTGTATCATCAACAGGAAATCAACTTCGCAGACTGTGCATCAATCAGACGCCCGGTCTGAGAGTTATTGGCTTTTTCGTCCCAGGGGCCTGGTTGGTTTTTAAGGTAAAACCAACCCGGCCGTACTCCACCTGCGTCCAAACCTCGGGCGGAGTATGCCAAAAGATCCTTCTCACTTAGAGGAAAACAACAAAGTCGACGACACGTCTATCAGATGTCTGAAGCTGAAGATATTAGTGTTTCCGCTCCGGGGGCCCGGTTGGTTTCGTGTACGAACCAACCCGGACAGACTTAAAGTATCCCGAAAGCTTGAGTGCGATATACCAAAAAGAACTCCTCGATCCAGGGATTGCATCGCTGCTAACGGTGCGTCGTTTGGAGGCCCGCAGCTCAAGATATGAGTAAAAGACCGAAAACGTCCGGAGAAGGGGGGTCTGGGCCAGGACCGACCCAGCCCAACCCCCCCTGGGTGTGCCCGAACCGGGTCGACCTGACCCGGGTCCGGGTTCGACCTGGTTCGGTGCGGACGGGCCCGGCCAGGGCGCGACCCGGCTGGTCGGGTCAACCCAGCTCGGCAAGGGCGAGCCGGCCGGGCGGAGGAAGCCGCGGGGCTCGCTGCCCCCGCAGAAGGAAGTGTCGTGACCCCACGTGGGGCCGCAATGAATCAACGGACGCTGCGTTGCCGCCTCCCGCGTGTGCCGGACCCAAGCGGCCGCGGCTTCAGCCATGACGGCCTTGTCCGACGGCACGCCGGTGGGTTCCGCGGGCCACCGGAGTTGCTCCGGTGGTCTGATTTTGTTTCTGTCTGCGCCGTAGCTCCTCCCGGGTCCCGTACTTCACTGAGGAAACAACGAATCACCTCTGCGGCATGTTTTTTCATCACCCGCCAATCTGCACATCAACGAAGAACTACAGAGGGTTGTCAGGTCGTGTTTGTTTGGCCCGCACCCTCCGCGTTAGGTGATAAAAATCGCGAATAAATATTCAACACATGAATAACAAGCAAGGCACAATTTTAATAGAATTAAAATTGAACTTTGATCCGGGTTCTTTGTTTTAAACGAAACAATCACGGGAATTAAAGATTGTTCTCAAATAAAAATCCCTACCTCGCCGTAGTCGTCGAGATTGCGTTCTTCGCAGTATTTTTTGTCGCGGAAGGAGGTAATCGTCACGTCGCAGAAGGGTGTCATGTCTTCGCGGAAGGGCGTCACGTCGTCGCGGAAGGGCGTCGCGTCGTCGCGGAAGGGCGTCGTGTCATCGCGGAAGGGCGTCGCGTCGTCGTAGAATACGGTGTCGCATCAATGAACTCCAAGGTTCATGAACATGTAGATTTAATTATATTAATTAAATCCATTATGTTGTTATAACCCACAAAGAGATTTAAAAGAAGAAACCTGAAATCTCCTACCTCAAGCAGTTGGTGATCGGAGATCGTTGCGGGGAAGAACGTCTCGGAAGAAGCGTCGTCAATCACCGAGGGTGACGACGTTCTTCGCGTTCTTCGTGTTCTTCGTGAAGGAGGATGAAGGCACAATATTTCTGTCAAAAGCCTCTCAACGAGTAATCCTCAAGAAGTCATGCGTTGGTCCTATTTTATTATTACCCAAACGGATTGTAAACAGGTTAAGAAATGATTAAATTAATTCATAGAATTAATTCAATGAATAAAACCACCCAATTAATGGGTGCGTTAAGAAAATAAGAAAACGTGCAAGTTGACTTTCATAATGACGGGTTTTCGCGGGTGCGTTATTTAGCAGAAAAGAAACGGTGGGGCTCGTGCGGGCCCCACCTCACAAATATCCTACCAAGAGGGTAGGATATTTTTGGATAGCACCCTATCTGCATCAACTCAGCTTAAGCAACTTTAAGTGGCTTTCAAGTGGCTTTAAGTGATATAAAAATAAAGTTGTCTCATACTTTATTTTATTTCATAACTTAACCCCAAAAATTTAAAAACTACACCTGAGAAAACACAACTCCGGAAGAGGAATTTCTAAGCAAATACCGGCGATGTGATTCCATAGGTTCCCTTAGAATTCGATTCCGAGCACCGGTTCAAAAGTTAGAAAAACTCGCTCGTTCGATCACTGAACGTACCCGAGCCAAACATCGGAAATTGTTTCCGGGCACACCGGGCCTCGGAATCTGGTGCCTTCTGAAACTGAATTCCTGTAAAATTCCAAATAAAAATAAGAAAAAAAATTTCCTTGAAATTTATGGGTCATTCCATTACTCCCACCACATGGCTTTACGTCCCCGTAAAGATTCTCTACAAACTTAGGGATATAAAGGCGGTACTGAGCACGCATCTGTGCCTCCCGCTCCCAAGTACTCTCCTGGAGGTTCCCGTGCTGCGATCTGATGCACACTAGAGGAATCGATCATCCATGAAGGACCCGCTCCTGTCGATCCTTGATCTCCACCGGGACCTCTGCAAAAGTCTCCCCATCATCAACGTCCAGCTCCCCATGGTCAATGATGTGTGTCGGGTCGTGCACGTATCTTATCAGCTGAGATACGTGGAAGACGTCATGCATCTGGTGCAACTGAGGTGGTAGAGCCAGGCGATAAGCCATCTCTCCAAACCTGATGAGGACCTGGAATGGTCCGATGAAGCGTGGAGACTACTTGCCGCCTCATCCAAATCTTCGTAAACCATGTCGATCTGAGACACGCAAGAAGAATTGGTCGCCATCCTCGAACTCTAGTGGCCTCCGCCTCCTGTCAGCATAATACTTTTTCCGGCTCTGAGCTGTCCTCATCCGCTCCTGGATGATCTGGACCTTCTCTGGTCCTACAAGAGCTGCTGCAATTTCTTCCTTGCCGATAAGAGAAATCTGGTCTCATCCCTTGGATGAACGATGTTCTTTTCCAAATACAGTAAATCTCATCATGGATGATACAAACCCATAGAAAGGGTGACGTCGTAAGGCCTCGACGCTACAACCAAGAGATCAAACCGTTACTCTCTCCTCCAAGGGTTGAGTCACACTGTCGGCATTAGTGTGTGGTAACTGGGTCTCCTCCAGTAGATATCTCTCATGTGAGGGTCAAGTCAACAGTCTAAACTGGAACCTCTTAGTAACAACACAAGAGAGGACAGGAAATCAAATGCCAAAAAATAAAAGGTGTCTTTTATTACTACAGATCAAGTACAAAGACACAAAGCATCTACAAACATACAAAACTAAAAGCAACATGAACAAAATTCTCCAGGTCTGGAGCTAGTCCCACTCCTGTCCACCTACTCCCGGAGCTCCATGATCGTAGGCCTCAGCTGCCTGATGCTGAGATCTCCCATGTCCTCATGTCCCCTGCGGTCAGGGTGGACCTCCTAGTGGTGGTGGTGGAAGCACCTCGAAACATCGGCCACCTCTAGCTACACGGCCAGCTCCTCTGCCTCGCCCGCCTGCTCCCTGTGGACCGTCATGGTCAAACCTCTTCCTGGGAGGTCCCTCTACCGCCTGTTGTTCATCAGCAGGACGAGTCGGGAAGTCTCGAGCCATGTGACCTTGCCCGCATCATGCGTATCATTGCCTGCTCCTCGAGTAGCTGGATCTCAATTGTGTGCCATGCACAACCATATCATCACCCTGAGATTGCCCATCTGACGGTCTATCCCGCTTAGACCTCTGCGTCACCTATCGACTGCCAGCTGCAGAAGACTCCGCTACGGGTGGTCCTACGGAGGGTCCTGCCGCTGGTGCCAGCTCGATGAGGAAACTCTACTAAAAGGGCTCTCTCCAACACCTCTTCCTGCGTCGGAAATTTGAGGGAGATCATCGAGGCCCTGATCTCATGCCTCAGTCCCTGCTCGAAGGTCCGGGCCCGAAAGAACGGATCCTGTACCATATCGGTGGGGTAGCGTGAGAGATCAGTAAATCTCTCCGAGTACTGGGAAACTGTCATGCTGCCATGCCGCAGCTGTAGTAGCTCTTGGATGTGCACCGCACGGAGGGTGGCTGGGATGAACTCTGAGAGGAAGATGCTCTCAAAGTCCGTCCAGATGAGAGATTTCTCATCATGCACCTGGAGCATCAAGCTCCACCATCTGCCTTCCGCCGCATGCAGGAGGCTCGCTGTGAGGATCACCATGAGGTCTTATGGTGTCCTCACTAACCTGAAAACTCGTACAACTGCCTCAGGCCATTCCTTGGCTTCCTGGGGGTCTGTCTCCCCACGTAACCTGGGTGGTCGCTGGTGCTGGAACTCATGCAGTGCACTAAGGCAACGTGCATCATCAGCGGCTGGGGCTGGTAGCATCGGTGGCTCAGCGGGTATAGGTACCACCGGTGCCTCAGCTATCAAAGGGCCATGTACCGAGTCCTCGTCGCTCGGTGGGCTCTCGCCACGCACAATTCTCAGAACCCTAGCTGGCTGCCACTGTGGGGCCATCATGAAAAGGAAATAGGTGCGCCACGGTCAGAACAATATACCTGGTTAGTTGATACAAAGTAATCACAAAGAAAACTTGAATCACACACGCAATCAATGTTTTCGTGCATTAAGTCGGAAATCAGAAGTCAGGGTCCTGGTGTACGGATACGTCGGCCATCGTACAAACACTGGGCTCCCTGGACTGATAACCACACTCAATACGCTAAACACTATTACTTCTCATAGAATAAAGATCAGAGTCTGTGGTAGAACCAACCTCCCTTTGATACCAATTTGTCATGACCTGTCCTCGGGGCCCGTGCCGTGACTACCCCAAGCCCGCCTTCCAGAGGTCAGGGGCTGGCGACTAGCACCAAGGCGTAAATCTCGGTAAAAAGGGAAGGCATTGCCTTTGTAGAGTAAACAAGAACTACAGAGTAACAAAGTGGAAAAGTAAACACTAAGTAAAAGCTGGTACAACAGTAAGTGCGGAAAAGTAAAGGGGGCCGGAAATACAAGCCCAAATGTAAAGTACAACTGAAAGGGAAAATACAGCAACTGAAAAGTAAAGTCGCAGCGTCGAGCCATCCTCTAGAATTACAACTTGAAGGGTGAGTACTAATAGCCTCCACAACTCCTCAGCCCAGCCGTCCGCTCCGAGTACACCCCACCCAGTGGTCCACCTCTAGGTATCGTCCTGCTCCACAAGCCTCCACCGCGATCGGCGCTATCTGTCGTCTGCAACCAACACAACGTAGTACGGGCATAGCCCGTGCAGAGGTGAGTATAAGCTACTCAGAAAGGACCCCGAGACCAACAAAGGTCTCCCAGAATCCACAAAGGATAAACCACAAAGGAAATATACAATCAAGAAGTAACATCCGACACAGCTTAGGTATATTCCCAAACATATACCTAAGTCATCAATTCTTGCTCGGCTTCAAAATCCGAGCTCAAGGTCAACCCAGTCCACACAGGAAAGCAAAACGTAAATCCACACAGGATAACACAACACAGTTCCACAAAGGAAAGAAAAACGTAAATCCACACAGGATAGCACAACCCAGTCCACAAAGGAATGAAAACAGGGTTTTTAGCTCACACAGGTATACTTCATTTGCAATGAAAGAGAGATGATCAGATGTAGTCACTGATTCATCTTACTGGGACCCACGTAGGATACAAGCACTGTTGACATCGTCGTCGAACCCACAGAGGATTCCGGTACAATTTTCTTCATCGCCGAACCCACATAGGATTCCAGTACGATAGTCTTCATCATTGAACCCACATAGGATTCCAGTACGATTGTCTTCATCGTCGAACCCACATAGGATTCCAATATGATTGTCTTCATCGTCGAACCCACATAAGATTCTAGTACGATTGTCTTCATCATCAAACCCACATTGGATTCCAGTACGATTGTCTTCATTGTCGAACCCACATAGGATTCCAGTAGGATTTTCTTCATCATCGAACCCACATAGGATTCCAGTACGATTGTCTTCATCGTCGAACCCACATAGGATTCCTGTACGATTGTCTTCATCGTCGAACCCACGTAGGATTCAAGTACGATTGTCTTCATCATCAAACCCACATAGGATTCCAGTACGATTGTCTTCATCGTCGTCGATATAGCAGTCACAGCCAGCTCTAGGGTTCCCACACACAGCAAGCTCGCTCGGGAGGGTCCGCTCCACGAGCCGAGAGGCTGATACATCAACTGACACCTAGTCCAGAGTTGATGTATCCAAAAGTTCTGTATCGTCAACAGGAACTCAACGTAGCAGACGGCGCGTCAATTAGACGCCCGATCTGAGAGTTATTGGCTTTTTCGTCCTAGGGGCCCCATTGATATTAAGGCAAAACCAACCCGACTGTTCTCCACCTGCGTCCAAACCTCGGGCGGAGTATGCCAAAATATCCGTCTCACTTATAGGAAAGCAACAAATTCTATGGAACGTCTATCGGACGCCCGAAGCTCATGATATGAGTGTTTCCACTCTGAGGGCCCGATTGGTTTCATGTACGAACCAACCTGGACGAACACAAAGTATCCCGAAACCTTGAGTGTGATATACCGAAATGACCGTCTCGATCTAGGGATTGCATCGCAGCCGACATTGTGTCGTTCAGAGGCCCACACCCCAATTTATGAGAAAAGACCAAAAACGTCCGGAGACGGGGGGTCTGGGCCCGGACCGACCCGGCCCGGCCAGGGCGAGACCCGGCCGCACCGGCCGAGCGGAGGAAGCCGCGGGGCTCGCTGCCCCCACGGAAGGAAGTGTCGTGGCCCCGCGTGGGGCCGTGCTGGATCAGCGGAAGCGGCTTTTCCGCCTCCCGCGTGTGCCAGATCCGCGTAGTCATGGGTCTGATGGTCGCCGCCGCTGGGGCTTCAGCCGCGGCGGCCCTGTCCGGCGGCGCGTCGGGGCGCCGCCGGTGGGTTTCGCAAGCCACAGGAGTTGCTCCAGTGGTCCGATTTCGTTTCTGGCTGCGACGTAGCTCCTCCCGGGACCCGTACTTCACTGTAGAAACAAAAAATCACCTCAGCGGCATGTTTTTTCATCACCCGCCAATCAGTATATCAACGAAGAAATACGGAGGGTTGTTAGGTCCTATTTGTTTGGCCCGCACCCTCCGCATTAGGTGATAACAATCGGGAATAAATATTCGACACATGAATAACAAGCAAGGCATAATTTTAATAGAATTAAAATTGAACTTTGATCTGGGTTCTTTGTTTTAAAGGAAACAATCACGGGAATTAAATATTGTTCTCAAATAAAAATCCCTACCTCGCCGTAGTCGTCGAGCGTGCATTCTTCGTGGAATTTATCGTCGTGGAAGGAGGTGATCGTCTCATCGCGGAAGGGCTTCACGTCATCGCGGAAGGGCGTCACATCGTCGCAGAAGGGCATCGCGTCGTCGCAGAAGGGCGTCACGTCGTCGTGGAATATGGTGTCGCATCGACGAACTCTGAGGTTCATGAACATGTAGATTTAATTATATTAATTAAATACATGATGTCGTTATAACCCACAATGAGATTTAAAAGAAGAAACCGGAAATCTCCTACCTCAAGCAGTTGGTGATCAGAGATCGTTGTAGGGAAGAACGTCTCGGAAGAAGGGTCGTCAATCTCCGAGGGTGACGGCGTTCTTCGCGTTCTTCGCGTTCTTCGCGTTCTTCCCGAAGGAGGATGAAGGCACACGATTTCTGTCAAAAGCCTCTCAACGAGAAATCCTCATGAAGTTGTGCGTTGGTCCTATTTTATTATTACGCCAACGGATTCTAAACATGTTAATAAATGATTAAATTAATTCATAGAATTAATTCAATGAATAAAATCGCCCAATTAATTGGTGCGTTATGAAAATAAGAAAACGCGTCAGTTGACATTCATAATGACGGGTTTTCGTGGGTGCGTTACTTAGCGGAAAAGAAATGGTGGGGCTCGTGCGGGCCCTACCTCGCAAATATCCTACCAATAGGGTAGGATATTTTTGGATAGCACCCTATCCACATCAACCCAGCTTAAGCAGCTTTAAGTGGCTTTCAAGTGCCTTTAAGTGAAATAAAAATAAATTTTTCGCATACTTTATTTTATTTCTTAACATAACCCCAAAAATTTAAAAACCACACCCGAGCAAACGCAACTCCGAAAGAGGTGTTTCTAAACAAATATCGGTGCTGCGATTCCATCTGTACCCTCAGAATTCGATTCTGAGCACCGGTTCAAATGATAGAAAAACCCGCTCGTTCGTTCACTGTACGTACCCGAGCCAAACTTCGGAAATTGATTCTGGCCACACCGGGCCTCAGAATCAGGTGCCATCTGAAACTGCGTTTTTGTAAAATTTCAAAGAAAATTAAGAAAAAAAATTTCCTTGAAATTTACGGGTCTTTACATTCCACATAAAATAAATCGAAAATAAATTTAAAAGATAGCCTTTTAATTAATTTTTAGTATGTAGGCAAAGATTTCCATAATTTTACTTAAATAATCCACGTAACATACCTTTTAAAAAATAGTTTCACATTACACAAGAAATTATGAATATGGAACACATATATAAAACCAAGTTAGATATTGAAAAATGTATTTTCCAAATGTAATTGAAACAAAAAAAAAATGCACAACTAGAAAATCCTAAATATAATGTGTTGTAGATGAAGTCCACACAAATAGGAAGTAACTAATGATAATATCCTTAATATACCTAGATATATCCTTATATGTACTCTTATATGACTCACATACCTTCATATAGTGCATCTACATAGTCAATAACCTACAATCCACTCAAAACTGACCAATGTAGTGGAAAATCCAATCAAGCCCAATTAGGTCAAGGGGTTTCAGACCATCTTATCAGAGTAGACAAGAAATAGTCACATGACCTTCTAGATGATTCAGATGATTCTAATAATAATAATAATAATATAAATACATAGAAACATGTGGTATAGAAACCCTATCCAACAACCTTCTCACACACGATCTAATAGAGGGGATCCCATCCCAAACTCTAATGGACTCAATACCCCAACATTTACGGCATCCCAAGATCTAGTGGAATCAAAATATAATCCAAGAATAACTACACACATAATGATAAATACTTTTCATAATCATTATTAGTCACCTACCGGGTCTCACACTACCTATGTTTTTAAATAATTTTTCCAAAATATTCCAACATGCCCACTAGGACAACAAACCACATCAGAGCGAAAACAATTTTAAAAATGTCACAACATTGTAAGAAGACATTCAAATAATTTTGTTTATAAACATCACAATGTTTCAACTCAGTGCCGACCAGGAAACACGCTTCCAATCCCGATGCATTTAGAAAACCATTTGCAATCCATTACAAAATAATTATAAGACACAATTATCACATTCACAAATACAAACATTCTTATACATTTAGAATCCAAAACTCCTTCACTAGTAATGACAACATAACACTACATGAGAAGTGCCAAACATGTATTTATTGCAATTGTGTACCCAAACAAAAATAAATGACTCAAATGCTCCTCAATCAAACATTATGAGAACATATATGAAAAACTTTTATTCTCATGGGAAAATCCCCTTTTCCAAATTCATATACACACTAATTATATTTTTAATAACTTTTTTCAACAAATTCAGAATTTATGAAATTAATTTGAACACACCATGAGAAGAACACATTCATAATCCAATAGTTTATACTATAATTTCCCATTTTAATTACATATTCTCATTAAAATCACATTATAACATGCTTTACAACTCCTTCAATATTTAAAAGATATAATTATATATCCCATAAAGGATGAATCCAATAAATATATTTTAGATTACCAAATTCTAAAAGAATTATCAAAATAAACTCAAGCGAAAACACCACTCAAAGCAGAAAATTTTTGGTTAAAAATATTTTTGACATTTTTTCAAAAACCTCTCAGGTGTTTACCAAAAGGGTAATGAATGAAACCCTTTAGAAATTTATTTTTACTCTTATTATATCATAAAATCACTAAAAAATTATGTTATAACATCACAAGCATGATTATAGGATTTTGAAAGCATTAAAGGAAATCTCAAGCATTAATGGAATCTATGGGAATTGAATTTGATTAAAGAAGGCACCTCAAAAACATTAGAATGATACAAAAAATTGAATGAAGTATGATCTATGTATAATACACCATCCACACAGCCTAACATCAAATAATAAAAAACATAAATAATCTATTTCCTTTAGGGTTTTTCCATGAGATAATCATCACCAATAAAACCAAGAAACCAAGAGATAACATCGAAGGGAAGCGTAAAATGAATAAAAGTTACAAAAACTAACAGGTGTACCATTCATGATGAAAATAATTAAGATTTGGAGAAAGGTATAAGGGTTTTAGAAATCCCCCAGTGTTCCTAGGTTGGAGGATGGGAGGAAAAACTATACTTGGGGTAAATGAATGGAGGGGAAATGTTATCATTTTACAAGTTTAATGATCATGGAACCACACATGGATTGGATGCATGGTTTCAAAAATATTGATCCTACCATGTTCCTTGTACTATATATGATGGGAACCCCGGATGGGATAGATTCACAATTCCCAAACCATTTGAAAAATAATGCGAAATGCAAATACCCGATTCTAGAAACAAACCACGTGCTTGCCTCATGATTTACCTAAATCCATGATGTATATTATTTAATCCCAATGAAAAAAATACAATACATAAGGTGACCTGGTTAATGCTATATATTTTTTCCTTACTCTGCACTAACCATGGGATAATTTCTACCAAGCAAAAAATCATCAAATTCTAAACAAAAACTAGAAAATTTATTCCAATGATCAACCTATACCCCAACCAGAATATCCAAATGTAGGAAAAGAATAAAATAAAAATATTTCAAATGTTATTTTGTGATAATTCCCCCCACCATAACCACTTTCTACCCCCATAAAGTCACTAAACCGAATAATAATAAAACATGGTTCCATTCTCGATAAAAATTGAGGGAAACTGGGATCCATGAGGTGAAAATTCACTCCAATAGTCACACCCATCCATTCTTAGAGGAAACCATGGTATACATAATAAATAAAGAAAACAAGAGGGTTATCCCAAAAAAAATAAGCAAACTAACTCCACCTACATTAAATAAAAAACATGGAAGCACATAAAAGGAAAACAAACCCCAAGGGATATAGGGATTTTCCAACCTGAGTGAACCCCCTCAACAAATAATTTGGAATCCCACATAATATATCCCTAAAAAATAGTGAAACAAAAGAAAAATTCAACAATATGATAAGTATTAACATTTCTATATGATCACAAACTGAAATTGGTACTAACATCACATGGGATAAGAAAAACCATGAAACAAAATAAAAATCTAAAACCAACATTTAGATAAAAATAACCATTCAGATATTTAATTTAAAATTACAACACAGATTTACTTGAAAATTAGATTTTAATATAGCAGGAAGACTAAAACAATTAAACCTCAAACATCCCCATCCATCATGGGTGACGAGATGGGTCAAGGTCCCCCACACCCATGGTGAATCTTGACTATGTGTGAGTATCAAATTAGGGCCCATGGAATGAGCCCCAACGCCTAAAAAATATACTTCTTCATTTTTAGAAACTAAAATCATGTGATCAATAATTCTTCTATGGTCGATGGTCAAAACAAAACATTTCCATATGACCCTAGAAATCCACAACTATAACATCCCAAATATATACCATATAATAAAATTTAATATCAATTAATATTTTTGAATTTAATATTAATTTTAGTATAAATGGGATACTATGTATGAAAACATACCCGACATGAAAAAATAGGTTTCTCATAAATCTTACGTTGCACACAACACTGAGTGATACTAAAAAATAAAACAATCATAATAATATTATTGTATATCATAGATAATTCATGGCCATTGTATTATAGAAAATGAAAAAATAAACTATATTATGAATTTACATAATTTTTAAATGTTATTAAATTTATCTAATGATTTTTGGAGGATTAAAATTAGAATTAATTGAATTTTATGGGTAAAACAGTCTAATATTTTTAAAAGGTCGTTTTACCACCTTTGGATGGAGAACACTTTTTAAAAATAGTAATTTCACTTTTATATGTTCTATTTTATAAACTAATCATATTATTTATAAGAGGGACACCATAATTTATATCAGTTGATATTTTTATATTTTTCTGATAAAATCCACATATTAATAAATAGTGAAAAATGCAGCATTTTATTTCAAAAATTTCATTTCCAATAATTTCATTATATATTTATATTATGATATTAACATGTTTTAAAGTATAATTGGATTTTCTTTTTATAATTTTATTCAATAATGTTCAATGGAAATAATTTCATAGTTAAATTAGATATAAACACATGTCAATCATTTGATATTTTTTAATTTTTTAATTCCTGATATGTGGTTTTGACAACATAAATTAATTTAAATCTAATTTCTTCCAATTATGTATTTTGAATTTGGAAAAATATATTAAATATTTGTATTCATAATTTCAAAATTTTGTAAATAAGTTCTTTTTATTTTTGATACATTCTGAATTGTATCATTAGTAATATTTTTTATTTACCATGGTTAAAGGGTAAATCAAGTAAATAAAGTTAAATATATTTTTATAATAATATAAAACATCTCCAAAACATGTATGAATCCTATTATATGATATATGGATGAACATGGGAATCCTTGGGTCAATTTTAGGACCCCAGGGAGAAACATTGGTGTAACAATGATCAATTAAAATATTTATTTTTAAAAAAATTAAAATATAAAATAAACATGTATTTCCTTACTAAAGAAATTATAATTTTGTTTATATAAATGAAACTTTTACCTATATATATTTCTTATAATGGTAATAATATTTCTTATATCATGGTATTTTATTTATAATTTTTAGAGATTATGTAGATAAATTTATTTATGAAACAATGATGGTGCAATGATAACCTTATTAATGAATAGTTTAAATAAATGTAATTATAAATTTTTAAATAAATATATTTTGACCATTTTGATGTCATAAAAAAACTTTATTGATTATTATGACAATGTATATTTCATTTAATTCATTTGGATTGAAATTAGAAAAAAAAATTCACTTTAAAAACATAAATTTCTAAATAATGTCAAAATAGAAATAAATGTGTTCAAAAACAAATACTCTTTATTAAATGATATGATATTAGTAAAAATTAATAATCAGCCAATTGACCTATATAATGTTAAAAATTTCATTAATGTGCCACATTTGGTTGTATATAAATTTTATAGTTACAATATAAACCTTATACTATGGAAATACAAGAAGACATGGTAAGATTTAAAATTATTAACAATTTGTTAAAGCAAAAAGGTCAAGGTTAATTTTATGACGTAACCATATATAAAAAATACTTTTTGAGAGTATTTTGACCCATACTAAAATCATCCTTGAAATATATCACATTTTAATAATTATAATTTTAAAATCAATTTATAATAAAATATTGTTTCCCGACATACCTAAATTTCACCTCCTCTCTCTTATAAAAGGCCACCATCTGTACCCACTTACTCACACATATCAGGTACCTTGGATTGAACAATTTATTCTAAAATATTCTAAAAACATCCCTCCATTACTCGTAGAATATTTAACCTATGCGTATGTTAACTCAAGGATGTATTTTGGCTCAAATCAAAATAATTTACATCATTAAGAGGTAACATCTTTTCTCAAGTTCTATTCTTTTATTTTTTCCATTTCACATCCTAAGATCCTATTATTCAATTATTACATAATATAACTACTATCCAAAATATAATATTATGTTTTTATTATAATTATTGGAACTACACTTACACAATACTAAATCTAATGGATTAAAAACATACTGTTTCTGTATACGACAAACTATTGCTTCTCATGACAATAATTTTCCAATTTTTTCATACAACGTTTCATTGTTTCCATTATAATGGAATTATATTTATATATGATATATATTAAAATTATAATTAATATTTTCTTTGGTAATTTTTATTTATAACATTACATAATGAAAGTAATGTCGGGAAAATACAATAATTTCATTGGGTGTAAATGTGGACTACTTCCCCTCAAACTAATGTGATTCATTTCTTCTACACATGGGACATATAAAATAAGTTTTTTATTAATTAAATTATATATACATGAAAAAAATATAATAATGTTATTATAAAATAATTTTATATGATATTTATTATTATTCTATTAATATGTCAAAAAATGAAAGTAGCATTAAGGCCTTCGTGTAATTAATCATCTCAATGAACGATGCATTTAAATTTTTATGTAAAAATGTTATGGAATAATATGAATACATATATACTGGATATATTTTATATTTGAATCATTAATAACATTATGGATAAAATGGTCTTATTACCACCTAGATAAAATTTATTAAGACAAGTTCATATTTGACTTCTGTATCGAATATAGAAGAAACTACCAACATGAACATAAATAATTTTATAATTTTGGTAACATGGTAATGAGAGATATAAATGGAATAATAAATATGAAATGAATTATCATGATTGTTTAAATATACCTATTTTTATTATCCCAATATATAAATAATGAATGAGACAATTTGGAATCGAGTTAAGGGTATTTCTAAACTAAATTTCGAATGATTTAGTTTTATGCATACTTTATTGATCATATTATGAAAAGATTCTGTGTAAAATCAATTTTTATTTATTTATATTTTAATTTACACTTCCCTTTTTGTGGTTATACCATTTCTACACATAATCACTGAATTTATAAATTCTTATGTCTTTTATAAGAACATTGAATGGGAACCTCTTTACCCAATTTCTATTCTCTGGGTTATTCTTCAACTTCTTAGTTATTTCATTCTATGATTATGTGAGAAATAACATTTGATATAAAATATTTTATTTATACTTTCATTAATTTTATTTATAGTGAATACACATATTCCACCTACTTTATTGACCAAATGATCTTAGTAATGAAATTATAAGTCAACCACACATCATTGAGTTAAATATCAATGTCATGGGTTTTTTCGATGAATATGTGTGAATGATCTCATGTTGTTTTAAAATTAATAGACAGTTATTTTTGTTGTATTTTAATTTTTTAAACATAATTATTTCATTGATTTGTCTTTTTTATAAGGATAATTTCTTTCTAAGGGACATCATCCCAATATCCTTTCATTGAGGCATATTTTGATTTATATACAACCTTATTTTATATGCCCTATAATCAACCGCATTGACTTTTAATTACATTCACTGGGTTTTAAAAAGAATATTTTTCTATGAATAATTTTACAAAACTAAAAAATTAATGTTTCTTTTTAACGTAAATGGTGACAATAACTTTACCATCACCGCGAGAATTATTTGAAATATGGATTACTCAACTACTAATAATGTTTTTATAAAAGATAAATAAATACTAGACACACATTTTATATATTTTGGTATTGATAAAGGATTCATTATTTCAAAATCGTAAAATAATCTAGTATGATTTCCATGTGGAAATGTTATTTTTCCTTTATGAATTTTTATATGTTATGATTATGTTATGGTTCTTAGGAACTGATTATGTAAACGTGTTGTTACATGACGAACTATGGGTGGGTGAGCCCATCATGGATCTCAATTTAAACAGGTATCATGATGGAGGTAAATATTAAGGTTTCTACTAAGATAATTAGGGAATATACTGTGATGGGTATTCAAAACATAACCATGAATGTTAATCCCTATGTGGCAGTGATTGCGAAAATGTAATTATGTTATATATTCCATAAGTAACCTTTAAGATTTATGATTTCAATGAGATTATTCATAAATCAAAGGATTTCATGAGTAATGATAAAGATCTTATGTTTTATGAGTAAACAATATGATTTCATTGATTTGGATATATTCATGGAATAATGTTTTCATTATTTTTTTTAATTCCCTAACAGAGAATTTTATTCTCATCCCACATTTTTGAAATTCTTTTCACATGTTATATAAACATTTTAGTGAAATGAATAATTCAAGAAGATATTTATCATGAAATTAATTATTGTTTTTATGGGGGTTTATTGTGGTAAAAAAAAATTAGATTGAGTGGATGTATCTGAATATTATTATTTGATAGGTAATTTAATAGTTATGGCCTAATTCTCTAAAACAATAAACCTAAAAAATCCTCTATATGAAAGAATGTAAATTATTTATCAATAAAATTGGTTATATAATATTTTTGGCATGGTCATTATAGTTGGTTTCCGAGGTTGTTTTAGATAACTTTGGATGTTACAGTGTTATTTAAACATAAGTGACATGTTTTATATAGCCACAATGGTTATCATATCATAAATAATCATTGTTATTTTAGAAAAATTGAATTATTTTATGATTACATGAATAAGTATATCATAGTTTTTCCATCCTCTTATAATAGTATCTAATGATATAATCACACTAACCATATTTGGTATTAGTAAATGGATTGATCTAGAAAGTTCCAAAGTAAAATTG
Source organism: Viscum album (assembly GCA_963277665.1). Taxonomy (NCBI): domain Eukaryota; kingdom Viridiplantae; phylum Streptophyta; class Magnoliopsida; order Santalales; family Viscaceae; genus Viscum; species Viscum album. Next base: position 1,381,448,932 of record OY728137.1, read on the forward strand.
GTAGTGAAGTAAACTGTCATGGTTTTCTGAATAAGTAATAGAAAGAAATGGTATTTGTAATGAGAACTATTGTGGTTCTTCTTAACCAAAAGTCAGGATTCATGATTTACCACATTAACATTATTGATTTTTATAAGGAGTAATATATGCCAGAAACGAATCCATATGGATGTTCAAGTTATAATTTAGAGGTAAGAATATTCAAAAACCTGTCTGTCAATGATTTTAAAAGAAACACATAGGTATATGATTAAATGGGACGATGAGATGATATATATGCGGTAAATAATGTCATAAAGAAATATCCTTCAATGGGAAAAGTAAGAATTTAATTGACTCCAGGAAAGGGAAAGATGGTCTTTCCAAAGGATCAATTGAATGTTTTAAATGTGGTGTGTATGGTCATCGTGGAAATAGATGTTCTTCAAATAAGTTTCAATAATGAGATCAACAAGACCATTAAAATATATGTTCAATAATTTCTAATGTCATTCCAATTAAAAATGAGGAAACTGAAAATGTCCTATGAAGTAATAGATTATCTCTTAGCTCATGTTTGGAAATTATTGAATCATAGGACATGATTAAGTATTTTTTTATAGGAAAAAGGTATTACAGAATAAGGTGAAAAAACATTGTTAAGGGATAAATAATAATTATAGATTATTATGATGTGGAAATTATAGAAATTCTAGAGTTATGTTAAATCTATGGTGGCTGAAATGATTAATAGTATTAATTCTCCATTCATGATATGATTACAATGGAATAATTTTCTATAGTATGGGTAACACTAATGTTTGTTAAGTGAAAATTTTATTTGAGTAAGAAATACATTTTTATTTGTGGATATGATTATACATAATCATTTGGGTTTATATGATCCTTGATTTTGAAGATATTAATTTTTATTACATTTTGAGGCGAAAAATGAAAGATATGATTCAAACATGTTGATAAATTATGTTATGGTAATTTTATATAATTTTTTCCCATTTTAGGTAATTTTAATAAATTATGTAGTATTTTAAAAATGACAACACACATACTGGGTGACAACCCGTCGTGTTGGATAATTTTGTGGGAATTGAACCAACAACCAAAGTACGATTGTTATTTATCTCCTTCCACTGGAATACATGAAGTACCATGTTAGTATGATTTATTCTTTTTGTAAAAAGATTTTTGGATTAATAATAATATGAATTTGGAAACATATATATTATCAAATGGATATAATTTGTATAAGAAAATTATTTTCTGATTTAGTGATAAATGATATCATGGAAGACATTATCTTTTTTAGAAACAGTATATTCTTATGGAAAATAGAATAATATAAGATCTCATTTGAAGATTAATGGTTGAATTTTATTTTGGAATATTCTTTGACATTATTGTGGACAAATGGAAATTAGGGTTATCTATGGAAATAACTAACCTATCATAGAGAACATGTGATTTTGTTAGTTACTTTTCATATTGAGACATTAATAGTAGTATATGTTATTTATTGATAAATGTTATGATTTTTTGTGGAAGACTATGTGATAAAATATATTTGAATTTTGGGTTTCAATCTTTGTTGATATTAATAATTTTGGGGATTATATGATATTTTACTAACAATTTTGGTTTTGGTTAATTTCTAAATAACGTTGGAATATATAGTTCATCATTTTTGGATTATGTGATTCTCTATAAGTTGATTCTCGCATTTCATTTGTGACCATGACATCTTGAATATTCATCATTTGGAGAAAAGATGTCTTTGTGGTATATATTTATTAAAGTATGAAATTCTACATGAAGAATGGGTATTTTTTTCTTATATTCTAAGTCAAGATCAGAAATATATTCCACCAATTTATTAAAAATATATTAAAATAATGATTTACGGTTACTTTTCTATTTTGAAATCATAGACCGTTTAACTATTCTAATGTTTATAGTTTTCTGGTTGTTAATTTTCTCTTGATCATGTTTTCTATCACTCTACATCGGAATAAGATGGTTATTTTTTCTACATGGAATCCGTGTTTGTGTTATCATAGGTGACCTTTGTAATTTAATTTCATTCTTTAATGTGATAATTTTATGGACTTTTTTTCTTATGTGGGATTTTCAAAGATGTTTATGAGCCCAATATTAAAATTACGATGATGGAATTTACAAACGGGAGAAAGATGTAACATACCAGGTATTTATTTATTAATACATTTTCTTATCTATTAATATTTTTGAATTTAATGATAATATTTTTTCTATGGGAGACATTATGTACGATAACATACATGACACACAATAACAGGTTTCACTAAAATCTTGTGCAGCACACAACACTAATATATACTACATAACAATAAAACAATCATATATTTATGTCAAATGGTTATTAATAACTATAAATTGTATTTGAAATAATAAAAAGAATTAACTATATTAGTATTTTATATATTTGGTAATTTTTTTAACATTTATGCAATGAATTTGATAGGCTTAAATTGATAAGAAATCCAATATTATTCATTAAATACTATAATATTATTAAATGGACATTTATATAATTTTTAAGGAGAAAAATTTTAAATAAAAGTTTTTTAAACTTTTTATGATATATTTTCTAAATAAGAAACATAATTTGATGTGTGAGATAAATATTTACGTCTATTGAATTTTTTTATTTTCTTGATAAAATCCATATTTTTATAAATACTGAGAAATACTGGAATTTAATTCAAATATGTATTTTCATTTAATTTATTTACAGAGATATAATTTTATTTTAATTAGTTTTAAAGTTTAATTGGATTATTTTTTATCAGTTATACCAATAATGGTTATTGGATGTAATTTCACATTTAAATATGACACAAACACATGTCAATCTTTTCACAGTTATTCCTTATTAAAAACCTGCTTTCTAGTTATGACAATGGTAATTAATTATAAATTAATTTTAAATTAATTTTCGCCTATTATGTGTTTTGAATATGGAGAAATGGATTCCATAATTTTAATCATAAATTATTATTATTTTGAATATGTACCTTTTATTTTTGACAATATGAATATTAATTTCTATAATTATTTTTATCCACCACGGTAAAAGGGTAACTCAGGTAAATAAGGAACAAAATAATATTATAATATTTTAAAACTACTCTAACACGTATCCTAATACTTTTAAAAGAGATATTGACGTCAATGAGAATACATGGGTGGAATTTAAGAACCTATAGATCAACATGTGTGTGATAATGACCATTTATAATATTTATTCTAAAGAAAAGGGAAATGTAACATAAACATGTATCACCTAACTAAAAAAATTTTAATTTTAGCTTATAGAAATGATATATTAATCTATAAATATTAATTAAATAGATTATAATATTTCCTAAATCATGGTATTTTATTTATAATTTTAACAAATAATATAAATAAATTTATTTACAACACAACGATGATGAAATGATTACCTTATTAAAAAAACATTCAAATAAATGGTATTATAAATATTAAAATAAATGTAATTTGAAAATATTTATGACATCTCTTAATTTTATGGAGTATTATTAAATAATATTATTGATTTAATGATTTTTTTCGAATAAATAAAGTTTTTTTAAATTTTACAAAAATCAACTACTAAATAGTGTCCAAATTGACATAAATGAGTTTTTAAAACAAACATTATTTTATTAAATGATATAACAGTACAAAAAATGTAGAATTCTGGATGATGACTTATATAATGTTCATAATGTCAATAACAATCATCTTTCGGTTCTATTAGATTTTTAATGTAACTATAGCCTTCATATATTTATAAAATAGAAGAAGACATTATAATAGTTATTGTTTTTAATTAATGGTTAAGGTAAAATATAATGTTAATTTTGTGACCTAAACATGTCTAAAACATTTTGTACGAGATTTTTTACACCGATAAAAATATTATAATATAATTTTATCAATTAGGTTCAATTATAATTCTAAAATAAATTTATTATAAAAAATTATTTCAAGACATCGTAAAGTGTCTCTCCTCCCTCTTATAAAAGGCCACCACCTCTACCCACATAATCACACAACTCAATCCCCATGGCTCATCCAAAGTATTCTAAAATAATCTTCCAAAATCCCCCAAATAATTCTATAATACATAACATGAGGATAAGTAATTTAAAGAAATATGTTTGGCTAAAATAAATTGATGTTATCTGATTTAGAGGTTACATCTTCCCTCATGTTCATTTCATTTATTTTCCATCCTTAAAATATATGTTATTATTATTATATGATTTCATAAATAAACCAGATTCATAAATATACATGGATTTTTTTATAATAATGATTCAAACTATACATACACAAACCTCCATATAATGGATATAGAACATACTATTTTGATGTATGTCAAACTACTACCTCACAAAACGATAATTGTTCAATTTTGTTATTCCACCTATCATGGTGGCCATTATGATAGATCTATATTTTTATATGATACATATTATTTTCATATTGTATTTAATATTTTATAATTTTTATTCATAATATACAATTATGCATTCCATGTTGTGTAAATACGATAATTTCGTTTGGAGAAGTGTGGACTACATACCCTATATGTGTTGTGACTTGTTTCCTCAATACATGGAACTAATAAAGGATTTTTTTATAAAAACTATGAGAAAAATACTAAATAAATATAGTAATTTTGTTATAATATAATTTTATATAATTTTATTATTATTCATTAAATATGAAAAATAAATGAATGCAACGTTCTTGCGTACATACGACCATCCATCTCCAAGAATAGTGAATTTCATTTCTTATCACCAAATATTTTGGAATATTAGAAATACATATATTATAGATATTAATGATATTTAAATTATAAAGTATATTATGGTCATAATGGACTTATGAACACATGGATAATTTGCATAAAAACATGTTAATTTTTTACTCATGTACCGAATATAAAAAAAAACTAATTTGAAATTAATTTTTTTATTAAATGGTAAAAAGTGAAATAATAGGAATAATATAATTGAAAAAGGTTATCATGTTTGTAGAAATTAACATATGTTTATTTTTCCTGAATATAATAAACGAATGAAACAAGTTTGGTTTGATGTAAAGGAATTTCTTAACTAAATTTTCACTGAATTAGTTTTATGCTTACTTTATTGATAATAGTATGCCATGATTTTTTATAGAATCAATTTTTGTTTAATTATTATATAATTTCCACTTCTCATTGGGTTGATATACTATTTCTAAACATAATTAACCCATTGATATATTCATACGTCATTTATAAGAAAATTATAAGGGAACTTCTTAACCAAATTTTCATTCATTGGGTTACTCTACTACATATTGATTTTTTCATTCTATGATTATCCGATAAATAAATTTTGAAATTATATCATGTATTTATAATTTCATGATATAAATTTTTATTGAATACATGTAATCAATCAATTTTATTAACAAAATGATATATTTAAGGGAAATCTTAACTCAAACTAATTTCATTGAGATCAGTATCCATGAAATTGGTATTATTTTTGCCAGAATATGTTTGAATATTATTTGATAGTCATAAATTGATTATACACATATATTTTGGGATTTTATATTTGTCACACTTAATTTTGTCATTTATTTATCCTTTATCCTAGGTTAAAATCTTTGTAAGGGACTTCCTCTCAATATCCTTTCATTGATGAATATTTTTATTTATATACGACCTTATTTTATACGGTATATAATCAACCCCTTTGACATTTAATTTAATTCAATGGTATTAAAAAGAAATAATTTTTGTTGATTTTTTTACTAAACTTCAAATGTAATATTTCCTTTTCACTTCTACATTGAAAATGACCATTCCACAACCACATGCATTATTTGAAATTCATATTCCTCTACAAGGCATAATGTTTTTTAAAAGAAAAATAAATACCACTTTCCAATTCAATGTATTTTTGTATTCATAATAGATTGATTATGTCAATTTCATGAAATAAACTATTGTGAATGAGACATGGAATTGTTATTTTTCCATATGCTTATTTTATGTGTTATGATTATGTTATGGTTCATGGGAATTGATTATGTATATGGTGGTTCTATGAGAAAATGAGGGTAGGTGGGAATTTGATAGCTCTCCAATGCATTGGGTAACATGACAGAGGTAAATGTTGATGTTTTTCATAAGAGATTTATAGAATATACTATTATGGGTATTTCAAACGTAACAATGAATTTTAATCCCTTTGTGGGTGTGAAAGCTATAATGTAAAAATATTATGGAAGCCACATTTTTCATTTATGATTTATTATTTCTATGAGTTATTCATAAATCTTATTATTTCCTGAGGTATGTTAAGGGGCTTATGTTTTATGAGTAAAAAGTATGACTTTATTTTTTTTATGTATTCCCAGAAACATTTTTTCATTCAATATTTTATATCCCATACTGAGATTTTTATGCTCATCCCATGGTTTGGATATTTTTTCCACATTGAATAAGGAAGGGTATATGAAATAGAGATTTCCTGAAAATATTCTATCATTAAAAGAATTATTTTTAAGGAGATATATTATTGTGAAAAAAATGTATTGATTAGAAATATATGCTTTTTAATAATTGAAATATAATGTAATTGTCATGGTATAATTATCTAAAACTACAATCCTTAAAATATCCTTCATATAAAATAATGTAAATTATTGATCAATGCTCTATAATATTTAATGTTTAATCCTATGGAATTATAACAATAGTGATAATACCATTGAGGATTATCGAATCATGACTTCAAATGCCTGAACCAACCACACTTGAAGCACCTAAGATAATTTCAAGATGAAATGGAATCCAAAACATACATTATATTCTTCCAAAGTATGGGATCATCCTGTACAAACCTCCCTAGATGGGGAACCTTCACGAGCAGCACATACCATCAATTTCACCACAAAAACCAACTCGACTATGAATGCCTCATCCATCAACCTATCAAAATAAAATTACATGGAGGAGAGGACCTTCCACTTAATCTCAGTATTGTGGCCACAAAATGAAGATAAAATCCTTAATATAATACTTTTACTCTATAACCATAAAAAATAAACTCTTTTCAGTGAACAAAAGAATCCATTTTATACCGCTAGCATTACTGAATACTTCTGAGCTCTTCAACCATCCTTTTATTGACCCCCAAAATTATAAACAATATGATAAATGGTGTCATAAAAACATCCCAATTCATTCTTGGATTCATTGATGATCGTACAGTCACCTTCCACTCATGCAATGATAATCCCTCAAACAAACCCCGAAAAACATGAACTCTCACTGCATTGGGAGTGACCAATGATTAGAAGACTCACCCAAAATGCTAGAGCTATTCATATACATATAATAGACATCAATCACTAAAAAATATAGTCAATAACTGAGAATATAAATAAACTTGGAAAGGCATAGTGGATATTTTGAGTACGTTTATGGGTAGCATGTTCTAAAAAATTTATGGAACACAAGACCAAAATAAACATCAACCTGAAACAAAACCAATAGAACAAAATATTTCAAATTAAAAGGCTGACATGAAAAAAATTACAAAAAACAGAAATAAAGATATCAAAAATCACCATTTACATTTCAATTTCAAAAACATATTTCATCCTTGTCTAATTTCCGAATACCTAATTTCTTTATTTCAAAAACAAGAACCCACTTTTCAAATGAAAACCAACCCCAAATTTATTCCAAATACTCATAAGGAATAGAAGGTTAACAGAAACCATTTCACTACAAAACACCCAAAAATTTATCAAATTTTTAGTTGAGTATTCATTCACATTTTCCAAAAATATTATGAATTTATAATCACATTATCCATTAAAACCCTATTTTTCTAATCCAAATCTATTTGAAAAAAAATTTATTCCTTTTAATAAATTGACATCATCATAAAATCACACATACACAAATCTAAATGACTAAAAAATTTCACTCACACAAAATTAATGGAATTAGAAACTACTTATAACACCCCAAGCTTCTACGGTACGTTTCCCTTTGAATAATGCGATACCGTGTGTTGTACGCAACCTCGAGTTCTAACACACACCAAAACTAATTAAACTAGCCGTTGTGAATAGTAATACCTAATTTTTGAAATTATATATTTGAAAATGGACTTCATTTTTGGACTCGGAATATCGAATTTAGCCTAAGGTGAAATTTTGGTACTTTTCGGATAACTTTCATATTTTGATGAATAGTGAAAATTACTAAATTTTAATTAAAAACAACTTTTTTAATAAAAATAATTAATAGTGATAAATTATTAATTTTAGTGGTTTTAAAGTATATTTAGAATATATTTTTACATTTTAATATAATGTTGGTCATTGGACATAATTTTACAATTAAACCGAACATAAACAAGTGTCAATCTTTTGATAGTTATTATCTCTTAAAAACACGCTTTTTGTTTTGACAGCGGGAATTAATTTTAAATTAATTTCTGCCACTTCTGTGTTTTGAATTTAGGAAAATGGATTCCATATTAGGAATCAGGATGTTCAAATTGTGTAAATGGGTAAATTTTATTTTTAGACATTTTGATTAATTACTGCGGTAAATATTTTATTTACCATGGTTAAGGGTAAATCCGGTAAATAAGGGTTAAAAAATAATATTATAATAATAATAAATTACCCTAAAACGTGTCTTAACCCTATTGGTTGATACATGGTCGACCATGGGCATCTTTGGGTCTATTTTGGGACCCCATGGATCCACTTGTAAGTGATAATGACACATTATATTAATAAAGTTAAAATAAAAATAAAAATGGCATAAGCTTACATCTTTTAGAAGAACAATTTTTACATAGGGTTATACATGTTGGATTTTCGATTATAAATATTAATTAGAAAGATAAAAAGATTTCCTACATAATTATATTTTATTTATAATTTTTAGACATTAAATAATTTATTTAATTTATGACACAATGATGATGCAGTAATTACTATAATAGTGAACAATTAAAATAATTGATATTATAAATACCCAAATAAATATAATATGAAACTTTTAATGAATTAAACTAATTTTCTAGGATAATATGATATATTAGGATTGATGTAATTGACTTTGTTCGAAGTAATCAATCTGTTATGAGTTTCACAAAAATCAACTATTGAATAGTGTCAAAATTGACATAAAAGAGTTCTTAAAACAAATATTATATTATTAATTGATATTAAATTCCTAAAAATCTAAGGTTCGGAAAAGAGACTTATATTATGATAGGTTAATCATTAATGGACCACTTGGGGGTCTCTTGGATGTATATAGTAAGTTTATTAACCATATTATATAAAAATACAAAGAGACATTGTAAAAGTGAAACTAATTAACTTAGAGTTAATACATAAAGATAAGTTTAATATAAGTACCCAAACCTGTCTAAATTCTATTGGATGAGTTGTTTTCGACCTATCCCCACCTCAACCTTTGAATAGTCAACTTTGGAGCCTTTGGAAACCGAATATGAATTTATTATAAATTAATATTTCTAACTTTTCCAAAGGTGCCCCTCACCCCTCTTATAAAAGGGCACTCATCCTTCTCATTTCTTCACACCTTCAAAGCCTTTTGGTTCGGCCAAACTCTGCCCAAATAATCTCCCAACATCCCTCAATACAACCTAGAGGCCTTAGTTTGATCATAAAGCCAACCTAAGGAGCCCTTTTGATCAAATCAAAAGGAAGAACCCGAAGAAGAGGTAATGATTTCACCACCCTTTTCTAAGTTCATTTCTTCTTCCACTTCTTCTTCCTTTGTTCTTACCATTCTAAAATAATAACTCCAGTATCTCACATATACTGTGATGTTATTATAAGTATGGTACAACCATATTCAGTATTCTATCCACCCTTTGAATAACATGTCACCATACGTGCGTACGTACGGCTTACCGTCTCCACGTCGTGGTGTAATTGTTATTCAATATAATATTATTTGGATGGGTATAATAATGATGTGTAACTCATGTAAATAATAAATATAACATGTTAATGATTCTGTATATATGATATATCATTCATTTATATATTATTTTAATATCAAATGAATGATATTGTCGCTCGTGCGTACGTACGGACTACCGTCTCCACGAACGCGATGAGATTCATTCTCCATCGTAACCATTCAAGTATAATTATTATTTTATGATTTAAAAAAGATTTTTTAAGGACATAATACCATTCTGGATTTGAATAATATACAACCTATCCTTTACAAACATGTCTTACGTAACAAAACATACAAAAGCAAACGAGTAAGTTAACACCCGAAACAACGATAATACTAAGATATTATTAACAAATAAATGTTAAAAGATCATATATGATATCATATTAATATATATGATTCTTGTATAATTTAATAACAATTATTTCACCATTATACAGGAGGTTAACCTACCCCAACCAAGGAAAAGTACAAGGTAAGGGTTATTTCACAATCTCTTCTTTATCCGAGGTTGTTTATACGTAATAATCTACTGGGATCTCGTTATCATCCACATCCATGTTTCTTAGATATGTATTTCAAAACATTTTTAATATTTACAAGAATATGGGTTAAAGTCATTTATACACTTGTTTGACTTTTTATAAGAGGTTTATAAAGGAATCTTTTTGTCGTTTTCAAAACAAGGTCCTTTTTAACCTTTTCGACAGAATTGAGGTAAGAATGTTTTTTTTAACTTATACGGCGGGTGCGGTTATTTTCCACCGTTATAAAATCTTCAAAGCTTTCCTTACAAGCTTATAAGAATATTTTCAAAGAAAATGTTTTATTTTATATGGATCTTAAATGATTTCAAAATAAAAGGAGATATTTCTTTAAAAAGAATTTTGATTTCATCTATGTCAACATCCTTTGATGGATTTTAAGATTATTTGAAGTTGATTTATTATGATACAAAACTTCTATATTGTATTGAAGGTTTTGTGATATGTTTGACTATGGATGTGCTATTTTTATATCATTCATAGTTTATGGTGAAATTATTGACATTTCGTATGCTAGTTTTAATACGAATGTTTATGTTATGTTTAAACCTTTTCATATGGGAATGCATTGGACTTAATAAGTGACGGGTGGAGCCTGCTATAGCTCCTCGATGCATCGGTAGGTCTCATGAGACAAACTAGTGTCTTGGCACAAGGCCTTGACAAAATATTATTTGTAGTCTTGGCACGAGGCCTTGGCTATGTGGTTATGATAGTCTGGCATTATGCATTCCAACATTATGAAAGTGGTTATTGATATTGCATGTGATTATTTGATTAGTAGAATATCCATGTGAACAAGTAAATGGAATTATTTCATTTTATTTATGCCATACCATGTTTAAAGTTCATGTTTGAAAGGATTTGGTTTTAGTTATACATTTCCTTAAAAGTTTATTCTTATTTATGAAAGTTTCCGCTATATTGTTATCCTTACTGGGCATTTGAGCTCACCCCTTTTCTATGTTTTATTTTTCCCAGGTAGTGAAGAAGTAAATTATGAATGACTTGCAGGGATATTATGAGTGGTTAATATTGTGGATATGAAGACTTTGTTGTTGTAATAGTTTTTCACTTTGAAATGTAATGTAAAACATTATGAATATATCTAGTGTTTCCAAGGCTACTAAACCAATCGGTCTTTCGGGATTTGATCTTTCTTGTGATCATGCCAATGTTATGTAATTAATGCACCGACTCTGGGTAGCTGGGGTCGGGGCGTTACAGTTGGTATCAGAGGAAGTTTAGTACAAACCTTGGAAACTAGATTTAGATAAACTCTGATTAGAGCACGTAGACCTAAGATGAACTTTGAGGATTAGTATAGAAGAACTTTCTAGAATTTTGGTATTGTAGAGATTTTATGAGTTTTCCGAGCAATACATCCCTGTCTGGATACGAGCAGGTAGAGGCGGCTCTGGCACAGATGTACCTAGGGGTAAAACCCGAAAACACCGCTTTGAGCTAGACTCGAACGAGAACTGGTGCACGACAACGGGCCTTGCTGCACTCTTGGTTACGACACTCCCGGGGGATATGCTTAGGATAAATCTCACTTTCTTTACAAATCATTATGAAGGGTTTATGAGTATATACTTCCTCAAAGAAAACATATTTATGATTATGGATTATATCCATAGATAGTTCAATTTATGTTTAGTGTTTTATAAGTATGGGATTATGTATTTTGATTCATAAACTGATCTAGTTTATGACATTGTTTAGAAATGGCGCCTAGTGGAAGAAATGGAAACCGTATCAATGCACGCACTCCATGTAGGGATTGCCCTCCTGGTCAAGATAATTATAGTGGGGCTGGTGATGCAATTGGTGCTGATCAACTAATCACCGTACTGGGACAACTTACTCAGGTTATGAATAATAACCTTACCCGTATGGAGCACCCTGATCCGCAGCGTGGAGGATCAATGTTAGATCGATTCATGAGACAACAACCACCAACGTTCAATGGGAGTACAAATCCCTTAGTAGCTGAGCAATGGATATTTTCCCTAGAGAAAATATTTCAGGCTTTGGGATGTAGTGAAAGGGAAAAAGTTACCATGGCAGTTTACCGCCTCACTGGAGATGCTGATCAATGGTGGTCATTGATTCAAAACATGAAGGAAGATGATGAAGTATCAAACATGGAATGGATGGAGTTCAAAGATCTGTTTTTAGAAAAATACTTTCCTCGTGACCATCGAGCAGATATGGAAAGGCAATTTCTGAGTCTGAGACAAAAGGAGGACGAGAATGTCACAAAGTATGAGGCTAACTTTACAAGGTTAGCGAGGTACGCTGGTGATTATATTCGTAACCCAAGAAGTAAGATTGATCGTTTCTTTGATGGTTTAAAACCATTTCTCCGTCGAGCGTTAGTCTCACAATCATTTTCATCGTACGAAGACATTGTCTCATGTGCTATCAAGACCGAAAAGGAATTCTCTAAGTCTTATGACTTTAAAGCAAAGCAACAGAAGAAGAGACCTGCTGATCAATCTGGGAATGGAAATAAGGGGAAGAAGGGAAAGGTTGAATATCCATCTTGTGGTAAATGCGGGAAGAAACATCTTGGTACTTGCTTGAAGGGAATGGGAGTCTGTTACAAGTGTGGTGAAAAAGGCCACCAAGCTCATGATTGCAAGGGGAAGAAGGAAGCTACCAACGTTCAGTGCTACAATTGCTGGGAGATGGGGCATTATGCAAATGCATGTCCTAAGCGTCAGGAGAACATACCTCAGAAAAGGCCAAGGGATCAAGGCCAGGCTTATGCTATCACTACTGCTGAGGTAGAAGCTCCGAAAGACGTGGTGGCAGGTAATTTAATGGTTTCCTCAAGTTTAGCAAATGCATTATTTGATTCTGGATCATCGCATTGTTTCATATCTTCCCAGTTTGCTAAGAAAATTAGATATTTCCAATTTGATTTAATAAGGGAGTTGTCAGTTAAAACTCCTAAGGGAAGTATCATTGCAACAAAGTTTTGTGAATCAGTCCCCATTAGAGCACATAAATTTTCTTTATCTGCTGATTTCATCGTCATACCTATGATTGAGTTTGATATAATCCTCGGTATGGACTGGCTTTCGGACTATGATGCGAAGATTTATTGTAAGAAGAAAGAGGTTACGATTCTTGATGATAATGATAAGGAGCACCTTATTTTTAGAGCAGAATCGTCACCACCTAATTCTTATTTAGATCCACCCCCTGCAGCTCAACTTAATTCAATTATCGGGGAGGAAGAGAATGAAATAACTGTCGGTGAGGAAAGGAATGTTCAAATAGAGGATGTACCTGTTGTGAAAGAATTTGTAGATGTATTTCCGGAAGATTTACCTAGACATCCTCCAGAACGAGAAGTTTAGTTTTCTATTGATTTGATTCCTGGATCAAGGCCTATATCGAAGACCCCTTATAGAATGGCCACTGTAGAGCTAGTCGAACTAAAGAAACAATTAGAGGAATTGAGTAATAAGGGATTTATTCGCCCTAGTGTTTCTCCATGGGGAGCCCCTGTTCTTTTTGTTAAAAACAAAGATGGATCTATGAGGTTATGTATCGATTACAGGGAGATCAATGCTATAACGATAAAGAACAAGTATCCCCTACCTCGTATTGATGATTTATTTGACCAACTGCATGGAGCTCAATACTTTTCAAAGATTGACCTTCGATCTGGATACCATCAGTTGTGTGTGAAGAAGGAAGACATTCCGAAAACAACATTTCGAACTAGGTACGGGCATTACGAGTTTACTGTAATGCCGTTTGGATTGACTAATGCACCCTCTGTATTCATGGATCTGATGAATAGAGTTTTCAAGGAGTATCTCGATGAATTTGTGGTGGTATTTATTGATGATATCTTGGTATACTCCAAAACCTATGAAGATCATGAAAATCACTTGCGCATTATCTTGAAGACTCTGAGGAGGCATGAATTATATGGAAAGTTTAGCAAGTGTGAATTCTGGCTTCAGGAGATTTCTTTTCTTGGCCATATTGTCTCTAAAGATGGAATCTCTATTGATCCTTCTAAGACCAAGGCAATCCAAGAATGGCCAGCACCTACGATTATAACTGAGGTACGTAGTTTTATTGGTTTGGCAGGTTATTATCGACGTTTCGTCCAGAATTTTGCCCGATTGGCTAACCCATTAACGAAGCTCACACGTAAAGGGGTTAAATTTGTTTGGAAAAAAGAGTGTGAAGAATGTTTCGAAGAACTGAAGACAGAGATTAGTCAATGCTCCTATATTGACTCTACCATCGGGGAATGATGGGTTCGTTATTTATAGTGATGCATCGAAGAAAGGACTTGGCTGTGTCCTTATGCAGAATGATAGAGTTATTGCCTATGCATCACGACAGTTGAAAATTCATGAACAAAACTATCCTACTCATGATCTCGAGTTAGCAGCAGTGATCTTTGCATTGAAAATATGGAGGCACTACCTCTATGGTGAAAAATGTGAGATTTATACTGATCACAAGAGTTTGAAGTATATTTTCTCACAAAAAGAACTCAACATGAGGCAAAGGAGATGGCTTGAATTACTCAAGGATTATGATTGTACGATACACTACCACCCAAGGAAGGCAAACAAGGTGGCAGATGCTTTGAGTAGAAAAGACCATGGAGTTTTGAACAATATGAGAATTGAAAGGGATCCAATTTTCATGGATCTAGTGAAGATGGACATGGGAATAACCAGGGAAGGTGAAACATCAATGCTTTTTCAAATGGTTGCCAAACCATCTTTACTAGAAAGGATTAAGAGTTCCCAGACCGATGATGAAGAATTTCAGAAGAAGATTAAAGCTGTGAATGATGGGAGATTGAGAGACTTTGTGTATGAAGATGGAATTTTGAAATTCGTGAAGAGACTTTGTGTTCCCAATATACCTGATCTAAAAAGGGAATTGCTGGATGACGCTCATAGTTCCAATTTCTCTATACACCTTGGGAGCACCAAAATGTATAGAGATTTGAAGGAACATTTTTGGTGGCACAACATGAAGAGGGAGATTGCTGATTTTGTGTCAAGATGTATGGTTTGTCAACAAGTGAAAGCTGGAAGGCAACAGCCTGGAGGAGTCATGCAACCTCTTCCCATACCGGAGTGGAAATGGGACGATATTATGATGGACTTTGTCATGGGGCTACCAATGACTCCTAGAAGGAACGATACAATATGGGTTATTTTTGATCGTCTTACCAAGTCAGCACATTTTCTTGCTATAAGAGAAGATCTACCCCTGGAACGTCTAGCAAGACTATACATTAATGAAGTTGTGAGACTTCATGGAGTACCCCTATCGATTGTTTCTGATCGTGATCCCCGTTTTACTTCAAGATTTTGGAAAAGTCTTCAGAAATCCCTGGATACTGAACTTCATTTGAGCACTTCTTACCACCCTCAGACAGACGGACAATCAGAACCGACTATTCAGACCTTAGAAGACATGTTGAGATCTTGCTCACTTGATTTTCAGGGTATGTGGGATCAATATTTACCACTAGTAGAATTTTCCTATAAAAATAGCTTCCATTCGAGTATTCAGATGGCACCATATGAAGCGTTATACGGAAAGAGATGTCGTACACCAACCTGTTGGGATGACGTTGGTGAAAGAAAACTTGTAGGCCCAGAACTGGTGGAGGAAACAGTGGAAAAGGTGAAGGTAATCCAAAATCACATTAAAGCAGCTCAAAGTAGGCAGAAGAGCTATGCCGATAATCGAAGGAAGGATTTGGAATTTCAAGTCGGTGATCATGTTTTCCTGAAGGTATCTCCATGGAAGGGAGTCATACGTTTTGGTAAGAAAGGTAAATTGAGTCCCAGGTACATCAGACCTTTCGAAATTCTAGAACGAATTGGGGTTGTAGCTTACCGATTGGCAATGCCGCCAAGTCTCTCCAAAGTTCACGATGTGTTCCACGTATCTCTGTTGAGGAAATACATGCCTGACCCAACGCATGTACTCACCTATGAAGATTTAGAACTGGAACCCGATCTGTCTTATTGCGAAGAGCCCATCAAGATTCTTGATACGAGAGAACAAGTGCTGAGAAACCGGACGACGCGTCTGGTAAAAGTTTTGTGGAGGAATCATAAGATGGAAGAGGCAACGTGGGAACCCGAGGAACTTATGATGAAGAACCACCCGAGTCTTTTTATGCAGTAATACCCTAGAAATTGCGAGGACGCAATTATTTGAAGGAGGGGAGAATATAACACCCCAAGCTTCTACGGTACGTTTCCCTTTGAATAATGCGATAGCGTGTGTTGTACGCAACCTCGAGTTCTAACACACACCACAACTAATTAAACTAGCCGTTGTGAATAGTAATACCTAATTTTTGAAATTATATATTTGAAAATGGACTTCATTTTTGGACTCGGAATATCGATTTTAGCCTAAGGTGAAATTTTGGTACTTTTCGGATAACTTTCATATTTTGATGAATAGTGAAAATTACTAAATTTTAATTAAAAACAACTTTTTTAATAAAAATAATTAATAGTGATAAATTATGAATTTTAGTGGTTTTAAAGTATATTTAGAATATATTTTTACATTTTAATATAATTTTGGTCATTGGACATAATTTTACAATTAAACCGAACATAAACAAGTGTCAATCTTTTGATAGTTATTATCTCTTAAAAACACGCTTTTTGTTTTGACAGCGGGAATTAATTTTAAATTAATTTCTGCCACTTCTGTGTTTTGAATTTAGGAAAATGGATTCCATATTTGGAATCAGGATGTTCAAATTGTGTAAATGGGTAACTTTTATTTTTAGACATTTTGAATAATTACTGCGGTAAATATTTTATTTACCATGGTTAAGGGTAAATCCGGTAAATAAGGGTTAAAAACTAATATTATAATAATACTAAATTACCCTAAAACGTGTCTTAACCCTATTGGTTGATACATGGTCGACCATGGGCATCTTTGGGTCTATTTTGGGACCCCATGGATCCACTTGTAAGTGATAATGACACATTATATTAATAAAGTTAAAATAAAAATAAAAATGGCATAAGCTTACATCCTTTAGAAGAACAATTTTTACATAGGGTTATACATGTTGGATTTTCGATTATAAATATTAATTAGAAAGATAAAAAGATTTCCTACATAATGATATTTTATTTATAATTTTTAGACATTAAAAAATTTATTTAATTTATGACACAATGATGATGCAGTAATTACTATAATAGTGAAAAATTAAAATAATTGATATTATAAATACCCAAATAAATATAATATGAAACTTTTAATGAATTAAACTAATTTTCTAGGATAATATGATATATTAGGATTGATTTAATTGACTTTTTTCGAAGTAATCAATCTGTTATGAGTTTCACAAAAATCAACTATTGAATAGTGTCAAAATTGACATAAAAGAGTTCTTAAAACAAATATTATATTATTAATTGATATTAAATTCCTAAAAATCTAAGGTTCGGCCAAGAGACTTATCTTATGATATGTTAATCATTAATGGACCACTTGGGGGTCGCTTGGATGTATATAGTAAGTTTATTAACCATATTATATAAAAATACAAAGAGACATTGTAAAAGTGAAACTAATTAACTTAGAGTTAATACTTAAAGATAAGGTTAATATAAGTACCCAAACCTGTCTAAATTATATTGGATGAGTTGTTTTCGACCTATCCCCACCTCAACCTTTTAATAGTCAACTTTGGAGCCTTTGGAAACCGAATATGAATTTATTATAAATTAATATTTCTAGCTTTTCCAAAGGTGCCCCTCACCCCTCTTATAAAAGGGCACTCCTCCTTCTCATTTATTCACACCTTCAAAGCCTTTTGGTTCGGCCAACCTCTGCCCAAATAATCTCCCAACATCCCTAAATACAACCTAGAGGCCTTAGTTTGATCCGAAAGCCAACCTAAGGAGCCCTTTTGATCAAATCAAAAGGAAGAAACCGAAGAAGAGGTAATGATTTCACCACCCTTTTCTAAGTTCATTTCTTCTTCCACTTCTTCTTCCTTTGTTCTTACCATTCTAAAATAATAACTACAGTATCTCACATATACTGTGATGTTATTATAAGTATGTTACAACCATATTCAGTATTCTATCCACCCTTTGAATAACATGTCACCATACGTGCGTACGTACGTCTTACCGTCTCCACGTCGTGGTGTAATTGTTATTCAATATAATATTATTTGGATGGGTATAATAATGATGTGTAACTCATGTAAATAATAAATATAACATGTTAATGATTCTGTATATATGATATACCATTCATTTATATATTATTTTAATATCAAAAGAATGATATTGTCGCTCGTGCGTACGTACGGACTACCGTCTCCACGAACGCGATGAGATTAATTCTCCATCGTAACCATTCAAGTATAACTATCATTTTATGATTTAAAAATGATTTTTTAAGGACTTAATACCATTCTGGATTTGAATAATATACAACCTATCCTTTACAGACATGTCTTACGTAACAAAACATACAAAAGCAAACGAGTAAGTTAACACCCGAAACAACGATAATACTAAGATATTATTAACAAATCAATGTTAAAAGATCATATATGATATCATATTAATATATATGATTCTTGTATAATTTAATAACAATTATTTCACCATTATACAGGAGGTTAACCTACCCCAACCAAGGAAAAGTACAAGGTAAGGGTTATTTCACAATCTCTTCTTTATCCGAGGTTGTTTATACGTAATAATCTACTGGGATCTCGTTATCATCCACATCCATGTTTCTTCGAAATGTATTTCAAAACATTTTTAATATTTACAAGAATGTGGGTTAAATTCATTTATACCCTTGTTTGACTTTTTATAGGAGGTTTATAAAGGAATCTTTCTGTCGTTTTCAAAACAAGGTCCTTTTTAACCTTTTCGACAGAATTGAGGTAAGAATGTTTTTTTTAACTTATACGGCGGGTGCGGTTATTTTCCGCCGTTATAAAATCTTCAAAGCTTTCCTTACAAGATTATAAGAATATTTTCAAAGAAAATGTTTTATTTTATATGGATCTTAAATGATTTCAAAATAAAAGGAGATATTTCTTTAAAAAGAATTTTGATTTCATCTATGTCAACATCCTTTGATGGATTTTAAGATTATTTGAAGTTGATTTATTATGATACAAAACTTCTATATTGTATTGAAGGTTTTGTGATATGTTTGACTATGGATGTGCTATTTTTATATCATTCATTGTTTATGGTGAAATTATTGACATTTCGTATGCTAGTTTTAATACGAATGTTTATGTTATGTTTAAAACTTTTCATATGGGAATGCATTGGACTTAATAAGTGACGGGTGGAGCCCGCTATAGCCTCTCGATGCATCGGTAGGTCTCATGAGACAAACTAGTGTCTTGGCACAAGGCCTTGACAAAATATTATTTGTAGTCTTGGCACGAGGCCTTGGCTATGTGGTTATGATAGTCTGGCATTATGCATTCCAACATTATGAAAGTGGTTATTGATATTGCATGTGATTATTCGATTAGTAGAATATCCATGTGAACAAGTAAATGGAATTATTTCATTTTATTTATGCCATACCATGTTTAAAGTTCATGTTTGAAAGGATTTGGTTTTAGTTATACATTGCCTTAAAAGTTTATTCTTATTTATGAAAGTTTCCGCTATATTGTTATCCTTACTGGGCATTTGAGCTCACCCCTTTTCTATGTTTTATTTTTCCCAGGTAGTGAAGAAGTAAATTATGAATGACTTGCAGGGATATTATGAGTGGTTAATAGTGTGGATATGAAGACTTTGTTGTTGTAATAGTTTTTCACTTTGAAATGTAATGTAAAACTTTATGAATATATCTAGTGTTTCCAAGGCTACTAAACCAATCGGTCTTTCGGGATTTGATCTTTCTTGTGATCATGCCAATGTTATGTAATTAATGCACCGACTCTGGGTAGCTGGGGTCGGGGCGTTACACTACTAGTCTTGAATAACCTTGATTAATGTTTAATAGTCCATTCCCCAAATAATCATAGAAAAATAGATATCTGAATTGTGCAAGAATATTATACATGGGTCACTACTCCATTTGAGATCACAATATGATAGTGGTTCACCTCCACTATCAAAACTATATTATATAAAATGATAGAAGTGCAAATCCCAGACAACCCCTACAAACTCATGGATCATAATGTGATAGGGTTCATGAAATCCATATCATATAATCCTCTCATGTATCCATAGTCATAATCTCTAACTACCTCACACCCCAAATAAAAGGGGCATTCTTTGATACCATTTAGTCATGAATAAAGCTAGGATTCCATCCAACCTGACATCTAAAAAGGTACGATGCATGAACCAAAAAGAGTTCCTCACACCCCTGGGCTAGAAACTAGATCTGGGAATCAATGTAATCATAATGGGAATGATTTTATTCCATGAAAACCAGAATTAAATTAAAAAATTAAAAATTCATCAAAACCATCCACTCAATATTAATAAATATACCACAAATGAACATAAAAAAATTCTAAAAAACCAAATATAAAACTAATAAATGGGCCACACCAACGAGATCTCCACATGACCTCTTGGTCACCACCACCCACAAGACATACCTCTTCAATGAGAAACTCGAACCATCAACTAGAACATGATACAAGAACCAACGAAACAGCTTTGGTCTATCTATATGGAGTGGCACATGTTGGGTGTGAGATTAAATATCCAAGTAGGAAATCCCCATAGAGTGTATACATTTAATTTTACAATTTATTAAATAATAATTGGTTTGAAAATACATTTAAAAGATTGTATTTTAATAAATTTTCATCAATTCGATATAGCATTCCATAAATTCCTTTTTTTGTGTAGGAATTGAACACAACCTAACCTTTAATGAACAATTTCACTTTTCAAAACCAATTTCAAAGACATAAGTAACCTATAAAACCAATCTATAAAATAAAAAAGGGTTGTACATAATGTAAAAGTGACCAAAAAGACATACCGAAAATGTGAACCGAACATCTAATGTCTAGTATAAAAACTCATGAACATTTATATAGAAACGCATGAGAGATTCATGAAAATCCCTATATTGATCCCTAGATATTCACCGATTTGACTCACTTATAGGCATATAGTGCTGATCAATATTCAATAACCTTGTGGAATATCTAAACTAGTCAATCTTGTGGCACATACAACCTAGACCTATCTTGTCCAAGGGGTATCAACTTGTCTAATTAGGGTCAATAGTCAACCATCACTCAAACCACTATATTACACAATAAAATCCCATGATAATAATAATAACTGAAATGATTGGAAACAAGTGGTATAGAAACCACAACCAACATTATTCCCACACACAGATCATTTGAGTAAATCCCATCTGTAGGACTAATGGACTCAATAACATAGTGTTCCCATGCATGAACAAATAGAGTGGAGTGCATCCCAGTTTTTAGTGTTTTAAAAACATAATTAAATCATCACAACTCATATGATGTTTTATTTCTTTTTCAATTATTTTTATTCCCCAACTATATATCACAATACCTGGGTTTTCAATATATTTTACGAAAACATTCCAACATTCCAACCGACACCAAAAATCATACAATTTCCAAATCAACTTTTGATATTTTACAGTGTTCCAATCGAGAATTCACATAAAAAAATTTGTATTAAAAAAATTTAGGAACATTTTGTTCACAAAATATAAGGTTTAAATCAATATTTAAAAACATCACAAGTGCCAACCAGATAAAAAATTCCAAACCCTATATATTTACAAAACCCTTTCAAACCCATTAACAAAGTCATTGTAAAATGCTATTTTCATATACACTAATACAAACATGAGTTTATATATAAAATCCCAATGCCTTCCCAAGTAAACGACAACATACCACAATATGAGAAGATACAAACATGCATATATGATAATACATTACCAAAAAATAATTCAATGAAACAAAAAGCCTCAAAATATCATTATGAAAAAAACATATAGAATCTAATAATTTTCATTGGAAAATCCTGTTTCCCAAATTCAGGCACATTCCAAATCTATTTCAAATTTCATTTTTAACACCTCCACAATTTTAGAAATCGATATGAAGATACCACAATAAGAACCCATGTGCAAAAAAATTATAGTGGAATATTCCCTTTAAATTACATATTCACATTAAAAACACTATATAACATAATTATAAACCATTTCACCATTTAAAATACACATTTAGAATGAAAAAATGGAGAACCAAATTAATCTATATTATAAAACCAACATCCCACAATGTTATTGATATAAAATCAAGGTAAAACACAACTCAAAGTACCCAATTTCAATTAAAAACACAGTTGACATTTTTTTAATGACTATTCATGACATTATCATAGAAATAATAATTAAACCCATTTAGAAAACCATTTCACACCTTTATTATATTATAATGAAACTAAAAAAATTTATGATAGCACATCAAAAACATGATTATAGGATTTTTAAAGAATTAAATGAATGATCAAACATTGATGGAATGATCTCGAATAAAAATTGATTAATACCCCTAACTCCAAAAAATGATAACACAACCAAACATTTTGAGAAAGAAGATCCATGAATGATAAAAAATTTACACACCCTTATATTCAAGATGTCATCCATGAAAAAATCCCATGTCGATAAAGTTGGACCAAGAGAGAACCTTCAGCAAGAACACCAAGAATACATGAGAGAAGGTAAAATAGAAGAGAAAAATGACCAAAAATAATAAGAACACCCCATTGGAATTTTCATTAATAATCCATGGATTTTGGGGATCAAGGGATGATGGTCTTGGAGATCCCCATTGCACAACTAGGATGGATGAGGGGTGTAAAACAAAAAATAGTGTTAAATTAAGTGATGAGGAATATTATAATTTTTCATTTTTAATGATTTGAGAAACATGCATAGTTTGAACACATAATTTGAAAAAAATTGTTCCAACCATATGAACTCTACTACTAAATAAGGGAACTCTACATGGGTTGAACGTAGATTTTCCCAAACCATTCCCCAACCATGCCAAACTCCACTTCCTGATTCTATAGTTATACTACAAACTTTCCACATGTTTCCCTAACCGTGTGATGGTCATGCACCAAGACAAAAGCACCAATCACAAGCTACACTGTTACATGGGAAATTCCATAAGGTTTCCAAAAAATGTGGGCTAACTATGAGAAGCTTTCATCCAATCCAATGATAAGCATTTTTCAAAAAAACTATAAAATTTTAATATGGGCTCAACCTACACCTCTACTTGTATATCCAAATCCAAAAAAGGAATAACATATAAATATTCCAATGGTGAGGGTGTAAAAGTGATAATTAATCATACCTATCACAAAAAATTTGTGGGATTACATTTTTGAAGGAATTTTTTTTTCCTGTTGTGAATTAATCTTACCTACTATCACAATTATAATGGATAATTATTGTGCTAAAAATAATACTTTTCAAACTATGTGTGAACATGGTTCACAATTTAATTCACGATGAAAATATATTCCATCATAAATAATCTTTATAGATATTTTTTTATTAAATGACATCCCATACAAAAAAGAATTCATTATGAATTATATTTGAGGGGATAAAAATTTGTATACAATGAATAGTGGTACAAAATAAATTATCCCATTGTGGCGGTCCATGACTCCATAGATCCCCAACTTCTGGGAATTAGTTCATTGGATGTTGAAAGGTGAATGGTTGATAAAGAATTAATATTTATCATATGTGAGTTAATGGTTGAACATTTAATATTCTTTATTGAGAGTGAGAAATAGATTTATGGGTGATAACCATTTTTTATATATTGAACGTGGGTTTGAGTATGAGCTTCTATAGGGTATTATCAAGTGTTGTTTTACCAATTTTAGACATTTCAACATGGTATGAATGGTATGTAAGATTAAATCTCACTAATTCTATTGTAGAATGGCCAAGGTTTGAAAATATTGTTGATATGTCAAGATTTTTATGTCATATGAGTGAATATTTTTGACATATTATAAATCTAAAATGTGTTATGATCACTATTGGGTGCTGCGATACATTTAGTGGTTGAATGGATTAGTTTGATCGCTAAGGAATCCAGATAATTTCTCATCTAAATGTATTTGGGGATAGATGTATTATGAATTGAAAATTTGGGTGATGGGGACCATAGTAAGAATTAATGTTAGAGTTATGGGATAGTGAGAAATTCATTGAACTTATGTTAGATCTATAAAGATAGCCTGAATGGCAAATTGATTATCAGTGGTATTGAAAAAAGTTTAATAGGTACTCACATTGTCATTAGAACCCTGATAAAAACGTTTGGGTATCAAGAGAGTCTAAAATTATCTATTGGTGAATGTAATACATCTCTTTGTTTCTTCATCAACGATGATAAAATTATATATTGGATTGAACATTGTAACACATGAATATTTTATGATATATTTTTCATTAAATTAATATGATATCCTCATTTTCTAAAATTAAACACAACCCTCATTTTAAATAACTTTTAATGGCATATATATAATTTTTTCCAATCTCTTTTATTGTAGGTGATAAATATTAATCAAATTTAAGAAACAATTTATGGTTTACACAAGTACCACCCCGAGATTTTGTGAAATATATTTTCTATAATTAATTTAATAATTTTAATAATTTTCAATTCATGAAACAATGAATATAGTTTAATTTATATTAAATCACTAATTATTGTTTTCATACACTGCACATAGGACATATATTATCTTTCACTATACACAACACTGACTGCACATTTATCACATGCAATACAGACATTCTATGAATCATCATTTTATTATTATAATTTTTTAAACAAAATAGTTATAAAATATAGGTTAAAATATTTAGATTCATAGTAATATTTTTCTAAATTGAATTTATAATAAGTTCAAGTAAAAAAATAATATTTATATTATAATATATAATTTATTTTGGTAAAGTCTTTATATGTTTTAAAAAATATATTTTGTTGAAAGAACTGGTTTTTATCCTTCGGTGTACAATAATAAAATAAATTTTAGAATCTTTTTGAAATTAGAATTTATAAAATAAACATAATTTTTGATTCATTATGTAACAATTATCTTAGGGTTAGTTTTTGGTATTTTTTCTGAGAAATGTTATTTTTTAATGAATGGTGAAAAATACATAATTTTAAATCAAATCATCTTTTTCGTTTAATTTATTTATATAGTAAAATTGATTTTAATTATTTTAAAGATAAAATAGATAAAATATAAACATATTTCTCTAATAAGGGTCAATATAATGTTTATTATAATTAATTTATATAAAATATATTAATGAACTTTTGATCATTACCACCATAAAAACACGAATTCTCACAATAGTTGTGAGATTAAAATAACTCATTATTTTTCTACTTAATTAAAATTAATTTATAAAAAATACATAAAATGTTAAAATAATTATGATTACTATAGTATAATATGATCAAACTAATTTTTTACCAAAGTTATTAGTGAATGTGATAATAATTAATTACACTGCCTAAGGTAAAATTAATCTTAAATAGGGACTAAAACTTGTACATAAGGGTCCAAATGACTTATAAACTAGTCCAAATACAATTTTATATCCATATTTCTGTAATAAACCATAGATTATTGTGTTTAGTTGGTTTTTATGATATTTTTTCATTAAATACGTGGATACATGAAACTTGTTTTCTAAAATTCCAATCGAGTCCACTTCAACTATTATAAAAGGCCACCATCTATCCCACATCCTCACAAGAATTAAGATACTTTTTATAAACCATTTTCATTCTAATATAACTCCTAAAAATCCATCCTCAAAATGTATAATCTTCACCATTTGAATAAATCCATCCAAGGAATCCCATTAGTGCAAACAAAAAGTAGTTTCATGAATAAAATGGGACATCTTGGCTCATAATCATTAGTTTAGGTTTTATTATCCATCACCTCAATTATTATTATTCCTTTATTATATTAGAAGAATAGTATCTTAAATAAACATATAAATTTTTAAAATGGTTCTAGTAGAGCTTACACATGAATCCATATAATGGTTAATGAACTTACCATTCCTCTACACGGTGTACTATCGGCTCATGTAGTGATGTAGTTCATTTTTTATTTACCACCTCTAATGGTTAGAAATTATGATGGAAAAAAAAATTTATATTAAATATTTATAATATATTAATGCCTTTTTAATTACTATATACCACATACCATCATTATTTACATTTTGAGTAATAATAATAATTTTGTTTGGGGTTGTGTGGACTACAACTTCCTCAATAAGATGTTATTTGTCTACACAATACATGGATTGTAAAAAGGATGAGTATATTTAAATTAAATGATATATATGAATCAATAATTATACCAGAATTATAATATATATACATATATGGAATTTATTTTCATTCAGTATGATAATAAAACGGGATCACCATTCATATGCAGGTACAGCCTACACTCTCGAAGAATAGTGTATTCTATTCAAAACATCTATAGTTAATAGATTATTATAAATAATTTTATAATTAATATATATAATATTTAGGACATTTTTATTATCATTATTTTTTTCAAATCATTATATATTTAGGAGGAAAAAAATAACAAGTTAAAACAAATACACAAAATTTTGGAGATATTACCCGAAATGTAAAATTATCATGGACCCATTAATAACTGTGTATTATAATTTGATAACAAAATATTATTTCGTATTGGATATAATAATATTTTCCATGATTTATTATAAAATTATATTTTATATATAATAGGTTTTAACATGTATGAAAAATGTCAATACTTAAGTAAAGGGGATACTATCTCACTTGTTATTTCTGTTTAGTACGTGAGATATTATCCACTCACATCATTTTGTGGTTTATGTAATTAATATGAATTTTTATATCATTAATTTTCATTATTTAATTATATTAAAACAATTTAATGATTTTACTCACTCATGGGGGTAACAGTTCTATAGTTACTCAAGCTGTAAGGGTTTTATCGTTCAACTATTATTTTATGTGTGAAAGAAGCTTTGTTCACCAATTATTTTTTATATATGGTGTGTTTATATAACATGTAATTATTATATGATTATTATACATGGATATATTTCTACATAGTTAAATACATTAATATCCTTCTTTTATGGGGGTTATGTTTGATAATTATTTAAAATGGTAAAGCATTTTCCCCTCAATTTACCATCTTTGAGCCACATTCCATGTTATGCACCTATTTTTTGTTAGGTGGATATAATTCCTGTTTACATGTTATATGATTAATATTATTGTTTCATTTATTGGTTAGGAATCTTGTAATTTTATTATTTGTGTTCTATTGTGTTTTAATGTTACTAATGTATAATGGTTTATCGCATCAATCTCAAATTTTATTTTGATTTTTTATGATTGTGCTTTAATTAATGGAATATTTTGATCAATATATCAAAAAATAAAATTAATTTTCATAACATATGTATATGAATTCCATATCCAACTAATCATACGATTTTCACTCTGTAGTACTTAAAATAATTAAGAAAATATTTTTTTTAAAAATATAACTATACTTTTCCTTTATGTCGAAAATCCATTTAATTTAAAAACAAAAATATTAAATGTTTTCAATAAAATTTTAATTTTTTAATTTTATATTTAATGTAAAAATTTTATGATTTATTACTTTTCAAAAATATTATTTTTATATGGAATATTCTTATCATATTGTGATTAATGAACTTTTCTGAAATTTAACGGTGAAAAAGGAATGTTTTTCATGTACAAATCAAAACACCATTGTGAATATAAATGACATGATAATTTATTTTTGTTTTTAATGGTTAATTATTAATAGAAATTATTTTCTAAAATTATTGAAATTTAGTGATTTAGATATGGTTTTGAAAGAAATTTGTTTTGAATTTTTTTATTCATTAAAAAGAGTTTTAAATGATTTTCCAAGAATCAATTATTGGTTTTCATAAGGTTTATTTAAAATAGTAATATTTCCTTGATCTTAATGATACAATTATTTGTTATCATATTAAATTAAACAAAAATAGTTTTCAAAATAAAATTTAATCTTCTTTTATAAGTTTTCATGGAATCATTTTTTTTCAATATAGTTTCATGTTTCACTTATAATATTTGAAGGGATAATGTTGTCAACAGTATATCATTCCATATTAATATTTTATAAATTTATTTCAAAATAATTTTTTTTATAAAGGTTTCATATTTTGAACAATAATTTTTCATATATGAAAGAGTATTTTCACCATGATGTGTTTTTATAAAAAAATTCAAAACTTATTTTCAATCTAAGATGACATATATTTGTGTTACTCATTTTTTTCTGAGCAATAATCCAATGTATCCTTTCATATTATTTCTCTAAATGTTTTGTGATTCCATGTATCTTTGTTGATTAAAAATAATTTTTAATTTATGGTTAATATATTCATAAAACATGATATAATTCCACGGCATATTTTCTTATGAATCATGTTTCATATATACATTTTATTCTAAGAAAAATTCATATGAATCACACATCCTTTCATTTGTAATTCTATGATAAAATGATCATGATTCATATATATTTTTCAATGGTTACTATATGAATAAATTTTTATGACCAACATTTTAATTTCATTTTTTATGATATTATGTTTATGAATCCCATCTATTTTTAATGACTCATGATATGTTGCGATTTTATTTATCTTCTGGGACATGTATGTATGATTTTGTTATGCGATGATTTGGAAAATATATCTATCCCCAATGATTTCGGTAATTGTAATTGTTTTATGTGCTCAAGAAAATAAATGAGTGGGAATTCTAAGAATAAAACATGTTTCATGTTTGAAAAAAGAAGTTAATGAATATGAAATCCCAATCCTGAAACAAAAAGAAATTTAAAGCATGAATAATGATAATACATGGGAGGTCCTATCAACCTTGAAGCCGTGGGGAATCATAATCCCAAATTAATAGGTTGCGTGAGAGGGAATCCCAAGCCTAAAACATGTGGTTATATTAATCCTAAAACAAGACATTATGCGAGAGTTAATTTGATGCCTGAAATAATAGGCTTAACCAGATGAAATCCCTGGCCGGAAGTAGGTAAATGAGTTCTTATCCAAATCCTAACATGTTATTATTGTATTGGTATGTAATATTGACATTGCTTGTTTTATGATTATATGTAGTACACAAGTTCTATGTCCTATTCCTATGTTATGCATTCAAGGATTATGCTCTTGATTTCTTTAGGATTATTGTTTAATTAATTTCCATAATGTATTACACGTCCAGGGATTATGATAATTGACATGAATGGTATGATCAGAAAATGATACGCTCATTTTATTATACCAATATATTCATGTTATTCTTAAGTGATTCCTTTAAATATGATAACTTAACATTCAAGCTCCCCCAAGTATTTGGTTTCCTTTCTCGAGGATATGATTAATTGTTTTATCTATTTGTAATAATGTGGATTCTCTTTTTGGGAAACATTGATAATATTACACCATGTAAGAATATTATTTATAAAGCTTCCAAAGACACAAATCTATTATAGTCCATAGGTATGTAAATTTTTAATATACTGTATACTCATTAAAATTGATGTGTTATCTTTTTATTCTAAGATTGGTATTGTATATTTGGAATTAATGGAATACTTTAATCAATAATTGTAAACTATGGTTATAAAAATTTAGTGATATCCCAATTGGTATATCTAATGAAATGTCTATGGGTGTCTCTAATGATAAGTCTATGGATAAGTTATGGTATATGAAAATGACCTAGAATTTTGTTAAAGGACAGAGTTACTGGATTACATGAATTGCATAACTATATAGAAAATACAAGTGGATTTGGATTTGGTAAAGAGGTGTATAGGTGTAACTACTCTGACATGGAGAATTAGCCCTAAATCAAGCGTAACTTGGTACACGAAAATGGGCCTTTTTTCAAACCTAATTTGACACTCCTATGAGATTTTCCTAGGAAATTAACAAACTAATTACAAACCATAATGAAGGATATGAATATAATATGAATATGAAAACCCTAGGATAATCCTATAGTTTAATCTATATAAATTTAGGTGTCATGATTTTGACATCTTATATGAATTTTTTCATGATTGTTTGGTTTTCTTCTATGATCTATTTTTATCACTACAGACTTCCTAGTTTTGGTCATTCTTGAAAACTAGAATGATCATGGTTAACAAATAATGTATTAGGTTTGGGGTATATGGCCAATATTAAAATCAATTCCCCAAGTAGAAATTGCATAAATTGAACCATGAAGGTGGATCGATTATTGGATATACATATGATGATATACATGCTAAAATGGCATGTGAAATGTATGTGATGTTATTCCAATATTGTTTTCAACAAAAATAAGAATAATTATTATATTGAGTTTGAGGAACATTAATAAATGATTCATATTTAATATTTCCTGAATGTGGTACTAGGGAATAAGTTGATGAAGAAGGCACTGTAGCCGGAACTATGCAATACTGTAGGAGGAATTGTAGCAGGTACTGTTTGTCACTGTAAAATAGGGGAATATTCCCTCGTTTGGGCCATCGGGCCACCGATTTGGTCCCCAAGTCCATTATGACATTCAGGCCACATATTCCATCAGGTCAGTAAGGCCTTCGGGCCACCTCAAGGCCTTCAGGCCACCTCAAGGCCTTCTGGCCAACTTAAGTGCATATGCAAACCAGACAACCTACAATGAAAAATCTCAACAAGAAGGATGAGAAAGAAGATTTCAACATAGTATATGCTAAAAAGGATTGTAATAATGAGAGGGTATCACACCTGCCACTGGGACAAGCCTATGCATGCATGAGAATGTCTAGTCTAACAACCATGAGAATGTGGAGAGCTGATTTTTCCGATGAAGATGCTGGGGAGGAGCAGTTCCATGTAGTTAGTCTGGGTTGTATGTAATTTCTGAAGCATACAAGAAAATGAATTCCTATAAAGACTATGTTCCATGTAATACTCATGCCTACATGCCTTTTACGGGTTCCACATCACCCCTTGAATGGTGGATTATCAAAAATAAATAATATATGAAGGCCTTCGGGACATTGGATGGATATGAGTCATGAATTATATAATTATTTTTAGTATAGTTTTTTGATAAAAAATAATTTTTTTAATGGTGATTATGGTTTTGATAAGTTAGTAAATACAAAGCTGATATATTTAATTTTTGTTGGTATCCCGTAAGGTGTTAAGGATATATAGAAAATTGAGTTTACCTTGGATAAATATATGCTTTTTTTGTATAAAGTAAATTGGACAGTATCAATGTCCATGGAAACAATAAAGGGTCTATTGACAATGTTTTATATGTATTCAAGGATGAGTATTAAATTTTTTGGGATTTATTGTATATATCAAGTAATAATTGGAATAGGGAAGCATATTAATCTTAAATAAGGATTTATGGTAATTTATTGTATTAATTTGTTTCAACAGAATATATAATGATGATGTTCATATTTTTGGAATGTGACAACAAAAAAGCCTTTGTTATATATGGGGTGTGGTTGTTATGATGATTATATGACATTATTTCTAATGTTTTTTATTTTTATTTTTTGGATGTATTATAAGGATAACAATTTAAAGAAATATTATGTTAAACATCATATGATGTTTTTGAGATTAAATTATTATATCTACACATGTGGTTTTATGCCTATTGGATAAACTAATCTAAAAACACTATATTGATGATAAAAAATGAAATATGGGATGAAATATCATTGATCTAAAGATATGTTAGTACTTCAAGAGTGAAAAATTCCTCTTCCTATTTGGAGGAATAGGTGAAGTAGATAAATGGACAAAAAAGGTTGCGGTTGTCCTGAAATAACCAAAATATATCATTTCAAGCAAATTATTCATATTTATGAAAAAAAATATATTAATAAAATTTTGGACTAACACTATAGTTATTGTCCTTCTGAATCATCACAGATTTATTTACTTGAGGCCTTCAATATTCCATTTATTATTCACTTGTTTGTGATTGATGTCCTTAACCACTCTCTATAAAAAGTTATGAATTTCTTTAAGGTCCAAATATTTGCTATCCACCTAGGTTTTCCTTTTTGGAAACCTAGTTCTACATTATTCTAGGTAAACATTATGTTTTAAAATATCATTTTTAAAAAATGTTTTATTTTTATTTTTTATGATATGGGTTTTTTAGGAATGCAACATAAAATTGTTGTACAATTGATACAAATATGTATTTTGAGTGATAAATTCATTTAAAAGTTGTTATAAAGAAACACCTCGAGGATTAATGGAATATATTTTTTCAAACTAATTTTTATTTAATTATTCATTAAACAAAACTATAAATAATGTTTTTTTATTAAATTAATATATTTTATACACACCACTCAAGATATATATTTGCATGTTCCACAACCACATTGGCATGGACAGTGTTACATGCAACACCTTGTTTCCTTGGAACATCTTTCTATTATTATAATTATATACACTATATATTTATAAACTATATGTTAAACCTGGAACTATTTAGAGTAAAAAGGATTTCTAAAATTAAATGTATAATGGATTGATTTAATAAAAATAATAAAATTTAAATTTTTTATGTCATTATATGTTTAACATTTATCTTTTATAAAGTAACATATTTTGATGTCAATCTGAAAACAATAATAAAATCAATTTATGAACATTTTATAAATTTAATTTCATAAAATAAAAAACATTTTGAATTCTTATTTTCAAAATTAAATTAGGATTAATTTTTGGGATTTTTCCTAGAAACATCATTTTTATATTAATATTGAAAAATACTGAAATTTAATTTAAATATTTTTTACATCTAATTTATTACTATAGTTGAATTATATAATTATATGATGTTAATGTCACAATATACCAATTTTACATAGAATAATAAAATTTATATCATTAGAATAATATTTTATATTTTATTTTTGAAATTCAATCTCAATGAACATGTGAACATTCCTATGTTAGAAACACGCTTTATCGCCATGTCATCGTGATTAGTACTAAACAATATTTTACTTCTTCTACGAATTTAATTATGAAAAAAAGACATACATTGTTGTAATAAGTAAGATTTTTATAGTCTTATAAAATCAAATTAATCTTTTTATGAAAAATATTAGTGAATGTGATTAACATTATTTACATCAATTAAGGTAAAATTCAGTTTAATAAGGGACTAATGTTTAATATTAGAAGCCCAAATGACATATCCACATGAAAAAATTAAATATCATTGACATATATATTCCATAAAACCTAAATTTATACTGTTTTGGTTTTTAAGATATTTTTGGTTAGTACATTGTTATATCTAACTTCTTTTAAAAAAATTCGTGTGTGCCCCCTCTATCATCTAAAAGGCCACCACCTCTCCAACTTCCAGACACCTATGAAGATACATTTTCAAGACCATTATATAAATTGTTTGATCCTAATAATACTTACTATAAAAATATAAGCGTCAAATTGGGAATAACTCCATCTAAGGAATCGTTTTGGTGTAAACTAAAAGGAGTTACCCGAATAAGTGGTATCATTTTTCCTAAAGAACTTTACATATATTTTAATTAACCACCATATCAAATATTTTTATTTAGTTTCTATATAATGAAAATTGTATACTAATAAATATTTATATGTCATTATTATAAGGTATTTTCATGTACATAAAAACACTTATACTAAATGGGTAACAAATTAATCTTTCTTGAGTTCGGTGAACTACCACCTCATGGAATGATTTTGGTCATTTGTTTACAACTTATCATGGAATGATTTAGGATGGAAACTATATTTTTATTTGAAATATATAATATTAATCATATATTTATGCTTCCTTTACTATTATACCAAACATACCCTCAAGATTTCCATTTTTTGTAACTACTATATTGTTGTTTGGGGATGTGTGGACTATAAGAACCTCAATGCATTGTTATCCGACAACACAATAAATGGAATTTATTAAGGATTTGTTTATAGATGTTATATAAAATATATGAAATATTAAATATACAAAAATTATAATATATATATATATATATCCATATATGTAGATTAAGTTTTTTAATATGATGATAATATAGAAACTGTGTTAATGCATATATACAGCCTACTGTCTCCATAAACAGTGTATTATATTTAATACTTATATCCTAAATAGATGGTTTAAAATACAAATATAATTAATTAGTATGATTTTTATAACATGGTTTAAATTATTTAAGTATGTAATTCATGATCTATGCAATTTGATATAGAAAAACTAATCAAAACATATTCGATAAATAAAAAAGATATTACCGAAAGCGTAACATTAACATTGTTATGTTAATAATTAAGTAATATAATATCATAACCTAAAAATATATTTTATTTGAAAAATTAATATGGTTTTTATAGATTTATAAAAAACATATATTTTTTATACATGAATTTTAAATGTATACGGTGAAATTCCAAACTAATGTTAAGGGGATTTCATCTGACTTGTTATTTCTATGAGTTACATTCCACATTCACCACTCCCTTATTTTGTGTGGTGTATTAACATCCCTAGGGAATTTATATAATAATTATTAATTAATTAATAACATTGAAATATTTAATTTTTTTTACTCTATCATGGGAATTGTGGTTCAATAAATAATCATGTAGTTAGGGTTTTCTCATCCCACTAATTTTCCATGGGCACAATCTTTGTTAACCGCATATTTCTTATATGTGGTTTGTTAACTACCCATCGATATATTATATTATTCATATACATCAACTTATATGTATTTACATATCTATTTTATGATGCTTATTTCATAGAGGATTTGTTTCCAATGATACCAAATCAGTAAATAAATTTTGGTCATAATTTTCCATCATGGAAACACATGCCATGTTATGAACCTCTATTTTATATCATTTGTATTCAAACTATTTTTACATATTATATAATTAATTTAATTATTTTAATTATTGGTTATTATTTATGTAATATTATTATTTAATTTTTATTATGCATTAATATTAATAATGTTGTAACAGTTTATAGCATTAATCTATTCAATTATCATGATTTTTTGTAATTATAATTCCATTGATGAAATATTATGATCCATACTGCAATAAGTCTCTTGAATTTTATTATCAACTAGATATTAATAATATATCCATGTAATGGTAAAATTTTTCAACTCTCTTCTAGTTATTAAAAAATTGAAAATGTTTTTAAGAAAATAGGACATGATTTTTAATTTCATTTGGAAATCTGTGTTCATTCAAAACCTTTTTTTTCTAAAACGCTTTTAATTTTCTATATTATACTATGATGTATTTAGGAAACATTGAACAAAAGATAACCTGTTTACTTTTTTTTAATGTACTCTTTTCTTTAATTTTTCGATCGAGGCAGATTTCTGAAATTTTATTGTATAAAAGGAATGTTTGACATATATCAACATTTCTTCCATAAGGACCCTAATTTCCATGATTCTTCCTTTATAATATTACAATTTTAATTTTTTTTATAAGATTATATCCTAATATAATGCAGATTATTTTATTTTAATATGATTTTCAAATAAAAAGTGTTCGAATTTTTTTATGATAACAAATGTTTTAGATGATTTTCAAAACATTCATTGTATGTTATAAAATGGTTATTCTCAAATAAATCGATTAAAATAATCTCAAAGCTCCTATTATATGATTTTTGTGTAAGTTTCTGGATCATGTATATGTTTTCAAGGAATGAAATATTCAAAAAAAATCAAGTAAAAGTGTTTTCAAAATTATTTCAAGCATTATTTATATGTTTTCAAAGTATAATAAAAGCTAATTGTTTTTTAATGGATTGATGTATTAAAAAATCATTTTTCAAATAGAAAAGTATATTTTATAGATGAATTTTTTTAAAAATATATTTGAAGACTATTTTTAATATATGATAAAATAAGCTTATGTTACTAATTAACATTTGAAAAATTACCCATACCTTTTATTCATATTATTTCTCTTAATGGTTCATGAATAGATTAGAAGAAATTTATTGGATCCCGTTTCTCTTTTAGGGGTTAAATATTTAGGAAAACCATTCCTATTCCATGGTATATATACTTATGAAACCATTTTCACATTAATGGGTAATACAGAAAAAAGTTATATTGAATCATGTTTCCTTTATCACGTTATTTGTTATGGAATTTTCCACTCTAGTATGATAATTTGATTGTTTATAAATGTTGGAGGTGTTCGTGGTATGTTTCAGGATTTTTTTGGTGAATGATAGAGGCGAATCAGGAATACTGTAATTAATACATGTCGTTTAAGTGTTTTACATGATGTGAAAATTGGATTCACATCTTGTACAAGGAAAAACTAATGAAATGTAGTTTTATGTTCATAAAAAATAAAAATGATGTCATTATAGTCCGAACATGTAATACATGGATTACACAACTTGAAAGGTAGTAAAGACCCAAAGCTTGACGTACATAGATATTACATTAATTTTGTAGAATACTAATTACATAACAAAAATATACACACAAGGACAGTAATAGTTTAGTGTCATTAGAAACATGGAACGTAATCTTCTAATCGTGGTGAAATATCTTCAATATCTCCCATAAAGATCTTCCTCTTTTTTTCCTTACCTAAAACCTTTCTTTTAATCCTGGGGGAAAATAAAACATAAAAAGGGTGAGCTCAAATGCTTAGTAAGGGCACCCATGGGTAAAATAAAACATACCATATACATTTGAACTTAAAAACATGAAAATAATGTTTAAACATCATAATCTTGAGAAACAATATAAAACATGAAAGTTCATAAGGAATAGATCATAATGAAACATAAATCATGATAAAATAGCATGGTAATAGAACTTATAATTTTAGAATCCATTATGTACATGTAATGATTTCCATAGTAGCCAAGGCATTGCTGCCAAGACCATCTTAGCGGACAAAGCCCCTTTATAAATCGAGTTCACTCCTCGTTCCAGTACTGTAATACTGAACCAGATTAACTTACCATTCCATCCATGTCTAACTCATGAGATACAAATATTTACCCAATGCATTGGAGGGAGATATAGGTCCCACCCATCTCATAAGGAAATAAATCTTACTTGTGCTACAAAACAAACATACATCATTCATAATAACCCAAAAAATAAAATGGGTTTCAAAAACATCATCCCATCATCACATAATCCATATATAAGAAATGGATATCATTTCATAATAAGAAAATTGAAACCATGTAAATCATAGAGACTTTATACTTGAAACATACACATATGAAATAATGTCATCTTAGATGGAAAATGGTTTTGATAAAACACATGAAATGAATTCTTGAGGAAAATATCCTTTCATCTTAAAAATAAATTTCTTTTCACAAAACGTCATGAAATTTAAAATGAAAAATATTTTGGTTAAAATAGTTGTGAAATATTTTTTGAGGAAGCTTCATGAAAATAAGACTTAATAAAACCGTAAAAATCCTTTCCTTCTGTTAAAATAAACATTCTCCTCGTAATTTTATCAGAAAAGTCAAAAAGTACCTCGCAACATAAACTAAAGAAATATTCATTACATACCATGTAGTAAAAGACAAAATGTGTAAAAAGGAAATTAAACATACATAAAAACACTTTTAGAAAACATGGACATGAATGATAACAACAACCCCATCAAATACTTACGAATAAACAATCTCAGATAAGAATGAGATTGGAAAGGTTATCCCTTACCTTTTGTATGATATTCTTCGTATGTATCAGAACGTCTTGTATAATGATTTAAATAATGTCATTGACTTATTAAAGTATCATATTCATTGTTATAATATCATATATAGTTCACTTAGGTATTTATATTAGCCGTTTATTTCCAATTCCATGTAAAAGTAGCGTCTTGGGTAAAATTGTTTCATTTATCATACGTGTTTGGACTTGTTGTTATTGATATTATTATTAATTATATCATGATTTACTTACTACCAGAATGTGAAACGTGATTTATATATCTTATATATTTTGTATATATATATATATAATAGATAGATAAATGAAATGAAACACACCGTTCATGGAGACGGTAGGCCGTACGTACGCATGAACCGTATTTTCATTTCCTTATTTAATTGAATGGAATTATGTAGATGACATAAATATATATATACATAAATACAGTATAATTATTATTTCATATATTTCTTGATTACTTATTATATATACGTTATAATAATTCTTGAATGGTTATCATGGAGAGTGAATCTCATCGCGTCGTGGAGACGGTATTCCGTACGTACGCACGAGCGATGATATCATTCCCATGATCGTGGAATTGTATTAAAGTGTATGTATAATATTAAACAATCAATATAACATTAAAATAATTATATATATTAATTACTTTTACCATTATACCCATCCAAGTAATGTGGTGGTGGAAAATAGATTACACCACGGCATGGAGATGCTATTCCTTACGTACGCACGCACGGTGATTTTGTATTCCGTAGGTTGGAAAGATGGTGAAATATGGTTGTTTCATACATATAATAAAATATCATTATATGAGTGATATTGATGTTATTAATTAATAATTAAACAACTAAATAAGAATAAGTGGAAGAATAAATAAAGTTGAAAGAATTGGTAACGTACATTACCTCTTCTTTGAAGCGCATCTTTAAGACCTCCTCGTAGGGCACTATAATTGGACATTGAAGAAGACCAGGTCCTCTAGGATGTTTCTAGGTAAGTGGATAAGAGAATTTGGAAGGTTTTGGCCGAGATTTAGGTTCAAAGTGGTGCGAGGAAGAGAGGGAGGGGGTGCCCTTTTATAAGGGAGGAGAGGGGATCCTTTGGAATAATTAAAAATATTATTTTATTATAAAGTCATATTCAGTTTCTAATAGCTCAAAATTGATTTACATCGAAGCTAAGGTGGGGATGGGTCGAAATCCTCCCATACAATAGAATATATACATGTTTAGGTTTCTATTTTAACCATATCATTTCGATTTAACTTTAAGTTAAATAATTTTACTTTTACCGTGTCTTCTATTTTTTTTACACTAGAAGGATAATAAACGTACTATAACTAGCCAAAAGAATCCCAAGTTATTTATTATTAATATATATAACCTTATATAAGTCATCTGGACGAACTGTAGATTTTTAGGAATAAAATAACAATTATTAATATAATAGTTTTTTAAAAAACTATTTTATGTCAATTTTGACACTATTTGGTAATTGATTTCTGTGAAAATCATAACATAGTTATTAGTTCAAAAGAAGATAATTAAATAAATAATAACATGTCATATTAACCTACAAAATTAGTGTAATTTAAAAAAAATATCAAATTACATTTATTTCGGTATTTATAACATCAATTATATCAATATTTCATTTATAAGATAATTACTGCATCATCGTCCTGTCATAAATAAATTAAATTATTTAATGTCCAAAAATTATAAATAAAACACCATTATGTATGAAATATTTTTATCTTTCTAATTAATACTTATAGTCTAATTTATCTTATGTATATCCCTATATTAAAAATTCTTTAGTTATAAAAC
The DNA here is from genome assembly GCA_963277665.1 of Viscum album. Lineage (NCBI taxonomy): Eukaryota > Viridiplantae > Streptophyta > Magnoliopsida > Santalales > Viscaceae > Viscum > Viscum album. Next base: position 1,381,489,418 of record OY728137.1, read on the forward strand.
ATTGATCTTAACTATTTTAACCCTTCTTTTAATAAATTAATAATAAATGTCCTAATCCAATCCATGTGGGGATAATGGTCATATTAAATTCCTAATGTTTTTTTTGGTCGAAATTCACTTATCCAATAGAATTATAAGATGTGATAGGGTAATAATAATATCATTTTTACACTTAATTACCCTATTTACTTTTAACCGTGGTAAAAATAAGTAAAAAGTTACTATTCACCAAAAATTATTTTCATCTCATTGAACAACATTTTAGTCCTTTATATTAACTGTGTCTCTCGGATTTTAGAAATTCAATTCATAGAAGTCGTAAAATTTCATTTAAATGAAAAGGTCAGTTTTTTTACTACCACTAAGTGGTTTTACTATTCGTCGAAAATTGCAGATTTTCTGAAAAATACCAAAATTTCAGCCTAAGCATTATTTGATATTCCAAATTCAAAATTCATTTCTAGTTTTAAAATTTCAAAACATAGATGTAGAATTAATTAATTTTAAAATTAATTCTCTTTATCAAAACAAATAGCGTGTTTTTAAGAAACAATAACTATCAATAGATGGATACTTTTTTATATCTAATTTCAAAGTGAAATTAATTCCAATAACCAACATTGGATTAAATGGTAAAAAAATATTCTAATTGAACTATAAACCCAATTAAAAATATTATCTAACAATATAAATTATTGTGATGAAAAAAGTTGTTTTTAATTAAAATATAGCGGGTTTTTACTATTCATTAAAATATGAACGTTATCAGAATAATATGAAAATTTTATCCAAAGTAAATTTTTATATCATGATTCCAAATAAAAATTTTATTTTGTCAAATTGACCTTATATAGATGTCAAAACATGATTTTATGTGTGTGCGCCATCAAAAAGTGGGAAAACTACAATTTTTTATAAATACGAATTTTAAGAAAAATTTATTTTGTTCTCATACAATATTCTATAAAATTTGTAAGATCGATAATAATGATATAAAGTTCAAAATTTAGTCAATACTATTCATAATGGCTATTCCATAATAATATTATAACAATATATTGTTGTTTAGTGAAACCTGGTATTGCGTACTACACACACTATCTAGGTTGGTTGCGATTGCGTGTAATGCAAGGCAAGAATAGTGTTGCGTATACTATAAGCTAATGAGGTGTTGCATATAGTACAAGATAATCTTGTTGTAGCATAAAACACATGACATCATATAAATTAAAAAAAATACTTATCATAAAATATCAGGTTGTTACATTCTACCCCCCTTAAAATGAATTTCTCCCTCGAAATTAGTCGGGCTTATACATGGTTTTCTACTTTAAAGTTTCTATAATTGAAACCCAAATCGTAAAATGAAGTACCGCATCTTAACATTAAAAACTAAAGTATGAAATGAAATTGTTACCCAAATAAACTAATCACTGGGTTTCCACATATGAGAAAATAGGTGAAAATATGGATATGGAAGAGATATCTAACCATCATGTTCTAATAGAGAGTGGTAGAGAACATGGCTTTGAAAAATCCAAGAATCACAAAGCCCTATGTTTGTGATGATCTAATGTACCATCTGATTCATTGGATATAAGGGGACTAGGAGAACATTTTTGGTTTTCAAGATCATTTCCCTAATGTTGATGAAATTGGAATTAGAAGAAATACTTTTGTGATTTTGGTACAGTATCACTGTTGGTCGTTATTTGGACAATTTCCACTTCACCTCTTAAATAAATGAAGTTGAATTTGTCATTCGTGAAGTGTTAGAAGATCATGTGATAGAATGATGGTTCATTCCATCTGTCTTAAACAAAAGTTTAAAAAAGTTATCAAAAATACATAAGTCCATATATAGTGAGATTAATCATATATGGTTCCTAAAATAGACTTATACTTCATATATCAAACTTCTTAATATAAAAAAACTAGATTATACTAAATAGGGACTTCCTGTAGGCCAGTTTTAGGTGATAAAGGCATGTCGCACTTCAGTTGTGGGTTCGATTCCCACAGCCTTGTCCGACGTGACGTGTTGTCGCCCGTCCTGCAGGTTTTCCTTTTTCTAAAACTACACTACTATAACATCCCATCAATAATATAGAAAAAAGTTCTATCCTTAAACAATACTAAATTATATCCAACATAATCCATTCCAATCTTTAGGATTATCTAAAATACTTCAGTCCAACATCATAGTATAAAGAAAATGATTACATGAAATGTCACATAACAATCACGTGAATGCCATCATTTGTCCCCCATATATCATAAGATATATATTTTTTCTCAAATTACAATCATTTGAATACCTTAATCAAGTATTCTCTTGAATAATGAATACCCATTGAACCATAGAGAAAACATGAATGTTGTTAAATTTTAACACTTTCCACATACCAAAATCCAAAAATTTATGTATACTCAAACCATAATATCACATAGTCCATATATTTGTCATGACCTCATGAATACAATCAAACATCTCATTATCTTCTTATCCCTTCATTATGCGCATATCATTTACTTTACAAAAATATCTGAATAACCTTTCATGGTTACCAGTTCCATTCATCATACACTTCCAAAACATAAGGAAAGACAACAGTGTAACAATCATTAAATGTCTCGTTATTCCATAGTACCATGAGATTACTTATACAACATTACACTTGATAAACATGTAATCATTCCACTAACTTCTTAAAACATTGATAAAGCTTCAACAATTCTTTCAACTCACATATCATTTGTAGTCTCATCATCATCATCAACATAAATACTACACATACGACCATACTGATTCTCTTCATGAGACTTTACCTTAGGGAATTGGTTTGCATAATTCCCGTACATTCCAAATTTAAAACATTTAACCATTTTTGATGTCGTAGCAATACCATTATCCACATCCATGGTGTTAACTAACCCTTTTACTTTTTCACTTACTGGCTTTGTTTCCTTCTTTTCCATACCCAAAGCATCTTCCAGTTCCTTTGAAACATTCTACTTGATGCCTCTTCCAACATGATTTACATAGGGGAAATTGATCTTTCTTTTCTCAATGATCATCATGAAACTCCATATTTCTCTTATTAGTCGAGTCAAGAAATTTACCAAATTTGAGTTTATTGATCATATAATGAGATTGCTGATTCGGCATAATAATGATGATTGGACTTCCAAATCCCATTTCATTTGGTTTCTCATGAATAATATCATTCCATTGTCCATCATATCCTCCATTATCGTGAATCATCTTGTTTCCATCCATTTTCTAAAACCCAAAAAGTATAGTGTGAGAGACAAAAATCATAATCAAGGGGGAGTAACTTCTAAATCTAACATCTTAGGTTTAATCTAATATCATTACCATAATTTTAGGACTATATCATATACTTATACATAACCTTAGGGAAATATCTAAACATACCTTAGAAATATCTCTATGGATATCACTAAATTTTTCACATCCTAGTTTCCAAAGGTTAACTAAACCTTTCCTTTGATAACAATTGTAGAGACCCGAATCTTGACGTACATAGAAATTACATTTCTTTTGTGGAATACTTAATACATAACAAAAATAGACACACAAGGACTGTATTAGTTTAGTGTCTTTGGAAACATGGAACGTAATCTTCTAATCATGGTGAAAGATCTTCAACATCTCCCATAAAGATCATCCACTTTTTCTTTCCTGACCTAAAACCATTCTTTAAATCCTGGGGAAAAAACATAAAAAGGGTGAGCTCAAATGCCCAGTAAGAGTAAGCATGGATAATATAAAATATTCCATTTACATTTGAACTTAAAAACATGAACATAATGTTTAAACATCAAAATCTTGAGCAACAACATAAAACATGGAAGTACATAAGGCATAGATCATAATGGAACATAAATCATGATAAAATAGCATGGGACTAAAACATGTAATTGTGGCATCCATTAAAAACGAGTAGTGATTTCCATAGTAGCCAAGGCATTGCTGCCAAGACCATCTTAGTGGACAAAGTCCATTTCTGAATAGAGTGCACTCCTCTTTCCAGCCCTCTAATACTGAACAGGATTAACTTACCATTCCAGCCATGTCTATCTCATTAGATATAAATCTTCACCCAATGCATTGGAGGGAGTTATAGGTCCCACCCACCTCATAATGAAATCATTCTTACTTGTGCCACAAAATAAAAATACATCATTCATATTAACCCAACAAATAAAATGGGTTTCATAAACATTATCCCATCGTCACATAATCCATAAAAAAGAAATTGATATCATTTCATAATAATAAAAGTGAAACCATGTAAATCATAGATACTTTATACATGCAACATACACATAAGAAATAATGTCATCATAGACGGAAAATTGTTTTGATAAAACACTTGAAATGAATTCATGATGAAAATATAATTTCTTCTTCAAAATCAATATCTTTTCACAAAACATCATGAAATTTTGAAAGAAAAATATTTTTCGTAAAATAGTTATGAAATATTTCTGGAGGAAGCTTCATCAAAATAATCCTTAATAAAACCGTAAAAATCCATTCATTCCGTTAAAAAACATTCTCCTCGTACTTTTGTCGGAAAAGTAAAAAAGGACCTTGTAACATAAACTAATGAATGATTCCTTACATACCATGTAGTAAAAGAAAAAATGGGTAAAAAGGAAATTAAACATACATAAAAAGACATTTAGAAAACATAGATTTGGATGATAACAATAACCTCAACAAATACTTACAAATAAACAATCTCGGATAAGAACGAGATTGGAAAGGTTATCCATTACCTTATGTCTGAAATGCACATGTATCCTAACCTCCTGTATAATGATTTAAATAATGTCATTGACTTATTATTGAATCATATTAATTGTTTTTATATCATATATGGCTCACTTAGGTATTTATATTACCTTTTGATTTGTCAATTCCATGTTAAAGTAGTGTTTTCGTAAAATTGTTTCATTTATCATACGTGTTTGGACATATTGTTCTTGTTATTATTATTACTTATATCAGGATTTAATTACTTCCAAAATGTAAAAGGTGAATTATATATCATATATATTCAGTATATATAAATAATAGATTGATAAATGTAATGAAACACATCGTTCATGGAGACGGTAGGCCGTACGTACGCATGAACGCTGCTTTCGTTCCCTTATTGAATTGAATGGAATTAAGTAGATGACATAAATATATATATATACATAAATACAGTAGCATTATTATGTCATATATTTCATTATTACTTATTATATATACTTTATAATCACTCTTGAATGGTTATCATGGAGAGTGAATCTCATCGAGTCGTGGAGACAGTATTCCGGAAGTACGCACGAGCGATGATATCATTCCCATGATCGTGGAAATGTATTAAAGTGTATGTATAAAATTACAGAATCAATATCACTTCACAATAATCATATATATATTCTTTAATTTCACCATTATACCCATCCATGTAAGGTGGTGGTGGAAAATATATTACACCACGGCGTGGAGACGGTATATCGTACGTACACACGGGCGGTGATTTCATTTTCCGTAGGATGGATAGATGGTGAAATATGGTTGTTTCATACTTATAATAATATATAAGTATATGAGTGATACTCATGTTATTACTTCATAATGAAACAACTAAAGAAGAAGAAGTGGAAGAAGAAATAAAGTTGAATGAATCGGTAACGAACATTACCTCTTCTTTGAAGAGCCTCTTTGAGACCTCCTCTTAGGGCACTAAAATTGTCCTTTGAAGAATACCAGGTCCTCTAGGATGTTTCTAGGGAAGTGTAGAAGAGAATTTGGCAGGGTTTGGCCGATCTTTAAGGCTCAATGTGGTGTGAGGAAGAGAGGGAGGAGGTGCCATTTTGTAAGGAAGGAGAGGGACACCTTTGGAATAACTAAAAATATTATTTTATTATAAAGTCATATTCGGTTGTTAATAGCTCCAAATTGATTTATTTCGATTATAAGGTGGGTATGGATCAAAATCCTCTCATCCAATAGAATTTAGACAAGTTTAGGTTTCTATTTTAACCTTATAATTTATATTTAACTTTAAGTTAAATAATTTAACTTTTACTGTGTCTTCTTGGTTTCTAACTCTATAAGGTTAATATACTTACAATAACAATCCAAAAAACCTCCATTTGTTTATAATTAATATATATAACCTTATCTAAGTAATTTGTCCGAAACATATATTTTTGGAATAAAATAATAATTAATAATATAATATTTGTTTTAAAAACTATTTTATGTCAATTTTGACACTATTTGGAAATTGATTTTTTTTAAAATTATAACAGAATGATTAGTTCAAAAAAGTTAATTAAATCAATACTAACATGACATATTAACCTATGAAATTAGTGTAATTCATACAAAGTCTAAATTACATTTATTTGTGTATTTATAACATCAATTATGTCAATATTTCATTAATAAGATAATTACTGCTTTATCATTGTGTCAAAGATAAATTAAATTATTTAATGTCCAAAAATTATAATTAAAACACCATTATGTAAGAAATCGTTTTAGATTTCTAATTAATATTTATAGTTTAATTTATCTTCTATATATCCCAATATTAAAAATTATTTAGTTATTAAACATTGATTTGAACTATTTTAACCCTTCTTTAAATAAATTAATAATAAATGTCCTAATCTAATCCAAGTGGGCCTACATTGTCATATTTTATTCCTAATGTTTTTTTTGGTCGAATTAAACTTATCCAATAGGATTAGGACATTTTTTAGGGTAATAATAATATCATTTTTACCCTTAATTACCGTATTTACTTTTAACCGTGGTAAAAAAATTAAAAAGTTACTATTCACTAAAAATTATTTTCGTCTCATTGAACAACATTTTAGTAAATGCTATTAAACATGTCTCTCATATTGTCGAAATTAAATTCACAGAAGTGGTAAAATTTTATTTAAATGAAAAAGTCAGTTTTTTAACTACCACTAAGTGATTTTCTATTTTTCAAAAACTGCATTTTTTCAGAAAAATACCAAAAATTCAGCCTATGCCTTATTTGATATTCCAGATTCAAAATTGATGTATATTTTTACAAATTCATAACATAGAAGTTAAATTAATTAATTTTAAAATTAATTCCCGTTATCAAAACAAATAGCGTGTTTTTTAAGAAACAATAACTATCAAAAGATTGATACTTGTTTATATCCAATTTCAAAGTGACATTAATTACAATGACCACAATTAGATTAAATGGTAAAAATATATTCTAATTAATATATAATCAAAATTAAAAAGATAATATACCCATATAAATTATTTCGATGAAAAAAGTTGTTTTTAATTAAAATATATCGTGTTTTTACTATTCATTAAAATACGAAAGTTATCAGAATAATATGAAAAAATTATCCAAAGAAATTTTTTATATCCTTATTTCAAACAAGAATTTTATTTTGTAAAATTGAACTCATATACATGTTAAAATAATTATTTAATGTGGGTGCGCCATCAAAAAGCGGGAACAGTACAATTTTTTAAAAACACATATTTTACGAAAAAAATTTTTTGTTCTCATAACATATTCTCGAAAATATGAAAGATGAATAATAATGTAGTAAAATTAAAAATGTAGTTAATACTATTCATAATGGCTAGTCCATAATAATATTATAACAATATATCGTTGTTTAGTGAAACCCGATATTGCGTACTACACACGCTATCAAGGTATGTAGCGATTGTGTGTAATGCAAGCCAAGAATAGTGTTGTGTATATTACAAGCTAATGCGGTGTTGCGTATAGTACAAGATAATATTTTTTAGAATAAAAAACATGATATCAAATAAATAAAAAATAATACTTATCAGAAAATATCATGTTGTTACAAAGGTGATTACAATTCATGTAATTCTATCATGATTTATAATTTTAATTGTTTTAGAAACAGGGTGTTTTCAAAATCCATTTGAAAAATGAATCTTCCTTTATTCTAGAAAAAAATAAATTTTTTATTCAATATTAGGATTTTCTTTTCTATGGTGATCGATCCTTGGGCTACAATATTTGATCTGCGGTGAGCTCACCCCTGGTTTTCATGCATTTCTTTTCATTATTCATTGGTGTTCTATTGCGATGGTGCTTTTCTTAGTTCGGTGGTGTGTTTGGGTTTATTTTGTGATGGATCCTTTATGTGGTTTTTTATATCCATTTTTTATGTTATTGTTTTAGTTATTAAGAATTCTTATTCCCCTTGCGAGGCACAGTGGGTTGAAAAATCTTCCTTGAGGTTGGATTTCCCTCATTTCACATTATTGTGTATCATTTGGGAGGGTTTTAATTTTGATTATCTAAATATTATATTTGTACCAGATTCATAAAATATGATGAATTTTTTAATTGAATTAATGGTAAAAATGTTTTTTATTCTAATGATTTTATATATTTGTTGTCATTGTGATATTATGGATTGTGTGGGCCTAATGCCCCATTGAAAATAATGGATTTTAATGTATTATTATTAACCTATATAAATATATTGTAATATATGTGTTTATTCATTGTTGTGATATATACCAAAATGTAAATTGGTTAATTAATCATATTTGGAAAATAAAAACTTTTCACAATGATATTGATGTAGGTGATAACGCCCTAATGAAAAAAGTGAAAAGTGATAAATACCCATTTTAAATAAGAAAATTGATTTTGAAGTGCTATGATATGTGTTTCGAAGCTTGTGGGATAAAAATTTGTGGTTCGGTCTTGGGGGGATGATGGATTGCGGTCTATGATTTTTGGGGAAGCGGGGTGGTGGTTGTTTGGCTACGCATGTGGGGTTGCGAGGTGATATAATATGGGGTCAAAAGTTACTTGTGATATATTGTTTATTTCTTATAGATTACAGATTATTGATAGAATAAATTAATTTGTAATAATGGTTGAAATGGAATGGGTCATATTAGTTAATAGAATGTAAATTTTCCAATGGAAAATTAAATGAGGATTTGTGTGATTAAATGAGGTTGATGCAATGTAATAAAATGAATTGGGTAATTAAATGGAATTGGTTCTAAATGTGAAATGGGTTTTTTTGCTTGATCTGTGGTGTTATGTATTTAGTCGTCGAAGCAATGTGGGGAATTCATTGGAAGGTTAGTGATTTGTTTGTGAACATATAGGTGGGTATTGTATGAATTTATCTAACTCTCTATATATACCTTATATTTTTTTTTTCTGATTTCTATAGGCACACAATATATTATTATGATTTATTTTATCCACCCCATCTTGGTTGGTAGATGGATGGATGGCCACCTGCTCTTCTATGATCCCTCATCTAGGAGATTACTGTCCATGATTTTTCAGGGAAGTTGTGATGTGTTTTCCCAAGTGTCATTCGGGTAAGTTGTGTTGTGGTGTCCCATGTTTCATAGGGATGAGTTGTGGTGTGATTTACCTAGTTTCTTCAATATGATTTGTGATTATATGTGATGAGAAGTTATGTGATGTGTGGCCTTTGTGTGAGCGAGTGGAATGTGTTTTAAGGCATAGTTGTGTGTGGGTTGGATGTGATATAAGGACCATGTTTGTATGGGCAGGATGTGTTGTGAGGACCTGGTGTGTGCGGTAAGGATGTGATGTGCTATATTAAGAATAGGATTGAGTGCCACAATTTTTTCTATTTGGGGTGTGAGTGTTGATAATCAGATTGAATGTGGTGCATGATACAATATCATCGATTTTATTTTCAGTATATTATAATATATGATAGAAATCATTTGGTGTGTGTAACTTGGGGACGTATGGATGTTTATGATGACGTTTTTGGTGAATTTTGGTTCTTATATTTCCCCATAAATTCATTAGTATTCTATTTTTACTTGTACATGAGAGACTTTAGTTTTTTTATTGGGTAAACTTTTCTGCTAAACATAAAAATATAAAACACATTTCAGTTTTTCAGGAGGATATCATGGACCGTGATGGACATTCACAGCTCAAATGGTTGACAATTTATGTATCAAGAAATTTTCTTTCATTTGATTATTTACTTTCGATACATATATATGGATGAGTTCTATTTTTAAAAGCATCTACGATAGATTTCATTTATCTTTTAATTTATTTCTTTTGGTTGTATTGGATGACTCATTCTACATCTCAATATTTTTGTTCTTATACTGTGTAATGCCTCCAATATTGTGAGATTTTTACACCATGTTTGCTAGTTACAAACATCCCTCCTACTGAAGGGGGGAATTGGGGGTCATTACCTATCTAACATAACTATGGCGTATTTGTAGGTACGGGTTCATGATAGGGTGGTATTAGAGGTGATGATTGATAGATAGGATGGGGTTTAAAGTTAGAAATATGGATGGATTCATTGGGTTTTATGAGATATAGTTTCATTTGACCTTGGTACATGACATAGGCTAGGGATACCGTCTAGGACATAAGATTTTATGCCCCAAATGTTCTAGTGAATTGGATCTGAGCATATAAAATGACCATGTTAGTTGGACCAGCTTGTAGGGTGGAGAACTATGAGAAGTACATGATACATAATAAATACAATTCATATTCCTTATTTCATTATTTTGGGAAATTTTAAATGAAATTAAATAAATAAAATGATTAAAATGAATATTAAGAAAATAACAACACCACCAAGCATAAGAAATAAATATTTTCCTATATGATATGGATCATGTTCATTGCTCAAGTTTGGCTCAATTAGTGGAGGATCAGAAGGCTGATCCGGTTGATTATCATAGGGTTGATATGGTTGAGGAGGATGATAAGTGTAAAGGGATGTTGGGTGATTTCTAGTTGAAATCTATGGGGAAGTACAAGGGAATTGTTTTAAAAGTGGATACAGATAGATGGTTGTTGATGTTTTATATCAGTTTCAATTTTATCTATTCCCTGACAGAGTATTGTGTCCTTTTAGCAGTTATTCATATGTGAGGAGTTCCACTTTATTGATGGAAATTGTATATAATATTGCGGAGGTCAACATAAATTTTATGGGTCGACATCTAGATATATTTTAGATTAGAGTTCCATCTAACAACCATGAAGGTAGTGAAGAGGAGGTAGCATTTTTCTCTTGGACATGGGTGTTTTTTAGTTTGGGAGTTAGGAATCATGTTTTTTTGACCACGAATCTTTTTACCAAGATATTTTTCAAGACGATTAGTCTCAGGCGAGGAATCATTAGGTGGAAATTAGTCCTTATATTTAGTTTTTAGTTACTCATATTACATTTTTAATGTACCTATAGGATCAGAATAAAAATGTTCTGATCATTAAAATTCCATTTCTAGGTGTTTTTCCAAAAGAAGTGAATCAACAATGTTCTTTTAGGGGATGATTTGTCAGTGGCAGGTCATAATCGCCATGACCTTGAAGGATTCGACCATTTGGGAGATGACCTAACCACATTTTATTTTGGTCATTCGGTTTTCATTTTTTCTTATGGTGTTAGTGATCATGTGATTCTTTATTGAAATTCATAACCATCTCTAGGGTGAGTTCCCAAAATATTATTTGGATCATTTTGGATGAGGAGGATACGTTTTTCATCAGCCTCAATAATATTTACCAGTGAGGCCATTTTAGCAGATGGGGGAACATATTTATGCTCTATCAAGGGGAGATAGAGTATGTTGAGGCCAAACACATGATGTTTCTAATGATCAGAGATGGTGGCCTGAGTGTGGACATATAAAAGGTTGTCCTTAAAGAGTTAGAGTAGTTGGTAGTGGTCTACTACACATAGTGTAAGATGTTGTTCTAGAGGGGACATTGATCGTTAGAGGTACAATCAGTCTGTTTACTACCCTTTTTGTGCCTTCTTTGATTAAGAAGCATCAGAGTCCTTTGTTACAACTTCTCTAGCCCATTAAATTGCACTATATTATTAGTGGTCCCATGCACCTCTAGTGTCTAATTGAATAATAAGAGGTTATAACACCTTTTTTTTATGTATTCTAGCTGTGTAGACTGATTATGTGGCCACATCAGTCCCATGAAGAAATTTTCATGATATGTATGAATCCATGTGATCTCATTATAAACATTATCTATTTGTAGTCCATATGTTTGTTTATCCACCACATCTTGAGTATTGTCATGTTTTTGGATGTGGTGGGTCAGTGTGTGGTTTTCATCCTTGAGCAGAGTAGACATGTGATAAGATAGCGAGTAGAACATCTTCATTCCTTATTTGCTGAGTTGTTGGTGGAATTAGTAGATGTTGGGATGTTATACATTCCTAGGTTTGTTGGATGTTTACTGAATATATTTTCCATAGAGGTTGTGATTCTACCCTCTCAACCTTATGTCGTGTTCTGGTTAGAATTATTTCATGGTGCATCTCCAATTTAGATTGTTATTTTCATGTGACACCATCAGAGATATGAGTCTTTAGTGTTCAATTGTATGATCTGATGAAAAAGGAGTTTATCCAGCCAATTATGTCATCATGGGGTTCTCTAGTGTTATTCATAATGATGGAAAGTGATATTCTGAGTCTCTCAATAGATTATAAGTGCTTGAATCTGGAGACTATTGAAAATGATTTCTTTATTCAAAGGATATATGATCTTTTCCACTATATGAGAGGGGCGACATGGTTCTCTATTATCGATATGTTTTTTTGGATATCACCAGTTGATAGTGACATAGGGTGATACCCTGAAGACTTACTCCATAGGTAGGTATGGGCACTTTGACTTTATTGTCATTCCATTTGATGTAATGAATGAACTACATATGATCATGGAGCTTATAACCAATATTTTCTATATTATCTGGGATTACTTCATCATCTTATTCAACAGTGATATATTAATCCATTGTGAGTTAGTGGGAGAGTATCCAATTAATCCCAAAACTGTCTTGCATGTTATTATATGTCTCTAGCTCCACAAAAATGTTTCCTAATATATGTTTTGGAAATTATATGTTCATTTCCATAGGCATGTATAGTATCATCACAATGTGTAAAAATACTTCTTGATGGTGGATGTAGTTGTTTCCCAAGAAGCACAAAAAAATATGGAATACGTTCTCATTTTCCTAGGTTTTTAAGCAATTATTATAGGTTTGTACACTATTTTTGTTGAGTTCTCTCATCTTTTTCAAAGTTGACAAAGAAATGCAATGATTTTATTGGAGTGATCACTACCATTTAGCATTAGGTTACCTATAGGGGATGTATGTTAGTGATCTAGTGAATTAATTGGAAGAGGAGGGGGTGAGGTTTGAGGTGTTTTGTGATGATTCTTATGTGGTATTATGGTTCATCGTGAGGTATAATAAGGATGTTATCTCTTATGGGTCTAGGAAATTATGTCCTCCTGATTGTAACTATACCACCGATGATTTAGATCTAGTGATAATTTTGTTTCAATGATTTTTTGGTAGCATTACCTCATTTGAGAGAACATTATTTCTTCATGGTTCAAAAGAGATTGATGAATATATTTTCACAAAATTATTTTAACATGATGAAACTAATGTTTATGGAGTTTTTTTATGATATTGAATTTAATATCTCCTACAACACATGAAGTTGGTGTTTTGGCTCACGCATGGAGTTGGAATTTTGGGAAGGGTGTTGTTCGGAAATATATGGACACTGGGAGAGCAATGGAGGAGTTCAAATAATTTTACATTGATTTAATATTGGATGGATGTATAGTTAGTTTGTTTAAAATGATGGGTAATTCTTCTATATTGTAGTAGGTGGAGGAGTCTAGGTGAGGATACTCTAAGGTATAGGTGACTCAGGATCAAATTGGGCATGGTGATACTCTGGATGGATGGTCATAGGATAGTTAGAATATGATGTTTCTTCTTGAATGGATGTTTGTTCTGATTGAAATTTTAAGGCATGTTATTCATGGGAATCATTGGTCACCTTGGTAGAATACCTATGAATTTATATGATTCACCATGGCTTGGGGATTAAGTTTTGGTGGCCCGGGATTATGTACAGAGTAGTAGAGTTTGTGCGATGGTTCATGTTTTTCCTGTAGGTAATGGCAGAACATCATATCCCCGGTGGTTTTCTAAAACACTTAAATATCCTGAATTGGAAATGGGATGACTTCTTGGTGGATTTTAAAACAGTTTTATCATGAACATAGGGATATTCTGATTCTATCTGGGTGATAGTGGATCAATTGAAAAAATCATCCCATTTCAATGTGATCGAGGAGTTAAGCATAGTGGATTCATAGGCTATGAGATATGTGGATGAGGTTGTGCAATTACATAGAGTTTTGATGTCCATTTTCATAGGTAATGACACACATTTAACCTCATGAGTCTTTATTCGTTAGCATCATTATTTTGTCACTCTGTTACACCTCTATACTACATTCCACCCTCATTCTGATGCATAGATAAAATAGGCTATCCAATCATTAAAGGATATGGTTCATGTGAGAATCTTGGAATTTTGTGGGTCTTGGGTGCGATGAATTAAAATAGGATATTCATATAATAATAGCTATCAATATTCCATTTGAATGGATCTATTTGAATAATATTTTGGATGTTATTTTTTTAAGATTTTTGATGGATGGAGGTTAGGGAGACAACTATTCATGGTCTCGTTATGTTTAAGAACGTGACAGAAAATTTTAATCTTGCTTATGAGAGGATTAAAGTAGAGTATGAATGTGAAAATTATTATGCCAATTACTGAAGGAGTACCTTGTATATCTAGGATATATAACACAAGTTCATAATTTTTTCCCCTTAAAGTGGGAAGTGAAGGTTTGTCATTGTTAGTATGCTTTATACTAAATTAGTTGGGACCTTTGAGGTGTTTGGGGGAGTTGATATGGTGGTTTATTAGTCAGAATTATATCTATAAATGGAGGAGATAGATGATATCTTCCACATCTCTCTAATTATTATATATATTCACAATTAATCAGATTTACTAGACTTAGGTGATTGTGAAATTATGGAAGATGTGATGTTCTTAGAGCTTCCAGTAGTGATCTAAGACCATCAAGAGATGTTACTGTGAGTATGAACCATTCCATTGGTTTGGGTATTTTGGGTTATTGGTGTACTAGAGAAGAGTACATTAGAGTGAGAGATGCAGATTTTTTCCCAATACTCTATGTAGTTTAGAGTATTTATTTCTTCTATTTTTCTTAGTGATATGATGTATGGACCTTGTTTTATGAGATAAGATATTTTCCATGGTTTGTGATGTTTTTGGTGTGATTCCTGATAAATCCTAGACATATTATAAGGGGAGGACATTATTCCTAATTTATAGACATGATATATGATGTTATAAAACTCACGTAGGTGATTCAGTGCCACCGAAACTGTATAGTGTCTTGACAGGTAATATGAAATTCCATCATTTGTGTGTTCAGAATGGCACGGTTCATTAGATGTATAGGTTATTGGTTAAGGATTTTTTGATGTTGATATGGATGTGTAGTGGTTATGTGGTTGTTTGAGAGGAGGCATATTGTGGTTGGGAAATGTATTTTTTGGCCATTTTTGTGTTGGCATGTTTAGCCAGTGTGGTGTTTGAATTGTGGTGAAACTCTAGGGAGGTATCTTGAGGGGTGGTTGTTTAGACACCCTTTTCTTCTATGCATAGTTTTAGATTATAAATGGATCGATTATTATGATTGGATTCTTATTTAATGTATTGAAACTTTCCAGTCTATTAATTTTTTAGTTTGGAGTGTTGGAGGTGTTTGGGGGAGGTTCTAGGAGTTTTCAGTGTAAGCGAGAGGTGTGGAAGAACTACTATAGAAATACACATTGTCTTAGTATATTACATGAAGTGAATGTTAGTTTCACATATTTTCTATGTATAGTTCATGATTTTTAGTTATTCGGGCTTAAATAATATAATTGTGAAACATTTTCTTTGTGGAACCTGGATTCCCAGGATTAGATGACTTGAAAGGGGATTACATTACATGTAATTCACCAATGCTGTAATGTTTTAATGTTTTCTGCCAATCAAGTTTTACCATTAGGAATTGGAAAGTAGATATTCTCTCATTTCAGGTGTCATATGAACATCTCAAACAACGATTGAATATTCTATTTAATGGGGATTGATCCTCGAATCCCGTATTTGACCTATGGAGAGTTCTCCTCTCATTGTCACCTGTTTCAATCCGATCATCATTAATGTTTTTCTGTGATGGTGTTTCATGGCTTTGTGGGGTTTTTTTCCTTTTTTATGGATCCATGGTGCGATATATATTTATACGTGGATATCATGGAGCGATTTTCATTTGTTGGCATTCTTATTCACCCAACAGTGCGCATCGGGTTGGAAAAGCATCTATGATGTAGGATTTCCATTGTTCAACATTATTGTGTATCATACACGAAGGGTTCAAATTTGATTATATATATATTATGTTAGTTTCATAATAATAATAGATAAATAACTGGTAAAACTTATTAAATGGGTAAAATGGGGTTTTATTCATATATTCCGAGAGCTTAGATGTTATTGTGATATTGTGGACTATTCAAGCCTGATTCCCTGCTGAAAATTGTAACCATTTAGGGTTTTCCTTGTTATAGATATCTTCATTGGGACATTTGTGATTGTTTGGATATCAAACTAAATGTAAATAGGATAATTACATATAATTGGATAATAAAATGATATCACTATGATTTTTACTCGTCTGATAACGCCCAAAATTAATAAAATGGAATTCTATAAAACCCCTTTGTAAATATGAAAAATGATTATGATGTGTTTTGATGTGTGTGGCCATTCTTGTGGGATATATATTTTTGGATGATCTTGTGGGGATGTCGGTTTGTGGGGAATGCTTTTAGGGTCATGATGTGGAGGTTTCATGGTCGTTCATGCGGGTCGGTTTGGTGATATTGTTTGGGATGACTAGATGCTTCTGATATATAGTTTTATTCTTATAGATTCATTATTAGTGATAGAATTAATGAATTTTTTGTAGTGTATAGAATGGAATGGGTCAGATTAGTTAATGGGTTTGAAATTTTATAATAGAATACTAAATGATTTTTCCTGTGATTAAATGTGGTTGATGCTACGTAATGAAATTAATGGGGTGATTAAACGTAATTTGTTGGAAATGTGAAATGGGTTTTGTGGATATATGTAAGTTTCTTTTCATTTAAAGGTTTTATCAATGTCGGGAAGAGTGGGGTTCTGTTAGTTATTTTGTTGAACCCATAGGTTGAGCATGTGTACTTATATATATATATATATATAAACATTATATATTCTTGTAATTTATATACACACACTATAAAAAAACATCGAGTTTAAAAGAGGATATTTTTTACATTTGAAGGGGTTATAACCCCTTCAAAATACATTAGCGGTGGTTGTGGGGAACCGCTACTAATGTGGCCACCTAGTCTTAGTAGAGGCGGTTTTGAGGAACCAAAAGTAAAATCATGACGAGTTTACCACTCGTAACAGTAGAGGTGGATTAAACCCCCATTAAAGTATACATAAATTCAATGAATGTCATTGTTATTAGTGTATTTTTTAATAGAATTGGGACTGGTTTAGTGATGTAGGCGTGGTTTAAACTGCATCTAAAGAGGTCATCTTAGAGGTGGTTATAGAAACTGCCCCTAAGGCCTCTATTTTTGTAATTCAACTTGGTGTGCCCCCGTCCCGGTGTTTTCCTACCTGGCATGCCCTGTCTATACGCAATCCCATGTTCCCCCTAACACATGCCTCCACCTCTGCCCCGCCATCCCCTATCTCCACATAATTGTTTTATACCATGTTTTCCCCTTATGTCCCCTCCCCTCTGCTCTATGTGTGTCTACCCGGCGTGCACTATCTGTCCCCTAACACTTTCCTCCACTTGTTTTTGCCTACTCGGTGAGCCTCATCTACCCACCATCCCCTATGCCCTTGACATTTTTACCTTCCCCCATCTCCTCTATTATCCACCACCAGTTCGTCATTTCACTTCCAAATGGGCATTGTCACCCCGCCTCCAGTTTTGATCAAGTTCTTGGTTGTTTTTGGTTTATTTTTAAAAAAATTACGTAGTGTATGGATTCGAACCATGAACTGCGTAACATCACAACCGATCCAACGCGCGATTATACCACTACAACATTTCATTTTTTTATATTAAGTCATATTATCCTCTATTTATATATTTTTTAATCATTATATTAGTAAATATAATTTCTATCATATATTTTAACACAATTAAACTTATAAACTATATATACATTTATATAAACTATATATATGTTTGTATACACATATGATTATATATATATATATATTAATTCAAAATATTAATATACATAAATACATATTTATATATTATATACATTTTTATTTTTATAATATATAAAAATAAAAATATTTACAAATATATATATATATATATATATTTAAGTATATAATTATTTTAAATGATTATTATTATAAATAAATTTATAGGTCTGTGCATTTGTATATTTAAATAATATTTATATAATCGATGCACAACTATGTGGCCTTCCTTTTTCTTACTTTGTAATTTGAATCAATTATTTTTTCCCTATTTTCCATTGTATTATCCCTAATTATTTACATTTTAAAAATATATGAATTACATGTAGATATAATATGATTTAAATATATATTTATTTAATTACTTTAATATACTAATATGTGTGTGTGTGATAATAATTATATTATTATTTTCTATTATTGTTATTACATTATTTTAAAACATTAAAATTTATTTGTCAATTTTATAACTATTATACATTTATTTTATGATTTATATCATTTTATATATGATATTTAATAATTTTAAATTATATATTTAATTATATTATTTATATACGTAAATATATATTTATATATTATATACATTTTTTTAAAATAATATATATATATATATATAAGTTTTTACACAATATATTTATAAATTGTATCTAAAAAATAATTATATAATGTTTTTCAATACATATATTTATTATTATGTACATTATTATATATTTATTTTTAAAAATTGTATAATATTTTATGTAATTAAAATATAACTAATATTATATGAAATACATATATATGAAATACAATTTATTAAAATATTTATATTATATATAATTAATATTAAATTAAATTCAATTATACAATTATTATATATTAAATAAAATTCATACAAAAAATTAAATAATGTTATATGAAATAAAATTTATATAAATATATATATATATATAATATATTTCAAAATATATACATTATGTTATGCACATTAATATATATGTATTTCAATAAATATAATTGTATAATATTATGTAAAGTAATATATATGTATTTCAATAAATTTAAATTTTTTATATTGTGTGCATTAATATATATTTATTTGTAGTAATTGTATATCATATAATATTGATTATATATAATATTAAAGAATGAACATATTATTTGAAAATATATTTATTATTAATATATTATAATTTAGAAAAACTATAGCATGGGTTTTTATATGATATATATTTTTAAATAATCAATATTTATGTATATATATAAATAATATGTTTATACATCTATGTTATATATAATTAATATTAAATGAAATAATATATATATATATATATATATATTACTGTATAGAAAATTACCAAATAATATTTATATATACATATAAAGAAAATTAAATACAACCATATAAATATTCTATATGATATTCATATGTATAATTCATTTAAGTACATTTATATATTGGGTTTTAATTATATATATATTATGGAAGTTCCTTTTATAAAAATATTTGTGGTTCTCAACCGCCTCTAATTTAATGAAATTAGGAGTGGTTTTGAACCCCCTCTAATTTAAAGACATTAGAGTGGGTTTTGATCCACCAATAATATAAAATTATTAGAGTCGGGGTTTGTACTCCTCTAATTTCATACATTACAGAGGGTTTTAAGACCCCTCTAATATAAAGACATTTGAGGGTGTTTTGACCCCCCTCTATAATCTAACTAGATATTAAAACATAATGTCAAATAATTTAGAGTGGGTTCAAAACCCCCTATAATTTAAGAAATTATAGGGGGTCTATAAACCCTCTAAATTAGATTACATGATGGGATATACATAATCAGTATCTAATTTTTATAGAAAATTATTTTTGAGGGGGTTTAGAGCCCCCTATAAATTCGATGATTAGATGGGGTTGTGGAGAACCACCTTTAATTATTTAGAAAATGAATTTACAGGGTGTTCTGAATAACCCCCTCTAAATAACCCTCTATAATGTACTATTTTTATGTAGTGACACCACACCCATGTTGATATTTATTTCTTGAACACAGACATAGTAATTTTTGGTGTGCCTTTCCCATCATCATAGTGGTAGGATGGATTGTTTTCCACATGCCCTTCCCTAATCCTTCTTCTAGGAGATGATGGACCAATTATCCTTGGGTGAGTTGTGATGTGGGGTCCCTATTTTGTTCATGTTAAATTGTGATATGGTGTCCTAGTTGCCTTTAGGATGAGTTATGGTGTGCATTACAATGTGTCGTTGATATTAGATGTGATTAGATGTGATGAGATGCAATGTGATGTTTAGCCAATGTGTGTGCGTGTGGGATGTGTAGTGAGGCCCAGGTGTGTGTGCATGGGATGTGGTTTGATTCCCAATATTGTAGATGTGGGATGTGTTGTACGACCTATGTGAGTGGTGTGGAATGTGATGTTTTATATTCGAATGAGGTCGGTGGTCTTGGACATTTTATATTAGGATATGGGAGGGTATAATTTGTTGTAATGTTGTGTAGGGTACCCTATCATCGATGTGATTTGGAATATATTATATTACATGATGTTCGTTATTTGGTGATCATGAATTATTGAGGATGGGATGGTTATTATGAGTTTTTAATTGGTTTTTGGAACTTTTTTATTCTCAAAGGCGCATTAGTATTCTTCTTTCACATGTGCATTTGAGATTTTGGTTTTGTGACTAAGTATAATTATATGATCACACAATGCATTTAAAACTATTTTTAGGATTACATTATGATTTTATGGACCGTATTTGAACTTACTATTATAGAATCTTAATAGTTACTATGTAACTGCATTATATATAGCTTTGGGTATTTACATTGGAATCTTTTCTCTGTATCTGTTCTATTTAATGATGGATTAGGGTTTTCTTTTATATTTTTTCATGGTGTTTTTTGTGGATGATTCATTGTATCTCCAGATATTGTTTTTATATAAGGGGTAATGCCTCTAATATTGTTATATTTATAAACTGTGGGTGCTAGTCACCATCTTAAGGACTACTAGGTGTAGGACTTGGGGGTGATTATATCTCTCCCATCATAATAGTATATTTGGAGGGAGGGGTCAAGACATTATTCTTGAATTAAACGATCACTAATTATTAATATTTTCCATAATCTTTGCTATGAATAAATGATTATGATACCCATTATATTTCATGGGTTATGATATGAGATTTATTAAAGCCATATTATTTTAGGGGACATTATGTTTTTGCTAGATTTATACTTTTTTGGAACATGTATGTATGATATTATTATGTGATGGGTGTGACCTATATCTCCCCCTAACGAAATAGTAAATGTTAATTTTTTTTATGTTCTCAAGAGGGTACACAGGAAGGAATCCCAAGACTAAAACCAGAGGGAATTTAATGCTCCAAAATTGAGATTACACAGGAGGTAATCCCAAGATTTAAAAAATATGGAATTTCAATATTTAGACAAGGGGGTATATTGGAAGGAATCCCAATCCTAAAAATCGATGGAATCCTAATCCCAAAAGAAGAGGGTACACGTGAGGGCACCACGAGCCCGAATCACATACATCGATTATTATCCCCAACCTAACATGATATAAAATTTTTGGTACATAAGATTAATGTATGCTTTTCTATGTTTATTTGTATACCCCAAGTTCAACGTCTAATTACTATGTTATGATTTTATAGATTATGCTCTTTAATTACATATGATACATGTCATATGAACAACCAATATATATGACATCTCTAAGGATTATGATCTTTGATCCGGCAGGTATGATCTGGAAATGACAATATCATGTCCTCATACACTTGTATTCATGTTATGGTTATGTTCATATTTTATTTACAATTACTAAGAAATATAGCTCACCAATTTATTATGATTGCCTTCCCCAGGGTGTGAAGAATGTTATTAAGTAGTGGTAAACCAAGGGATGATCATGGTGGGAAACACTGATGATACTTCACCATGTTTGGTGATTTTTATCCATGCTTCCAAATACAATAATATATTATTGTCCTCGAGTGTGTACTTTTAAATATGTAGAATATCAATTTAATATAATGTGATAATCATGTATGTTAATCCTATTTCGCAATAAAATAGGTATAAAAAGTTGTAATTTTTTTTCAGTTTAAGAAAAACGAAAAATGAAATCATAAATCATTTGAATGTAAAAGATGTGATTTTTTATATATAATATTTTCATGTGAAATGTGTGTTATAACATAATAAATTAACTAGATCTCTATTTATGAATGATTTAAATGATATTTATATATTATATATTCAATAAAATGTTTAAACTTATATATATTGTTTTCAAGGCCCGTGATATGAATTTATATGTAGTTATATGCTTGAAATTTACTTATCTATAAAATCGTTTTCATCAAGTTTGCAAAGTCATTTCAATGATAACTATTGAATGTTATAGAAATTTAATACTAATTTTTTTTTGATATTTGTAATCAGGATGATCAAATTTTTTAAATAGGACTCTTATTTTTTAACACAAAAAATAGTAACCATAAAAATGTTTTCCACCTCATTATTGATAATGTAAGACAAATTAAGTTAAATCTTTTAGATAAGATATTAAAATATCTATAAAACATTCCATTATCATATTGTATAAGTGTAGTTAATCCATTTAGATAGAATTTTATATTATATGAACACATGATTACAAATTGTTTTAATTATTGTTAATAAATTTAATTTATAAATGAATAAATATAAAAAAGTTACATCGTTGAATTTTAAATCTCAAAATTCTTATTAAGAAGAAAAAATAACTAATATGTTCATATCTAAATGTATTTTTAAATTACATATTAAAATATTATTATCATTTAAATTTTTACCTATTTTTTATTTGATGAATAATTACAAAAAATTATTACAAATACTGACAATGTATTTGATCAATTAATATAACAATAAAATAAAACAATTTAAAAAACATAAAAATTATAAACATTTAATGAATAATTTTCTTTCATGAATATTAATGATTAATTTAAAATTTTATAGGTGTGTTAAATTTTTATATTTTAATTTGATTACAGTCATGTTATCTTGAATGGAAAATTGAATGAATGTTATAAAAATTCACATTAGTATTATTTTATGTTAAATAATAATTTATTAAATTATTTAAATATCATAAAAATATTTATACAGGAGAAGTAGGAATATAAATAGCTGAAAATTTCTTCCCATGATGATTTATGAGTTGTTAACTTATATATAAAATTATGATTTTATAATATTAAAAATTTAAATACCACAGTTATGATTAAATTTTACTAACCGAGGGATAAAAAAATATATGTATTGAAAGAATATAAAGCACAATAGAATTTTTTTTAAATTTCACATTATAATAATTTTAGTTAAATATTTTACCATTTTGAAGAATGATTCATGATTATGAAATAATTATATATTAATATCATTATTAATTCCATGTGTGTACTTTCTCTACCTTATAAAAGGCAACTCATTCTATCTCTTATTTAAAAAAATTTCAGCCATCTATATCAGAATATTTATTTTCTAATAGATTAATATCTCCAATAAAAACATTATATAGATTCTCTTATCGCAAAAACAACATCTTTTAAGGATAAATGTAAAATTCAATGTAATTTTTTCTATGAAGATATATAACCCTTAATTGAGTGTTTCTAATTTCATTCTATATTATACATCCTATAAATATATTTTATACATTATAAAACAATAATATAATTATGATAAATATATTAATTTCTTTTATGATGATTAAACAACAATAATATACGTTTTTCAATATTTTGGAAAATGATAATGTTGCTCATGTGTACGTGTGGACTACCACCTACATGAAGATAATATATGAAATTTTAAATTATAATATATTTGAATGTCAATAAGGAGAATATGAAAAATATATAATATATATTAGATACAATTAAGATTATTTAATGTAAAATTATTTTTTACTTTCTATTGTTTCATTTAACAAAGAGTGAAAACATTTTTCAATTTTACGTACAACCTGTCATCTTTTGAATGATATAATTCAATTTTCTCTATATTCAATTTATGGATGAATATAAATATATTTATTAAATGTATATAATATTTATATCATTTTAAAAATTATTAATATTATATAACCCAGGTCAATATACAAGGACTGTGATAGTCAAACCATAACATGCATGAAAAATGAAGTAGTTATCATCCACCACAGTCATTTTAATAAATAGATATTAATAAATAGGGATAATATTTCATTTTTAAATCATATATGGTATGATATATTTGATCAATGTTAGGGAATAAATATATAAAAATTTATATTTATTAAATAGTATGATCGAATTCACAAAATGAATGATGATATATGAGGTCAGAGATTTAGGTTTCAATCCCATTTAAGAGAGATGGTTAATTGTTGAATTTTCATTGAAGAACTTATAACATATATATGGGATAAAAACATTTTTTACCTATCTTATGTTTTTTCATTAAATTTTCATAAATTATTACAATTCTCTTCAATTATTTAGTTAAAATTATCTGAAAATGTTAATAATAAAAGCAGACATTATTTCCACTTTAATTTTGAATCATTTTCTTCCATGTCCATGTATTCTTAAAAATTATTTCAATAATCTTTTATATTTTAATAAAATAAATTTTAAAATTATTTTATACATATATTTCGAATTATATAAATATATTTCAATAGAATATTCATTTTTTTTAAATGATACATGTTTTTATTTTTCCTTACAAAATCTTGTCAGAACTGATTTATTTAAACATATATGACATGAAAATAAATCACTATTTTCATGGCCATTAAATTTTTTAATTATTAAATTACATTTTTTCATTTTTCCTTCGAATGAAATTTTATTCATTAAAATTTTGTAATTATTTGGAATTAAACTAATTGATTTGAAAATGAAATGGGTTTTTAATCAAAATATTTTCCAATGATATTAAAAATGAATCATTACTAAATGATAACATATATGTATGTTACTTATTATTTTATATGTATATGTTCCAATGATTCCATACATAATTTTTTAGAATTTAATTTATTATGATGACATGATTCTTATTAAACCTATATTTAATAAGAGATTATTTGATAAAATTATGTTATGTTTATAAAAGAATTTATTTTATTTTGTGGTGGTATATGATGATCGAATAAAGGTTTTGAGATTTTGTGGCACATTAATGTACAATTTTAATTATATGATGAGTGTTATTATTATTTTATATCCCAACATGTATTTAGTATATCTATATATCATTGGATTTTATAATGGAAAACAAGTTGACTTTCTTAATACATAATGGGAGACTAGTAGGGATGCCTAATTAACAATAGAAAACTGGAAATGATTTCTAATCTATTATGATATGAGGAACATGTATTTATTCTAGATGCACTAAGAATTTATTATCTCAATATTTAATATTGAAATCTAAAATCGTTTCCATACATATTATTGTTCCATAATATTATATCATGATCATTTTATTCTCGGCTGAGTTATGAATATATCTAGATAATTTGATTCTTGTCTTGGTTTGTGATGATTTTTTATTCAATGATTCATGTTTAATTCCATGATAGATTTTGAATAAACTTAGAATTTTATGATCATGGTCTCATACCCTTGTACGGAACATATTCGTTCATATTATCATTAATTGATATCTACTATGTTTACCCTTATACACCATTTGAGATAACTGTATAATATGTTTCTTTTCACCATGTTTTGATGAATGGATTGTATAGGGTATGTATATCAAGAGTAAAATGTCTGAATATCATTAAGGTAGATTCTTAATTCATTCCTGAAATATTTATATTTTGTATAAAGTAACCATATAAACTATCAATTTATAGTATTAATGGATAAATTGGTGAAATGTATTAAATATTCCATAAATAATGTAATATTTATCTATAAAAAGTATCAGTAGATATCTTTTGAATTAGAGAAAGGTTCTACTTAATAAATAGATAGTATAATTATAAAACATTTATGAAAACCTTATTGATATTCTTATGTATAAGATAACATCATAATGGTTTGGTAATGTGCATAGATATAGTGGTTTGAAACAATGGTTCATTTGATTGTGAAGTAGGTGTAATTATATAGATATGAAATGAATTATATCTCATTATTATTTGAAAAAAAATACTTTTTATTAAAAATTTGATTCTAATGATTTTCCGTGTTATTTTAAATGGATTGAATCAAAACACATCATAATAACTATGAATGTGGTGTAAAATGAAATAATTATCCTCGAACAAAACCAAATTCTTCAAGATTTAGAATCATAAATATTTTTCTCACAAATCATTGGATGGTAATGAATCATGATTATCGTCCAAAATACTAATGGAGGGAATATTGTACTATTTATTCATCCATGATAAACATCAACTTTATTTTAGTGTGTCGTCATATCCATTAGTGGATGAGAAATGGATCAAAACCATTGGGAGAATAATTTTTTTTCTCTAGTGCTTGATACCTGAACATGTTATCTGAGCTAGTTATCATTTGAAAGGTGAACTATATCATTGGATGATGTTGATAAATAATAAAAAATACGAAGAATTTGATTCCCTAGAACAGGAAGTGATTAATAGGATATTTTTCAATTTTAACTTATGTTGTATTTTATTTACAAATATGGACAAATAATTTCTTGAACTTAAGAAACTGGATGATGAATAAATTAGAACATTTGAGTATTTTTTTAATTCAAGGTATGATTATAGTATAATTAATTGAATTAATTGAAAAATTGAATTATTTTGTGGTGGATTAAGTACAGAAATAAAATATGAATAATCTATAACAATCATTACTAGATATGAAGAAATTGATCGATGTTCACTAATGGTATTTTTGTTAAATGTATTTTTTCCAAAATATCATGGTTTTGATAAGAAAAAAATGCTAATTCTCTAGAAAACTCAAATAAATCACATGGTGAAAAGAAATTACATACATCTATAAGAACAAAATGTGAGACTATACCTAAAGTGAATTTCAAAAATGGAAATAAGAGGTGCTTTAAATGTGGAGAAGAAGATCATAAATCCCATTAATATCGAATCATAGTGAAAAGTATGGTTAATGGAGTTGATGAAAACAAGACTCCAACCAATGAACCTACCTAAATTTAATGCTTAAAATGTATTAATTGTGGGAATTATTCCAAATGGTTTGCAAATTTGATGCTTTATAATGACGATCATCATATTCAACCTCTTAATACCAATGTAAAAAAGGATAGATCATGCAATTAGGACTTCTAAAGATGGTTTTTAGAATGAAATGGATTAAGGTGCAGTTATCATACATTCTAGAATATCTAATGTCTACTTTTATTATGAATCTAAAATCTCTTTTATATCTATGAAATTCAAAAATGATATCCAATTACCACATCAACGATTAGATATTAAGATAGTAGTGAAACATCATAAATGTTTGATGGTTGCATAAAAAATTTATATTTCCTCTGTAATTAATTTTTTTGGGAAATTGAATCATGTTAATATTATGATTCTCCCTTTTGTTGAATATGATTTGATTACAGGAATGGATTTTAATTCCCAATATGGGTCCTATATAAATTTCAAATTTTGAGATATATTATTTCATATTCTAAAATAAACTATGATCAATTATCAATGATATTATGAATAAAAACTTGCAATTAAAATTAATTATATTTGGTATGTCTTAATTCATATCCATGAAAGTTATTTATCACATCTTGTTGGGGAAAAACTACGAAAATGAGTAAAAAAAATTATTATGTATTATTATTATTTATTTCTATATGATTTTAAAGCCTTACTATGAATCAATTTTTTTTAAATTGATTTAATTTTTTGTAACACCCTGACCCCAGTTACCCAGAGTCGGTGCATTATTTATTATCATTGGAATAATCACAAAATATCTTGTCTCGAAAGGCTGATTAGTTTAATATCTTTGGAATTACTTGATACATTCTTCAGGTTTACATAACATCATAAAATGAAAAATTACAACAATATTGTTTCCATCGACCGCACTCATATCCCCATAGACTATCCCAGCAGGTCAGTAATAAAATACATCTTTGAAACCTTGGTAAAATAAAGCATAAAAATGGGTGATCTCAGATGCTTAGTAATGATAACAATATAGAAAAAACATTCATAAATAAGGATAAAAATTTAAGGCAATGTATAAGACTAAAACAAAATTCTTTTAAACATGAACATCAACATAATATGCAAAAGATAAAATCAAATAATGAAATGTACTTACTCACATTGATATTATACTAGTCGAATAATCACATTCAATATCAATAACCACTTTCAAAATGATGGAATGCATAATGCCAGACTTTCATAACCACATAGTCAAGGCCTTGTGCCAAGATTCCAATTAAGATTTTTTCAAGGTCTTGTGCCAAGACATTAGTTTGTTTTATTAGACCTACCAATGGATCGAGGAGATATAGTGGGCTATACCCAACACTTATTAAGTCCAATGCATTCCACATATGAAATTGTCTAAAAATAACATAAACATTCGTATTAAAACTAGCATATGAAATGTCAATACATTATACATATACCTTGAATGGTGTTAAAATAACAAATCCATAGTCAAACATATCAGAAAACATTAAATTCCATATAAAAGTTGTGTATCATAATAAATCAACATCAAATAAGCTTAAAATCCATCAAAGGATGTTGACACAGATGAAATCAAATTTTTTTTAGAGAAATATCTCTTTCTATTTTGAAATAATTTAGAAATCATATAATTATAAAGAAAAATTATTTTTTAAATATTCTTATGAGATTTTAAGGGAAGATCTAATGATTTTATTACGGCGGAGAATAACCGCACCTGCCGTATAAGTTAAAAAAAATTCTTACCTTAATTTTGTCAAAAAGGCCATAAAGTACATTTTTTGGAAAACGACGGAAAGATTCCTTTCAAAAAGTATAAGGTCAAATAAGGGTATAAATGAATTTATCCCATAGTCTAGTAAGTAGTAAAATTATTTTGGAATACAATTTTAGGAAAGCATGGATGCAGATTATAATTAGCTCCCAGTAGATAATTATATATAATCAACCTTGAATAATGAAGAGGTTGTAGAATTAACCCTTACCATGAATTTTTCCTTGGTCGAGGATAATTTAACCTCATGTATAATGGTGAAATAATTGTTATTAAGTTATACAATAATAATATAAGTACGTTTCTATCATATATTATCTTTTAACATTGCTTTGTTAATAATATCTTAGTATTATCGTCGTTTCGGGTGTTAACAGATTCATTTTCCTTTATATTCTTTGTTATGTGAGTCATATTTTTTATGGATGGGATGTATCTAATTTATATACAGAATGATATCATTTCATTAAAAATTATTTTTAATCATCTAATGAAAATTAGTCTTGAATGGATACAATGGGGAATGAATCTCATCACGTTCGTGGAGATGATAATCTGTACATACGCACGAGCGACACTATCATTTATTTGATTTTAAAATAATATATAATTGGATGGTATTTTAGATATACATAATCATTATCATGATATATTTATTATTTATATCAATTACATATTATTATTATACCCATAAAAATAAAAATGTATTGAATAACAATTACAGCACGACGTGGAGACGGTAAAACGTACGTACGCACGTATGGTGACATTTCATTCAAAAGATGGATTGAATAATAAATTTTGATGTACCATATTTATAAAAACATCACAGTATATAGAATATACTGGAGTTATTATTTATCAATGGAAACAACAGAGATAAATGAAGTGGAAGAATAAAGGAACCAGAAAGAGGTGATGGAATATTTACCTTTTCTTCGGGTTCTTCCTTTTTATTTGATCAAAATGGCTCCTTAGGTTTGCTTTCTGACAAAGGTAATTCCTAAAGGATTAAGGTAGTAAAATTGAGAGGGTATTTGGGAAGGGTATGGAGGATCCAAATGGCTTTGATGGTGTGAATTATAGAGAAGGGGGAATGAACTTTTGTAAGAGCAGCGAGGGGCACCTTAGGAAAAGCTAGAAATATTATTTTATAATAAAATAATTTTCGGATTATAATTCCTCCAAAATAAATTATTTAAATTATAAGGTGGGTATGTGTCTAAAACCACTCATCCAATATTTTTTAGAAAGGGTCGAGTCACTATATTAAAATTATCTTTTTTATTTAACTTTTTGTTAAATAGTTTATCATTTACGATGTCTCTTTCTATTATTATATTATATGGTTAATAAATATACTATATACTACCAAGAGTACCCCAAGTGGTGAATTAATAATGTACCTATCATTATATAATTAATTTGGCCAAACCTTATATTTTTAGTAATAGAATATAAAATAATAATATAATATTTGTTTTAAAAGCTCTTTTTTTCTCAATTTTGACACTATTTGGTATTTTGTTTTTTCTAAATTTATAACAGAATTATTACTTCAAAAAAACTCATCCAACCAATACTAGAATGTGATATTAACCTATTAAATTATTGTAATTCTTACAAATTCTGAAATTACTTTTATTTGGATATTTATAATATCAATTATTTTAATATTCCATTAATTATGTAAATACTACATCATCATTATGTCATAAATACATTAAACTATATAATGTATAAATAATATAAATGAAAACCTATTATGTAGGAAATATTATTATATTTATAATGAATATTTATAGTTGAATTTATCTTATGTATAACCATATATTCAAAATGTTTTTGT
This sequence comes from Viscum album, assembly GCA_963277665.1. Lineage (NCBI taxonomy): Eukaryota > Viridiplantae > Streptophyta > Magnoliopsida > Santalales > Viscaceae > Viscum > Viscum album. The sequence continues at coordinate 1,381,520,638 of OY728137.1, forward strand.
TGTTAAACATTGATTTTAACTCTTTTAACTCTTCTTTAAATAAAATAATAATAAGTGTCCAAATCTAATCCAAGTTGTCCAAATAGGTTAATAATTTATTAAGTATTTTTTTGGTCAAAATATACATATCCAATAGAATTGGGACCTGTGTTAGGGTAATAATAATATCATTTTTATCCTTAAATGCACTATTTACTTTTTACCGTGGTAAATAAATGTAAAAAGTTACTAGTCACCAAAAATTAGTTTTATCTTATTAAACCACGTTTTTTATACTGATATATACTGTGTCTCTCATATTTTTTAAATTCCACTCATAGAAGTAGTAAAATTATGTTTTACTTAATTTTCAAATTCTATTAGGAGGTGGGTAAAAGAAGGTGAAAAGTTCAGTATAATTTTTATATATATAAAATTATTATAAAATAACTCCAATGAATTACATTTTACTTATATAGGTATCATATAACTATTTTGACATAAAATATATTAATATAAAATAAATAAATATTTAAATAAAAATTCGGTTTTAAACTATTACTAAGTGTTTTGCACTACTTATCATAAAATTGAAAGTTTTCAAAAAAAATTCCAAAAATTCACCCTAAGCTAATTTCGATATTCTAAATCCAAAAATTAAGTCCATTTAAAAAGATAAAATTTATAAAATTTTAAAATGTGGGTATTACTATTCATAACGGCCAGATTGATTGGTTGTGGTGTGTTAGAACTCGAAGTTGCGTACAACACATGGTACTGTATTACTCAAAAGGAAGCGCATAATGGAAGGTTGGAGTGTTACATTCTCCCCTCATTCAAATAATTTCTAACTCGAAATTTCTAAAATATTACTGCATAAAATGTCTCGGGTGGTTCTTGATCAAAATTTCCTCAGGATCCCACATTGTCTCTATAATTTTCTAGTTTCTCCATAGAAAATTTACCAGACGAGTTGTCATATTTCTCAGCACTGGTTCTCTTGTATCAAGAACCTTGATAGAATCTTCTCAATAAGACAGATCATGTTCCAATTCTAATTCATCATAGGTGAGTACATGCATTAGGTCAGACATGTATTTTCTCAATAGTGATATGTGGAACACATCATGGACATTGGAGAGACTTGGTGTCATTTCCAACCGGTAAGCTACAACCCTTCCATGGAGACACCTTCATGAAAACATGATCTCCTACATGAAATTAAAAATCCTTTCTTCAGTTATCGACATAGATCTTCAACCTAATTTGAGACTCTTTGATTTTTTTGGGATTACATTCACCTTTTCCATCATTTCCTCCACCAGTTCTGGACCTACAAGTTTTCATTCACTAACATCATCCCCATAGGTTAGTGTGCGGCATCTCTTTCCGTATAATGCTTCAAACGAAGCCATCCGAATACTTGAATGGAAACTATTGTTAATAGAAAAATTCTACTAGAGGTAAATATTTATCCCACATATATTTAAATTCCAGTGAGCATTATCTGAACATGTCTTCTAAGGTTTGAATAGTCAGTTATGATTGTCCATCATCTTGGGGGTGGTAGGCAGTGCTCAAATAAAGTTCAGTATCCAAGGATTTCAGATGAATTTTCCAAGATCTTGATGTAAAACATGGATCACGATCATAATCAATCGATATTGGTGCTCCATGAAGTATAGAAACATCATTAATATATAGTATTTCCAATTTTTCAAGTGGTAAATATTTTCTTATAGAATGAAAATGTGCTGATGTGGTACGACGGTCAACAATGACTCATACTGCATCGTTCCTTCTATGATTCTTTAGTAGTATCATTAAAATTTCAATTGTAATATTATCCCATTTTCACTGAGGTATGGGAAGAGGTTCCATGACTACTCCAGGATGTTGCCTTCTAGCTTTCACTTGTTGAAAACCCATACATCTTGAAACAAAATCAGCAATCTTCCTCTTCATGTTGTCCCACCAAAAATGTTCTTTTCAATCTTAATACATTTTGGTTCTACCAGGGTGTATAGATAAATTGGAACTATGAACATCATGTAACAATTCTCTTTTTAGATCATGTATATTGGGAACACAAATCCTCTTCCCAAATTTCAAAATTTTATCTTCATACACAAATTCACTCAATATCCCATCATTAACATCATTAATCTTCTTTTGAAACACTTTATCTCTGGTATGAGAACTCTTTATCCTTTATAGTAATGTTGGTTTGGAAACCATTTAAAAAGGTATTGATCTTTCACATTCAATGGCGATTCCCATATCCATCTTTAATAGATCGATATATATAGGATCCATTACAACTCACATCTTTTCAAAAACTCCATGATCAATTCTACTCAAAGCATATGCCACCTTATTTTCCTTCCCTGTGTTGTAGTGTATAGTGAAATAATAATCGTTGAGTAGTTCTAGCCATCGCCATTGCCACATGTTGAGTTCTTTTTGTGTCAAAATATACTTCAAACTCTTGTGATCAGTATAAATCTCAAATTTTTGACCATAGAGATAGTTTCTCGAAATATTCAAAGAAAATATTACATATACTAACTCAAGATCATTAGTAGAATAGTTTTTCTCATGAATTTTCAGCTGTCGTGATGCATAGGCAATAACCCTTTCACTCTGCATATGGACACAACCGAGTCCTTTATTTGAAGCATCACAATAAATAACAAACCCATCATTCCTCGATGGTAGAGTAAATATAAGAGCATTGAATGATCTTCACATCAGTTCTTCAAAACATTATTCACACTGTTTTTTCCAATCAAATTTAACTCCTTTTAGTGTAATCATTGTTAATGGGTTATCCAATCAGGAAAAATTATGGACAAAATGTCGATAATAACATGCTAAACCAATAAAACTACATACCTCAGTTATACTCATCTTTAGTGGCCATTATTGGTTTTCATTGGTCTGTGAAGGATAAATAAATATTCCATCCTTAGAGACAATGTGGACATGAAAATAAAACTTTTGAAGCCATAATTCACACCTACTTAACATCCAATATAATTCATGTATTTTCAAAGACTTCGGGATAATGCACTAGTGATTTTCATGATTTTAATATCTTTTGATGTATACCAATATATCATCAATAAATTCCACTAAAAAGTTATCAATATATTCTTTAAAAACTCTATTCATTAGATCTATGAAGATAGAGGGTGCATTAGTCAATCCAAAAGGCATTACTGTAAACATGTAATGCATGTACCTGGTTCGAAATGCTATTTTATGAATGTCATCCTTTTTCACACACAACTAATGATATCCATATCAAAGATCAATCATTTAAAAGTATTGATCACTATGAAGTTGGTCGAATAAATCATCAATTCGAGGTAGTGGATACTTGTTCTTTATCATTATAGAATTTATCTTCCTATAGTCAATGCACAACCATATAGATCCATCATTATTTTTAACAAAAATGAAAGGGGTCCCCATAGAGACAAAATAGGTAAAATAAATCCCTTATTACAAAATTCCCCTAGTTGTTTATTTAATTCCTCTAAATCCATAGTGGACATTCTATAATGGGTCTTTGATATGGGCTTTTATCCAGAAAATAAAACAATGCAAAACTCAATTTCTCATTCTTGAAGATGTCTTGGTAAATCTTCAAGTAACACATCAACATATAATTTCACATTTGGTACATCCTATATTTGAAATTTCCTTTCCTCACCCAGAGTTATTTCATTCTCTTCCTCACCGATAATTGAATTTATTTGAGCTATTGGGGGTGGATCTAGAGAAGAATCTGGTGGTGATGATTCTACTCTTAAGATAAGGTGTTCTTTATCATCGTCATCAAAAATCATAACCTCCTTCATCTTAAAAGAAATTTTTCATTATGGTCAGAAATCCAATGCATACCAAGGATTACATCCAATTAAATCATGGGTATAACGATGAGATTAGTAGATAAAGAATATTTATATGAACTAATAAGGACTGATTCAAAAAACATTGTTTCAATGATACTTCCCTTAAGAGTTTTGACTAACAACAGCCTTGTTAAATCAAATTTAAAATATCTAATTTTCATATAAAACACAGAACATAGGAAGAAATGAGATGATCCAAAATCAAATAAAGCATTTTCCTAACTTGAGGAAACCATTAAATTACCTGCCACCATATCTTTCAGAGCTTCAACCTCAGCAGTAGTGATAGCATATGATTGGCCATGATCCCTTGGCCTTTTTTGAGGTAAGTTAGCCTGATGCTTAGGAAATTGATTCACATAATGCCCCCTTTCTCTAAAATTTTACCATTCAACATCAACAGCCTCTTTCTTCCCCTTGCTATCACGAGAATGAAGGCATTTTTCACCACACTTGTAATAGACTACCATTACCTTCTAGAAAGTACCAGGGTGTTTCATCACACATTTATCGCATGATGGATATTCAAAATTTACATCTTCCCCTTATTTACATTTCCAGTGTGTTCAATAGGTATCTTCTTCTCTTTGTTTTCTTTATAGTCATAAGACATATATAATTATTTTTCTGTCATGATAGCCCATGAGACAATATCCTCATATGTCAAGAAGGATTGTGAGACTAATGCTCGATAGAGAAATGGTTTTGACCCATAAAATATATGATCAATCTTAATTATTGGGTTACATATATAATATGAAGCATGCTTCGCTATCATCGTAAAGTAATCTTCATACGTTGTGACATTCTCACCCTCCTTTTTCCTTAGTCTTAGAAATTTCCATTCCATATCTTCTCGATGGTCACGAGGAAATTATTTTTCTAAAAGAGGCTCTTTCAACTCCCTCCATTACATATTTGATACTTTATCTTCTTCCTTTGTGTTTTGAATCAATGACCACCATTGATCAGCATCTCCATTGAGGCGGTAAATTGCCATGACAATTTTTCCCCTTTAACTACTCCCCAAGGCAAGAAATATTTTCTATAAGGGAATTATTCATTGCTCAGTTACAAATGGATTTGTACCCCCATTTAATGTTGGTGGTTATTTCCTCATGAAGTGATCTAATATTGATCCTCCATGCTATGGATTAGGGTTCTCCATTTGAGTAAGGTTATTATTCATAATCTGAGTGAGTTGTCCCTATATAGTGATAACCTGATCACAACTAGTTGTATCACCAGCTCTTCTATAATTATTTAGAGCAGGAGGGAAATACCTAAATGGAGTGTGTGCATTGATATGGATTCCATTCCTTCCACTAGTCTCCATTTATAAACAATGGAATAAAATATATTAGTTTATGAATCGAAATACATAATTCCAAAATTGTAAAACAATTAACATAAAATGAACAGTTTATGGATATAACCCATAATCATAAAAATGATTTCTTTGAGATGTATATACCCATAAAATCTTTATCATGGGTTTTAAATAAAATTTGAATTATCCTAAGCATATATATAAAGAGTGTCATAACTAAGTGTGCAGCAAGGCCTGTTGTCATGCACCACTTCCCATTCGATTCTATTTCAAAGCAGTATTTTCTGGTTTTACCCCTAGATACACTTGTGCTAGACCAACCTCTACCAGCTCGTATCCAAATATGGGCGTATTTATTGGAAAACTCACAAAATATCAACAATTCCAAAATTCTAGGAAGTTCTTCAATACTTATCCTCAAAGACTATCATATGGATATGTACTCTAATTTGAGTTTATCTAAATCTAGATTACAAGTTTGTACTAAATTTCCTCTGAAACCAACTTTAACACCCCGACCCTAGTAACCTAGAGTCGATGCATTATTACGTATAATTGGAATGATCAAAAGAGAACATGTCTCAAAAGACCAATTAGTTTAGTAGCCTTGGAGGTAATATATATATTAATCATGTTTACATTACATCATAAAATGATAATTTACAAAAAAAATTGTTTCCATAGACCACACTCATATACCCTCAGTCTATCCCTGAAGGTTATTCATAAAATACTTTTTCACATCCTGGGAGAAATAAAACATAGAATGGGGTGAGCTCAGATGCTCAGTTAGGATAACAATATAGTGGAAACTATTATAAATAAGAATAAACATCTAAGACAATGTATAAGACAAAAACAAAAGCCTTTTAAACATGAACTTCCACATAATATGGAAAATATAAAATTAAATAATGCTATTTACTTACTCATATGGATATTCTAATAGTTGAATAATCACATGAAATATCAGTAGCCACATTCATAATGATGGAATGAATAATGCCATACTTTTATAACCACATAGTCAAGGCCTTGTTCCATGAATACAAATAAGATTTTCTCAAAGCCTTATGCCAAGACACTAGTTTGTCTCATTAGACATACCGATGCATCGAGGAGCTATAATGGGCTCCACCCATCACTTACTAAGTCATGTATATTCCTCATATGAAATGGTTTAAACATAACATAAACATTCGTATTAAAACTAGATATTAAATGTCAATACTTTATCCAAAAACCATAAATGCTGTAAAAATAAAACATAAATAATCAAACATATCAAAAAATCTTAAATATAATATGGAAGTTTTGTATCACAAAAAATCAACTTAAAATAAGATTAATATTAATCAAAGGATGTAGACATAGTAGAAATCAATACATATTTTAGATATATATCTCTTTCTATTTTGAAATCATTTAAAATTTATATAATTATAAAAGAAAAATTATTTGAAAATTTTGAATAAGCTTTGAAGGGAAGAAATGACGATGTTATAACAATGGAGAATAACCGCACCCACCGTATATGTTAAAAAAATATTCATACCTTAATTTTGTCAAAAAGGTCGTAATGTACCTTTATTGAAATACAATGGAAAGGGACATTTAAATATGTATAAGGTCAAATAAGGGTATAAATGAATTTAACCCATAATCTAGTAAGTATTAAAAATGTTTTGGAATACATTTTTTTGGAAAACATGGATATGGATGATAAGGGTTCCTAGTAGATAATTAAATATAAACAACCTTGAATAATGAAGTGGTTGTAGAATTAACCCATAACTTGTACTTTTCCCTGGAGGAGGGTAGGTTAACCACCTATATAATGGTAAAATAATTTTTATTCAATTATAAAAGAATCATATATAGTAACATGATATCATATATGATCTTTTAACATTTCATTGTTAATAATATCTTAGTATTATCATCTTTTCGGGTGTTAAGAGATTCGTTTTCCTTTATATTCATTATTTTGTGAGTCATATTTGTTATGGATGGGATGATTCTTATTCATATAAAGAATGTTATCAAGTCTTTATTATTATTTTTAATCATCTAATTAAAATTATTTTTGAATGGATACGATGAGGAATGAATCTTAGCACGTTCGTGGAGACGGTAATCCGTATGTACACATTAGTGAAAATGTCATTCTTTAGATATTAAAATAATATATAATTGAATGGTATATCATATATAAAGAATAATTATCATGTTATATTTATTATTTAAATCAATTACACATCATTATTAGACCCATCCAAATAATAAATCATTGAATAACAATTACACCACGACATAGAGATAGTAAGTCGTACGTATGCACATATGGTAAAGGGTCATTCAAAAGATATATAGAATAAGGAATTTTGAATTAAGATAGGTATAATAACTTCCCAGTATATTTAAGATACTAGAAATATTATTTTATAATGGAATCAACATTTGAAATGGAGGTGGATGAAGAAAAGAACTTAAATGAGGTGATTGAATATTTATCTCTTCATCAGGTTATTCCTTTTGATTTCATCAAAAGGGATATTTAGGATGAATTTATGACCAAAGGAATGCCTCTAAGATAACGTTAGGACAGTGTAAAGGGTATTTGGTTAGGGATTCACCGAGGAAAATGGTTCTGAAGGTGTGAATTAGAGAGAAGGGGGAGTTCCCTTTTATTAGAGGGGTGAGGGGAACCTTAGCCAAAGGTATAAATATTATTTTATAATAAAATAATTTTCGGTTTATAATGGATTCAAAATATATTATTTAAAGGAAAACATTGTTATGGGTCTAAAACCTCTCAACCAATTGGTTTTAGAGAGGTTTGGATCACTATATTAACTTTTAATTTTAGATTTATCTCTTAGTTAAATAGTTTGACATATACCATGTCTCTTTGTATTTTTATATTATATGGTTAATAAACATATTATATACTTCCAAGAGAACCCTAAGTAGTTCCATAATGATGAAACTATAATTATATAAGTCCTTTTTCTGATCGTTAGATTTTTAGAATAGAATATCAATTAATAATATAATATTTGTGTTAAAACTATTTTATTTCAATTTTGAAACTATTTGGTAATTTGTTTTGGATAAATTTATAAAAACACTATTACTCAGAAAATAATTCATCTAAACAACCTTAACATGTCATAGTATCCTATAAATTTAGTGTAATTCATAAAAAGTCTCATATTACAATAATTTAGATATTTATAATATCAAATTTTTTATTATTTCATTAATTTAGTAATTACTACATCATCATTGTGTCATAAATAAATTAAATTATCTAATGTGTAAAATATATAAATAAAATATGAATATTTAGTAAATATTTTTACCTTTATAATTAATAGTTATAGTCTAATTTATCATATGTATTTCCCTATATTAAAAATTTCTTATTTAATAAACATTGATATTAACTCGTTTAACTGTTCTTTAAATAATATAATAATAAGTGTACAAATCTAATCCTAGCGAACCAATGTTGTTCATATTTTATTCCTAAGGTTGTTTTTGGTCGAAATATAATTATACAATAGAATTTTGACATGTGTTAGGGTAATAATATTATCATTTTTACCCTAAAATACCCTAATTACTTTTAACTGTGGTAAAAAAAGTAAAAGGTTACTATTCACCAAAAAAATATTTCCATCTTATTAAACCACATTTTTTGTATTGATATCCACCATTGTCTATGATTTTTTAAATTCCACTCATAGAAGTGGTAAATTTATGTTTTCTGTGAATTTGGAAATTCTCCAAGGAGGTGGGTAAAAAACGGTGAAAAGTACAATAAATTTTTTACATATATAAAATTATTATAAACTGAATCTAATGAATTACATTGAACTTATATAGGTATTATATATATATATTTACCCAAAATAAATTTAAATAAAATAAATAATTATTTAAGTAAAAATTCTGTTTTAAACTATAACTATGTGTTTTTCACTGCTCATCAAAAATAGAATGTTTTCATAAAAATACCAAAAATTCACCGTAAGCTAATTTCGATATTCCGAATCCAAAAATGAAGTCCATTTTTAAAGATAAAATTTATAAAATTTATAGAATTGGGTATTAATATTCATAACAACTAGTTTTATTGGTTGTGGTGTGTTAGAACTCGAAGTTGTGTACAACACACACGACTGTATTATTCAAAGAGAAGCATATTGTGGAAGCATGGGGTGTTACATTTGTGGTGTTACAATTATTTCATAGTCTCTAGTAGAATGAACCCAATTATGTTGAGAGCATTGATGAAGAAAAATGACACAGATGGTTCATTCTTGTTACCTCAATAATAATTTTTTCCTCTAAAATAACAACAATTGTGACCATGGAGTTGCATTACAATGTGGTTATAGAATAAGTTGTCAAGTTTTACACTTTTTAATATTTTTTTAATGATAAAACATAAAGTGGAGATTTAAAAATAATTTATAATAATGAAAATAAATATATAAATATCTGTATGAGAATTCAAGAAAACATAAATTTCATTGAAATTAATATGGTATTTGAATCAAGAATTTAAATAGTAATTTTAGAATAGATTAGATATTCTTAATAATCCCCTATTCTTTGTTTACGCTGATTTATCTAATTTAATTTCTCAATTCCCAGTAAAAACCATCTTCATTACCAATATAGTTTCGAAGGATGTCATAGGGAGACATAAATATTATTTTTAACCAGTAATTAAAAGTTTTTCAATAAATTTATGACCTCCTTGTAATCAAACCTAATTGAGGTTTATATTTTCAACAACAAGACCACACTAATGAAATTTAAATATGAAATGAATTTATTTAATCAATATGTTGTAAAACAATATAAAAATAGTTTTTAGTATATTTAGGAATGAAAATGATGAAATTTATTTTAAAATATTAGTCTAATATATACCAAAAAAACAGTGCACATACGTTCAAAACATTAAAGTTTGTCCTTTAGTTGCATACATTACTAAAATCTTAGTGTTTATACTCGAATAAATTGAGTATATTTTTTCTTCTCCATTACAACCATTAGAAATTGAACTGAAAACATGTTCAGAAACCGCAATGTGATGTCCCTATCCATGACCTCATTAACCAACCCTCAGATATATTTAGAAAAGTAAATAGAGAAGTGGTGTAAAATAATATTCTTCTCTTCTCTTATATGTTGAATGTTTTAAAAAATTTGTTCCTCTTAATTGATAAAAATCATCAGGAGTATTGTTACCAAATTTATATAAATTGATATATATATATATATATATATATATCTCTCTCTCTCTACCCTAAAAAATTAATGGCCAATTAACTTGTTTAAAAAATTATAAATATTAGTTATTGAATCCCTATTATTATTCCTCATGAGAATCATAAAATTCTGCTTGTTTTATACTCTGATATAGGGCATTGATGTGGTAATTTATACATTATATATTACAAAAATTTACACTATATCGTCTAATTCTCCATAATAGTGTAAAAATATCATTTTTACTCTTATATCCTATAATATGTTTCATTTTATGGTGTTTTAATTATACCATCCAGAAGTACATTCCACCAATGATTATATTTTTCAATATAAAATATTTTAAATTAGTTCATTATCCAGATGAAGACACTGAATTCAGTGATCATAGTAAGCTGAAAATTAATATGTCAATTAAGATTAGTTTATAAAAATTTATTCTGGAAATATAAAAGTGATTGAAAACTGTTAAAATTAGAGAATTAATCATTTTTCATTTTTATGATCAAAATATATATAAACTAAAATACAAAAAAACTTATCTCAAATTGGTTATTTAATAATGATAAACCCATTTAATTACACTTGAGACATTATGGAAATTATATCACTATCTACTAAATCATACCTATTACTTGGATACCAGGATAAGTAAGAATCAAAATCAAATCAAGAAATAATTCAAAACACAAACCCCTGAGATCTACAAAATTTGAAACAAGAAAATAATATATAATAACTCATCAATGAAAAAAATATCATTTTATAAATTCATAATATCTAATAAGTTTAAAATTCTATTATCCTCCCATTTAATACACATAATAACACCACATTGATTTTCACTCATAACATAAATATTTTTTTCAAACAACGTTGTTATCATCCTATGTCATGTGTGAAACACCGTAGAACTAAAAAATATATGCCTCTTAAAATGATTTGAGTGAATAATATGTCACTATAATAAACTAAATTTAGGTTTTTTATGTCGAATATAGTTGGTATGATAGAGATTTCAAAATTTCTAATTCTGAATATTGATCATTTCACTTTTTCATAAAAAACTATAGGATTCTAATTTTTACCAAATTATTTCATCCTCTAAACATATATTTATATAAAATAAGGTCTCAAAATCTTTTAAATTCACATAAATATGGAATTAAATCAAACCATCAATATAATAAATTATACTTCTCTTAATATTTTTTGGTAGCTCTATATTTGTACAACATTTTATCATTGTAATCTCAAAAAATAAAAATAAAATCCATTTCCGTAATTGATATGTAAATTTAAACCATTTATTAAAAAAAATTCAGCACAAATAAAAACTCTTCCAAATTTTATTTTCCACAAAAAAACTTAATTATTTATCACAAAGTAAAATTTCTTGCCACATGATTATGTTCGACTAGATCATGAATTATTTTTTCTAGAGTTGGTTGGATTAGGGATCATAGCTCATAATGTAGCTAAAAAAACTTTTTGTTCATGGATACTAAGAGATTCCACTTATCAAATATACATTGAAGGAAAATTTAAAGAGGAATATCTTGAAAATGGAGATTTCAAACGCAAATAATTTCAAAAATATATAAAATCAAAAGTACCTCGCACCTCATGTTTTGATAGATATAATTCTCATTCTGCTTAAATAATCCTTGGATGAGTTATCTAAAGAAATTTGATGAATAAAATGAATATTCCCATAAGTTTTCATAATCATCAAATTAAGTGGATTTCAAATTAAATGATACTACAATGTGGAATGATATTAAAAAACAAATGATATTTTTATAAAATTTAATATTTTTCAAAAATAAAATAATTTTATTTTCAGAATTCATTTAAGATCAATTTAAAAGTTTAAAATTATTCAATAAATTACATAGTTTCAAATAATGATATATATGACCTATAAATATAACAAGTGGGAGAAAAAAATTATAAATCCCAAGAAAAACATGATATTAATGATAAAAATAAAATAAGCTTTAAAAACGTCGATTGAACAACTGAATGGGAAAAAATAAAAGAAATAAAAAATATGAAAATCTAACCATCATGTACCTCCCCTTATATATATTTAGAGAAATATCCCCATTTTTCTATTGATTATGTGAGTAAATTATTTTTCAAAAATGAAAGCTATTTAACAATAAAATGTGATTAGGAACGAAAAAACTTGACATCTATTTTTATGAAATGTTAAAGAGATTTACTAGTAGATGTTGAAACACTAATAAATATATGAATTAAATAAACACATAATCTAAATTTTATTTAATGAAAAAAAATATAAAACAAAAAAATCATTGGAAATAGTATTTTTACCCCCCATGTTGGTGTTAGGATTTCACAGCATATTGTCATGTAGTTTAACCTAATTATCTCCATTCTGATGGATTATGTTCAATTCATCATGAACCATAAATTTTACTTTTCCCTTGACTTAATCATCTAAAAAAACATGGATATGATCAAAAAATCAATTATATTTAGGTTCCCCTCCATGAAATTATTATTCTAATGATGTAGTGGAAGATGAAGAAAATTTAACGAAAAATGGAATGACATGATCGTCAAAAAATACATCCAATTATTATTTAAATTTAATTATGTGATGATATTAAACATCAATACTAAACAAAATTTTTACTATTTTTAGATACTCAGAATCCCCACTTTTGATCATTCATATGTTGGGTTTCATTTAGGTTAGTTTTAGAGGAATGATTAAAAATTAAGAACGTTTATGGATTATGCATATTTGACACATGATATTTCAAATCAATACACCCTCTCCATATAAATTGTGAGAACCCAAAATGTTGGCGTTTTCATGGATTGCACACAATTTTAAAAAATGGCGATCCCACCATGTAGAAATTGTTCCCCTTTCCAAAATGGGGCTCATGATTATTGATCATGGTTTTACTAACGGTTAATACTTACCATACTAACTATGCACATGGGAAATATTTAAAGAAAAATTAAATTTCAAAATACCAATACATATATATTAAGAGCCTTCCAGGATCATTCGACCCTAACATGATTTATTATTCTTTAAAGTATCCCAATAAGTGATTTTTTTCCTAATACTCCCATAGGTAGTTGGTCAAAGATATTAGAATTATGTTTGATCATTTCCAATTATATTACTTCTTATCATTGTCTTTCTCCCACCCTTTCATATTTTGTCTGTATAGTTTTGATGATATCTGTGTTGTTAGAGGATCTAATCTCATCTATATTAGATATTGAATCTAGGATTTCTTCTCGCACCTTCATTTCCAACATTCTTACTTTTATTTTTCCCATTACCTATTTGAGTTTGGAGTTTCTATGATCACAAGGTAAGTGGATATGTTTATAATGTACTATTTGATCAACCTAAAATTTCTGGATTTAAATTCAATTTCTACTTAAATTTAATTTATTTAATTAAAATAAATTTCATTAAATTAGATTAATAAAAACATAACAACATCCATTTATTTGGGGGTTTTGATTTTATTTGGGTTGAAATTAGAAGAAAATCCCAATTCAAATTAATTGGAATGTGGTTGTGATTTTGGTGTAAAATTATGAAATTTTAATTTAATAATATTAAAATTGATAGTAATTTGATGAATTTGATTATTATTTTGAACATGATTCAAATTATATAACATGGGTTTGATATAAACCAAATATATTTATCATTTAAAATGTGTTATTAGATAAATGATTAGGGTATAAGTTATTAATAATAAATTGGAATTTTTAAAATTAAACAATGAATTTTTTATATTTTAAAATGTGTTAATATAAGTTTCCCATAAATGATTGTCATTTATGTGCATGAATTCTTGTGTAGTTATTAAGTTATTCGGTAGATCACACTACCACATTACCACACAAACAATACATTAAAAGTTGGTCGCTTCTTAATGGGATTGTTATGGGTCCCATTTCTCCATGGTTAGAGGGGAATATGTGCACATATTTCAATGATAATTATTTGAGTGTGAGGGAGTCCCATAGACATGAACTATCACATCTTTAGCCTGATGACCATGTCACTCATTTTTATATTAAATTATATATTTTTTTGTTTTTTAAACTATTTTATATATAACTTTTGAATTTATATGAACTGTTTTATAAAAAAAAATTTAAGACATTTCATTAGTATTTCAATCATTTATAATTTAAAGCAACATTTTTTAAATAATATTTAAAAATGGAAGCCTTCATGGCTATAAATATGAATTATCTGTTGAAATAATAAATGTTGTATCTTATTAAAAAATCTGTGGCTAGATCCTACTGGGATTTTTTCTCACACCCAGCCTTTTCCATCTAGTTTATGATGATAATCTCTTTCCATGTCCGAGAATGGGTATAGTGACTCTTTAAGGTGGTTCTAGTTATTGATTCTTATTTCTGGATCGTTTTTTCTACTGGTACATGTGGTTATATCCTATTTTTTGATACTTTTTGTTACACTTTGGGGTTTCATATATTTTTTTACTTTTGTATACTTATCCATATAGAGTTTTTATTGTATTAATACTGACTTGTTTATCTTGATTCCAATGTGTATGTTGGAAATTCATCCCCACATTGATAATTTTTTATGTTAGTTGTGTGTCTCCAACCCATGTGGATTAGTAATACCCTTCAGGTTTTGTTTGGACCGTATCTGGTATCTAGTTACTAGGGTATACATGATGGTTCATAAAAATGTGTAATCAAAGGTGATGGTTTTTTATCATTCTATAGTGTCTGTATGTAGTTGTTTAATCATTTGGGGACATATAAGGTAGTTAAAGCTGAATAGGTAGCCGACCCTAACCACAATGAACCATATTTCTCCATGGGTGGTTTATGAATACATGTATTCATAAGTAGTTATAGTTTTTAGACTAATTTTTAATTATATAGGATGAAATACTAATATTATTTATCTATCTATTTGAATTAATATACCATATTTATATAATTTAATGTTTTTATAATGTATTAAAAGATGTCTAATATTGTTTTTTATCACTATGCCACCAAGAAAATGTGATGATCAGATAAAATATTAAGATACTAATGAAACAAAGTTAAGAAATCCTTTAATGGAACTCAGTCTGGTTGAGGTTATAATTTATATTGTCCAACCTCCGGGATAGTCACCTGCAGTAGCCCTCATTCAGGCTCTAACTTTGACACATCAAAGTTATTATTTCTGGAAACATTCTATGTTGTTCCTTGATAGGAATCCACCAGTATTCAGAGGAACTAATGAACCATAAAAGGATAAGGAATAGTTAATCATGATTCATCATTTTATTGAGTTCTTGGAGACACATAATGAAATAAAGGGGAAGTGTACAACATTCGTGCTAGAGGGATGGATCAGAAGATAGTGGGGAATGATGGTGATAGAGAAGAAGTATGAAATATTTGAATAGAAATTATTCAAATAAAATTTCACTAATTTAATATATATTGATTTTTTTTCTACACGGATACTGATCATTTAAATATTGATCATGCTGGGGATATCATGATAGAATATGATAAAAAAAATATATGATCATACAGATTACACATGTAATTGTATAAAATGAGAGGATGAGGAATCAATGTTTCTAGATAGGTAATACTTATTATAGTTATTTTTATGTCTTATTATTGATGTTATATTTTTTTTAATGCGATTGATAGATAATTCTTGGTCGAAATGGTTTTGAATTGAACGTCAGGACTGATGAGATTCCCTTTTTCTCTCAATGATGGTGTGAATTTTTAAATATTTAAGGGGAAGTATCCTAATTTTCATAGTGGTTTTTGATAGCCGGTTTTATATAAATATAATAAAGTTCATGTATTATGCCCAATGATTTAAAAATATTTTTTAAATCCAGGGGACTCAATGTTAGTTTTCACTTAGGGACCGATGATATGTGGCTCTTGTGGAAATAGTGATACCGTTTAGAAGTTCTTTCGTATCAATTACACTCTATTTAGTGGAATGAGATCATAAATACCTATTAAAATATAGTGAAATTAGATGATTTATGTATGAAGGGGATCCAATAGTAGGAATTTATAATGATCCTTCTTGATGATATGGCAGAGTCTATAAAGGAATTGGATACTAGTCCAATGACCATCATAGGTTCCATTGGAATTGCCTTTTCATTAGTGACTATGTTATTTGATTCTAGTTCATTTAATTCATTTATTTCAGTACTAATTGGAAATGTTACTAATATTTTTATGGAGCTTATCTTATGTTATGGACATTACTCTACACCTTGGAACAAATAGAGAATGATGTCATTATAGTCCTTATTTTTTATTATCTTTATCATATTTTAAAAACTCATGGGATTTTATTGTTCTAAACATGAAACCTCTTGAAAGCATAATTGGGATCGATTTTATCATAAATAATAAACCATGGATGTATTGTTATCTTTTTGGTTTCTCTTTTTTACAATATATATGGTGTGATGTATAATTCAAGGAGAATGGGACCCAAGGACATGTAGATCATAACCTACTTATCCAATGTAAAAAAATGATATCATTGTTTTCTTTTGACAAATAGTGGGAATTCATTACTTTTGATATTTCTCCACTTGTCTTCATGTTTACCGATATTTTTATTTTAGTTTTATCTTTTATTCACCGGTAATATAGCTAGAGTTTTCATTCAATATAGTAACTTGTACTAATGAAATTTATATTGTTTCTTACTACATGAAACTGGCTAAAATAAAGGAGATAATGAATCTGTTTGGTGATATTCTAGAGAAATTTGGACATTCACAAGCGTTTTACCATTGGAAGCTGTCATTCTATATGATAATAAATCAGATAGTTCACTTTTCCTTTTTCTGAAATACAAAAAACTCTATCGATTTATAGAAAAGAAAAAGTATCATATTCCACAGATTGATGATTAGTTCTATCGATTTAATGGAGAAAATTGGTTTTCAAATATTTATATTTGATGTAGTTACCATATGTTAAGGATAAAAAAATATATCAATTAGAAAACTGCCTTTTATAGCAGGTGCACCCATAATGAATACCTTGTCATGCCATTTGGTCTAACCAATTAACCTGTAGTTTTATGGATATACTAAATAACATTTTCAATGAGTATTTTGATACATTCTTGGAAGCATTTTTTGTATAAAATACTTGTTATTATTTGTTTTAGGAGTATCATGTCCATCATATGAGAATTATACTACAAATTATTGAAAAATCTCTAAATTTATGTCATGATATAAAAATTTTATTTCTAGTTTTGAGAAGTTCTGTTATTGGGATAACTGGTGGATGAACATGGTATAGTAGTTTATCCTAAATGAGTGAAAGTTGTTATGCAGGGACAAAAATGGTTTGGTTTTTTGATTTTATGATTATTGGGTGAATTAGGGTATTAAAGATTATTTGTTATGGACATACCAAGGTTTTCTTTGTTAATGACTACACTGACATGGAATTGCATAATTCTTAATTATGATGGAATATGATAGTGAAATTTTTTTGATCAGAAATGTATTTTGTATTGTGTTCTGGTGATGACTCCTCTAGAGTCTAATCAAGGATTTTTTTTTCTTCTATAAAGAATATGGTTTAGGATTGGCCTTCATTTTTATGTAGGGTGATCATGTTGTTTCATATGTATCTTTTCACCTTTGGGAACACTCGATGAATTATCCAACCCATGCCCTTGAACATGATGATGTGATGCATGAAAATAATATTTGTCAAAATTACCATTTTCGATAAATGTGCACCTTATTTTACAACACCACAAGCACGAGTTATATATTCTCTCTAAAATAATATCATTCTCCATTAGAGGATTTTGGTGGAATACATGCAATATTTTGACATTTTTATTTCTTATACCACATGTAAATGTAATTATGTGGATAATGCCTTTTGGAGGAATCTTCTGACCCAAGCAATGAAAGACTCTTCAGAATAGATGTTCAAGATGAATCATTTTTTGTAGTTTCTTATTAGAGTCTAGGAAACAAGGGACGATGTTTCCTTGGTAAATGTTCAGTTTAAATCCTATCTTCATGAAATGATTCTAGAGGAACAAAAATTTTAAAATATGTTCTATATCAATAAAGACTATATTTATGGTGAGGGGTGTCTATAACTCCTAGTGGGAAGTACACCCAATAACCACGAAGATGATCTATCATATGTGGAAAAGATTATATTGGACTAGTATAAGTTTAGGCATTGCTGAATTTCTCTCTCATTTTTATATGTTCCTATAAGTCAAGGCCGAGAACAGGAATCCTTTGGGTTTTCATCATCCCCACAATGTGAAAACATGTATGTGGGATAATATCTTAATGCAATTCATTTTTTGTGATCCCACAAACCCATATAAATTTTAATACTGTATGGGTTGTGATCAATTGGTGGACTAGAGTGTCTCCTGTCATACCCATTCATGATAAATTTAATTTTATCATGTTACGAAATATCATTGTGAACATGTTTTTTAATTTTCAATGTGTTCTATACACTATAGTCTCTAATAGGTATCCTCGTTTATCATATAAATTTTGGATTGTCCTTTCGAAGTAACTAGGATCATAGTTCCATTTGTGCATTTCATACAATTCATATTTAGATGATCACAGAGAATGAATACCGATGATTATTGAGAACAATCTATAAAATATTGTTCTTTACATTATTGGATATTTTGATTACCATCTTGGGTTAGTGGACTTTTCATATAAAACTAGTTACTGGTACCCAATATGAAATCTCTTTTGAGACCTTGAATGGGAAGCTTTGTAAATAAATATTTTATTAGTCATATATGGTTGAATGTTTCATGGTTGGAATGAAATTGGCTTTCGATAGGAAAAAAAATATTTATTTTATTCATTAGAGAATGTATACAGTACCAAGATGATAAAATATTATGTTGAACTTTGAGAGAGATCATTGGAGTTTTTAGTTGGTGATCAGGTGTCCTTGATTTTCTCACTCCTAGTTGGGTCCTCGATGGGTCATGATAAATTGGATGATTTCTCCATATTTTGTGGGAAATTTTGATTATTTTCATAATGTGGGGAAAGTGTATTTTCATTTATAACTTATTCCTTAGGTGATGATAAAAAATAATATTTTTGTTTATCTCAGCTACTAGGGTATCTGTCAGATTCATATCATATTTATCAATAGAGTAATCTCGAGTTTGAACATGATTTATCCATAGCCAAGCGTCAAATTAAGATAGTTTATTGTAAAACCAATTTTTTTCATGTGGAATATATCATTCTATTGTTCAATGGTAGAACTGTTTTGATTCTCATGATATGTGTGAGATGGAGGCTCTAATGAGAGTTTAGTGGCATCCTATTTATTTAAAATAATCCTTATAGTATGATTTCTTGTGACATAAAGTATCTTTTGTGGGGAGGATCTATCATCATGTTACTATTATAGGTATTCTAAAACCCCTATTTTTATCAGTATTTTTTTGTGTTTTGTATAGTGGTATTTTAGGTTAATATTTGGTAAATGCTGAATGTTTTTTCTTGTTCACGGTTGGTTCATGGTTTGCTCAAACACTGCACCATCTCATTGTATATTGTAAAAACTCAAATTAAGAGTGTGTGATTGGATAGAGATATGTTTGAAAAAAATTTATCTGAACTAGTAGAAATCATAACAAATAAAATATGTAGAGATGTTTTAGGGCATATCATATGTATAAAAACTCAATCATTCATAGATAACCCTACATACAAATATTTATTAAGAAGAAATTTAATATCTAATCCCAAAACCCTTAGTTTAAGTGACTGATGGGATCCTTTGATCGTAATAACATTTCAATCTCTATGTAGGATCATAGAAGGTTAATTTGGATCATGTACACCCATTAGGAAGATGATCTAAGGTGGAAGAACAATGTCAGATCTCTTATTAGTATGCTTCAACATCTTGTTCTCTTTCTTGCACTATCTCCTTTTTTCTCCCATTGGGTTTTCAGGTCATGTTTTTTTAAGAAGATCTAATATTTCAATTTTAGATCTTGAATCTTGTTTGTTTCTTCAATATTAATTTCAAAGGTTCTAAATTGGTGTTTCATTACATTGGAATTGTGTTCCAAGATTTTTTTGACCACAAGGTAGGTGGTTTTTCTTCTTATGGAAAATTTTAATGACCCAAAATTTATTGATTAAAATTCAATTGTATGATTTGATTTGAATTTCTTGATTTATTATAAATTTAATTCGAATGGTTTTAACCAAAAAAAATCTAATGTGTTTGAGATTTTCATTCAATTTTTCCTAAAATTGGGAGACACCCCCAATTATAATGAATTGTTGTGTGTGTGAAATTTTTGATAAATTGTGAAATATAAAATTTTGAATTTAATTTTTCTAATTAATATGTTGAAATTGGTTTTCAAGACTAATTTGATAGAAATTTAATTGAATGGTTTGGATATAAACTCGATGTATTCATCTGGGATAATTCATCATTTCATTTAATACTTTTATAGAGGTTTTTAAAGGGAAATTGACATATTTTATAAGAATTAATGGGTTGAATTTTATTTAAAAAAATTAAAAAAAAATCAAATGATTGATTATTATTATATAAAATGATATTCTATGTAAATTTTGAGTTTTTCATAATAAAATTATATCATTTTAAGTCACTAGAAATATATATGAAGAATGTCACATCCATAATGGGATGGTGATGGTTCATCTATGTCATGTTTCATAGGATTGTGTGATCACATATTTTCATGATCATAATTTGAGTGTCTGGTAGTCCAAAATCTTATAACTATGGTAACATATGGAAGATGGAATTTTCACTTGATTTTTATATCTAAATATATTTCAATAGTTTTTTAAACTATTTTAAACATTAATTATTAATTTCTATATATTTTTGTATATTAAAAAATATTATCAAATTTATTTAAATTATTTACATAATTTAAAATTTAAATCATTATTTATTTTATTAATTTCTATTAATATTCCATTACTATTTATTTAAACATTGAAATAATTATCTGGTTAATAAAAGGAATTTGTATTATTATATGATCCTTTGTGAGACCCTACAAAGATTTTAGCACACAACCTACCTATTCCTTTTTGTGTTTGTAGATTATCTCCTTCTAGGTCTGAATAAGTGTAAAGTGAAATTTAGAGGTGTCCTAGATTTTTATCAATGTTCTTTGGGAGTTTTGACCACTGGGACATTTGTTGTTATACTATTTTTATCGTACATGTTGTTTCATTTTGGTATATCATACATGTTTTACATCTGGTGCACTTTTCTATGTAGAGTTTTTCTATTTTTCATTCTGAATTGTTTATCATATATCAATTGTGTTTATGAAAAACTTGTTCTATATTTTATATTTTTTGATGTTCTTGAATACAATTCATGAAGATTAGGGATGACCTTTTTTCTATATCTAGACTGACTCGATTGTCAGGTTGCAAGGGAACATGGGTTTGTTGGGGACAATTTTATCATGAAAAATTATTTAATTTTTGAAAATCACCATGGTACCACCGTTATCATGTAATACATCTAAAAATTCAACCAGTATCACCACTATAACGTCAATTTCATCTTTCCCATAATTTTGATTAAAAAACCAATCAACTAAAAAGAAAAAGGGAAAGCATATACACATTGATAAAAATTTAGTAGTTATCATCAAAATAATCATAAAAATGTGGATTAATATTTCAGGATTCATCCTATAGATTATAAGGATCGATTATTCATTAGGGTTTTATGATATTTTAATCGAATACATGTAGTATCTTTGCATCTGCCATATTCTCTTTAAGGATGAATTTAACATGTTTATTTTCCTCTTTATCCCATGATTGATACAAAGGCCCTAAATGTAACACCCATGGTAAATAAATAATATTAAATGACAATATTTATTAATATTTCTAAATTAAATATTAATTTACATTAAAGGGGATGATATTTTCCAAGGCATACAAAACATGGAACTATGGGTTTCTCTAAAATCATATGTTGCACACAATATTTTGTCATACTAAAAAAAAATAATATAATATTATTATTTTAAATGGTAGTTAACACCCAACTATTGTATTAGTGGTACTGAAAAATCTGACTATATTATGTTTAAACATTTATGTTAAATGTTTTTATGTTACTCCAATAAAATTTAGATTCTTAAAATTAGAATGAATCCAATTTTATGCATAAATACTCTAATATTTTTAAAAGGGCAGTTTTACAACCATTTGACAAAGAAACGTTTTTAAATCTAGTTTTTCTCACTTTTATATATTCTATTTGATAAAATAAATTTATCATATATAATAGGTAGATCAAAATATACTTTGGATGAAATTTTGGTAATTTTCTCATAAAGATCAATTTTTAATGAATAGGGAAAAATACAACAATTTAATTCAAAATTGTATCTTCATCTAATTTATTTATATAATTGGATTGTACATTTAATTGTTATTAAATTAAAATTAAATTATATTTTTATCATTTAATCCAAATTTGGACATTGGATGTGATTTCACCTTTTAATTAGACATTAACTCATGTCAATCATTTATTAATTATTGTTTCTTAAAAGAACGTTTTTTGGTTTTGACAACATGAAATAATTTTAATTTTGTTTCCACAATTTAGATTCGTTCAATTTTTAAAAAAGGATTCCATTTTTGGAATAATAGTTTCAAATTTTGTAAATAGGTACATTATATTTTTAAAAATTTTGAATAGTGCCTTCAATAAATATTTTATTTCGAAATGTTAAAAGATGAATTAGGTAAATAAGTGTAAAAAATAATATTACAATAAAATAAAACTACCCAAAATAGGTACTACTCTTATTTTATGATATATTACCAACCATGAGAATTTTTTAGACTATTTTTTGGGCCCTCATGTAGCCACATTGATTTGAAAATGACTTTTTATAATAAATAATTCAATGTAATGAAAATTAAAATTTAAACCTACCTTTTTTACTAAAACATTTTCTATATTGGGTTATATAAGTAATATATTAGACTATAAATAATCATTGTAAATATAAAAATATTTATCACATAATTTTAATTTATTTAAATTAATTAAACATTAAAATGATAAATATATTTATGACACAATGATGATGTTGTGATTACCTTATTAATGAATGATTTAAATAAATGAGACAATACATATGAAAATATATTTATTTCAAAATGTTGTATGCCATGTAGAAATTTTATGGATGAGTATGACGTGTTATGTTTTAATTAGATAATTGTTTAATAAAAAATCAGGTTGTTATGGATTTTAAAACACGTCATGATATGAATAGTATAAAAATTCACCAAAAAGTGTTTTTATAACAAATATTATTTTATTAAATGATATAATATTCTTAAAAAATAATGTCACATAAAATGAATTAGATCATTCTTAAAATGTCAGTAATGAACCACTTGAAGTTCGATTGGTATTTTATAGTGTTGATATTGACCATATATTATGAATATACAAAAAGTCATGGTAAGAGTTAAATTAGTTAACTGAGGGTTAAATTTATAGGATAAGGATACATTTGGGACCTAGACTAGTATAAAACCTATTGGTTGAGAATTTTTTGACCCAAAATTATATTATAGTTGATATAAATATCTTTGGTACACATTGAAACCGGAAATAAATAATAAAAAAAAAATACATTCCAAGATTCCTAAAGTCCCCTCCTCCCTCTTATAAAAGGGAATTAACTATACCCATATAATGACACATATAAAGCCCCTTGTATCATCCACACTCTACTAAAATAATCACTTAACATCTCTCTTGTCCACATAGATGCCTTAACTTATTCTTAATGAAATTGAAGAAATATTTTTTTCTCAATTCAAA
This sequence comes from Viscum album, assembly GCA_963277665.1. Classification (NCBI taxonomy): domain Eukaryota; kingdom Viridiplantae; phylum Streptophyta; class Magnoliopsida; order Santalales; family Viscaceae; genus Viscum; species Viscum album. The sequence continues at coordinate 1,381,545,115 of OY728137.1, forward strand.
GGGTGTTATATTTTTTAGAGGCAGTGTCTTCTCTAAAGTTCTTTTCCATAATTTTACTTCTTATCTCCCTATTATATTCTTATTCTTTGATTAAATAATAAAAATATCTAAAGTATACTAGGATGATTTTATGAGATTTATTAGATCAACCCATACACATAACTCCATCTAATTGATATGAACATTATGTTATTGTGGACTGTGAACTACGGCCTCATGAAACGATGATTGTTATGTTTTCCCCTACCACCTCTCATGGTGGCCACATTGATAGAACCGTAATAATATATGATATATATTATATTAATATTTTATATATTCTTCTTGTATTTTCATTTAAATCATACAATTAAGCTTCATATAATATGTAAATATGACAATTTCATTCAAGAAATTGTGGAATACCGCCCCCTCAATGTGATATTACTCATTCATTTCATACATGGAATGTATAAATGATAGAATTAATGACCATATTTATTGAAGGTATAAAATTATATTATATGGGAATTATAATACTCCAATGCATGATTTTGTTTTTATTCCATTAATTATGATGACAAATGAATGTAACGTCCATGCGTACATACGACATACTATCTTCATGAACGGTGTATTTCCTTCTTCATATAAAAATGTTGTGGCCAATTATAAAAACATATATAATGGATATAAACACATATATACTGGATATATATGAGATTATAATCATGAATTTCATTTTGAAGATAATTTACTTTTCAACACATGGGAAATTTGTAATTATAAAATGTTCATTTTTACTCTTGTACCAAATATTGACAAAACGACTGATTTTAACTTAAATAATTATTTATTGTTTATTGAATGGTAAAAAGTGATATAAATTGAATAATAAACATTATAAATGTTCCTAAGAATGTAGAAATTATGTTATGTTTATTATTCAGGAATAACAGAGAACATACGTGACATGTTGGACTCATGATAAGGGATATCATCTCAATCACCATTCATTGAAGAATATTTTTATATATACATGAAATTATTTTCTGTGGTTCATAAAACCATTTAAATTTAATTTCATTCAAATGAAATCTTTTTTATGAGTCATTTCACTAAATGAGTAAATTTTTTTAATGTACATGATGACAATGACCTTTATACCATCACAATAATTATTTGATATCCGGATTACTTAATAAGCAATAGTGATAAATAAATAAATAAATAAGAAATACCATTTTCATTATATGGGTTTTGAAAATGGTTTTTAGAATGTATTGATTAGCTAAATATATTGAAATCTTATATTATGATGGGAATGTGGAAATGTTATATTTCCCATTATGATTGGTTTATGTTTTATGAATATGTTATAGTTCATGGGCATTGTATATGTATATGGGTTGTTCGATGATAATCCAAGGGTTCGTGATGCCGATATATAATTTCAATGCATTGTGTAACTTGACAGTGGTAAACGTTAATGTTTCTACTAAAACATATAAAGAATATATTGTGATGGGTATTCCTAACGTAACTCCATATGTAACAGTGAAAGATACATTATATGTTTGTTATAAATTCCACAAGATAGATTTATGATTTATGATTTTTGGGTGTAATTCATAAATCATACGATTTGATGAGATATGTTTTTTATTTAATGTTTTATGAGAGAAATTTATAATTTTGTTGAATTTTATGTACTGATGGATTAATGTTTTATTTTCTCATTTAGTAAACCTTACTGAGCTTCTGATGGTCACCCCATGTTATTAAAATGTTATTCACATGGTATAAGGAAGGGTAAAACAAAGGAATGATTCATGAATATTTATATCAAGAAAATAATTCTTATCAAATTTAACGAGTATTATTTTTTGATAAAATTTGTTTACAGTAGAATTGTCTACTTTTTAATATTTCATTTGAAATTTAATGGTTATGGCCTAAATCTGTAAAACACGAATCTTGAAAATATCCTCAACATGAATTTTTTATTTAACTCATGATTATGTAATATTTTTTGGTTGGGGCCTTCTAGATGTTATCAGAGAATGATTTAGTAAACATTAGGAGTTAGGATATTATCAAATTAATAAAAATAATTTAGTATTACATTATAGTAAGATTGATATGATATTGTATTTGATGTTTACTAAGCCTCTTCACCTTATAATTTTCTATGCTTGGAATTTTTTTTCATAGAGGAAACTGGGTAGCTATGATGCGACGCCATCATGTGAATATCAAATATTCAAATCAGCAACTTGATATGATCAGAATCGGAACTGAATTGTTTATTGTGGTGATGACATAGATGACTCAGGCTATAAATGGTGGTAGAATCCATTCATGAGATCTGCCCGATCAACCATATAAGAAAATGTCAATAGTGGAGATTTACTGGAGGTAACATTCCCCAACATTTATATTATTATATGACCCCTTCCTAGATAATGAGTGGATTAGGGAACTTTAAATGATTTTTGATGTCGTGGGGTGTTTATAAAATCAAAAGGATAGTCTTGTTGTTTATTGTTTTGAATGTGATGTCATACAGTGGTGGTCGATTGTTAAAAATATCAATGATAATGAGGATATTGATTCTATTGATTAATATGAATTCAAAGGAATGTTTTTTGATACATATTTTCCTATAGCGGTTTGACATATGATAGAATAACAATTACTAGAATTTAATCAGGAGTATGACTCAATGTATTCTTATGAAGCTAAATTCCCTCGACTGGAAAAGTATGATCCAAATTTCATTTATGAATATGATAGTAAAATCAAACATTTTTACTAAGGATTAATGTTAAAGTATCCAAGGGATTTATCTTCTCACGATGTCAAAAATTATGAATAAATTGTTCGATGTGTAGAGAAGGCGGATGTGTAGTATGCCAGTGATCTGGGGTTCTTTGAAAAACAATAGAAAAAGAGGTCTAGGTGGAAGACATAAGGGAAGAACTCTTCAAAAAAATTGATGGAATGAAACTTATGTATAAAAGTTTGGAAGAATGTGGTAAAAAGAACACTGGGGACTTTATTTCAAATTTTGGTAAGAGTTTTCGATGTGGTAAATTGGTACGTATGGCTCATAATTTCACTGAAGAGGATCTTGTAAATTGTATGAAAAAAAATATGATTTACAGTCAGTAAAATGATGCAGGTGTAATGAAATGGGTCATTATTAAAATTAGTGTCCAAAAAATAACTAAAATGAAGGAACACAACTAGAAAAAAATAAAAAAGGGGTGAGGAAATCCATTGCGGCTACTTCAGTAGACATTGGGATATCAAATGAAGTAGTGTTAGGAACACTGTTTATTTATTAATATTTAAGGAATGCGTTTTTTGATTCCGTTTCTATACAATCATTCATTACTAATAATATATCCTTTAAATTGGTAATTTCTTCTCAAGATATGAATCCAGAACTTGTGGTAAAAACACCTAGAATATATTTGGAGTCACAAATAAAATTATATGAACATTCATGTCATTGTGTGCAAAAATAATCCACCTACATACCTTATTGTTTTCCTCTAGTAGTGTTTTATGTTATTTTGTATATGGATTAGATTTATCTTTATCATGTTTTGATTGACTGTAGAGCTAAATAGGTTTCAGTTCATAAAGAATAACAGTTTGTACGAAATAATAATCCTATACTTTTGAAAACATATCAGGAACCTAAGAAACTTGTAAAAGATTGAAATGGTTTTTACCTTGAAAATATTGTTGAAAATAGAATAAATATTCAAATTAATTATGTACTAGTGGTCAATGATTATATTAATGTTTTTTTGATGAGTTTCCTGGTATAATAGATGATCGAGAAGTGGAATTTAATGTAGATCCAGATCCTTATGCAAAGACAATTTTAAAACCCCTTATCATATGGATCGAATTGAACATTTAGAGTTAATTAAACAATTTCATTAATAATTAGGTAAAGGTTTCTTTCGACCTATAACATCACCATGGGGATCACCAGTTTTTTCATAAAAAATAATGATTTTTAATGACACTATTCATTATTTATAGAGCCTTGAATAATATAAATTTTAAGAACAAGTATATATTGCCACATATCAGTTATTGGTTTAGTCTGATCCCAGGAGACCATTATTTATTGAAGATTGACCTGAAAGTGAGGTACCATGAATTGAATTTAATGGATGCAGACATTCTAAAGACTGTTTTTCATACTAGTTATGGCCATTATAAATTAGTAGTTATGCCTTTTGGGTTTACCAATGCGCCTGTATTATTCATAGATCATATTAATTGAATTTTCCATGAGTTCATGGATATTTTTTTAATTGTGATTATTGATGATATATTTGACTGTTCTAAATGTAAAGACGATAATTAATGTGATTTATGTGTTTTCTTGAAAACCTTCAAGGAAAACCAACTGTATGGGAAATTTTTCATGTGTGAATTTTTTTTATAAAAAAATTCATTCCATGGTCACATTATTAATAAATATATCATAACTATTGATCCTACTAAAACAAAAGCTGTAAAAGAATTTCCATTTCGCACAAATAAAACCATTATTTGTAGTTTTTCTATTTTAATTACTAATTATATGAGGTTTGTTGAAATTTTTTCATGTTCATCTAGCCCAAGGACTATGGTGACTCAAATAACTATTATGTTCTTCTGGAAAAAAGAATTGGATGAATTTTTTCATGAATTAAAAAGAAAATTTGTGGATTCTACTGTTTTGGCACTAACTTCCTGTAATATTGAATATTTTATCTCTAGTGATGTTTTGTTCAATGGATATGGATGCATCTTTACACAGAATTATTAGGAAATTAATTATACTTCACGTCAATAGAAACCTTGTGGGTTAAATTAAAATACACATGATTTGGAGTTTTGTAATATAGTTTTTTCTTTATAAATTTTGATTCAACATATATATAAATTGAAATGTTAAATATATACTGACCATAATAGGTTGAAGAATATATTCACTCAGAAATAATTGAACATGAGAATGATGTGATGTGTATAAATAATCAAGGATTATTATTTCACAATTCATTACCATTCATGAAATTAAAATAATGTGTCTATGATTTGAGTCAAAAATGAAATGGAACATTATCCATGTTACGTTTGGAACATGATCATTTGATTAATTATTTGATAAACTTATTCATTGATTTATTTGGTGAAATAGATCCCACTAGTTTATTTTCAGGTTTTAGTGAAATCGTCTCTATAAACTAGAATTAATAAAGAGATGAAGGAATACATTGAGTTGTATAAAATAGTAGAATTGTTTCATAAGGGTAATTTTCCTAAATTTAACATTGATAATTATTGTGTTTTGTGATTTGTATTGTGATTATCTGTATTTTTTGACTCACCATTGAAGAAAGAGTAGTATGTGAAGCTCATAGCTCTCCATTTTCAGTTCATCATGGAAGCATTAACATGTACAAAGATATACATAAGTATTAATGGTGGGATGGAATGAAATGATATATTTATAACATCACTGGGGGTGTTTAACTTGTCAATAGGATAAAGCAAAGTGATATTTACAGAAAATGATGCTTCATCATATACAATTTTCTGTGTGGAAATGGGAAAATATATCCCTGGACTTCGTTATGGGATTACCGAAGACAACAAGAGATAAGAATTAAGGGAATTAAGAAGTCATTAGAGATCATATATCTATTGTATCTAATCATGATCCCAGGATCTCTTCTACCTTTTAGAATATCCTTCTGATGTTATTGGGAAATGAATTAAATTTCTATACATCTATTCCCCCTCAATCTTATGGATTGTAAGAATGAAAAATTCAGACCATAGAAGTTATTCAATGTGAATTTTTAAGGGATTTCTATGGAATTTGGTACCAACATCATTCTTAGATTGAGTTTTATTATTATATCAGTTGTCCTCCCAGTTTATAGATGGCACCATTTCAAGAATTATATGGAACTCAGTGTTGAACTCAAACTTTTTAGGATGAAGTAGGTGAAATGATGTTTTTGGGACTATAATTGGTAGAAGAGATGGTTGAAAAGGTATGGTTGATTTATAATTAGATGAGAACAGATAAGATCATGAATAAAATTTATGCAGATAACTAGAGGAAGGTACTATATTATGAGGTAGGTGATCATGTCTTTCTCAATGTTACTCCATGCAAAAGTGTGATGTTTTTTTGGTAAGAAGGGAACAATGAGTTCAAGAATAATTCTACCCCATGAAATCCTGGAGAATGTGGTATTAGTTTCATACATAGTGTATTTACCCCCATTTTTATCCTAGTTACAGAAGGTTTTTTATATATTAATGATGAGAAAGTATATGTGAGATCAATCAAATATTTTGAGTCCAAAGGTATTTCAGTTGGAGAAAAATCTCTCTTTTGATGAACAACCAGTCCAGATTCTTTACCGATGAGCAAAAGTGTTACGGAATATGGTAATTCATCAGGTAATGTTTTGGTTGAAAATTGTTATGGTTGAAGAGGCCTCTTGGGATTCTAAAAATTCTATGATTTATAAATACCCCTGCTTATTTTATAAATGAATAAAATTTTGAGGACACAATTTCTAAAAGAGTGAAGGATGTCACATTCCAGAAAAATAAAGAATATGAAATTTTCTTATTTATTATTATTCTGTGAATTAAAAATTAATTTTACATGAATGGGGTCCTGTTTTCAATGGCATACATGACACACAACAATGTGTTTTTTCTGGAATCATTTATTTCACACAATGTTGAGTCATACTGGAAAAATAATAATATATTATAATTAATTTAAATGGTAGTTATGTCTTGTTGTTATATTTACGGGAATGAATAGAACATTCTATATTATTCTTAAACATGTTTTTTAAATGTTAATACATTTTTCCAATAAAATTTAGAATCTTAAAATGAGAATTAATCCGTTTTTAAGCATAAATACTCTAAATATTTTTAAATTGTAGTATTATAGCCTTATGATGGGTAACACTTTTTAAATCTAGTATTTCTAAATTTTATATATAATATTTTATAAAATAAACATATTATATATATTCAGGTCATTAATATTATTTTGGATTAAATTTTCATATTTTGCTGGTAAAATGTTTTTTAATGAATAGTGAAAATACTACATTTTAATTCAAAAATGTCATTTCATCTAATTTATTTACAAAGTTATATTGTTATATCAATTAGTTTAAAAGTTTAATTAGGTTATGTTTTTATCAATTAATAAAATTTTGGGCATTTAATGTTATTTACTATTTAATTAGACATAAACACATGCAAATCATTTTTTAGTTATTACTTAACCAAAATAAAAATTCATTTTTTACAACCCAAATCTGTTAAAAATTAATTTCTGGAATATCATTATTTTTAATTTAAAAAAATTTATTCCATATTTGGAATCTTGAGGTCCAAATTTTGTGAATAAGTACCTTTTATTTTTAGACATTATAAATAATAACTTCTGTAATTATTTTATTTTCAATGGTTAATGGGTAAATCTGTTAAATAAAAGTTAAAAAATAATATTATAATAAAATAACACATCCATAAATCGTGTCTTAAACCTATTTGATGATATAATTCCTACCATGAGAATCCATGGGTCAATATTGGGACCCCATCGAACCACTCTCTCAAGAAAATGGATTTTTAAAAGAAATAATTTAATGTAAATAAAAATAAAACATAAACATGATGTTTTTATTAAATAGATTTTTATATGGGGTTATATAAGTGATATATTAGACACTAAATAGTAATTATAAATCTAAAAATATTTTCTACATCATGGTCTTTAATTTATAATTTTTTGAAATCAAACAAGTAAATATATTTATGACACAATGATGATGTGGTGATTAACTTATTAATGAAGGATTTAAATAAATGATAATTTAAAAACTAAAATAATTTTATTATAATAATTTTTAATCCATCCAAAAATACTATGGATGATTATAAATTTTTATATTTTAATTAATTATTATTTTTCTAATGAATCAAGTTGTTATGGATTTAAAAAATAGTCATGATATGAATCGTATAACAAATGTCATAAATGAGTTTTAAAAAAAATACTATTTTATTAAGTGGTATAATATTCCTAAAAAACAGTGATTCAGTCATATGACTTTTAAAATTTTTAACATGTCATTAATGATATACTTTAGGTTCTATTGGAATTTTTTTATTTCTATATTAACCATATAGTATGAATATACAAGAAGACCTCGTAAAAGATTAATTAGTGAACTATGGGTTATATCTAAAATATAAGGTTACATTTGTGAAATAGACTTTTCTAAGACCTATTGGTTAAGATTTTTTAGAACAAAATGTATCTTATCTTTGAAATAATTTACATTTGGACCATTTGAAACCAAAAAATTTTTTATAATAATGTAATACTTGCAATCATTCCTAAAGTTCACATCATTCCTCTTATAGAAGGGTGTCACCTCTACACATTTAATCACTCCTCTCATGCCCATTGGATATTCAGAAATATTCTAAAATAATATCCTAACAAACATCTCTTCCACTTAGAATACTTATCTTATGGAAAAGGAAATTTAATAAATCCTTTTGGCATAAATCCAACGGAGTTACATGTTTTGTAGGCAGAGTCTTCTCTAAAGATCCATTACATTGTTTTACTTTTTCACCCCATATTCTATTATTTTTCTTTGATTAAATAAAAATACCCTTATAATCAATATACTAGGACATTGTTATGATATTTATTTTAAATAAACTTACACTCACTTCTATATAATGGATATGAACATACTATTTTTCTTGACGATGAACTACTACCTCGCGAAATGATGATTGTTCAATTATCCCATACAACCTCTCATGGAAACTATTATTCTGGCACTGTATTTATATATGATATATATTATATTTATATTGTATATAGGTTTCTGTATTTTTCATTTAATAGTTACCATTATTCTTTCCCTTATGAGTAAATATGATAATTTCATTTGAGGAAGTGCAGACTACCAACCCTCAAAGCGATATGAATCGTTCATTCCATACATGGAACACAGAAATGATGGTTGTAGTAATGTCATGTAACATATATAAAATATATTATTATACTTTAATTATAATAACCCTAGGTATAATTTTATTCATTCAATTAAATATGATGAAAAAAATTAATGTTTCATTCATGTGTACGTACGACTTATCGTCTCCCGGAACAGTGAATTTCATTTATTATCTCAAAATGTCATGGAATATTATAAATAAATATAAAATGGATCTAAATATATATATAAAAGATATAAATTAGACATAAATCGTTAATATCATTCTAGATATAATGAAATTTTGATAACATGGACATTTTAGAATTATAACAAGTTCATTTTTGACACATGTATCGAATATCGAAAAAACAACCAATATTAAAATTAACTGTTATGTAATGATTATAATATTGTAATAATATATATAAAAATAAAAATAAAACTGCAAAATTTTATTTAAATAGTTGAAAATAACTAAAGTTTATTTTCCAAGAAGTATAAGTAACATATTTGACGATTTAGAATCAAGGTAAGGTACTATATCTCAATCTCCTTTCATTGATTCATATATTGATTTATAAATGTTATTATTTTATATGATTTGTAATAACCCGTGAAATTTAATTTCATTAATAAAGTATATTTTTTATATGCATAATTTTACTAAATGAAAAAAAATGTTTCTTTTTAATGTACGCAGTGAGAAGTACCAATCTATCGTCACGAGCATTATTTGATATATGGATTCCTTAACAAGCCTTTACATTTTAATTATATAAAATAAATACTGAATACCCTATTAATGTATTTTTTTATTGATAATAATTTTTAGTAATAATTGATTATGATAATATCATGAAATGTTATATTGTGATGGGAATGTGGACATTTTTTCTTCATTTATACTTTTATTAAGTGTTTTTTTATGTTATAGTTCTTCAGTCTTGATTAGGTATACATGTGGATCTGTGATAAACTGATGGTGGCTGAGCCTGAGATAGCTTTACAATGCATTTGGTAATGTGACAGAGGCAATTCATAATGTTTCTCCAAAGAGATTTATAGAATATACTTTGATGGGAATTCAAAACATATCTCCCTATATAGTTTTCAAAGATAAAATTGATTTATGTTATGGATTCCAAATGTTACATTTTATGATTTATGATTTCCCATTTTTATTCATAAATTTTATGATTTCACGAGGTATGATTCAGATATTAGATTTTATGAGTGAAATGTATGATTTTTTTAAATTTTAAGTATTAATGGAATAATGTTAAAATTTTAAATTTTATAACCCTTTCACATCTTTTTAGGCTCATTCCATGTTTTGGATTTTTTTCATAGGTTATAATTATGGTTAAGAAAATGAATCAATTCAAGATAATTTATATCAATAAGAGAATCCTTGTTTTATTTAATACGTTTTATATGTTGTGAAAATATTTGTTTAAGTGTATGTTTCTACTCTGTAAAATTTGAGATGTAATGTAACAATAATGGCCTAATTCTATAAAACTATAAATCTAAAAAGATCCTCAATGTAAATTAATGATTTAATTAACGATTTAGTAAGGTTTTTTTAGATGATTCCTTATACTAAATTTTCAATTTAAAAATGTTCAGTTTCAAATTAAATTTCAGTTTCAACAATGTAATCCAAATAATTTCTCAAATATATTTTATTTATTAATTACACACCGATTGAAAAATCTATAATAATTTATTGCATTTAATTATTTTAGGAGATACAAAATAAATTATAACAACCAAAAATTTCAAAAAAACCAAAATTGGGTGGGATAATATTTTCCAATTCATCATATTATCTTTCTAATTTAATTCATTTATAGAATTTGAAATATATTTTATTATCTTTTATTTCCTGAATCACAACATAATTTTGTTGAAGAAGATATTTATTTTGTCAAATCATAAAATTAGATTCTTGGAGAACAACATTATTTTCATAGAATTTATATTTTCAAAATTATTCATTTCTACATCCCAATAATTGATAATAATTTAGAATAAAATAATAATTGTAACTATGTGAATCGATTTTTAGTATTCATTCAGTGAATTATTAGTTTAAATCCATGTTATTGAAATAAAATTTATAACAAAATAGACAACATGATAGGAATTAGTTCCAAATGTAAACTTGGGGTTTAGTTGAATTATGTTACTCAATATTTCCCCTCTAAAATTGTACAGCAGTGGTGAACGTGAAGTTTTTTCTCTTGAAGGTTACAGACTATGTTTCCAAATAATAATTTTTTAAATTATAGAAAATGTAAATAATTTGGAGAATTTAAAAAAAACATTCTTATATAGAAAATAAATATCATAATTTGTAATAAAAGTCAACTATACAAAATGATAAAACATATAATGTAATAAATTATTTGAAAATATAATTGATATAGTTGTTGTGAGAAATCATAGTACTTGAGACACTCCCCTCACCTTTTCGTTAAATGATTTCCAAATTACATATCTACATTCTATAGAAAAACTAATTATAAATCCCATTGTTTCCCAGGATATTATATCAATAACTCAATATAATTATTCCCCTTATATATGTGATTATATCACTTAAATTCCTCTAAGGAATAAATCCTAATCGAGACCCCTATGCTCTATTATAATACCTCAATGATGAAATTTATATAGTTAAATTTATTATTATACTCCAAATGATGGAAATACATCAAACAAATAGATTAAAATATTTTCAATAATTAAAAGGTCCAATTTTATCAAAAAATATACGATATAGAGAGATACAAAAGAGAATACGCATAAAAATATAAACTGAGAAGATTGAGTTGTCCAATTTTCTAATTCTATAACGGCTTGGTTTTTAACTGAATGTCACATGAAAATCATATGTGATTAATTTTCGCACAATTCCAATGATAATGGGAAAACTATTAATACTCTCTCTAAAAAACCCCTCTCTCTGCACTCACTACATAAACCTTAAAAAGATGTTGATGTGGATATAGAAATGTGTTGTGAAATATATTATTATTTTCCCCATTCAATTGAATTATTTTTCATGGTAAGACTTATTATTAATTGAACATAGACTAAATTACTTCTTAATTTTAATGTCCCTAACTAACAAACATGAAGAAGAAATTACTTTTTTGGAATATTTAATACAAGACACAAGTATATAAACAAGGATCATATTAGTTTAGTTTCTAGAAATAAAGAAAACATAATCATCTATTTCACAAAACAATTAAATTCTATCCTACTTTTTCCTTCATTAATATAACCTCTTTTTGACACAAATTTTTTAATAACCTTCTTCATATCTGATTGAAGGAAATCATTAAAACAATTAGATTAGATGCTCAGTAACGGTAAAAATTCTTGATATCAATCATATCATAATCATAATTCATATGAACTTAACAATTGAAAATTATATTCTTCGTATCATAGATCATGATATCATGTAATGGAAAAATTCCTGAAACATAATAATAAATCAATGAAATACCCCAAAAATCATTACAAAAGACAAAATTTTTATCAAACACATTATCATTGAATATTATTTCATATTTTTCATGAAAAATTTCTAAGACCATCATTGTGGGAAAAGTCCATTACTTAACCTAGTTAACATCACATTCTATCCTTTTATTACTGATCCTGAATTATATGTCATTCGAGATATGTATTACTGAATTGATATTATTTCCAATTCTAGTACCATCTATCTCATGAAACATAAATATTTACCAAAATTCACTAGATGTTAATATAGGTCCCAACTATCTCATAATGAAACCACCCAAACGTGTGCCACAAAAACATAATTCATTCATCATATCATAACCCATTGAATAATATGGGTTTCTTCAACATCATTCCAACATAACATAATCAATACAAACAATTGGATTTCATAAATAGAAATCAATAATAATAAAAATAAAATAATTGAAAAAATTTGTATAGTAATCATTTTACACATCTATATTAAATAATTTCATCTTATATTTAAAATCATTTTCATAATATAGTTGAAATATTTTATTGAGAAAAATATCCACTCTTCTTCAAAATCATTTTCTTCTCTCAAAATTCCATGTAATTTAAAAAAGCTTTTTTTCTGATATAACCATTACATTTTGTAATGGAATTATTGTAGAAAAATGGAGTTATTAAAATGTAAAAAAAACTCATGTCGTATATGTTAAAAAATAATTATTCTAATAATTTATCAGTAAAAATTAAAAAGAACCTTGTATTGAAAATAGAAAAATATTCCTTTCATAAATATTAATAAAAGATTTAAAATTCGTAGTTTTGACATTAAAATTTGTAGAATAATATAAAGAATATTTTTTAATATCGATCTTGGAAACCTATAAATGGATGATAAATATACCCCATTAAATACTTTCTGATAAATATTCTTAGATAATAATGAAATTTTAAAATTATCCCTTATAATAGGTATAGTTTCCTTCGAAGGTGTCTGATCCTACTCATCATTGATGATATACCTCAAGATCTTCACTTAAGGATACAATAGTTTGTATTTTGAGAATACCAACACATCAAGAATGTGACTAATTAATTTGAGACAGAAATATGTGTAGGGGATATCCCTGCATAAATTATCAATGTGAAGTGATGTTGTAAGGGTTGCCCTTTTATAATTACTGTGAGGGAAACATTAAGAATATCAAAAAATATTATTTTATAATAAAATAAAACCATATTAAATAACCACCTGAATGTAATATTTTTGAATTTTAGATGAGATAAGATAGTAATGTAATCAACCAAGATATTTTATACTAGTTATTTTATAAACATAAACCTAGTCCATTTATTGAACACTTTTTTATTCTATTTCATGTAAAACTAAGGAAAAAAATATTTCAATATCAAATGGGTGGGATATTTATATATATGATGTCAATTATATCATATATTAATACTTTAGAGCTTTTTCCACTAGATCATTGTTATTAAATATTCTTAAAAAAATTTTTTTTTTGTTTTTAATGTTATTTAATAATACATTATTTTATAAACAAGTAGTACTATCAATTTTAACACTATTAAGTCTATAATTTTTTTAAAAATAATATTATTTTATCCAAGAATCAAATAATTTATTATATAAATATGAAGTCATGTAAATTTATATAATTCATTGGATATATTTATTATCTCAATTTATATTTATATTAATATTTTTAGTAACATTCATTTGATATTTCCATTAATAAAATAATTAATACATCCTTATGGTGTAATTATTTCATATAAATATTTTTTGGATAAATGTTCACAATAAATTACTATAACAAAAATAAATATTTCATATTTCAGTGAAATATTTATAGTCATCTATATATTCTGGATAATCCAATATTAAAAATTCTATATTTATTGAAACATGAATTTAAAAACTTTAACATCTATTAAAATAAAATATTATAAGTGTCATAATGATTTCAATTTGGCTAAAAGTGGTCAATAATTTGACCCTTGGATGATTATAGTAGACATATAATCGACAAATAAGATTTTACATAGTTTATTTTGCTTTAAAAGGTTATTATCACATTAATTAAAATTATTTCATAGATTTTTAATCAATAAAATAATTTTTTTATTGTAAATGTATAGGTATTTTAGGTAATTATTTATTTCATAAAAATTAAAATTAAATTATCGTGATAAATGAAAACATTTTATCATCCAAATGGGTATTTATAATCAACTTTTTTTCTTTATAGCATTATATTAAAAATGAAATATTTATTCAAATTTTACTGAGATATATGTAACATTTCATAAAATAAAATATATTTATTTTCACAATCACATACAGTTTGGTTTCGAAGGAATCAATTTCATCCCAAGTATAATTTTTGTCGAATCACTAATCATATAATTTTACTAAATGTATTAGGGAAATATAATAATTTTTTTCCCCATATTTAATCGATTTACCTTTTATCATATTAATAAAAATTATTGAAACTACTACTCATAATACGCCAAAATAAAAGAAAGATATATCGAAATTTCTACTAATAGATTCCAAATATGGAATGAAATTTTCCAAATTCATAAAAATTAAGATTCAATAATTAATTCCATGTTAATATAATTTTTGGAATGAGATAGCTAGTTTTAAATGTTAAAACATTTCAAAAGAAAGAAATATTTTGACATTAATATTTTGTTAAAATTATTGATAATAATATACAATATATTAAATCATAAAAATATAATCTAATTATACTTTAAAACAATCAATAACATATCTTATCCCTATAAATTATTTCAATGAATTTTTTTTTCAATTAATATTAATTATATTTTTACTATTCATCATCACTTGTAATGTATCGTAAAAATATCAAAAAATAATCAAAAGTAAATTTTAATATCCCTAATCCAATGAAATTTTTATTATGATAAATATTATATGAAAAATTGTCAAAAACTATATTTAATATGGGACACCATCAAAAGGTGGAAAACCTTCATTTTCTGAAATATAATTTTTTTATCTAAACATTGAGTTTTTTCTAATATCATTTATAGAAAGCTTTAATATTAATTATAAAAAATATTTTCATAATTTATTTAGTATTATTCAAGCCTTCCAATTTAATGGAAATTTTATAAGGTAACATTTAAGATTAACTTTTTCTATTTGACATTATCTTGTGTGAATTGAATTGTATAAAAAGAATTTGAAATTGTGTGTACCAAAAGCCAGTAAAATGGGCGCACCATAAAAAGGTGGGAAACCCTCATTTTATGAAATATATATTTTTATCTGAAAATTGAGTTTGTTCTTATATCATTTATAGAAAACATATAAGATTAATTTTAAAAAATACTTTCATACTTCATTTAGTATTGTTGAACCCTGCCATTGTAATGGATCGTTTATAAGGTAACATATAAGATTATGTTCTTATATTAAAAATGGTCGTGTATGAAATAAATTGTATAAAAATAATTTGAAATTGTGTGTACCAAAAGCCTGTAATATTGTTGAATATACCGAACGATAAGCTGGTGTTGTGTGTGGGGAAAGTCTATTGTAGTGTATCAGACAACAGAAGTTATCATATAAATTTTCTAAATGTTTATCTCATAAAAATATCAGGGTGTTACATTCTACTTCTCTTTTAGAGAACTTTACCCTCTAAATTCATCTGGGTTACAAAAGGATTAATACTTGATAGTTTGATTCATAGAAACCCACATCATAAAAACAAAGGATACAACTTCTTTTTAAAAATTAATTATAAAAAATAACAGTTACAAAAAGTAATTCATATCTAGGTCTCTCTATAGGAGAACAGAGGTGATGAGTTGGGAATGGAGGAAATGCGTAAATAATCATCGAGATTGAAAAAGATCAATGATCACAAGAAGTAGGGTGATATATAGAATGTTAACAATAAAAAAACCATAAACTAAATAAGGATGAAATTAGTCATTGATATTCTCAAAAATTATTACAATAATTCACCATTTTATATCACCAAACCTTTTAAAAATTTTAAAAATTATATTTGAAGATATACATACTTGATTTCAGTCCAATATCACTATAGGTTCCGACTTTTACAATTTCCACTTATTCCTTTATTCAAAGAAATGAGTTTTATGTTTTCATTCCTCGTGATTTTAATGATCATAATATCCCTAAATTTAATGATAAGTCATTCCATATGAAATTATCACAACAACAGGTTTGTATGGTTTATCAAATATGCATATGTCCAACAATGGTATGATAATAACTTCTTCTATGAATTATTAGCTAATGGTAAATTTAAACATTCATTAAAATACATAAATTTACAATACTTATAAAATATAAAAATAAACAAAAAATTAGGAATAGGTTCACTAACTCGGCTTAATATTTGTCCCCAATATATCATAAGGTGTATCTTGTTGGTCCCATTCCAAACAATTGAACACCTTCATCATATATTCTCTTGAGTCCCAATAATAACCCAAATTACCATATATATTTATTTAATCCATGCATGATTCCTTATTCCAATGTATATTGTATATATTATGAATGAAAAAAGGTAGACATAATCCATAATAGCATTACCCATATGTCAAAAAATCCTTAATTAGTATCATCCAATTAAGGATATCTAACTTATCTTTATCCATGTTGAACACAATTTTCACCAAATCATGAACATATTAATTGTTAAATTACATTAATGAAAATATTACCTTTACCTTAAATAACTTTTCTATTTATTCATCATTATTTACATATACTTTACAATACATAATGGAAATTTTATTATGAAAACATTTAAATATATCATGAATCTTAGGAAATAATACTTGAATTGATAAATATTTACACCAAACACATCCAATTTTTTTCATTAACCATTTAATATGTGTCATAATATTATTTTTTCAATAATATTTAATTAAAATCATGTATTAAGGATCCTCAAAAACAATATCATCATGATTATTATATAAACAAAATTAGTAATCCTTTTTTTCCCATTCATATGTCATTTAAAATCAATTTATCCTTCATTTTATAACCAATACTCTTACAACCTACCATATTCTCTTAATGATATTTCCCCATAGGACATACAATGCCAATTCACTTCCTATTTGAAAGAATAAATGTTAAATATGTTCTATCTACTATGAGATATTGACTTAGACATGAATGAAAAGTGTGAAAAATACTTATAATAGATGAAAACTCGCAATTAATGGAAATTACTTATAATATTTTAATATATGATATATTATTTCAATCCAAATTTATTTCCAATAATTACAAAAATTTATAGGATTGTAACCTCTAATTATACTTATTCTTATGAAATCCGAAGATATATACTTAGATATACCTCTAGGGATATTGTTACTGTTTTGCATCTTAGTTTCCAAAGGCTGTCTAAACATTCAATCTGATACCAACTGTAAATACCCAAGCTGATGTCAATGAATAATACACTAGTTTTGTCTAATATTTAATACCTAAAAACAATAGACTCTAAAATACCGTAATATTTTAGTGTCTTTTGAAAAATGAAAAAAATTAACTGCTTCATAAAAAAGCTAAATCATTTTCTAAATTTTCCCCCAAAATAAAAACCCTATTTTAAAAAACAAGAATAATACAAATCATTATATCCTGGGGTAATGATTCTTAAAAGTATGAGATCATATGCTCATTATACGTAAACAAGGGGGATATCAATCATATCATAATCATAATAAATACGATAAAAAATTTTGAAAGTCGTATCATGAATTTCATATATTATTATATCATGTAATTTAATAAATCATAAAAGATCATAATGAATAAAGGTAAATTTTTACAAAATTCAAAACATATGACACATTTTTTTTGGAAAACACAAGGGTATAAAAATTATTTTATACAAGTCATGTATCATTTCAAAGAGAGTTGTAGTTGATATAGTACATTAGTAATCTGATTTCACTCCTCCTTCTAGCCTTGTATAACTGAACAAAGATTATGTGTTTTTCCAACCCTTTTTTACAAAAACACGATCATTTTATGTTGCAGTAATATCTATCTTTTTAGATATGCATTATTACCCAATGAATTTGAGGAAGATATAAGTTCCACTGATCTATAATTGAAATCATTCTTACGTGTTCCACAATATCATAAACAATTAATCATAGCATAACCCAATGAATAATATGGGTTCT
The DNA here is from genome assembly GCA_963277665.1 of Viscum album. Lineage (NCBI taxonomy): Eukaryota > Viridiplantae > Streptophyta > Magnoliopsida > Santalales > Viscaceae > Viscum > Viscum album. The sequence goes on from OY728137.1 coordinate 1,381,563,948, forward strand.
TTAAAAATCATTCCATTATAATATAATCCATGAAAAATAAATAGATTTCATAAATATCATTTCATTATAAAAATAATAAAATCATAAGAATAATAGGGATAATATACTAGAAAGAAATCCTTATTAAATAATTTCATCTTATATGAAATATAATTCAGATAAAACAATTGGAATTAATTCTTGACTAAATTATATTTTTTTCTACATAATCATATTAATTTCTCTAAAAAACCACAATTTTTTAAATGGAAACACTTTCATTGAATAAAACCAGAAATATATTAAAAAACAATTCGTTTAAATAAGGTTCTTTGAAAAGGTAAATAAATATGTTCATGAAATATAACATAAAAAAACATTCTCCTAATATGTTTTCCAGAAAATAAAAAAACACCTCATTTCGAAAATGACAATATATTCCCTTCATACGGTTTAATAGAAATTTAATTTTTTTGTAAAATATACTTTTATCCATTTTACAAGATTATATAGAATATTTGGATTACATATATAGGAAACATGGACATGGATGCTAACTATACCTCAAAAATTCATTTTTTATACAAAATCTCAAATAATAATGTGATTGTGAAATTATGCCTAACAATAGGTCTGGGATCCTTTTTACATATCTAAACCTCCACTTCTTCGACGATCTCCCTCTAGTTCTCTTATTAATTGTACTAGTGTTGGCCTTTTGAGAATAAAAATAACTCTATAATGTGACTACGGAAGTTGGTAAGAGAAATGTGCAGGGAGTACATTGGATTGAATGATAAATGTAAAGTGGCGATTTATTGTGGGATTTCCCCTTTTGTAATTGATGTGATGATCTCATTTGGAATCTCACAAATTATTAATTTATAATAAAGAAACCACATACAAAAAACACTAAAATTTTATATTTTTGAGGGTTATAAGAGATAAGGATGTGTTATAATCACCTAATAAAATTTAGACCAGTTTTTATTACAATTAATCCCATATTGTTTTAATTAACACTTAATAATTCTTTTTAATGTTTAATTAAGGAAACAAAAATTTCAATATAAAAAGGGTTATGTATTTACATATTCGATGTCAACAAGACCATAAATGAATTATTTGTTTCATTTTAATCCAAATAATAATTATAATATATTTTAAAAAAATATTTATTGTTTTAAATAATTTAATAATTCATTATTTTGATGAACATTAATTGTTTTCAATTTTGACACTATTCAATTTATTGATTTTTTAATATATCATGATAAGATGTTATAAATGAAGAAATATTTTATTATATCTTTATGAAGTATAAGGTACATATAAATTTCACTATATATATTAATTATCTCAAATTATAATTATTTAAATATGTAGAATAACATTAATTTGATATTCATATTTATAAAATATTTACTACATTAGTTTTGTATAATTATTTATAATACTTATTTTTTAGCAAAATTCAATAATAAAATATGATAATAAAGATAATTATTTAATATTTCATTGTAATATTGATAGTCAAATATATAGTCTAGAATAGCCTATATAAAAAATTATATATTTTATAAAACATGAATGTGACCACTTTGACATCAATTTAATTAAAATATTATTAGTGTGATGATCATTTTAATGTGGCTCCAAATGGTCAATAATTTGATTATTGTGTTTTATAAATACTGGACAAATAAGATTTGGTTAAGTGTTTTTCCTTTAAAATGTAATTATCATTTTAATAATTGTTATTTTATATATTTTTCATCAATTAAATAATTTCGAAATCATCAATGTATAGGGATTTTAGTTAAATATTTATTTCTTAAAAATTGAAATTAAATTAACAAGATAATGAAAAACATTGTATCTATAAAATGTGTATTTATTGTTGAATTTTTCTGTTTTATTTCATTATATGAAAATTAATTAGTTATTAATATTTTAGGTGTATATATTTAATTTCTTTAAATAAAATATATTAAAAGTCTTAATTTAATTAATGTTTCTTCTAAATAAATAATTGTCAAACCAAGGATGATTTCTGTCACAATTAAACTCATCTAATTATTCTATGAAATGTGCTAGGGTAATTTTAAAATAATTTTTACCCTTAATTACTCAATTTACATATTTACTATATTAATTAAAATTACTTTATATAAGATTTAAAATGACAAAAATAAAATAAATATATTTACATAATTTGGATCCACTTATTCTAAATATGGAATCCATTTATCAAAGTTCATAACACATAATTTTCATTAATTAATTAAATGATAATCATCTTTTTAGAATGAGATAAATGGTTTTAAAATTTAAAACATTGGAATATAATGAAATGATTTTAAATCTAAATTCATTTTAAAATTAATGTTAATTAAGAATATTATATTAAATAATACAAAAATAATCTATTTATATATTAAAAAATCTATAATATTTAATTTATCCATATTAACTATTTTGATGGAAATAATTGTTTTTCATTAATATTTAGTTTATTAATACTATCCATCAAAACCTAAAACATATCATAATAATATCTAAAAATCATTCAATGTGAATATACATATCCTTAACCCAAAGAAATTTATTTTGTTAAATATAATAGAAAATTGTGTTAAGGAACTATATCTAAAATTGGTGCACCATAAAAAGACTCTAAAACTAATTTTTTTTTTAAAAATGATTATTTAATCTGAAAAATGATTTTGAAATATAATAATTTCTAGAAAACATAAAAGATGAATTTTAAATATATTAAAATAATGTTTCATTAATAAAATCCATCAAATGTGATTTTATAATTTTATACACTAAATAATTATTATATAATTATTTATTCAGGAAAAACATTTGATATTAATTAAAAAGGATTATATTTTCATTTATAATTAATTTCTCACCATAGAATTAATTATTTGTACATATATATTGAATATTTTTATAATTCAATTAATATTGTTCATTCCATCCATTTTAATCGGTGAGATATAAGGTAAAATAATAATATTTAGATGTTCGCCTAAACATTTTCTTGGGTTATAATGAATTTTATCAAAATAATTTTAAATTGTGGGTAACATAAGCCACTAGTATTGTTGCATATAAAAAATGAAGAGTAATTTTTCTGTCTAGGAAAATATTATCATGGTGTATCATAAAACACAAGACAAGAAATAAATTTTAAAAAATCCATCTCCTTAAAATCGTGTGGTGTTATATTAATGGTCTGTTTAAAATAATTTGTTAGAAATAACTCAAGTTTTCTATTTATTTACACACATGAATTGTAAGTACAACTGAATTAATGAAAACCTATGTTTTTGTCTAAATATTCTCTTTAACTTGCTTATCTATAATATGATCAATTTATTTCTTAATAAAAGAATTTTAACATGAAATTTAACATCAATTATCAGTATAGAGTTTTATTCACCCTCTATGTGGAATCCCCAATCATGGAGGCAAGTATCCCGATATATGTCACAATTAATGAATTTGGATTAATGTATTTGTTCAAAAATATTTTCTAACATTGATTATTTATTTTGTCTTCAAATCCATACAATTAATAACACGTTTAGTTGATTTTTTTCCCACGAGCATGGGAATCCAAATTAAATTTCTCAATTTGAATCAAGAAGAAAATTGTATGCTCAAAATACAGAAGTGATTTAAACATTTATTATTTAAAAATTAAATAATTTTCAATTTTATGTTCAAAATATAAATAAAATTCAAAAACTAATGCAATTTAGCTCTAATTAGAAAATTAATTATTATCAGATCACTGTAATATGATTGAAAAATGATGAAAATATTAGCTCTATAACAACTAGAGGATAATATTGATAAAGGATTCATACACCTTTGTACATCACAATCTGTTAAACTGTTATTTTTGTTAATAAAGAATATGGTTCACTCAATATTTACATTGATTATCAAGGAATTCAATAGATTTTTATCAATAAAATATTTCATCAACCCTGTATTAGTTACATTTAAAATAATTGGTATCTTAATTGTTTCTTAAGATTAATATTTATTTTTATACCATCATTTAATGGTTTTGAGCAAGAAAATACACATGAAAACCTTCTTTACAAGGTATTAGAATTAAGAATTTATATTAATGTCAATTAAAAATATTAATTATTCTACTATAATCATGGTTTTAATGAATATGGTCATTAGATGTTACCATGATAATATTTAGGAATTTATCTAACGACCCTATAGAAGTAGAATTTTTATAAAAAATTTATCAATTTTAAATAATAGTTTCAATATTGATTATTCTTGGGTCATATAATATCATGTGCAAGTATTTTGGTGGGTACTTCAAACATGGATGATATTTTGAAATTTACTAGACTAACCATCATTAATATGATTGGTCTTTATTGGTTTGGATGGATATTACCAATTATTTTTTTAGATAATAATCAATAAATTTTTATACAATCACCAAGATGAATCTAATGGATGTCATGTTTAAAAGAATATTTAAATATGAAATGAATTTTAGGGAATATAATAGAAGGTTGGTTATTATAAAAATACTCATAAAACCCTATAGTGGATAAGGTATTATTATCTTTAGAGATATATCAAGGAAGGTACAAGGGAATTTTCTATTTTAAAATGATATAAAGATAGCAGATACCTCAAAAAAATGAAAATATACATGAAAATTTACATGAATCATGATTTTGAGAATGATGTTTTTTTCCATTAATGATATAGATGAATTATTTTATTATGAAATGTGTGAAATTTATACAAATTATAAAATATATATGTATACAATCTTATTGAATGAGATGAATAATTTTTAGAGAATATGGTAAGAGTAGAATAATGATTATGAATTCTAAAAAAATTACCATAATAGGAATGAAAACAAGGTGGATGATTCTATGAGTATAATGATCATGAAAATGTCTCTTCGATAATGAAATAAAATAGAATCAATAATTATGAATTTTCCAAATATGGAACATGAATTATTTTGATAAGGGGATATATAAAACATTTTTCAAATAAAATTTCGTTCATTTATTCATTTGAAGAATAATATGTATCATAGGGTAGATGTAGAAATGCAAAAATAAATTAGGAAATATTCCCGAGTTCAACCATGATAATGATGCAATGTTATAGATGAATAAAATTATATGAGGCTATTAAATACTAGAAATGAAGAAGGAACTATTATATTAAGCTCATAGTTCATTTTCCATAAAAGATCTAGAAATTACACTAATGTATAGAGACATGAAATAATATTTATATTTGGAATTCATGAAAAAATGATATTGATGAGTATTTAACTTAATTCCTGGTAAGTCAACAATATAAGGATGACATGCAAACATTTCAGTGTATGGTACAACTATCACCCATAACTGAATGGAAACTATTAAAAAATACACTTGATTTTGTTATCATCATCTTAAAACATATATTGTAGAGAATACTACTTGGTTAATAGTCAAATTCCATGTGAAGTTAGAGGATGTAAGTTCTATCAAGTAATATTTCTCTCTAGATCATCTTTGTAGGATATACATTAGGTTAGTGGTGCAATAACCAGGAGTAAAATATTCTATTGTATCTGATTAAGAACATATGTTTACCATAATGATCTAATGAAGTATTCAATAGGATATGGATATATATTTTAAATTCATTATTTCATATCATCTTAATATATATGGTCATTTTGATAGAACCATTCAAACACTGTATAATATGTTATGATCATTCCCTCTGGAAGTCATTTGCATTTGAGATGAAAACCATCCTATAGTCATGTTCTCATAAAGTAATAACATTCAATCAAGAATTAATATTGATCCGTATGAATATATCAATTTTAGGTAGTTCATAACTATAATGTGATAAGATGATGTTGTATGAAAAATATATTGGCCTATATATTTTTGATTAAATGGTAGTAAATTTCATATCTATTCAACATCATATATAAAATATTAACATTCAATAAGAATGTTATGCTAACAATATTCTATGAGATATGTTGTTAACATTTGATGACAATTTATTTCTATTATTCTGTACATGGATGAATGTTATATGGTTTTGATAAAATAGAAATTTGAGCCCGATATATATTAGTAATTGTGTGATTCTGTATCAATTCAGGATGATATCTTACAGTTTTGAACATCAACTAAACATCTCCCATTATCAATATGTTTTACCAGAATCACTTGTAAGGAACTATGTTCCTAATTATTTATATTTACTATATTTATATGTCATAATAGTATACAATGATATATCTTATGAGAAAAAATAGGTCGGTATTCTAGATCGTGGAGAGAATGTTTTATGAAACCTGTCACACAACAACCTAAAAAATTTAATTATTTTAATTAATTTAATTGTTTCTATAAATTTATTTTGATTTTGGTTCGGTTTAGGTTGAAGTATAAAAAGTTTAATCATGTAGGGGTCCAACTGATGGGTTGTGCATTGTTAAGTGTGACCATGTGACAACCATGAGTTTGGGTCTATCATCGAAACAATTCTATTTGGCATGGTTGGAGCACATGTTTATCAATCGGGCATCTTCCTATAGGTAACATGTACGATTGTTAAATGTGATGTTAGTGTCTAACACATGGTTGGTGCATATTTTGGTAAACTGTGTGCAAATCTTGCGGCTTATCCAGTATTTTAAGTAAACGAAATTAAATGAAATAATATGACAATATTAAAACATAACATATTTTTTAACAATAAAAATAAAAAAATTCATTCTATTAAAATTATTATAAAAATTGTTATAATTAATATTATTATTATTGTAAAAATTATTTTCATTAATAGTATTATTATTATTGATATTATTATGATTATTGTTATTATTATTTTCTATCTTATCCATGTCTCTTCCCCCTCTCCCTCATGCGACCAAACCCCCTCCCACATCCTACAAAGTGTCACCCCCTCCTCTTTGGAGCCCCTCCATCTTGAAAACCTCCTCTTATCTGGCATCTCCTCCTCACACAGTAGTTATCCCCCCTCAACCAAGAATCCCTCAGTCATGCGATCCCCTCTGGATGATCCTCCCAACCGCATGCGCGACCTACTCTTAGGCACTATCTAGATCCCTTCAAGTACATAAATTCTACTAGATTTATTAATTAATCTCCATAAAATCATCACGGTATGACCTTTTCCTTACCTCCTAAATTTGAGTTTATCCATTTATGATCTCCCAATCTACTCATTTAATTCATCTAAAACCATAGGATTGTGTTTACTTGATTTCTTGTGTTAATTCAATTTTAGGGTGGGTGATGGGCTCCTTGGGATGTGTTATTCCATATTTTAGCACTTGTTGCTAAATGCGAGGAAAATGTGTTCATTTGGTCATACTGCCTTTTTTGGGGTAATATTTCTAACACACTACATTGCTTCTCATCCTTAATTTGATATTCATAAGGCGTATTCAGTCCCTAATTATGATTATAGGGATTTTTATTCATATTTTGTTATAGAGACGCACATACATACGTAGTAACACAAAAACAAATATATATATATATATATACCATAGGAGTACTCTCTCATGGTGGGGGGAATACATGATTTGGACTAATATATATATATATATATATATGGGTGTTTGTACGTGGTAGTGCGTGGTGGTTTGAAGCATTCACAACTTATTCTTCCAAGCGCTAATGTTTCTAGTCGTGGTCCACATCTATTTCGAGGTATGTACTTTATGATCATGTATTTCATTGAAATCCATTATTGTTTTTTTGTTTAACATATCATTTATATTTATGTAGTATTTATATACATTAAGATATGGTTTCAGTTGATAGATTTAGTTATTTATATATTTTATATAATTTATCCAAGCCTACTAAAATAGTTTTTCATATTGAAAAATGTCTTCAAACTTTTTTGGATGTAGTGAGGTATTTTTTAATGATCTATATATTATAATTTTTAAATATTAAATTTTTGATTCATTGATAATTTTTATTCATTGATAAGAACATCCAAATGGTAGCTCCAATTTAATCTGTTTTTCCAGCTTTATCTTAAATTTCTGGTCCTTGGTTGTGTAGTTTTTATTTTAAATGATTTTTGAACAAACAGGTGTTGAGAAAGTGTGATTATCTAAAAAATAATATTTTTTTCTAATGTAGTGAATCCCATTGTGAATCCCTATGCATATCATTTTTCATCATGGTTTTATGATAGAACTGATATTAGATGGTGAAGGCACATTTGAAAATGCATCATTGAAAATGGTTTTATATATATTCTTAGAATGGTTTTATAAATATTATGTAGGCTTACTAGAAATGGACATGGTATGAGGCCCCGTTGGAACATCATGTTGTTTTGAGAATGAAATGAGGTTTGAAATTGAAAATGTCCAGTTGGAATTAATGAATGTGTTTGAGAAATGTTATATAGTATTGTGTAACATGATAGATCTATTTTCTCTTTTTATAATGTCATATATATATATATAGTTGAACACCAATAAAGGGATTTCCCATTATGGGTTTTAATATAGGCGTTGTCTGTGTTTTGGGTAGGCAAGTGTGATGATGGAAAGTATGATGTCTTATGCATGGGAGGACCACCTAAATAAATAGGATATTATTACCATGGGTTTAAAAGAAATATTTTACAGGTTTGAGTGAGGGATGATGATCCACCCCATTTATAAGGGTTGGAACCCCTAGATTTTTATAGAGTCTTGGTTGGATATTCTAGTGGATTGGTCAGTTGAGGGTGGAATGATGGTTATAGATATAAGAGCCTCACTATAGACCAATAGGTGGTTCTCAACCATGTATATATAGAGGCTTATCTAGGGAAGATTAGAAAATTCCCAATGTTTCATTATTGTATGTTCATGATTTTATTAGTGACACATCTGGTTATTTTAACTCATCAAAATTTTATTTTTGTTTTTATATTAAATGTCTTGTCTTGGTACTAGTTTGATTTTTAAAAAATTAACTATAATAAGTTATATAATTTGGAAATTAATTTAGAGAAATTAAATGAAATTTAGGTTTTCATAAATGTAAATGCTAATTAACTATTTTGATAAAAGAGTGGAAACCATTATTTCAATTTATACTATTTTCAAAATATAATGAAATGATTTTAAATTTGGGATGGGGAAATTGGGTATTATGTATCTTTGAATTCCCAATGTGCATCCCAGTTCTCGTGCCTATGTTACCTTTTTAGTATTAGGTTCTTTCAGTTGTACATCTCTCTCAGAGAAAGCTTCATTGTGTATTTGGTAGTGGCCTATGAGGTCACATTGACGTACGTGTAGTTGGTTATTTATATTCACTATGATCTCATATTTTTATTGTTCAGTTTGAGATAAATTTATTTTATTATATTTTTTTCATGGGAAAAATCATTCTCAATATCCTTATGTTGATTCCTGGAAGTAGTTTCTAGTACATGGTGATTTGGAATGACCTTATGCCCTTTTCAATGGATGACTTTGGTGACTAGTTCAGGGTTGACGCTGCTTTGTTACTAGAAAAAATAGAATCCTTGAAATGGTCAGTGTTATTTATGTTGTTTGGTATATTGAGTCTAAGAATGTTGAGACATGGGAGGTAGGTTTGGGTTGAGCATCGTGAACACTTTATTATTCCAATCATCTAGTTTCTATGGGTATTCTAGGAAATCAGACATTTGGTTTTGTTTGTGTTGACATGTGATTATCAATAGAGTTAGCCAGTCTGCCAATACAGCCAAACATTGATTTTCCACCCATGTGGAGCCCATATTTATGTATTCCAATACTCCTAGTGGTTGGATATTTCATGGAGCATGATATTCTAATCTAAGTTTTTGGGTTAGGAAAGATCTCTAGTTCACCTCTTTTGGGCTTCAGTGAGAGTTTTTTTTGGATTATTGTTTGTTCTTGTGAGTTTAATTTTATTTGCGGTTCATTATTGAGTTATAAAATGAGGATTTATTAAAAGTGATGGATTTATAAACTGAAAAAAACATTGTATTGTTTTGATATTATAATGGTAACTATTATGAATCATGAAATGTTTTATCAAATGTGAAATGAGAATTAAGTTGGAAATTCTTGGTATTGAAATTGAAAGAGTATGTGTGACCCTCGGTGTTCCATAAATACATTCATGTATATGTGTTGTTTCTGTCAAGGAACGGAATGTAACTTTATAGTGTTTATGTTGAGTCACATGTGTCAGGACCTCCTTCATTCATAGTATATTATTACCCTTGGTTTCATGGGTGTCTTTTAGAGGTTCGAGTGTCATTTTTTGATCCAACACAATTAGACGGGTTGTTACCCCCAGGATATACTAATAGGCCAAGTGGTTGGTTCCACAAGTTTGGTCAGTAGAGGGTGGACAGTTGGTTATAGATTTTAGCGCATTACCATAAGAAGATAGGTGGTTTCAAACCGAGTATGTCAATAGATCACTCTATATATATTTAGAAAAAAGCCAGGGTTTTATATGTGCATGTTCCTTCATTCTTTTTTGAATGTTTTTTTTATTTGAAATCATGAAACATTTATATTTATTTTTATATAAAAAGTCCTATTTTTGAAATAATTATATTCTCAAAGAATTCATTGTAATTTATTATATATTTTTATTATTGATTTCATAAAATAGACTGAAAATCTATTTTCATAAAATTAATATTTTGTTAAATATTATGATAAAATAGTTGAAAAATTATTTTCAGGTATCCTTTTTTGAAACAAGTTATGATGGATATCACATTAAGAGCGGGTCATTGGGAATTGTTTATCATTGGTATTCCTATTAAGAAACAATGTGAACACACCTAATTTATCTTTTCAGTTTCAGGTTCTCCCAGTTTTAAATTACATTCAGAGGGAGATTTATTATGTGTATTTTTGTGACCTATGAAGTCACATGAATGTATGTGTAGTAGTATTTCTATTTTCTCATTGAAAAAAATATTTTTTTAATATATATTTTCCTTTATTTTTTTAACTTTCTTATGGAAAAAATCATTCCCATTGGATTTATCCTGATGCTCGGCACTAGTTTCTATCCCTTGGGGATCAAGAATGTCCTTCAGTCATTATCATGGGAAAACATTGGTGACTAGTTCAAGGATAACCCAGGTCGGTTCGAGAAAAAACCAGATCACTGATATTGTCAATGTTTTGTGTTAAAACCATAGATTAGCAAAAAATAATTGTGAACCCAGTGATGTGATGAAAGAAAAATATTCTCAATTATTTTTACCAAACATAAAAATATCATTAGTGAAATTCATTTTATATAGGTTGATATATAATACCTTGACATTTTATGACATACATCACATTTAATAAAATTAATTCCACTTATAGAATGCGATACATGAAACTATTTATCAATATGAAATGTTATGAACCATAGATATTTACGTAGAAGATAGATTGTTCAATTTGAATATAAAAAATTAAATTAGGAAAAGAAATATATTTTACCAATGTATAAAATGTGATCAATTTTTATTAAATTAAAATAAAAGAAGAAATAAATCATTTTAAATTAAAAAAGATGTTTTTTTAAAAATAATTATGCATGAATTATAATTTTATTTCAATAAATTAATCAAATAATTATTAGTGTATGATTTTAATTAACATTATATTTTATATATTAAAAAAATGTATTAAAATTAGAACAATTTTTTTCTATGCATTATATAAGAATATATATCCACAATTTTTGTTAAAAATAGTTTCCTAAAAAATTGGGATTCGTTATGTTTTGCACACTTATTTCAAAATGATTTTATACAAAATATTTTAGTTGAATATATGAAACTTTATTCCATACTTTTAATCATCTGGAAGAAATTTTATAAATAGGGATATATTCTTTTAAAATACGAATATTGTTGATCGTAATTTTTTCACTACGATTAGGGTGAAACATGTAAAATTTGTTATAATCTTTTGGATAAGGATTTAAAATTTATCAGAAACATTAATTTAACAAATTAGATAAGTTTAATTCATCAATATCAATAAAATCTCAAATATATAGGCACTTGATTCCATATTTCACTGGTTATGATCTTAATATAAATTAAAAAACAATTAATTGAAAATTGTATCTGTCTTGAAATTAAAATCTATAAAACATCGCTGTGAAAATAAAGAGGTAATTTTAGGTTAAAAATGTTTCTTTTAAATATAAATTAATATTTAATCATTTTATATTATTTATGATTTTTAGTAATGAATATGTTTTTTAAATTCATATAGAACACCAATGTAGTATATATTCAGTAAATAGGAAAAATAAATAAATGAATTTATAAATATTAATAGTATTAAAATATGGGTGAATATATGTGTACCATAAATTATATAGATTATTTTAGTATTATGGATTTGTATTACTATTTTATGTTCTGATTTGGATTAAATCATATTTCCTTTAATGACAAATTAATTGAATTTCATAAAAAATGACATTAATGATATTTTACATTAAATATACAAGATAAAATGTTGAACGATTAAATTTATTACTAAAAAGAGATTATATTTAATTTTGTAATAATTTATGTGATAATATGAACCTTAAATGTAAATTTATAACACTTTTGTATTCAGAAGGTCATTACTAAATTTAAAACTAAAAATTTTTAAATATGGAGATAAACATAATAATATGGTTTGAAATGAAATAAAAACCCCAAAAAATTTTATTTTATAATTATATTCAGAACATATAGTATATTTAATTGAAAATATTTCCATTTAATTCATTTTACATGATAATTAATTATTTATATTTTAATTGTTTTTGTAATTCCACGTGGGTAATTTCCATAATTTATAGAAGGGCTCCCCTTTTATCTTTTCATTACATCAATTTTAGTGTTATATCTCATCCAATACCAAATTAAATTTTAAACCAAATTCATTCACTACTTAATAGAGAATCCTATATTTATAAAAGGACATCATTTCATGTCATAATGTGTAACCAATTATGGTTTCTCAATTATTCAATATTACTCTCAATAGAGTATTTTAAATTTAATTTATTATTATACCTGCTATAAATCATTGGAATACATTACTAAATATTTATTTCAATATATTAAATATAATTAATCTTTACTATGTTGATGGAACAACAATTATCCACCCTCTTCGGATCTGTTGCAAAAGGATAATGTTACTCCTCTATTTGTGTTGGCTACTTCCTTCATGATGAAACGTGGTTCATTATTTGATTTTGATTAACATGTATTGTAATAAAGATATATTTGATGAATATATATGATAATTATGATATAATAATTATTTATTATGTCTGAATTGTTATCTATCATTCATTTATTCCATCTTTTGAAGAGTAAAAAATGGGGGTTAGGCATATGTACGCCCAAAACTCCCCATGAATTGTGTAATTTGTTTTTCTATCTATAAATATATAGAAGAATATAAATATATATAGATTTAATATATGTAAGACATTTATATAATGATTTAAAAAAATATATATGATAGTACATTGATCAATTTATATGGATCAATAAATCTAAACTGACACTAGTATGAAAGAAGAAACAGTTATCAACCAGAATTAGAATTTCAAAAACAATTTGTTAATTAAATGGTGATAATATGTAATAAGTAAATATTATTTAGAATGATATATATTATTATGGTTTGATAATACACTTATAATAAATATGTATTTATAATAAATGATATTTCAATTCCTAAAAATAAATATGAAACATAAGTTATGTGTTATATGTGTGAATCCTATATTAATCATGCTTGTATATTTTCTATATAATTATAAGGAAATTATATGATCCATATTTAATAAATCAATTTAATTATATTTTTCTTTATTTATTCAAGGTGTGTTCTAGTATTGTTGTCAAATTTTTTTGATATTGGTACTTCATATCATAGTTTTTTTTACAAACCTTGTTTACTTCCCCTTTTGTCATGTATTTTTCCGTCCATCTCCATTTTTCATTAAATTTGTTTCAAAAATAATATTTATTATAATATAATTATAAATAAAATTCATTTTTCCATTTTTAGATTTTTATAACAATTATTATTAGAAATCTTCCTATTATTTTCTTAATGTGTTAGATTTTTATTTTTAAAAAAATGTGTAAAAAGAATGTTTTATTTTAACTTATATGAAACTTACCTAACTACCCACCATCATGATCTGTAAATGATATGTAGTTTCATTTAAAACCTACAGTGTTTATTATCAAATAATGTTTTACCATAATAGGTTAGAAATATTGGTATTTTTAAAGATATTTTAAAATAGAAATAGTGTTTCACTCAAGTGTTCAAGGGATTATTTAAAGAAATCATTCCAAAATAGTGGTATCCCATATTTTTAATTATATTTTGCTGATAACATGATCCTATAATTCAATATTTAATATTTAAATGGCTCTTCTTATGAATATAACAGTAATCGGTTCTTTAAAATAATTTATTTTTAAGGATTATGATGTAACGAAATAATATTATGCTTATGAAACCTATTTATTTTATACACTTTCTGATAGGATAATATAATATATCCATTTTAATATAAAGCCAAACACAGCTTTGGTTTTAATTAATAAATGTGTGCGGAAATAATTATATTGAAATATAATACATTGGGTAAATCATTATATTTTATGAGATAATTATGGAAAACAAGTAAATGTTTTTGATTGATAATAAGAGATAGGTAGGGATGCCTAATCAACAATGGGAAACAATTAATTATTCATGATTTGTAATCATAAAGTAAAAAAGTGTTTATCATTGATCCAATATGATTTTATGGTATCATTTGTTATCCAAGACACATTTAATGGATTCTATAATTATGATGGCGTAAATAATTTATGAGATTAAATAATTTCTCATGATTGGTTTATGATGATTTCTCACTCTTTTGATTTGTAACACATCATCATTTTAAAATAATAATATCATATTTAATAGCATAAATAGCATGAAAACACATTCTTCGAAGAGATCTTAATACTCAATGAATTTTTGATGTATTTATTATAAATGAAATTAAATAGATTCAATATCTTGGAATTCACACAATACCATGTTTGAATGAAATGTAATACTCTATTAAAATATTATTAAATAATAATTACCATTATCAAAAAAAAAATTAAGATGGAGGGAATGAATAATATTAAATTTTTTTAAAAAATTATATAGTATAAAAATGTATAAAATAAAATTAATAGTTATATATTTTTTATATGTAATATTATAATCATTTTAATGAAATAGGAATTTTTTCCAAAAATATATAACTTTCAAATAAAAATGTTTCACCTCATTTTTGAGGTCATATGCTAAATTTAATATAGACCAAATTTAAAAAAATTATTTGAATTTGATTTTCAAACATACATTGAAAAATACCCTTTGGGTAAATTTTAACAAATTTCTTCAAAAGATTCATTTTATAATATATTATTAAAATAACGTATTTATTAAAAAATATTCCTTTATATTTAAATTATTTCAAATATTAAATTATATTATAAATTTTTTATGTGAAATTATGTTAATTATGTGACAATTAAACTTATTCATGTCATTGGAATCAATTTAATATTTAATTAATATATAAAAACATTTTAATCTTTTTATGTATTTTTATTGAAAGCCCATTTTTTTAATGCACGCACTAGTTTCATATTAATTTAAATTATGGAAATTTTATAATTTAATTTAGAAAAATTTATTCCATATATTAAACATTATTTAATTAAATTAATAATATGTTCAATATAATTATTTACTACAATGAATAATCCATATAGTAAAAATTAATTAATGAGGTTGTTGTAATAATGTAAATATCAGGGGTTAAAGATAAACGAAACATTTA
The DNA here is from genome assembly GCA_963277665.1 of Viscum album. Classification (NCBI taxonomy): domain Eukaryota; kingdom Viridiplantae; phylum Streptophyta; class Magnoliopsida; order Santalales; family Viscaceae; genus Viscum; species Viscum album. The sequence continues at coordinate 1,381,579,907 of OY728137.1, forward strand.
CTAATTAGAAAAAAATAATTCCAATTATTATTGGTCCAAAATATATCCACCCTATATTATATTAGTTCATTGTTGGTCTTTTTAGAGCTTTTTGTAATGAGGCAAACATTGGTATGATTAATTTTTTTCAAAAATTCCATGTATGTGCTTCTCCCACACATATCAATCACCACCACTATATTATCCTTTTAATACATCAAAAGCCTTTTTGATACCCTAATACAAGACTAAATATAGTTCATAATTTCATTAAAACATCATACATGACATATTTTGATCATAAATAACACTAACGATGGATTTCAGTACAAAACTAAATGAGTTGTAAAAAGAATATGTAATGTTATTAAACTATAATATTTATTTTAATTTTTCTTCTATTACTTTAAACATTTATTCAATAATGATTATATAATAACAAATTAATATAAAATATATGGAGATATAACTATTTTAATATGATTATAAATAACCATGTCCACTTACTTATAGTGGGAAATTATAATTTTAATAGTGCGTATGATGAACAACTACCTCACGACCCAATTAGAATTGTTTTCCATCAAAAACACTCATGGTTGGGTATGATGAAAGAATATATATATATATATATAATATTTGTAACATTATTATAATTTTTTTAATATAATATCACATATTCATTTTTACATTATATTCTATGGGGGATACAATAATGTTGCTCAGGTGTACGGTGGACAACCTTCTCATGAAGCGATGTTATGGGTTTTCAGTAATGCATTAAATTAAACAAAATAAATAAAATTTTTAATGAAAATATGTGATATATATATAATTATATTAATTAGTGAAAATTAATATATCATCCCATTCATTTCCTTTTCATCCAATAAGAAATGATAATGTCGCTTGTACATATGTGTGGACTACCCCCTCCATGAAGCGATGTGATTAATTTTATATATCCACCTTTCATGAATGGTTATAAATAATTTTTCTAATTATGATGAAAAAATATTTTCTAAATTAATATAATTTAATCACTAATGGATCTATATCCAATATTCCTAATTATAAACATTCCTAACACAAAAAGAATGAGAAGACCTTGAAACTAACACCTGAAATTGTAGTAATAATGAATGCTTTTAAACGAATGGGAGATAATATGTTATAAAAAGATCATATATTATATTTTAAATATAATTTCAGTAATTTTATATGTTAATATCATTTTTAAACAACTATATTGGAGGATAAAACATGTTTAAACAAAATGATGCATGAGGTAAGGTACATCTACTCAATTTCCTTCAAATGACTCATATTGAAATTTTATAAGCATAATTTATTTTATTTAGTGTATATACTAATCCTTTAAAATTTAATATCGTGATTATATAATAAATCCAATTATTTTATGTTTTAATTTAAATTATTTCAGCCTTGTGGATTTCATTTTTTATTTACCAATTTCTAATTAAATTCAAAACTCAATTTATATTCATTAGTTTATTTTAATTCATAATTAACATTGATATTATGAGATTATGTTTCAAATTAATACTGAATATATTATGATTTATTTATGCTTTCTTTATTTGGATTTATAATTTTAACAAGTAAAATATTCATTTATTAATTATTTATTCAACATTTTGATCACTGTAACTATTTATTTTACAAAATCATTCTAATCGATGATTTTAATTTTTTAATTTTCATAGACGAAAATTAGTAGATAAATTTTTAATAATAAATATCTTTAAAATCTATTAATTGATGATATTTTTAGAATACAACACCATTTTTCTACACTTTGGTATATAAAATAATTGATATGGTTTTCTAAATAAAATCCAACTTCATTAATCTCTTCGTTTGAAAATCTTTTGTTATTAAATACAATATTTTATTAAAATATTAAATAAAATTAAACAATTTAAAATGAAATTTTTAAATTTTATTCATAATTTTAATTTTTATAAAACAATTCAATGTAATATTGATGTCCTTTTCAAAATTAGGACCATTTAGAATTTACTACAAAAAATAAAGGTATTAATGGTTTAAAGTACTCGGTATTTAAATAATATTATATCATCATGATTAATTAATATTTTATATAATAAATTATATTATTCAGATATTACTTTAATAATGTATTTTTTGCAACATATGTATTGGGATTTTTTTTTAAAACATAACTATTGTTAAATAGATATTTGGTTCAATGGTGTTTTGAAAATATTTTTTTTATATTTCTATTCATCGTTGAAAAAATGATTTACTATAAATATATTACATTGGTTATGTGTTTTATTGATACCACTGATGTTATTTATATTGATGGTTTATGATCATTTTGACCAAGGAATGTACTAATTTTCACTTTCTTGGTTTATTTTTTAGTCATTATCATTTAGTTGAAATATTAAACGTTATTGTGATGATTTCAGATTTCATTTCCTGAAAATAATTGTACTATTTGAATCATATATATGATTATATCTTATAATTATACCATTTTAAATATTGTGTTTCATAATGAATTTTATTTGTTTTATGATGGTTAATATACAAAATCATTATTCTTTACACAATACAAATATTTATTGTTAAGAAAAATTGATTTATGAATAATGAATATCATTCAATATGTGTGAAAATATATAGATGTATCATAAGAGAGTGGGAATAAAGTAATATATCAAATTTATTCATCCTTTGTCTCTTTAAGATATATAATATTTTAGAATTAAATGGGTTTTTACATGTAGTATTTAATGTATATTGTGAAAGGTCTTAATAGTGGATGTATCATGATACATGACAACATGTCTGTCAATATTTAATCATATCCTTAAAATATTTAAATTGAATATTTGAAAATTTATTCCATATTTGTAATCATGTGGTTGAAATTTCCAAAATAGGGATATATTATTTTTTTAATGTAAATATTGCCTATAGTAAATATTTCACCACGATTAGGGTAAAACAGGTAAAATTTGGCATAATCTTTTTAATAATGATTTAAAATTTATCGGAAACAATAATTTAACAAATTAGATGATATTAATTCATCAATATCAATAAAAATCATAAATTTATAGATACGTGATTCCATATTTCAATAATTATGATATTAATATAAATTTTAGAAAATATTAATTGAAAATTCTAACTATCTTGACATTAAAATCTAAAAAACAATCATTGTGAAAATAATGAGGATATGATGGGTTCAAAATGTTTCTTTTAAATATAAATTTATATTTTATTTTTTTATATTATTTGTAATTTTTAGTAACAAATATGGTTTTTAAATTCTTACACAAAACCAACGTGGTATATATTTAGTAAATATGAAAAATAAATAAATGAATTTCTAAATATTAAATGTATTAATATAGAGGTGAATACACGTGTACCATGAATTATATAGTTTATTTTTGCATTATAGATTTTCAATACTATTTTATGTTCTGATTTGGCATCAATCATATTTCCTTTACAGTCAAATTAAATGAATTTTGTAAAATTGACATTAATAATATTTTACATTAAATATTTATTTAATAAATTATTTATAAAACATAAAATTTTTTAAAAATGATATTTCTGACTAAAAATATATAATATTTAATTTCTTAATAATTAATGTGATAATTTGTACCCTAAATGTAAATTTATAACCCTTTAGTATTCAAAATAACATTACTATAATTAAGATTAAAATTGTTTAAATATGGGGATAAACAAAATCATATGGTTATAAATGACATTAAAAACCCATTGAAATTAAATTTAATAATTATATTCAGAACATATACTATATTTAATTTAAAATATTTTTATTTGAATTCATTTTAAATGAGAATTACTTATTTATATTTAATCATTTTTGAATTCCATGTGGGTAATATCCATCATTTATTAATGGAAACCCCTTTTATCTTTTCATTACAACAATTTTAGCATTATATATCATCCCATACGAATTAAATTATAATCTAAATTCATTCACCACTTAATATAGAATCCTATATTTATAAAAGGACAACCTTTCAAGGAATAACGTGTAGTCAATGAAGGTTTCTCAATAATTCAATATAACTCTTAATAGAATGTTTTAAATTTAATTTATTATTATTACTACTATAAATCATTGGAACATATTACCAAATATTTAGTTTTATATATTAAATATGAATAATATTTACTATGATGATAGAACAACTATTATCTGCCCTCTTCTCAACTTTTGCAAAATGATAATGTCACTTCTGCCTTTGTGTTGGAAACTTCCTTCCTGAGGAAATGTTATTCATTTTTCGATTTTGATTTACATGTATTGTAGTAAATATATATTTTATGAATATTTATGATAAATATTATATAATAATGATTTTTAGGGATGAATTTTTATTTATCTTTCATTTATTCTATCTTTTGAAGAGTAAAAATGGGGTTTAGGCATATGTACGCCCAACACTCTCCATGAATTGTGTAAATCATTTTTATATCTATAAATATATAGAAATATATATATATATATATATATTATATATATAATAAATTTATACAATGATTTAAAAACATATATATGATTGAAAAATGATCCATTTATAAGTATCAATACATCTAAACCGACACTAGCGTGAAGGCAGAAACATTTATCGACAAGAATAGGGATTTTAAAATCAATTTGTTAATTAAATGGGGATAATATGTAATAGGTAAATATTATATGTAATGATATATATTATTATGGTTTTATAGTACATTGATAATAAATATATATTTATTATAAATGATGTTTCAATTCATAAAAATAAATATGAAACATAATTTAAGGGTTATATCTGGAAATCCTATATTAATAATGCTTGTAAATTTTTAGTTTTAGTATGAGGAAATTATATGATCCATATTTGATTAATCAATTTAATTTAATTTTCCTCTATTTATTCACGGTGTGTACCAGTATTGTTATCAAAAAATTTCATATTGGTAGTTAATATTCTAGTGAATTTTTTTTACAAAAATCCTTCATTATTTCCCCTTTTGTCATGAATTTTTTCATCATTATCCATGTTTTCATAAAATTGGTTTCAAAAATAATTTTTATTATAATATAATAAATATTAAAATTCATTTTCCCATTTTATTATTTTTATTCCAATAATTCATAGAAATCATCTTATTATTTTCTTAATGTGTTAGATTTTTTTTACAAATGTGTAAATAGAATGTTTTATTTTAACATATATGCAACTTACCTAAATTACAACATTCATGATTAGTAACTGATATGAAGTTTCATTTAAAACCTACCATGGTTATTATAAAGTAATTTTTTCCAATAATATTTTTGAAATATTTGTATTTTTAAAAATATTTCAAAATGAAAATGTTGTTTTACTCAAGTGTCCAAGGGATTATTTAAAGGAATCATTCCTCAATAGTGGTATACCATATTGTTAATTATCTTTTAATGATAACATGATCCAATATTTCTATATTCAATATTTAAATGGTTATTCTTATGAATATAACAATAATTGGTTCTTTAAAATAACTTATATTTAAGGTTTATTCTATAAAGAAATTATATAATGCTTATGAATCCTATTTATTATTTACAAGTTATGATAGGATAATATAATATATCTATTTTAATATAATTCCACACACAGGTTTGGATTTAATTATTAAATGTGTGGGGACATAATTATATAGCAATATAATGCATTGGTCACATCATTATATTTTAGGAGATAATTATGGAAAACAAGTAAATGTTTTTGATTGATAATGAGAGATTGGTAAGGATGCCTAATGAATAATAAGAAACAATTAATGATTCCTGATATTTAATGATATGGTAAATAAGTGTTTATCATTGATCCAATATGATTTTATGGTATCATTTTTTAACCATGGCATATTTAATGGATTCTATAATTATGATGGTGTAACACTTTTATGAAATGAAATAATTGATCACGATTGGTTTGTGAAGATTTCTCACTCCATTGATTGGAAACACATCATCATTTTAAAACAATAATATCTTATTTAATAAAATAAATAGCTTTAATCATCATTCTTTGAAAATATTTTAATAACAAATGAACTTTTGATGTATTCATTATTAATGAAATTCATTCTATTCAATATCTTGGAATTCACACAATACCATGTTTGAATGAAATGGAATAATCTATTAAAATATTATTATATAAACATGACCATTATAGTATAAAAATTAAGATGGAGGATATGAATAATATTAATTTTTATAAAACATTAAATAGCTTAAATATGTATAAAATTAAATTAATAGTTATAAATTTTTTATAAATAATATTAGAATCAGTTTAATGAAAAGGGAATTTTTCCAAAAATATATAACTTTCAAATAAAAATGTTTCATCTAATTTTGTGTTCTTATGCTAAATTTAATATTTACCAAATTTAGAAAATTTATATGATTTTTTTTTCAATCATAGACTGAAAAATACCCATTGGGTCAATTTTAATAAATGTCATCAAAAGATTCATTTTATAATCAATTGTTAAAATAACTTGTTTATTAAAAAATATTCCTTTTCATTTAAATTATTTCAAAATTTAAATTATATTAACAAATTTTAATGTGAAATTAGGTTAATTATGAGACAATTAAAATTATTCGGGACATTGGAATCATTTTCATATATAATTAATATATAAAAACATTTTAAAGTTTTTATTGTTTTTATGGAAAACCCATTTTTTTAATTCGCGCACTAGTTTAATATCAATTTCAATTATAAAAATATTATAATTTAATTTAGAAATTCTTAGTCCATATATTTAAAAAAAATTAATTAAATTAATAATATATTCAATATAATTATTCACTATAAAGAATAATCAATATAGTAAAAAATATATAATGAGGTTATTGTAATAATGTGAACATCAGGGGTTAAACAAAAAATAAAAAAGTGTACAATTGGAAAATAAATATTTTTAATTGTTATTGGTCAGACACATATCCTCCCTATATTTTTTTAGTTCATTGTGGGTCCTTTTAGAGATTTTTTTAATGAGGAAAACGATGGTATGAAAGATTATTTTTTAAAAATTCCACGTATTTCCTTCACCCACACATATCAATGGAAACCACTCTACTATCCTCTACACACATCAATAGAATTTTTGATAGCCTAATACCAGAGTAAATATAGTAAATGATTTCATTAAAACATAATAAATTTCATAGTTTTATCATAAATAACACTTATGAGGTATTACGTTACAAACATAAATGATTTGTAAAAAGAATATGTAATGTTCTTAAACGATCATTTTTATTTGATTTTTTCATCCACAACATTTAAATTTTATTCAATAATGATGATATAATAACAAAATAATATAAAATAAATAGATATATAACTATGTAAATATGATTATAAATTACCTTATCTACTTACATATAATTTGAAATTATAATGTTAATAGTTTGTATGATGAACTACTACCTCACAAACCAATTAGAATTTTCATCCATCAACAACACTCATAGTTGGGTATGATGATTGAATATATATATATATATATATTATATCTAACATTATTATATATATTTTAAAATAATATAACATATTTATTTTTACATTATATTCCATGGGGGATACAGTAATGTTATTCAGGTGTATGGTGTACAACCGTCTCATGAAGCATTGTTATTTGTATTCAATAATGCTCTAAATTGAATGAAATAATTTAAAAATTTAATTAAAATATGTCATATATATAAAATTTTATTAATTAATAAAAATTAATATATCATCCTATTTATTATCCTTTCATCCAATAATAAATGATAATGTCTCTCGTACATACGTGTGGACTACCCTCTCCATGAAGCGATGTGATTAATTTTATATATCCACCATTCATGAATGGTTATAAATAATTTATCTAATTATGAAAAAATAATATTTAGTAAATTTCAATAATTTAATTGATAATGGAACTATATCCTATATTCCTAATCTTTAACATTCCTCACAAATCAAGAATAATAATGCATTGAAACTAAAACATAAAATAGTAGTAGTAATGAATGATTTTAAACGAATGGGATATAATATGTTATAAAAAGATCATATATTATAAATCAAATATAATTTCTGTTTTGGTATATGTTAATATCATTTCTAAACCGATATATTAGAGGATAACACATGTTTATTCAAAAGGAAGCAAAAGGTAAGGTACATCAACTCAACTTCCTTAAAATTACTCATATAGAAATTTTATAAAAATAATTTATTTTATTTAGTGTATATATGAACTTTTAAGATTTAATATCATGATTATATAATAATTCCAATTATTTTATATTTTCATTTAAATTATTACCTCCATGTGGGTTTCAATTTATATTTACAAATATGTAATGAAATTCAAAACTCAATTTTTATTGATTAGTTTATATTAATTCATAATTTGCATTGATATTATGAGATTAATTTTTTAAATTAATTTTGAATATATTATGATTTATTTATACTTGTTTTATTTGTATTTATAATTTTATCAAGTAATAGATTCATTTATTAATTATTTATTCAATATTCTGATCATTTTAAGGGTTTATTCTACAAAAGCATTCTAATCGGTGATATTAATTTTTTATTTTTCTATGATGAAAATTAGTAAATCATTGTTCCTTTAATCAATATCAATTTATTAAAATCTATTTATTGATGATATTTTCAGAATATAGTACAATTTTTATACTCTTTGGTAAATAAAATAATTTAAATTGCTTTTTAATGGAAATCCAACATCATTAATCTCTTCATTTGAGAATATTTTTTAACTAAAAAGAATATTTTATTAAAATATTACAAAAATTATATAATTTAAAATGAATTTTTTAAATTTTATACAGATTTTTTATGTTTATAAAAAAAATTAAAGTTATATTTATGTCATTTTTAAAATTAGTCCCCTTTAAATTTTACTACAAAATATCATGGTATTAATGATTTAATGTAATCAGTATTTAAAAAATAATACATCATCATGAAAAATCAATGTTTAAAATCATACATTATATGATTTAGAGGTTATTTTAATAAAGTATGTTTTGCAACACATCTATTGGTATTTTAGTTATAAAAACATTAATATTGTTAAATAGATATTTTGTTCAATAGAGTTTTAAAAATAATTTTACGATATTTATATTCATCAATGAAAAAAGGATTTAATGTAATTATATTAAATTTGGTATAAGTTTTATTTGTACCACTGATGTTATTTATATTGATGGTTCATGATCAGTTTGTGCAAGGAATGTATTAATGTTGACTTTTTGGATTTACTTTTTATTCATTTACATTTTGTTGAAATATTAACATTATTATCATGATTGTATATTTAATTTCCACAAAATAATTATACTATTTGAATCACATATATGATTATTTTCTATAACTATTCCATTTTTACAAATGGTGTTTTATAATGAAGGTTCTTTGTTTTACGATGGAAAATATAAAAAATCCTTAATCATTACACAATAAAAATATTTATTGATAAGGAAATTTGATTTATGAATAATGTCGATCATTCAATATGTGCGAAAATATTTGGTTGTGACATAATAGATTGGTAATGAAATCATATATCACATTGATGCATCTGTTGTCTCTTAAAGATATATAATATTTTAGAAATAAATGGATTTTTAAATGTAGTATTTAAACTATATTGTGAAAGGTATGAATAGTGGATGTATCATTATGAATCAGAACATGTCGTAAAATAATTAATCTTATAATTCATTAAGAATTCAGTTATTGTTATCATGATATTTCAGAAGGATGTTATCTATAAATGGATGTAAATGTAATTTCGTTGATTAAATGGAATTTTTTATAAGTTATTTATCTGACCTTATTGATTATCCAATATCTAATCACAATATTCAGGTTATTAATTATGTGTTATGTCTTATAATTGTTTTCCATTCCATGTTGATTATACTTATTGATTCATTATATATTCTGATGACCATAACCCTTACTAATAATTTGAGTTCACCTTTATTTTTTTCCACCCACATGACTGTTGTAAGTGTACTAATAATCATATATGAGGATATTATTTAGTGAATAACGATATTCATTGATAAAATTATGTTGCAATATGTCTCTTCAAATGTATTATGGAAATACCATGAATATATTTTTTTGACAATTATATGAAACAATTCACTTCTTTGGGATCTAATTTCTTGTATCTTTAATCAAACAGGTAATGAAACCAACAACATCATGATATGGGGACAATGTATTTGTAGTAATTAATAATTAAATTTTAATATAATCCTTAAGAAAATGATTTGGGAATAAATTAATTAGGGAACATGACTCTATTCTAGACATTGAATATATTTAAAGAAAAACATCTTAATATTTTTGTATTTTTTGTATTTTGGTTTTTTTTTTCATTGATATAAATCTTGGTCTAGATACTACAAGTTGATGTGGATCTGTAACAGATGTACCTAATGGTAATAAATCATAAAAATACACATCAAACATGACATAAGAGTTACCTACTACATGACAAAGGGATGTACTGTGAACCTTATTTCACAGTAAACTGGGATATTCTCGTGAAAATTCATATTTTCATTATGAAATATTATGAATTATTTGAAGTGATGTTGGAAATGAAAGACCTATTTTAAACTGTTTGCGTCTTAGAAAAAAAAAGATTTCATGATTTAAAAATTCTATAATTGATTATTAATGAATATATTATACCATATTGGGGTTATTGTTTCTCAAACTATTTTTTTGGATCCAATTAACAGCTAAAACCTAAACGAATCAGTTTAACATTGAATATTTAGGAAAATGTTGTGAAAATGGGAAACCATATGGGATAATGATAGGAGTAAATGTTATAATTATTTTTCTTAATAAATTACCCAGAAATATTATTAACAATATATACCAAAACATTATATCAAACTCACAAAATAGTATAAGGATGTAGTTTACTAAGATCTCGAGTAGTGGACAATGGAGTAAAGAATAGTCATTTACCCACATGTTTCAAATATGGAATGATACGCCCATGATGGTTTCTCAATGTAATTGTAAAAAATTTTATGTGTGGGAAATAGTGGAATAAATCAATGAATTTATGGGAAAAATGATGAGTAAAACGTAAGGAAAGATATTTCAATATAGGGTTCCAATTATATTACATTTTATATTATGTGGAGAACCAATGAATTAACAAATTCAATGCCCTTAAATAAATGTTAACCCTATCACAATGATGAACTATTGTTGAAAAAAGTACAATTGAATTATTTATGTATTGGGATTCAGAAATTATATTGTAGAATCATTATTACTATTGATATTTTGGTTATAAGAATCATGAAATTGATATGGACACTATAAAACATTATAAGAATATTTTTATTCAATAACGTATGAGTTATTGATTCCAACATTAGTTTATGAGTTACAGTTGATCATTGGTAAAAATTATTAGACACCACTATTGAAAATATGTTTTGTGGGAATATAACAAGAATAAGGTTATATTTGGAAATATTTATGGTAAAATAACCCATGGAAATGTATTATGGTTTTAGTGAAATATTTATTTTAGGAATAATTTCTCTACATTTTTAAGAGATAAAATTAAATATATTGATGAGATTTAGGGTTATTATTATTTATGTGTTAAAAATAATATTCAATTGTGATTATCTAATATTTTTTAAAAACATTAGTTATATTGAAAATATTTTTTATGAAATATTATTAAGTGGATTAATTTATACATTTCACGTAAGTTTATTTCCTTATTTCATATGTCTATATAGTAAAATAATCACTAGACTATTCGAAATGGGTATTGAAATAAAAATGTAATCCTATTTTTATAATTCTCGATGACTCCAATGGTCCTTAAAATCACAAAGATTTATGATTTGGTGTTCATTAATAATTTATTTAATACTTTATCTATCTATCCCTACTGTTTTTGTCATTTCATCCATGTCTACATCATCATATCCCATTAATGTTCTACAATTTTTAATCCAAGTAATGTGATTTTTTCAAATGACCCTCACACATCCCCTTCTATATTAATAAGATGTTTTTTTATTAATCATTTATTTTTTTAGGATTTAATTATGGGTATTTTAAAATTTTACACCATTTATTATTGAGATCTTGATTATATTTCGAGGAAGATGCATATTTAAGGGGTATAATGTAACACCCTCGGTTTTATAAAAGGAGTATAATTCTTCAGATCATATATAACCTTGAAACCCATTATTATAATATATTTTAACACCATTAGCCATTATTATATATTTATTTTTAAATATATGAAATCTCATAGACAACTTTCAAAGAATATAACCCAACATTTGAATGAAATGCTATACTCTGTTATGATATTATTATTTAAACATGAAAATTATAACCTAGAATTTATGATGGATGGTAAGGATACAAATAAGTAAAACAAGAATCTTATATGGGGTACCCATGTATAAAATGAAATCAATGGTTATAAAGTGATTATACATAAAATTAGAACCATTTTAATGGAAAAGAAATGTCTTTTTTCAAAAAAACGTTTCAAAGAAATCCACCTGGTATCAATTTTAGCACTTATGTTCAAATAAATATGGACCACTTTTAAAAATTTTATTTGAAAAACTAAAAAACTTCCAATCCTACAGTTCATAATTTTATTTTGAAAAATTTTTTATAATTTTTTTAAAAGCTTAATATTTTTATGAAGGATGTCATGTATTATTTCTACTAAGTAATTTCATTTACATTTAAAATTTAAACCAAGAAAAATTATATTTAAACTCTATATTGAAGTGAAATATAATATTATAAGTTATAATTTAACTAATTCACTTAATTATATTTTATTTAATGTTTAATTCTTTTATAAAAACATATTAATCATTTGAAATCCATTCATTGGATGTACTGTTTTTTCAGTGTCCGTGTGTTTAATTTTAATGTAAATTATGAAAATTCCAAATATTTAATTGAAAAAAATGGATTATATTTTTCTAATAAGATAAATTTAAAAAATATTGTATGGTTCACATATTTTATTGATATTTATTTGTGAGTGTAGAAAAATTTATAAACCATGGTACCAGTGAAAACATGTTTTTCGAGTATATAAAATAAAAAAGCATTATAATGACATTGAAATTTATAAAAATTTTATCAAATGGGAATATTTTGAAATTATATCATTTTTGTTGTACTATAATACCTTTATTCCTTTTTTCATGATAAAAACATGTCAATGATTGATACTTTTTAAAAAATTAGAACTGTTTCATTATCCCCAACTTATAAGAGGCCACCCTCTCCTTTGCACATCATACATCAAATGAAATTATTTATTCTAATACCAACCAAAATGAAATCCTCAATTCTATAAATAAATATTACATGCTGAATTTTTATCATAAGATCATCCTAGTGTGGATTTTATTCTTCAAGCCTAATGGAGTTATTCGAAGAAGTGTTAATGATTTGGATAGACCATTTTTATTTTATTTCTACATCCACCTCCTCTAAATATTATTTAGAAATTACGATAAAATATTACCATTATATCATATATAATAATATGTTATTCTGTTATTACAATGAACAATATCAATCCCATTTTACCTAAAATGTGAAATGAAAACATCAATCGTGTATACAGTGGACTGCCACATCATGAACCAATACTGATAATTTTTAATCAACACCTCTCATGGTATAGAATGATGAATAACATAATGTATATATATTTATATATAACACTATAATTATAATTATAATTATATAAATATTATAAATGAAATGCCTTTTCAATTTCCATTCCTTGGGGAATACGATGACATTAATCTTGTGTATGACAGATTACCTCCTAACAATGTGATTCAATTTTTTTCAACTACAATTTACAAGGATGATAATAAATGTAAAATTTAATGAATAATTTTTTTATATATGAAATTATATTTATTCTAGAAATTTATTATATCAAACACTTTATAACCCATTAATCCATTGAGAAATGATAATGTCTCTATTGAGTAATTTTAGACTATAGTAACCATGATGTGATGAGATTAATTCTACATGTAATGAATTAAAGAACAATTCATAAGATGTATCTAATGATCATGAAATATTATTTATAACATTAATATCACAATAGATAATATTTAAAAATATCCAATGTTTGAGATATGTAACATTCACAACAAAAAATTCATTACAATAAATCCATTAACATCTAAAATAATATTAATAATGAAATATGTTTAACAAATGGGTGTCAATATTTCATAAAAAGTACACATATGACATTATAATTGTAATTATATTGATATTATATGATAATTTAATGTTGAAACCCACTATATATATGGTTATAAAATGTTAAACCAAAAGTAATAATGAGGCATGGGACATCATTTTAATTTCATTTCATTGAGGAATATTTTCATGTTATTCACATCATTTATTTTATGTGGTGTATATAAATCTTCTTGTACTAGTAATATATTTATTACATAATAAAACTGTTCATATTATGTTTTTATTTCATGTAATACATCCATAGGGATTAGTATTATAATTTAATAAGTGGTAAATGATGTTATAACATAATTTATTTTCATTGGGTTATATGAGTTATTTGTAGTCATTGATATTCCATGATTATTTGTGTAATGCCTCTTTGTTATATTATTTTTTATTTCTACTAGTTTAATGCTATTTTTCATTTGAAACAAAAAATGGATTATATTATTAATTATTATGAAAATGATATGATCATTCTAATTTTTTATTCCAAAATATCATTAAAATAGAGATTTTATATGCCTGAATTATCATTGAATGATATTATTTGAATGATTTTTAAAATCCCCATTTCATTTTTCTTATAATATTTCTATTCATGTTATTTTCATGTAATATTAATTTATTTCCAATATTTGTTACTTAAAAAATTGATAATTGTTTATGCAAAGCTGAATTTAATTCTTTCGTCAATCAGAAATCAGTCCTATTCGAAAACCATGCTTTATATATATAATTTAAATAATCACATAAACTATTTATAATTCATTTATTATAAAAAATATTATAATTTGTTTTTATTTTTTACGAAAAAAATTTAATTAAATGATCATTTTATTTTGAAAACAAGGCATGTTTGTCTTCTACCAAAAAATGTGAAAGGAATAATTGTTTTATTATACCCATCATGAAATAAATTTTCATCCATCATGTCTGATAAAATTTTAATAACATCTTTTAAATTATTTAATGTTAATTAGAAGGTTAATTATTTATAAAATATTTTAGGTGATTTATGTTTTAAAAATATTTTCAATTTTAAAAGGTTGTATTAATCATTATATTTTTAATGAAATATGATTGTTGTTTCAATTATTCCATAAAAAATGATTTATTTTATGTATATTCTATAGAGGATAAATTGTATTGATAGAGTAATTATTATTTATTTGGATACCTTATGACCACTTAATCAAATGAATGTATTTTTATTCACTTTCTTGATTTATTTTGGTTGTCATAAATAATTCTTTAAAACATTCATTTTCTATTGATAATTTTATGATTCATTTCCAATAAATATCCATATTATTTGTATCCTATATATTATTATTTAATAAAACATATGATATTTTTATATATGGTGTTGTGATATAAATTTTATTTTTTTGAATTTGGAAAATATTGATAAATCTTTATTCTATATTCAATATAGAAATTTTTTCAAAAAGATTTAATGATTCCATAATTAAATATAACATTTATAATATGAGGAATATTATGGAACTAAATTAATGGGGTTTTCATGGATTTATATATCCCCTCAATGCATTAATATTATTTTCAGAAGATTTAGTAAGCTAGAAAGAAATGGGTTTTGACCCCTAGTATTTATAGATTATTTTAATTGTTCTTGGATTTGTAGGGATCATGATTCATGATATCATGGAACCCAATAGATGTAAGTGGTTTAGTTGTGGGTGGTAAATTGAAACTACCAATATGTGGGTCTCCATCAACGAAAACCAAGTTGAGTCAACAAGTTCAGTAGTAAGAAGCTACTAGATATGGGATAATATTAATCTTTTATACCCCTTGGATAACATCAAGACACATACTAGAATTGTTATATGGTCTATATAATTTTCGGAATAGTAATGATTAATGATTATTAGTGTTCTATATTAAGGAATCATGTTATATATTTAATCCTAGAATTGATATTGTGGGATCTAATGAAGATGTCTAGGTGATACTGAAGCATGAAATTGAGTGACTGATGGTATATTATATAGAAGAGGAATCAACCAAGGGGATAGTTCATATATAATTTGAGATTACATTAAAGTCATTTGGATAATGTAATAATCCTATATATTGTGGAAATAATCAACTCCATGATTCATATGAAAGTGGGATTTCAGTAGTGGTCATTTTAGTAACATACAATCTTGGGAATTCAACCATGATTAAACAGGAAAACTTTAAGATATTAGAATAAAATAAATCATTTAATGATAAAAATTGTGATTATCTATGGTGACAATCTGTATGGAATTTTATCAGTGGAACTGGTATGGGTGTACTGTCGACATGACCACAACCAATAGGCAATATATATATTTGAGTATACATATTATCTTTGTGTCATGTATGATTTACTTATGTATAATGATGATAATTATATGGGTAAAAATACATTATGGTAGTGAAGTTATAGTGATGATCATCTATTTGGGGTTGAAAAAAATATAAGGAAATTTGAATTATTTTCTCTTATAACATAGGGTGTTATATGAATTTGGTTTTGGAAAGGGATTATGAGAGTAGGAACATATCATAGAGATTCTTTGAATGTAATAAGTGTTTTATGATTTGTTTATGTTTCTTTTGTGGGTGGTAAATAAGGGTTTTTATAAGATTTCTATGAATTTTTTATAGGTAGTTAGTCATGATTCAACAAACATTTGTAACAATGTGATATTTTTTAGGGTTTAAATATTAAAAATATGAATAGGGTTACATCATTAAATTGGAAACCCAAATAATCATATAAAAGATATAGGTTTTTGGGATATTGAGTTGTATCATCCCATAAATGTGTAATTTCACCATTGATAGGTGTATTATAACCTTTGAACTAATGATTCAAAACTAAAGGGTTTTATCATCAAGTGTGTTACATATGAGTAAATTTTTGGGGATATGAGATATTTAATGTGACATATTAAGTGGGGTTTGATTCTTAAGGGTCACTCTATGATAATTAATTTCCACCCTGAAATGTTTATTAGTAACCTTATGATTCCTAATAAACACCTTGTGATAAATAATGGTTGAATTTAAATTGTAGATTATAATTTTATAAAGCATCCTGTTTTGCTATAATAAAAAAGGGAAAATTTAGATGATATGTAAGGGGTAAATTAATAAATTAGATTCATAATACTGGTAAATAATATGTTGGTCGGAGTGGACACTCAAGAGGGGGGTGAATTGATTTCCAATTAAAATTTCTGTTAAAACATTGTCTAGTTAAAATCCCGCGATTTATAAAATAATTTTAACTGTAGTGAATTTATACAGATTGTAAATGTTCACTTAGCTTCTCAATGATTGATTAGGTCTCAGTTAGTTTAACCACAATATCAAAATAACTTTTGAAACTAATCTACTGATTTACAATAATTGTAAACACTTGCTAATTTAACTATCAAAGTAGCTTAAAAATAATTTTGTAATTTAATGTAATAGCAGCGGAATAATTATAATATATGTCATATAGATCAAACTTAAATAAAATATGCACAACAGATATAACAAGAGGTTCAATCTCAAGCTGAGACTTGGTCCTCTCAAATATATAAAAATTTGATCCACACCCTGGATAGGGGTTAACAACAGTTTTACAAAACTGTCCAGGCCACACAGGGACCTCTACCACTATTCTAAGTGGGAAACAAAACAACAGCAAACCAGCTGTTCAGGTCACACACGACCTCTACCACTATCCGAGTGGGAAATAATAGATGTAATATTTTGAGTGAGGATTTACAGATCCTCCAATTAATGTTCAGGAGACAGTGTGTGTGTAAAAATACAGAAGATGACACACACTGCTCGAAAAGAAAATAATAAATCACAGAGCAGAGATGTAGAGTTTAGAAATGGCTCTGGTGATTTTCAATGTAGTTCTGGACTCGTTGGATTGAGGAGGAATGCTTCGGAGTCCTTCACTGGTTTTTTCTGTTGATAAACAGTGTGACGTAGTTCAGCTTGTCTTCTACAGTCTTTTGATTCATCGTGTGTTCTTCAGAAATGTAGGATTGCATGTATGGAACTTATTTTAGGATCGTGAAATGTATTCTTCACATTTGTGCTCCGGATTGTTCTTCGGTTCAGTATAGAGCTCGAATTTCTTGGAGTATATGTGTCGAGACGTGTCAAGGGCGTGTGTACGTATATGTTCTCTAATGCAGCTCAATCTTCTTTATATTCCACAATTTATGGAAGTAGGAATGATTCCCTTCTCATAGGTATGAGATACGGTTTCCTGTCAAGCCATCAAATAAAATTAAATAAAATTAATGTCATTAAAGACAACAAATATGACCGTTAGCATTATTTAATATAATATTGATAAAAGCTTAAGAAATGGTTTCATAGTGATCATGGAAACGATGTCTTCTTCACGGTGTATGATCACGGTGTCTGGTCACAGTGAGTCCTTCACGGTGTCTGGGTCACGGTGTGTCCTTCACGGTGTCTGGGTCACGGTGTGTCCTTCATGGTGTCTGGGTCACGGTGTATCCTTCACGGTGTCTGGGTCACGGTGTGTCTTTCATGGTTTATGGGTCACAGTGTCTGGTCAAGGTGAGTCCTTCACGGTGTCTGGGTCACGGTGAGTGGTCACAGTGTCTGGTCATGGTGAGTCCTTCACGGTGTCTGGGTCACGGTGTGTCCTTCACGGTGTCTGTGTCACAATGTCTGGTCACGCTGAGTCCATACTTAGATAAAAGATCTGTATTTGGACTAAGACAGTGATATGCAGAATATGAGTTAAGGTTTCTCATTAGAGATAATATATGAGAGAATTGTAATTATTCATAAAACATTTAGAGAATAATTAACATCCATAAGATTTGTTATTATAAAAACATGATATGCACCTATTGTTGAATTTGAATAATATTAGCAAGATGTGCACTGAAGATCATGAGTAATTAATAGTAATGAGATTTGTGATTATTAAAACAAGATTAACACATGAGGAGTCCAACAATCTCCCCCTTTTGATGATCACAAATAACATCTAGGAAAAATATAAAAGATATGTAATATTAAGGATACTAGAATTGCAAAAAATTTATAGAACATATACTTGAAGTTTTTCTCCCCCATTTATACTATTATAGAACTTATATTTAGGTTTTTCTCCCCCTTTTGGGATTATCAAAAAGTAGATAAATGGAAATGAAACTCAGCAATTATCAATAACCAAATCATTCATAATACAAATTACAGGAGAAGTAAAAACTGCAAACAAGAAATGGCATCCCATCAAAAAGAAAAACAGTCGGTCAACTCTTTAGGGATCCATTTTTGTCTTGCCTTTATCCACAGAAGGAGATGGTGCTAAAGTAGGAGAAGGCATAGAAGTGGTAGACAACGAGGGTAAGGGTACACCTTCAAAAACAGATGAAGCCAAAGTAAAAGTAGTAGAAGATCTAGGCATAGGTTGTTCAAGAATGACTAGGCGGATCTGGGAAAGGGCTTGTCTAACTGTCATGGTAGTAGATACTAAGTCAGGATGCTAGGTCTAAGAGGTGCAGCAGCTGGAGAAAATATAGCAGTACTCTACACATGAAGATACGAGTTCAAAAGATTGATGAAATCAGTAATGATTTCACCACCATAATGCATAGCCTTTTCAAAATCATCCATATTCTCTAGAAATCTATCCAACAATCTGGTGAACTCTGAATGTTCTTGAATTTGAGCTTTAAAAGCTTGAGTCACCAGAGGGATTCTCAAGTTTTCCACAAGATATCTAAAGTGATCTGTCATGTCACTTTTAGAGAAAATCCTGTAATGATACAAATCTATTTTCCTGGAGATATCTTGGTGAGCATGATTTGATATCTTTGAATGAATCCTAACCAAGTCCAATGCTCTATCACTATTCATAATTACTTCTAAAAAAGAAGATAGATCCAAGCCACTGAAGGCATTCTGTAATTCTTCCTTCATTAAGGATCTCAGCAGAGAATCATCCAAAGCAGGTGTGGAGGTCTGACGATAAGCAGGTGAAGCCTTGAAATCTTCGGTTAGAACTTTGAGTTATTTCAAAACTTTTTGCAGACATCCAGTGTATTCATCTGTAAGCTTGTTTAGAGTTTCCACAAGCTCTCTCATGTGTTCCAGAATCTTCGTGTGCCTTTTTCCAATATTTTCATCAAAAGATAGTAGGTAAGGATGAACTTGAGACACAATCTCCCTAGCAATGAAGGAAGCAAAAGACTCAGGTGAAAGAGCAGCAGGTGCAGGGGCAGAAACAGGAGCAGGCTCTGATATCACAGATAGCTCATTCTGCAGACTTGCTACCATACTTTTCAGATTTGCAACATCAGTACATAGCAGCTTATTCTCTACTCGGACTTCTTAAATTTCTCAGATAATCCTTGGTTGAATATGCAAGATAATATATTCCAAGAGAATTGTTGCATCTTCTTGACATAATTGATTCACTAGGTGAGGATGAGTGGAGACAATTCTCTCAAAAACCAGCTAACAATGTCTCGCCAAAAGCTTTCACATCATCTTTGGTTATAAAGGAATGATGCTCAGGTAAGGATGTAGGTAAAGGTAGAGGTTCAGATTCTGGTTGAGGGTCAGAGTCATCTTCAGACTCATATTCTGATTCAGATTGAGGTTGGGGCTCTGATTCTGGTTCTGAATGAGGTATGGATTTCAGTTGAAATAGAGAAGAAAGATCCATTCCAGTTGCAGTCACTTGTTGTGACTCATTCAAATAATAAAATCTTGGGAACTCATATCTAGAGTGTACAGAGAAAGTGACAGACGGTTGAGAAGCTTCACCAGATCCAGCTTTCACTATATCAAGATTCTGAGTTTCCTCCCCCTCAACTTGTGCTTCCTTTTCAGAATCTTGAGGTTCAGGAAAATGGAAAATATCAACAGGATCATCCCTAATCTCTTCAAAAAATTCTTGCCTTGCCACTTGAAAGGCAATTTCCATTCTTTCTTTAGCAGATGGAATAATCTCAGGAACTGATTGTTCCACTAGATAAGCTTCCAGACATGCTTCTTTATCAACAAAATGAGTCTCTTTTAAAGAAAATTCCTCAAATGTTGCTTACTGTTCTGAACCAGGAAAAACTAATTTCCTTGCAGCATTGGGATGAGCTTCTTCTTCATGAAGAACAACTAATGTATCCTCAGTCCTTTCATTTTCAACAAAAAATTCTTTTCCTTGAGGTATTTTAGCAGGGATAACAGCAGCGATAACACCCCTTTCCTCTTCAACAGGAACTGTTTCCATTGGAGATATTACAGATTCTTCTCTAGGTGGAACTTCAGCTACTACTTCTTCTAATTCTTCTTCTTCTGAGTACTCATACACTTCATCTGGTTCCAAACCAGGAATAGCTAGGTTCTTAGGACTTCTTGGATAGTCAACAGGATTAAACTCATTATACATTTGATCATTATCCTCAACCCATTGCTTTTTCCATGGATTACAGCTAATCTTCATCCTTCTGATGATAGACATGGATAGGCAGAAATCAAATTCCTCTAATTTTTCTTCATTCGGTCCACCCATGCCTTTTGATACTAACATGGCTGAAATTATCCTTTAATAAAACAGGGAGGAGGATTTGGAAGTTACTTTGATCAGCTCACAGATATGGTTGATAACATACTTACACAGATTGATCTTCTGGCCATTCTTCAACAAGTGAATTAGGAACACATCCTGATACTTCATCACAACAAAATCTATTTTTCTTGGACTAACCAAATTCTAAAAGAACTTGAACAAATGTCTTGTCTCCCCATACAGTTCAGCAGCTATGGATCTTCGTTTGGTTCCATTTCCAGTTAGATTTTCCAAAGCGGTTTCTAGGTCAAAGATATCAGTTGTTGGAGGAGGGTCTCTTTGGTAATCTTCACACACTCCTTCATGTGGAAATATTAGGCATGCAGCCCACATAATTGAAGAGAAAGAGCACTTCTGACCATCGATCCAGCTGGTCACCAAAAAGATTTCTCCAAAATCAAAAGAGAACTTCACATACTTATAGAATTGAGATACAATCCTCAGGTAAATCGGTCTATTCTATCCAGTGAACCATTCAAGACATCCTTGTTCTTCTAAAACTTTCAAAACAAACGATATGCTAGACAGAAACCATTTGGGGCAAACCTTTTTTTTCAGGTACAATGGTTCGGCTTACCAGGTTTGGGTTTAGATGTCCTTTAGGAGCTATCCTCGGTATCCTCCTTTGATTCTTAGAGCGGCGCTTCTCAGACGAGGGTGAAGATGGACGCTTCATCCTTGGCATCCACTAATGGTTCGGGCAAGAGAGAAGGGAAGGTTCAAGAGAGAATTCAGGTAAAGAGTCGAATGAAACCATTATGTTTTATCATTTGGGAATGTCAAATGTCATAAAAACACAAACGCGGGAAATCAAATAGCGGTGAAATAAAAATTACCACGATACGAGTAATAATAAAATAAAAATAATAAAAATTATCATACTTCTCACGGTGAGACAGAAAACTAGCCATCATGGTGAGACAGTTTATAGTTATCACGATGAAACAGTGAGCAGTTTATATAGCCACGGTGAGACAGTGAGTTGTCAGACCGTGAGCATAAAACAGTAACTTAGAAACAGTAAGATACTCATTTATGATTAATCATACCAAGATAATGTATGATGTAGTCTAATCATTCATAATTTAATGGTTTAGTGAATATATCAGCGAGTTGATATTCAGTACCAATGAATTCAAAAGTGATATCACCTTTTTGATAATGATCCCTCAAAAAGTGATGTCTTACATCAATAATTTTTTTCCTAGAATGAGAAGAAGGATTCGTAGAAATATTAATAGCACTTGTGTTGTCACAATTTATTGAGACATGTCTGAATTGATATCCATAGTCCAGTAATGTGTGTTTCATCCACAAAATTTGTGCACAACAACTTCCAGCAGCTATGTATTCAGCTTCTGTAGTTGACAATGCAACTGAATATTGTTTCTTACTACACCATGATACTAGTGACTTGCCTAAAAGATGACATGTTCCAGAGGAGATTTTTCTATCTAGCTTACATCCAGCAAAGTCAGCATCAGAATAACTAACTAGTTCAAATGATTGTCCTTTGGGATAGAATAGTCCTAAATTTGGAGTATGCTTGAGGTATTTGAAAATTTTCTTTACAACATTTAAATGTGACTCTTTAGGGTTTTCTTGAAAATGAGCACACGTACACACACTAAACATAATATTAGGACGACTAGAAGTCGGGTAGATTAGACTTCCAATCATTCCTCTATAAGTGGTTTGATCAACAGATTTACCATTTTCATCAAGATCAATCTTACAGATGGTACTCATGGGAGTGTCACTACTTTTTGTGCGATCCAATCCAAAAAGTTTTAAAATATCTCTAGTATATTTACATTGAGTTAAAATATTTCCATCATCATTTTTAAAAATTTGAAAACCAAGAAAGAATTTAAGTTCACCCATTAAACTCATTTCAAATTTATTTTGCATCATTTTTGAAAAATCAGTACATAAAGAATTTTTAGAAGGTCCAAAGATAATATCATCAATAAAAATTTTTACTACTAAAACATCTTTAGAAATTAGTTTTATAAAAAGAGAAGGATCAGCTATTTCTTTTGTAAAACCTTTAGAAATTGGAAAAGTACTTAATATATCATACCAAGCTCTTGGAGCTTGCTTTAAACTATATAATGCTTTTGATAATTTGAAAATTTGATTTGGAAAATGTGGGTTTGAAAAACCAGGTGGTTGTTCCACAAAAACATCCTCAACAATATATCCCTTTAAGAATTCAATATTGAAATCCATTTGATATAGTTTGAAATTTATATGTGCAGCATAAGCAAGTAAAATCCTAATAGCATCTAATCTGGCTACTGGAGCAAAATTCTCCTCATAGTCAATACCTTCTTCTTGACTATAGCCTTGTGCAACTAGTCTAGATTTATTTATAACTATGTTTCCAGATTCATCTACTTTATTTATAAAAACCCAATTTGTGCCTATTGTGAAAGTGTCCTTAGGTCTTTCAACAAGATTCCAAACTTTATTTCATTCAAACTGATTGAGTTCTTCTTGCACAGAAATTACCCAAAATTCATCATTAATAGCATCATCAATGTTTTTAGGTTCAAGATGTGACAAGAAGGCTTGATGTTCAACCTGATTTCTAAGAGAAGCTATAGTCTGTGTCCCTCTATCATGATTTCCTACAACAGCATCTAAAGAATGATTATTCAGAATTCTAGTTGATCTAGTAAAGGTAGGGCTAGGAATTTCAGGTTCATCAACAGTTTGGGAATCAATTGAAGAAGGTTTTGGAAAATTTACAGAACTGGACGTTTTAACTGTAGGTCCACTGTCTTTATCATTAGGGTTCAAAACAGAGAGATCATCTTCAAGATTTTCAAGAGAGGTTTTAGGCTCATGTGGATCAGTTTCATCAAACTTGATATGAACAGATTCTTCCACACACGTGGTTCTCTTATTGAAAACTCTATAGGCTTTAATATAGATAGAGTAACCTAAGAAAATTCCTTCATCACTCTTGGATGAAACTTTGTCGAGATTGTCTTTAGTATTAAGAATAAAGACATTGTAGCCAAATACTTTGAAGTAGTTAACTTTAGGTTTCCTATGGTTCCACAACTCATATAGGGTGCTCTTAAGAACATGTCTGATTACGACTCTATTGATAACATAACAAGATGTATTTACAGCTTCAGCCCAAAAATAAATAGGTAGGTCATTCTCATTAAGCATAGTTCTAGAAATTTCTTGTAGAGTTCTATTCCTTCTTTCTACTACACCATTTTACTGGGGTGTCCCTGGGGAAGAGAAATTGTAACTATACCCATTGTGAGAGCAGTAAGATTCAAATTCATGATTCTCAAATTCACGGCCATTATCACTTCTCAGAGTTTTAATCTTAATTCCCCTAATGTTTTCTACAGATTTGGAGTATTTAACAAAGTAAGAACAATCTTCACTTTTGTGAGCTAGAAAATATACCCAAGTATATCTAGAAAAGTCATCTACTAAGACATAGACAAAGTGCTTTCGATTGATGCTAGAAACTATAGATAGTCCAAATAAATCCATTTGAACCAACTCGAGAGGATGAGAAGTTGAGACTTCTTTCATTGATATGAATGAATCTTTATGTTGCTTTCTCTTTTGACAGGGATTACAAACTTTGTCATTTGGAAACTCATGTTTGGGAAGGTCTCTAACTATGTTCTTCCTAGTAATTTTTCGAAGTGAGTGTATATTGCAGTGTCCTAATCTTCTGTGCCAAATCCAAGACTCTTTATGAAAATCATTTAAACAAGTAATATTCTACTTAGCTAAGAAATTTAAATCAATAGCATAAACATTTTCATTTTGCAGGGCAAAAAAAACTAAAGCATGTTTAGAATTAAAAACATTGCAAGAATAATTTTCCAATTTAACATTAAAACCATCATCACATAACTGAGAAACACTTCAAAGATTATATTTAAGTCCATCAACAAGTAAAACTTTAGAAATTAATATTGTGTCAGTGTTACCAATCTGGCCTAAGCCGATGATTTTCCCTTTAGAATTATCACCAAAGTTGACAAAACCTCCATCAAATCTGACTAAGCTTTTAAAGCATGAGAAGTATACTGACATATGTCTTGAACATCCACTGTCCATGTACCAGGACATCCTACAGGAGTTCTTTAAACAGTTTTCCTACAAAATAGATTTAGATAGGAAATGATTTTGGTACCCAGATCTTCTTGGGTCCAGACAGGTTAGTAATCAAAGATTTTGGAACCCAAATTTGTCTTATGGGTCTCATGAAATTTGTAGAATCAATAGAATTTGAATGATAAACCTTATTAGATCCATAACAATGAATATTACTATTTGAATCATATAAATGTCCAGAACTTGAATAAGCAGCATTCTGTCCAGATTTAGGAATAAATCAATTCTTAGTAAACTGTCTCTGTCCAGGTTTGTAGCATATTCCAGTAGTGTATTTTGGTGCAACTTGATTCCTACCATTTGAGTTAGTGTATCCTTTCCATTTGTGAATTTCTCTAAATCTTTTCTGAGTTTCTCATTAGATAATTTCAGTTCAGTGTTTTCTTTAAGTAACTGAGCATTCTCTTCCATTTCAATATCAAGCTCAGATTTTTGTTTAACAGTTAAAGCATACTTTTTCTTTAAACCTTTGTATTTATCTTCCATCTCATTACAGGTTTCTTCTAACATATCATAATATTCAAATAGTTCAGATTTTGACATGTTATCAGAGCCAGTATCATCTCCAGAATAATAAGAATTTAAAGCAACATTTTCATATGTTACCTCAGAAGTGTTTTTCATAAAACAAGTGTTTTCCTTATTTCAGTGTTCATTTTCAGAGACATCATATTCAGTGGAGCTATCCTCAGAAGCGCTCTAAGTAGCCTTCATAGCCTTTTTGTACTTACTGTCCTTGTAATCATATTTGTTCTTGAATTTGAGCTTTGGACAGTCTTCTTTAATATGTCCTTTTCTTTTGCACTCATAGCAGACAACTTCAATACTTTTATCATACTTCTTCCAATCCTTCATCCAATGTTCCATATTTTCATACTTTCCTTTGTAATTTTATTTTCTAAAAAAATTCTTCATCCTATAGAACTACTTAAACCTTCTGGAAATGTGAGCCATTTCAGCATCACTATCAGAAGTACTTTCACTATCTTCAAAGCTTGAGCTCTCGTTTATAGATTGAAGTTTCTCCTTATCCTTGTCCTTTGAAGTTGAATATTTAAAAGCAATAGACTTTCTTCTAGGTTCATCTTCTTCTTATTTGTTTACCTCGAGTTCTTCCTCATACACCATAAGCTTACCAATGAGTTCTTTAACAGGTAGAGCAGCAATGTCACATGACTCTCTGATTGAAACATATGTGCCTCTCCATCGGTCTGGTAAACATCTCAAGATTCTCATAATTTGTTCCTTGGCTGGAACAACTTTTCCAAGTGAATTCATTGTGTTGACTATCTAATTAAACCTGAGATACATGTCAGAAATAGGTTAATCAGTTTTCATTTTAATGTTATCATATTTAATAGAATAAGTATTTAATCTCATTTCCTTAACATTGGTTGTTCCTCCATGAGAAACAGTTAAGGTATCCCAAATTTCAAAAGCAGTTTTACAAGCAGAAATTCTGTTAAACTCTTTATCTCCTAAAGCACAGTATCGGGCATTAATGGATTTACAATTATTATTATAGGCAGTATCTGTAGGTTCATCCAAAGTGGATCTAGCATAAGTGGGAAGTTTATATTCTGATTCTATGGCAGTCCAAATATAAAAACATATTCTTTCTAAATGAATTTTCATTTTAAGATTCCATTGGGGATAGATGGTACCACTGAAGAAAGGTGGACTGTTAGTAGTAGCACACTCTAGTCTATTTTCCATAACTAGATTTTAGAAAGACAATTTAAAGAGAAAAAAAATTTAGATCTAACAGAAATTTAAGATCATTAAAGATGAAACTAAAATCACAGTTGAAAAACAGTGTACTTTCGAAAATATTTAAACAACCTTTGATACCAAATGTTGGTCAGAGTGGACACTCAAGAGGGGGGTGAATTGAGTTTCAATTAAAATTTCTGTTAAAACATTGTCTAGTTAAAATCCCCCAATTTATAAAATAAGTTAAACTGTAGTGAATTTATACAGATTGTAAATGTTCACTTAGCTTCTCAAAGATTGATTAGGTCTCAGTCAGTTTAACCACAAGATCAAACTATCTTTTGAAACTAATCTACTGATTTACAATAAGTGTAAACACTTTATAATTTAACTATCAAAGTAGCTTCAAAATAATTTTGTATTTTAATGTAATAGCAGCAGAATAATTCTAATATATGTCGTATACATTAAACATAAATAAAAGATGCACAGTAGATATAACAAGAGGTTAAGTCTCATGTTGGGACTTAGTCCTCTCAAATATATATAAATTTGATCCACACCCTGGATCGGGGTTAACAACAATTTTAAATAACAGTCCAGGCCACACAGGGACCTCTACCACTATTCTAAGTGGGAAACAAAACAACAACAAACTAGATGTTCAGGTCACACACGACCTCTACCACTATCCCAGTCGGAAATAAAAGATGTAATATTTTGAGTGAGGATTTACAGATCCTCCAGTTAAAGTTCAGGAGACAGTGTGTGTGTAAAAATACAGCAGATGACACACACAGCTCGAAAAGTAAATAATAAATCACAGAGCGGAGATGTATAGTTTAGAAATGGATATAGTGATTTTTAATGTAGTTATGGACTCATTGGATTGAGTAGGAATGCTTCGGAGTCCTTCTATGGTTTTTTCTGTTGAAAAACAGAGTGTCGTAGTTCAGCTTGTCTTCTACAGTCTCTTGATTCATCGTGTGTTCATCAGAAATGTAGGATTGCATGTATGGGACTTCTTTGAGGATCGTGCAATGTGTTCTTCACAGTTGTGCTCCGGATTGTTCTTCGGTTCAGTACAGAGCTCTCATGTCTTGTAGTATATGTGTCGAGACGTGTCAAGCGCGCGTGTACTTATATTTTTTCTAATGCAGCACAATATTCTTTATATTCCCCGAGTTCTGGAAGTAAGAATGATTCCCTTCTCATAGGTACGAGATACGATTTCCTGTCATGCCAACAACTAACATTAAATAACAATAATTTCATTAAAGACAAAAAATATGACAGTTATCATTATTTAATATAATATTGATAAAAGCTTAAGAAACGGTGTCACAATGATCATGGAAACGGTGTCTTCTTCACGGTGTCTGGTCACGGTGTCTGGTCACGGTGTGTCCTTAACGGTGTCTGGGTCACGGTGTGTCCTTCACGGTGTCTGGGTCACGGTGTGTCCTTCACGGTTTCTGGGTCACGGTGTGTCCTTCACGGTGTCTGGGTCACGGTGTGTCCTTCACGGTGTCTGGGTCACATTGTCTGGTCATGATGAGTCCTTCATGGTGTCTGGGTCACAGTGAGTGGTCACAGTGTCTGGTCATGGTGAGTCCTTCACGGTGTCTGGGTCACGGTGTGTCCTTCACGGTGTCTGGGTCACAGTGTGTCCTTCACGGTGTCTGGGTCACCGTGTCTCCTTCACGGTGTATGCGTCACAATGTCTGGTCACGGTGAGTCCATAGTTAGACAAAAGATCTGTATTTGGACTAAGACAGTGATATGCAGAATATGAGTTAAGGTTACTCATTAGAGATAATATATGAGAGAATTTTAATTATGCATAAAACTTGTAGAGAGTAATTAAAATCCATACAATTAGTTATTAAAAAACATGATATGCACCTATTGTTGAGTTTGAAGAGTATTAGCAAGATGTGCACCGAAGATCAAGAGTAATTAACAGTAATGAGATTTGTGATTATTAAAACATGATTAACACATGAGGAGTCCAACATAATAGAATAAAAAAGAGTTTATCATGACATTACATAAGGTAGACTCTGATATATAATGTTATATATATTCTTTTCTAATTATATTGAAATATACTAGAGAAAATTTGGATTAAGGACACATTATGAGGGCTGTTGGAGGAGAAGTATGAATCTAATGTGTGTTGCATTCTTCTTCGAGGGTCTTCTTGTAAAAATATCATCAAGATGATTTATGTGGTTTTTTGTTCCCTGAATTTTTGTTTCATGAAATTAATTTTCCTTGGGTACTGTGGTCAGGTACTTTATTAATTTCACTAAATTTATTTTTGACATGATTACCTGAGGTTAAAATTAGGATTCCATATACGAAATATGTGGGACTATATTTAGCAAATGTTTCCCTGTTATATTTAGACAAAATTAATATTAGCCTTAGTAAATTATATTACAACCATAAGTGGTAAATTGATCCTTTTGGATAAAAATTAAACTATATAAACAATAAAATGAACCAAAATGTTTCCAAATATTTAATAGTTGTGTATAACTCTACCATTATAATCTATGAATTGAATTTATGATATTTTAAGATCCATTTGAATGAGATTATTACTAAAATGACCCAGACCATGCCATTAAATTGTTTTTTGAAAAACTACAATTTTGATGTTTTGTTGGATGTAAGTGAATCATTACTAGAGTTTTCCAATAATATAGTCTGAACAGTCAGAATCGGTGAGTTAGGGATATCGACA
Organism: Viscum album; assembly: GCA_963277665.1. NCBI lineage: Eukaryota > Viridiplantae > Streptophyta > Magnoliopsida > Santalales > Viscaceae > Viscum > Viscum album. Next base: position 1,381,610,589 of record OY728137.1, read on the forward strand.
TCAGTTAGTCAAGGACATCAAAATTTGTGAGTCATGGGAGTAGACATCAATGGTTCGGGGGTGTTAGTCTCTAGGCCAGGGAAGTAGTGCTAGGGTGTTGATTCCAGGGCGTCGATGTCAAGGAAGAGGTTCAAGGGCATCGGTCAGTCATTCTTAGTTTTTTATTTTTTTTGTTTTACCCCAATAACATGTTTTTAATTGATAAATGAGAACCAATCAACTCATATCCATATCTAATGCCCCTTTATCCATTTCTGACATAGTTATTAAATCTCAATTAATTTATAACATGAAAATATCGTGGACACTACCATTCCACGTGGAAAAACCCTTATCCTGGATTTATGTATTTTGAAATCATCTCACAGATTATTGGATCTGGCTCTCCAAAACCAGGATCCTTCCTTCCCATGCATTTTATTTTCCCTCTTGATGCCCCTAGATACTTACACTCAAGATGAGTCATTCTCTTATGCGAGATCCCTCTTCTGCTTAGTTTTATTAGACTCTCCTTCTGCTCACGTGATCCTCTATTCTCGAAGCAAGGAGGTGTTTTGGTCGCATACGGTTTTAAGCAGGGATTCAACTGTCACTCCCCTTATTATATCATGTGGGTGGGTTTACTACTGTTTCATTGTTAGGAATGAATGAATATTTTTATTAATAAGTAATAATTTAGGGGAAGGTAATATGATCAAACTATAATAGTGTAAATTAGAAAATGGGCTAGGATTAGATTGATGTTGATCGCCTTTTTTGTAATCCTTTATGATAATGTGATCTATTTTGGATGTAACTCCTTGTCAAAATCATCGACTTTGGTGTTTTGTGTCTTTTCATATGTGACGGTTCATAAATATTGTATTTTCCTTATAAAAATTATTGAAAATAATAATATGACTAATCAATTATACCTAGTTAAGCAAAATATATTCCAAGGATGAAAACCCGTTTGTAATCACACTTGTTTATCAATGTTGATTAAAAACACTATTTACCAAATTTGAATAATTCATGTTTGACTTGTGTGGCTATGCTTTGTGTTTGGTTGGGTATTTTGACATTGTATGGGTAGTGTGGGGGAAATGGTGTGACCATAAATATTGATATAAGGGTGGGTAGAGGAGTTAGTTATTTGAGAAGGGTTTGGTAAGTGTGTGTAGCGGGGCTGTGATTTAATGGTAGTTATTGTGGGATTGGTGTATGGGGTGGTACGGGTGGTGTGTTGGATTTTCAAATCGGGAGACAGATTGATTGTGAAATAGATGGACTTGTTGGTTGTGGGACTACATTTGTTTTGTTGTGTCCATCATGTGATTTTGGGCAGTGGGACTGCAACTTTGATTTGGAAATGTTATGCAGTGGGCTGCATCTAGGAATTGATTGGGGGCGGCATGGCTATAAGTTTGGTTTTTTAGTTAATTTATGTATATTGGTATTCTAGGTGTCGGGTTATTGGGAAGCAGGGCTTCCAGGTCTGGTGTCTTTGTAGTGGGACTAATGAATGGTATTACATTTAAAGAGAACCCCTTAGTAAATAAATTGAAAATTCTTGAATGAAAAGGGGTTGGGGTTTACACATTTATGGTGGATGACTTTGTAGTTTTTCATAAATAAGAAGCAATAAAAGTAGTTTTCATGGGATGGTTTTGGTATTGGAATCCACAGGGTGGACTGAGTTCTTGCGTACCTATAAGTATAAATTGTAGTTACAAGTTATTTTCTATACACACCCAACCCATGTTGAGAACTATGTTATGAACACCCCCATTTCATGTGGGATGGTGACTTTCCCAACATCTCAGTGGGGTGATGGATTTTTGTTTATTGACATTCTTCATCACACCATTTTCTAGTTCATACCGATCATGCGTATCTCTGCTTTTTGTAATGGATTGCAGCTTACCGTAGTTCAGGATTCATTGGGATGGTTTGTTGTGGATGAGGGGAAAAGGTGTTTTAGGACCATTATTGTTTTCTCATGTGTCTTTTGGAAGAGTCCTAGGTGTCTTTGGGTGAGAGGTGTGGTTGTTGTGATGCAGGTGACTACAGGCAAGATGTGCGGTGTAGTTATGTCCCAAGTGTCTACGAAAGGGGTTAGGGTGAGGTTTGAGGACCAGGTGTGTGCATGAATGTTGTTGTGGAGGGACTACGTTATTTAAGAATGATAGTGTTAAGACGTTATCCGTTTGGAATGAGTAGTTTCCCAATGGGATTGTGGTTCGGGGTACACAAATATCAATGTGGTCGTAATAAGACTTTACTTGATTTGCGCTATTTATTGAGTGTGCCTTGTCGAGGATAGGATGGTTAATACTCATTGGTACATGATTTGAGGTTATACTATTTACTCGTAATGGAATTCGTATATTTATCCACGTGTGAAAGGGTGATTTTTGATTTCATGCTTGGTATACTTGAATCCACACCCTATGTTTGAAATATTATTTTCAGGTTTCCATGAAGATTTATAAAACCATGTTGGATATTACTAGCCCGAGTGTCCGGATAGTGTCTATACCACTGATTTTCCCTTTGTTATAGTACTTCCATTAGTACTTGGGTTGTACGTTTTTTGCAGTTTACGTTTAAATCATGCACAGGTGGGATCATGGATTCCAATATAGAATGGTTGGTTTTTGATAAAAATTTTACCATATTATCTACTGATACAATTTTCATTAAAAGAGATGAATCCATCCATTATGTGTTGGATTCAATTTCCATGGTGTTAGTCACATGTCTAGTGCCTATTGAAGGCGGGAATCAGAAGTCCACATCTCTCTTTTATTTTGATGAAGGAAGGGTGTGGCACTATTCAATCCCTTACCTCATCTTGAGGAAGTTGGGTTGGGGTAGAATGGTATTAAAGGTGACAGTTGAGAGAAAATATGTATTTCATAGTTAGGCACAATGAGGATTGTAGGGGATGGTAGGGAAACATTTTTTTGGCACTCTTGGTGTGTGAAAAAGTCATGGAAAGACTGGTTGGGATATAGGATATTAGGGCACCATGCCTCTGATCCAATCACTACTAAAAATATCACATATACCCATCTATTAAAATCATTGTTATATCCCTGGAAAATGTGGCTATTCGATATATCCATGGTATCATGAACAGTAGGCTACCGATGCATCAATACTTCCCTATACCAAATTTTTTTAAATAATCGTGGGTATATACGAATGAATTTTTTTTAAATAACCACTAATTATGTAAATTGTGTGTATTTATGTTTCCCTATGGTTCTACAAACTATTGTAATATATTTTCCCAAAAATATAATATACCCAAGGTTCATTGAACCCTTGGTATATATGATTCCCAAACGATCATAATACCCACAGTTTATGTAAAAAGTGTGTCTAAATCTATAGCACATAGTTTTGAAAAAACATGGGAATATATTTTCACTATAATACTAATATACCAATGTTATAATGAAACGTGGGTATATATTATTCTACAAAAAATAAGGAGTTTTCACATTCCTTATTCTTCCAACTTCCATCTTCTTCACACCTTGCTTCATCTAGCCATCATTCACCTATTAAAATAATACAAACATGAATAGAAAACAAACCAGTTACAAACAATAATTTATAATCAGACCAGGAATAATCAAAGACCACCCCATACACATCCAATAAAGAAAATTCATTATTGTTGATATACATTGAATTTTAAACCACATGAGATACCATGTATATCATCTAGACTACATGCGTAACACTCTCCCTCGGCTGATTGTCTATAGGTGGGCCCTAAGCACTAGATAGGAATTCTAAGCCTCATCATCAGGGTGTGGGACCCGGGTCTCTAAGTCTGCATTTCAATATAATTAAAACCCTAAAATTTAATAAAAAGAAAACTTAGTAACTTGAAACAAATAAATAAAAAAAATTTATTTACAACATCCTACTTCCATGCATCTTCATAACATAATGTATCATAAAATCAATAACTATTACAATCAATTTCCACTACAAGAGGGAATTCATCATCAGTTTCCAAAAGAGTCCAAAATATAGTTTCCCCTTTTCCCAGGATTATAAGGATATTAAATCAAAATTTTGTTTAGATAAGGTGTCATTCATGAGATCTAATAGAAAAGACCTTATATGTTTCTATGTAACCATAAATTTAACAGAAACCATTATTTAAAAGTTTATTTGTATAATTAGCTTTTTCAAGGTATCATGAAATGAAGTGGTCAAGAAATGATATTCCATTACCTTATATGAGATGACACCATAAATTATTTTACTGACTCTTTTAATATTATTAATGAAAAATCCATAACTCTTAATTTTTGACACATTATTTAACCATAATATTCATTTTACGGTCTATATATATATAAATTTATATTGTGGTATCATACAGGTAATTATGAAATTAAGACTCCACCATATCCTTATATTAAAACCTACCACTAACCATATTATGATAACAAAATACAGAAGAATATATTTATGAAATGTAAAAAATCAATTATAATCTGATCTTGAATGTCCGAGATTGCATAACCATCTGAATTCCCTCATAATAACTTTATGATCATGAATAAAACGAAATATGAACCCTCATTTAAAATTCATACATGAATGAAGTATCATAAAGTTCAATACCAAACATTCCTAACTAATAAAAACTGTAAGAATGTCTGATAAAAAACAATATTGAACATACAATACAAATGAAAACTATCATACAAAAACATAACTGAATATTATTCTCATTACTACTACTATAAGATTCTTAATTATGATAAAATAGTCATTAAATAATGATATAACCTTCAAGAATAACAATTAATCTAATGATGAAAGTCCAAAATTTTATACTCAAGATCAAAACAATCAAAAATGGTAACATCAGTACAAGTAATACTAATAACATCTTGAAAACACGTTGAAAATTAATTAAAGAACTATTAACAAAAGATAAGAAGTTTTAGAACATATTTTTTTTATTAATTCAGTCTTACTGAAAACACTTCATCCAATGATTTATGAAAAAAACATTGAATGAGATTCTGAAAAACATCTTTTCAGTATTAAATATGGGAACATTTTAAAAAAATGACGTATCAAAAGTAACAAGTTGTTTGAGATGTTTTCAACAAGAACTACCATATAGAGCCTTAGATGGAATAACAATAAGTTCCTTGATGGATAGGAAAAGTTCTCCTCTCTTCCAAAAAAACCTAACAAGACGAGTTCTTAAAATGATGACCCGCTATAGTGGAATTATGATTCAAATAATACAAGATATATTCTCAAAATCTAGAATATTCAAAAAACAATTATAGAGAATATGATTTTATTTTAATAAAAAAAAATAATTAAATCAAACAATAAATATGGTTATTGATATTATGAGAAGGGAAATGATGAGAAATGAATAGTCCCACATATGGAGATGTTACATTTATGTAATATATCTAATACAAAATGTATGATATCATCTTATAGAAATATAAAATTAATATAGGTAAAAATTAATTATTCAAAATTAATTATTTAAAATATATATAAGACACTAAATGATTACATTCAACTAATATAATCCATAAATAGTTGAAGAGATAAATTATAATAAAAGTTATCGTAAATCATTTAATGCGAATAAATTATTAGAAAAGGTACCTATTTTCCGAGGATTTGTGATATTGTGAACAATGGTTTTATCCCCAGGATCAACTATGTCATAAAAAACTGGAAAAAAATTGACAATAAAGTATAATAATGTGCCTGAAATGAATATTACACATGATATAGGCTATTGGAAACATGGTATACAATAATGGAGTTGAATGGCTTCTTGGATGGAATTAGCCATATAACTGAAAATACACATTGAAATAATAATTAAATGAATTCAAAATTAATAATTTATCATGGTCACAATGTATTGGGCATAAATATATAGTTTACAATTTACTTAGGATGAATATAAAACATGATCATGAGCTGAAGATAATATAATTTTTCTAGGATTAAAACATTTGAATGAATACATTCTGAAGTTCCATCTTGCATCTGAAATATGAAAAACCAATTTGAATATAACAATCCTAAATTTTTTATATTAAAACATAATATAGATCTCAGGATTATAAAATTTGTTTATAAAATCATAGTTTTCAAATAATTGAAAAAATAATGAATGACAAAAACATAGAATTGAACATAACATCAAACAACTAAATTATCATATTACTGGATAAAATGGAATATTATGGTGAGACTAAATTAATTAAATATATTTAATTACAATCATCACACATTTTGTGATGAATATCATTTTTTCAGTTGTATAACTGAATCTTTTCAGAGTTCACTGGTCAAAATAAAGAATCTGAAAAGCTTGCAACACCAATATAACAATATCAAATAATTAAGAGGACCAATGGCACAAAAAATCATATTAAATAAAAAAAATAATCCAATAAACTCAATTTCCTATAACAATGTTCTAATTTCAAAAACACCAATATTTCAATCTTATTCCATAGTCAAACCATGCATGTTCATTGTGAGACATGTGGTAAAACTTGGTTAGAATTTATTCATATTAATATATGCTATTATATGGATTCACAATTTCTAATTTTATAGAAATTAAATATCCATCAATATATTTCAATAAAATGATAAAATAATGATTTTGATTTTATTAGATGAAAATTACTACAATGAAAAATTAGAAACATACACAAAAATATTTATGCTATGCATTGTAAAATATTTCAGTTTTGTTATATTGTAATAGAATAATATCTATTGTAGTTTGGATTCTTATTTTATTTACAATTATTGTTTTAATAAATAAAAAAAAAATGAATATATCAGTAATAATAATGGTACCCTATCCAAATCATTTTCATTCCATACATTTGACAAATGTGTTTTAATGGAAAAGGCTCATTTTCATAGAAAGTGGCCATTCACTGCTACAACCAATACCTCCAATTAATCAAAAAACAATTGATGGAAATGAAATGTGGATTGTATTATATAAACATTTAATGAAATTATCATTTTTATGATATTTTCAAATTTTAATCTATTTTATTGAATTTTATAAATCACGGTTTTCTCAGTTTCAAAGAACTGCACCATTAGTTTTTGGTGGGAAAATCAGCATGATTCACAATTTCTTGTGTGAAACCACCAACTGTGAGTTCTAATGCATTAATTTTAACCTATATTACTATCTATATCTATTTTACAAATACATTTTATAATGATACCATATAGACTCTAGTATATATGAAAATTTAACACAGATTTTAGCGATTCATGTCAATGTTCATAAAAAACATTTTATTTGTATAATGTTAAAATAAAATGCCAATCCACTAAATTAGTAGCCTCATTTATTTTTAATGCTTTAGGATCAGAATTCAAAACATCAATTACAAATGAAACGTGAGATAAAAAAAATTAAACCTAAAAAAATGATTTTAATACAAAAGATAGGAGAGAAAATTTTACAACAGAAATTATATAAATAGAAGGAACATGATGAATATGAAAAAGATGAAACCATATAACTTTTCATTGATAAGAAAAATATTATTTGATAATAATTTAGGAGTATTTTAGGGAAATATTGAATGCCCACTATATGTAATAATAATCATTAAAGTTGTATTAATATATGGTAAAGGTAATTGATGATTTTTGTAAATTAAATCATGCTAGATTGATATAAATGAAACTATGTACTGGATTTACAATTAACATTTAGAATAAATTTTTGAAACAACATATGTACGACTATCCATGAAATACTAATGTACATCATTGTGAATAACTAAATTTAATACAACACCCTTAATAACGTATATATGAATATAATGTATAAATTATTAGTTACATATAATTAGGTAATTTTTCATGTGCATATAATTATATTATAGGAATGAGAGGGACTTATTGTTTCTAAATAATTGGTACCAGTACCTAAAAATGATTAAGATCCTTATAGATCCCTATAACACATTATAGATTCTTGTATTCCTATAGATGAGTTATAAAAACTCATACCTATACATTGTTGGTTATTTCAAACTAAAACCAACAATGTAATTCGTAACATGATTTTCTAACATAAATTAGATTTTGATTCATTTTTTGGGGACTATTTTATGAGTCCCAATGATCATATCTTATATTTACGCATAATCATAATATTATGGATGCTTTATATGTTCAATGATACCCTTATATTTCTTTCGTACTATTTTCTGTTGACATAGACATTACTACTCGAATGAAACATATTTTAATATGTACAAAACCTCGATAATAAATCCAGGACAACAAATGAAAACCACAAGTATCTAGTATTTTCACACCAAAAATAAATAATTATTTATTTTATCATAAGTGGCATAATTTATCAAAACTCACCATGAATAATTATCACACCATAAAATTCTACAATGACATGTGATTAACCTTCCAATCCATCCTCCATGTAGTCCGAGAAACTACCCATCATCTTCACAAAATTCCTCAATGATAATATGGAATCAACCCCCATTCCCCTAAAAAATATCACTACAATTTTCATACATCAATTAAATAATATAAAAATATAGAATGATATAATAACTAACCTTTAAATAATCATCTATTTGATATCTTGTCATAACATATTTTCCACCTCTGTCCCAACTTGCACACCTACCACCATCCCAACCTGCACCCATCCCAACCTTCACCCACAAACTCCCAAACTACAACCCTCCCACCCAACCAGAATCTCATTCCAAACATGCCCCCTTCCACACATGCACCCCCTCCAAACCTGCACCCCATCCTAACCTGCATCCCCTCCAACTCCCAACATGCAACCCCCACACCCACCCCTCCCTCTTATCTCCCAACATGCACCCACCTTCACTCCCATCATGTATTCCCCATCTTATCCATTTCCCCAGTCCCTCAAAATATGCACCCCCACTTTCACTCAAATCATGCAGCATACACACCCCACTCCCAACATGTAGCCTCACCTCTCAACCTGTTTCCCCCCACTGAATCTGCACCTCTACATACATTAATCCCCCTACCAATATTTCCCCCTATATATATTCACCCCCTTCTTCCAAACATGAACCCCATCCTACCATGTCCTGACCATATTTTTATGAGTCAATCACTCAATAAGGGAAATAATATCCAGGACAACATGAAAACAAATCAATAACATTTAATATTTACATGACCTAAATATAAATTAATCATTCTCATCTATAAAATAATTAAATTCATGTTCTAAAAGTACATACAAAAGTATCCATAATGAGTTAAAATCGATGGGATTAATATCCCCCCATCACCATCATCCCCATCCCTATCCCCATTCACATCATCATCATCATCAACATCATCAGCATCCTCATCACCAACTGCAGCATAAGGAACATCCTCAGTAACTATAGCTATATCTCCCCCACCATCATTGTCACTACAACCTTCATTACCTTCACCCAACACATCATTTAATGATCTCATTAATTCCATATAAGATTCAAAATTATCAACATCCTCTTATAGAGGTTATTGACTCAAAACATCCCTAGATTTCATAAAATTCTCAGTCAACTGCATACTTTTTTCATGCTCCTCTGATGTTATTTTAATTGCCTTAGCTCCTTTAACATGGGATATTTCCATCTTAGAGGTCTAAGAGGCTTCTAAAGAGCCTGATGAATGCAAATACCTTGAAGGGGTGATATTTTTTCCATGATCAACGTCATATTCTCCCTGGGATCCCCTCACCAAATAAGTAATATAAATGATCATGTGGCCAGAAGGATTCACATTCCCTACCATGGAAGGACTCCACAACAGAATGATGAAATCATAAAAAAAATTAATTATTAATTTCACAAAATTTTTTAAATTATAAATAAAAAACTCTGAATTTTAACTTATGTATGTGTATTAACTAATATTTCATCCATTTTATTTATAATATTTTTTAATCGAATATGTGGGTATTGTATCCCCACAATAGTACATGAACCTCTCACTCTTTATAAGGACCCGGCCTTTAACCTTACTTAGTATTGACTTATTTCAAGAATACACATTGAGGATATTTCGCGGTTTAGAATTATAGAGAATTAGATCATAAATCATGAATTACATTCCACATTTAAAAAAAGTGGTAACATAAAATATAGTATTCATTTTTTCCCATCAACGAAAACATATTTAAAATAAAAAATTGATTCCTTCCTGACACTTTCATGACACTATCATCATATCATGTACCTTTCCCTTGACCTGTTAAAAACATTTTGAAAACATGGGATGAGTGTAAAAAGCTCATTAAGGGTTATAAAAATACGGAAACAAAACATTTGTCCATATATATATAAAAATCAATGAAATAATACTTTACTGATAAAACATAAGTAGTTTAACATACCTCATGAAATCATAAGATTTATGCATAACTCAATAGAAATCATAATACCTAATGGTAACTTGAGGCATTAATATCATTCTTATGTAGGGAGTAACCCTCATGGTTATGTTTGGAATACCCATCATAGTATATTCCCTAAATATCATCGGGGAAACCTTAGCATTTCACTCCTTTGCGTTACCAAATGCATTGGAGAGCTATATCGGGCTCACCCACCCTTAGTTTATCACAGAACCTCCCGATTTCATAAACAATACCCCAGAAACATAACATAATCATATCACATAAATTAAGCATAAATGAAAGATAACATTCCCACATTGATATAACAATATAACATTTTAAGATATTTAAATAATGAATCCATTCTAAAAACCATTTTCAAAACCATTGAAAACATTTAATAAAGAGATTTTTGAATCAATGTGTCCCATAACACTTTTAAGCTTTTATCATTTTAAACCACTAATATTCATATAAATAAATCCTTAAAACCATTTTGAAAACATGGATATTAATTATAAATATTTACAAGAATAAATCATTAAATCATTTAAAATGATATTTTAGTTTAAGGGTTTTTAACAAAATGAGGGACACTTGAATACAATATTTATTGAATAACATTTAATCCGAACTTTATAATATAATGAAAATAAAGGGGTTCAGGGTAAAATATTCCAAAGGATAGTATATACAGCATATACGAGTGAATTGATGCATAACAAAAATGAAATCTTAATATAAATGTAAAATGAGATGAAATCCCTTATAAAGAAGGTATCCATAAATTAAAGATAAATCATTCTCATAATTATGTGTGACAAATAAAAATACTCCTAATATAAGTGGATATTAAGTGTAAAATAACCAAAGGTCATTCACACATATTCATAGGATGTCATATTTAATAACTACAAGTTGAACCGATAGAAATCGAAATTGGGTTAAGAAGTTCCTTTGGTAAAATTCGACAGCCTAACAGAGTCACCTTAAAATTCATAAAAATAGTTGATGAGAAATAAAATGGTATCTCATCACTTGGACATAAAATTTACATCAACCAGTATATATAAAAACATATCCCAACAAAAAATATGTAAATTAAAAGACATAACAAAATAAGTCTTTTAAAAAGAAAAGTGTGAAAGGTCCCATTACCGATTTGGGAAGCTTTCGAAACGTACACCCCATGAAAGAAGAGTCATACAATGAAGATTTAAATACCCATAAATGATACTATATTATAAAAATAGAAAAATAATGTGCAGTACATACATCACAAAAAAGGAAATAGTGGCCAATGTAGCATTAATCTCACTGGAATAAAAAGTGAGACGAAAATCCCCTTATGAAAATTCTGCAGCCTAATGACGCCACATAAAACATCAAAAAATGGTTTGATGAAATCAAATTGGGTACCTCATAATATTAACATAAAATTTAAATCAAGTGGAATATTGACTAAAACCCCCCACCATAAGAAATAGAAGCATAAAAAAGTAACATAAAAGAGAGTACTTTAAAAGAAAGAGAGAGGTTGGATCCCTTACCTCATGTCCGACTTGTCATGTTCGTTTTATTATATTCTTGAATAAAAAACTTTGTTCAATTTATAATTTATTAATAAACTCCATTAAATATTATTATTCAGTTCATATCATATATCATAATGTTATAATAATTGTTTTATAATGGTAGTTTATATCAGATGTTTTTTCGATGTTTGGTACATGAGTAAAAAATGAACTTGTTTGAAAATGATTGTCCATGTAGTTATAAGTAAATCATCTCCAGAATAGTATTAATGATTTAAATATCATAAATATCCAGTAAATATTCATTTTATACAATTACATAACATTTTGAGATAAAAAGAAATGAAATTCACCGTTCATGGAGACGGTAGGCCGTACGTACGTTTGAACGCTACTTTCATTGCTTTGGCACATTATTGGAATTAAATCTACGTGACAGATATTTATATATATATTATAATTACAGTGTAATATATATTTTTTATATGTCACATATGTTCATTAATTTCATTCTTTATACATTCCATGTATTGCATAAACGAGTCACATCACATGAGGGGGCGGTAATCCACACTTCCTCGTATGAAATTATTTCTTTTGCACAACATGAAAAGCATAAAGGTATATTTTAAATATAAAATACAGAAGCATATAAAAAACATAAATAACATATATATATAATATAAAATATAGTTACATCATAATGGCCACCATGAAATGTGTTATGATAAGATGGAACAATCATCGTTTCGTGAGTCAGTAATTCACCATCCACAGAAACAGTTTGTTCTTTAACAATTAGACGGAGGTGTGTGAAAGTTTAGCTCGAATCCTTCAAATAAAAACATACTAGTATATTTAAGATACTATTTTTGTTACAAAATAATGGAATAAAAAGTGTTTTGGGGGTTGGAGAAGCAAAATAAAACAAAATAACACAAGTGAAGACATTACCATTAAATCGGGTAAATTTTTTTGGTTTGAACCAAAAGGGTTTTTTGATGAGCTTTTTGCCAAAGGAAAGGTTTATAGAATGAGGATAGGGATGTGGAAAGATAAAAAGGGCAGAGAATGGCCGATCTAATTTATTGATAGGTGTGGTTAAGGTGGTAGAGGTGGGGGCCTTTTATAAGAGAAGAGGAGGGGAACTCTTGGAATGTTATAAAATATTACTATATTATAAAATGATTTTAGGAATTTAAAGGTCCCAAAAAGAAATATTTCTAGGATAAGGTGATAGGTCTTCTAAATCCATCAATCCCAAGTTTTTTTACATGTGTAAGACTTAGATTTTACCATATCTTCTCACTTAATTTAAATCATTCATTTATGAGGCAATCACTACATCATCATGGTTTCGTAAATTAATTAATTTAATGTCTAAAAATTATAAAAAATATATCATGATGTAGAAAATATTTTTAAATTTATAATGAATATGTATAGTCAAATATATTACTTTTATAACCACATGTAAAAATTGTTTTAGTAAAACAATACATGTTTGTGACATTTTAATTTTAACTTTAAATAAAAATTTATTTATGTCAAGTTCCTACCAAAGTGCCTCCATGGGGTCCCCAAGTTGACCCATGGATTTTCTTGGTTGTCCATGGCTCATCCAATAATATTTGGACATGTATCAAGGTCATTTCATATTATTATAATATTATCTTTACCTAAAATTACACTAATTACCTTTAATCGCGATTAATAAAACATAAAAGTTACTATTCACAAAAACATATTTTAATCTTATTGAACCACATTTTACATCCTAATGACAGCCATGTATGTAAAATTTTTGAAATTAAAATCATAGATGTGGTAAAGTTTCATTTAAAGAAAAAACAGTTTTTTAACTACCACTTAGTGGTTTCACTATTCATCAAAAATTGATGTTTTTCAGAAAAATACCAAAAATTCACCCTAAGCTATATCTGATATTCCGAATTAAAAAATGCTTTCTATATTAAAAAATTAAAAACATATATGTTTTATTAATTTATTTAATAATTAATTTTTGTTGTCAGAACAAATAGCGTGTTTTTATGAAACAATATATATCAAAAGATTGACACTAGTTTAAGTCCAATTTCAAAATGAAATTAATTCCAAAGAAACCTATTGGATTAAATTGTAAAAATTTATTATAATTGGACATTAAAACAAATTAAAAATATAATATAATCATATTAATATATTAGATTAAAAAGTGGTTTTGAATTAAAATACAAGATTTTTCACTATTCATTAAAAAATGAACTTTATCGGAAAAATACCAAAAATTAATAGAAAGTAAATTTTGATGTCTCTATTCTAAAAATTAATTTTATTCGGTCCAATATAATGTATAAGAGTGACCAAAACTATATTAAAGAGGTTTCGCCAACAAAAAGGCGATAAATCGACCTTTTAGTGAATTTTAGAGTATTTATGCTTAAAATTGAATTCGTTTCTTATTTTAAGCCTTTATCTTTTATTGGATAAATGTAAAAACATTTAACAAACAGATAAAATAATATTTTAGTTATTTATATTAATTCCCTCCAATAAAACGACTAGGTGTTAACTACCATTTAAAATAATATTATTTTATTATTATAGTGAAACATAAGATTTCAAAGAAACTCGTTGTTGCGTATTGGGTACGCCTTCGATCATAGCGTTTCCTTTAATGTAATATTAATATTTTATTCAAAAATATTAATAAATATGATAAATTAATATTCTTTATTTACATGGGAAGTTTCATCCTTCCCCCCTTTTTAGAATTGTGTCCTCGCAATTTAAAAATTGGGCATGGAAACTTCATTGAAAGACCCACATCGAAAAATTAGTAAATTAAACATTCACTTTTAAAGAAATAAAGGGAACTACAAAGGTCACCAGAGTTAAGCCAAACTATAATTACATGTAGGAAAATATGGACATGGAAGAGAAAACAAAGGGTCATGTTCTGATGGAGAGTGATAGAAAACATGATTTGGAGAAAGTTAACCATAAGAAAATCACAAAATTGTGATGCGTTAAACGGTATTTGATTCCCCAGTAGGAAAAGATTACAGACAACATTTTTGTTTTTAAGTTACATTTCATTGAGGAATTAATTTATGAGCCAAAATAAATCATAAGGAAACATACATACTTGTCGTTTAGACTCTCATCTCCTACAATATTTCTTATTCAAACTCATATTTTTTCCAAAAGACGAGTATTTAGGATGACTTTCTCACATTAAGAGAGCTATAATCAACTTCTAGAGAATCACATAATCCACAAAAGAGATCTATATATTTCCCATGTCTTTAGACCTTAACCAAAACCAAAATTTATAGAACAAGATCAGATAATCCACAAATGGATATTCCTTTATAAAAAGAAAATCTATTCTAAATCACCATATTTTTTACCTAAAAACACAAAGTTCAACGAAGAACACTCAAGATACAATTTTTGCATAAAATTATTCAATGTAAACCAAACTATGAGTGAAACCCAAATATTTGAAGGATTTAATCACATAGTCTTCCAAGGTATAAATTAAAATTTATCTCTAAATAACATCAGTTGCACTCAAAGTATCAAATTGAAGTTAATTAACCTAATCACATATCCTCTATGATAGGTTAATAATTTCCATAGATAACCCAAAATAATTTTACTCGGGATTCATAAAATCATATAACTGAAAAGAATTAGTCAAACTAACCTGGGACATCATGTAATCCAGTGGTAGGAGATAAATACCAGTCGCACTTTGGTTGTGGGTTCAATTCCAGTAGCTTCGTCTGACACGACGGGTTGTCACATGGTCTGTGTGTTGTAATTTTTCAAAAAGTATATAATTCATAAAACAATACCCAAAACGAGATAAAATCGTCAAAAACAATCATAACATAATTTAACCTCAATTTTATCTCATTCCTTTCATTTTGCATCATAACATATAGTAACCCATAATTACCTCAAAAGTAAGGATCATATAAACCCTAATGGTTACCTTTATAATTATCACCTGAACTTCTACATCGAGTTTTTTCTCTCTTACAAGATGCATTTGAGAACTCACCATGGTTCAAGTGGTTGATCATGACTCCTGATAGTTGGTTTAGAATAACCACGAGATTTCTCATTGAGTCCCCCATTTCATCCAGTCTCTTAATCAGAGAACCACCACAGTTTCCTTCAAACCCATTGTCACTTTGGTGCCTACTAGATCCATCCATTTACTATAACCAAAAAGGTCAGTGTGAGTATACCAACAAAATCATCATGTACTAAAGAGGAAGATAAACACAAAGATATACTTATCCAATTTATCTCAAACTCATTCCAATATTCAAAAATAACAATGACATTATCTAATATAATAACCATTGTGGATATACACAACTTTTCACTTATTCTAAAACAACACTCTGACCTCTAAAGTTATCTAAACTGACTTTTGATAGTAACTATAATGACCCGACCTTAAACCTTACTTAATCTTGAGTTATTTCAAGAATACACATTGAGTATCTTTTCTGGTTTAGAGTTTTAGATAATTAGATCAGAAATCATGCATTACATTCAACATTTAAACAAAGTGGTTACATAAAATATAGTTCTCATTTTTTTCCCATCAATAGAAACATATTTAATATAAAACATGGATTCTTTCTTGTCAATTCCTTGACACTATCATCATATAATGTTCCCTTCCCTTGAACTGTGAAAGACATTTCAAAAACATGGGATGAGAATGAGAAGACCAGTAAGGGTTATAAAAATACGGAAATAAAATATTTTTCCATGTATACATAAGAATCAATGAAATCATACTTAACTCATAAAACATAAGCAATTTAACATACCTCATGAAATCATAAGATTTATGCATAACTCAATAGAAATAATAATAAATAAAGGTAACGTGAGTCATTCATAACATTCTTACGTAGGTAGTAACCCTCATGGTTACGTTTGGAATACCCATCACAGTATATTCCCTAAATCTCTTCAGATAAACCATAGCATTTAAATATTTCCCATTACCCAATTTATTAAAGAGATATATCGGGCTCACCATCCCTTAGTTTATCACGAAACCACCTGATTACATACACAATTCCCAAGAACCATAACATAATAATTGAACATAAATTAAGCATAAAGTAAAGATGAAATTCCCATATTGCAATAACAATATAACATTTTAAGATATTGAAATAATGAATCCATTCAAAAAACCATTTTCAAAACCATTTAAAACATTCAATAAAGTGATATTTGAATCAATGTGTCCCATAACACTTTGAATATTTTAACATTTTAAACCATTAATATACATATAAATAAATCCTTAAATCCATTTTGAAAACATGGATATTAATGAGAAATATTTATAAGAATAAATCATTAAATCATTTAAAACGATATTTTAGTTAAAGGGTTTTTAACAAAATAAGAGACACTTGAATACAATAATGGAGGAATAACATTTAATCAGAACATTATAATATCATGAGAATAAAGGGATTCATGATATAATATTTCAAAGGATAGTATATAAACCATATAAGAGTGAATTGGTGCATAACAACAATGAAGTCTCAATAGAAATGTAAAATGAAATAAAATACCTTATGAACAAGGTATCCTTAAATTAAAGATAAATCAATATCATAATTATGTGTAACAAATATAAAAACACCCAATATTAATGGATATTATGTTTAAAATAACCATATGTGATTTACACATTTTCATAGGAAGAAATATTCAATAACTACATGTTTAACCCAAAGAAATCGAAATTGGGTTAAGAAGTTCCTTTGGAAAAATTCGACAGCCTAAAGGTGTCACCTTAAAATTCCTAAAATTAGTTGATGAGAGAGAAAATTCTATCTCATCACATGGACATAAAATTTACATCAACAAGGATAAATATTAACATATCCCAACATAAAAAGATGTAAATTAAAAGACATAACAAAATAAGTCTTTTTAAAAGAGGAGTGTGAAAGGTTCCCTTATCGATTTGGGAAACTTTCGAAACGTACACCCCGTGAAAGAAGAGTCATAAAATGAAGATATAAATACAAATAAATGAGATTATATTATACAAATAGTAAAATAATGGGCAGTAAACACACCACAAAATAGGAAATAGTGGACAATGTAGCATGAATCTCACTATAATAAAAAGTGAGATGAAAATCCCCTTATGAAAATTCTACAGCCTAACGGCGCCACATAAAACATCCAAAAATGGATTGATGAGATAAAATAGGGTCTATAATTATATTAACATAAAATTTTCAGAAATATTAATATAGAATAACATCCCCCATCATTAGAAAGGAGAGGTTAGCATAAGTGACATAAAAGAGAGTACTTTAAAAGAAAGAGAGAGGTTGGATCCCTAACCTCAAGTCCGACTTGTCTTGTTCATTTATTTATAATCATGAATAATAAACTATGTCAATTTATGATTGATTAAAGACCTCATGTATATAATATTTTTCAGTTCATATCACATATCATAATGTTATAATAATTGGTTAATAATGTGAGTTTATATCGGACGTTTTATCGATGTTTGGTACATGAGTCAAAAATGAACTTGTTTGAAAAGGATTGTCCATGTAGTTATAATAAAATAATATACAGAATAGTATTAATGATTTTAATATCATATATATACATTAAATATTCATTTTATGTGATTCCATAACATTTGGAGATAAAAAGAAATGAAATGCACCATTTATGGAGACGGTAGGCCGTACGTACACATGAATTCTACATTCATTACTTTGGAACATTAATGGAATTAAAACTAGATTAGAGAGATGTATATATTATAATTAAAGTATAATATATATGTTATATAGGTCACATATGTTCATTAAATTCATTCTTTTTACATTCCATGTATTGCATAAATGAGTCACATCACTTGAGGGGGCGGTAGTCCACACTTCCTCGTATGAAATTATCGCATTTGCACAACATGAAAAGCATAAAAGTATGTTTTAAATATAAAATACAGAAGAATATAGAAAACATAATTACCATATATATCATTTATAATATACAGTTACATCATAATGGCCACCATGAATGTTGTTAATAGAAGATTGAACAATCTTTGTTTCGTGAGGCAGTAATTCACCATGCACAGAAATAGTATGTTATTTAACCATTAGACGGATGTGTGTGTAAGTGTAGCTATAATACTTCACATAAAAACATACTAGTATACTTAAGATAATTTTGTTGTTACAAAATAAAGGAATAAAAAGAGTTTAGGGGGTTGGAGAAGCAAAATAAAACAAAAGAACATAAGTGAAGACATTACCTTTAAATCAGGTAACTCTTCTTGGTTTGAACCAAAAGTGTTTCTTGAAGAGATTTCTGCTAATGGTAAGGATTATAGAATGAGGAGAGGGATTTGGAGGAAAAAAATGGGAAGATCTTGGCCGATCCAATGGATTTAGAGGTGTGGGTAAGGTGTGAGTGGTGGGGGCCTTTTATAAGAGAAGAGGAGGGGCACTCTTGGAATGTTATAAAATATTACTTTATTATAAAATGCTTTTCAGATTTTAAAGGTCCCGGAAGGATATATTTCGAGGATAAGGTGATATGGTTTTGAAATCCGCCCATACAATAGGGTTTTTACTAATTTAAGACTTATATTTTACCCTATCTTCTCATTTTATTTAAATCGTTCATTTATGAGGTAATCACTGCATCATCACGGTGTCATAAATAAAATATTTTATCTAATGTCTAAAAATTATAAAAAAATATCATGATGTAGGAAATATTTTTAAATTTCTAATTAAAATTTATAGTAAACAATATGACTTGTATAACCCCATGTAAAAAATATTTTAGTAAAACAATACATGTTTGTGACATTTTAATTTTAACTTTAAATAAAAAGTTAGTAATGACATTTTCCTACCAAAGTGCCTCCATGGGGCCCCCAAGTTGACCCACAGATTGTATTGGTCGGCCATGACCCATCCAATATGGTTTGGACATGTGTCAAGGTAATTTAATATTATTATAACATTTTTTTTACCTTAAATTACACTAATTACCTTTAATCACGATTAATAAAACATAAAAGTTACTATTCACCAAAAAACTATTTTAATCCCATTGAACCAAATTTTACATCTTAATGAAAACCATGTATGTAGGATTTTTGAAATTCAAATCACAGATGTGGTAAAGATTCATTTAAACGAAAACTCAGTTTTTTAACTACCACATTGTGGTTTCACTATTCATCAAAAGTTGACGTTTTTTAGAAAAATACAAAAAATTCACCCTAAGCTATATTTGATATTCTGAAATAAAAAATGATGTCTATTTTAAAAAATTCAAAACATATAAGTTTCATTAATTAATTTAATACTTAATTCCCGTTGTCAGAACAAATAGCGTGTTTTTATGAAACAATATATATCAAAAGATTGACACTAGTGTAAGTCCAATTTCAATATGAAATTAATTACAATGACCACTATTGGATTAAATGGTAAAAATATATTAAAATTGGACTTTAAAACCAATTAAAATGATAATCTAATAATATAAATATATTATATTAAAAATATGTTTTGAATTAAAATAGAACATTTTTCACTATTCATTAAAAAATGATCTTCATCGGAAAAATACCAAAAATTAATACAAAGTAAATTTTGATGTCCTGATTCTAATGAAGAATTTTATTTGGTACAATATAATGTATAAGTTTTAGCAAAACTATATTAAAGAGGGTTCACCATAAATAAGGCGATAAATCGACCTTTTAGTGAATTTTAGAGTATTTATGCTTAAAATTGAATTATTTTCTTATTTTAAGCCTTTATCATTTATTGGATAAATGTAAAAACATTTAACAAACATATAAAATCATATTTTAGTTATTTATATTCATTCCTGCCAATACAACGGCTAGGAGTTAACTACCATTTAAAATAATATTATTTCATTATTAGAGTGCAACGTAAGATTTCAAAGAAACTCGTTGTTGCGTATTGGGTATGCCATCGAGCATAGCGTTCCCATTAAAGTAATATTAATATTATATTAAAAAATATTAATAAATATGAAAAGAGAATATTCTTTATTTACCTGGGATGTTACACTATTAGTTAGCATGATTTATTATATGGGGAGTCATTAATGGGGTATTATATCTAACAATGGTCTGACCACCGATTAATGGTATGTTGGTGTTCGACTTTGTAAAATATAATTAGTGTTTTGTTTAGTCTTACTATTTTAGAGAAGTAATAAATAGAATAAAAACAAGTTCGGAAAAGGTATGGTAAATTTCCCTAGGACTATCCAACCCCTGTATGAGGAATGTCATTTTTATCTAGGACTAAATTTCAATTTATACGATTCAATTATATAATTGTTCTAATTTGACCATTGTTGATACACTATATTATGTGGTTAAGGATTTATAATATTTATCTTTTGGAATAGTATAACAAGAGGGTGGTGTTCACGAATCATATCTGGCATTTAGCATTATTGGGCATGATGACATTTTATTGTTTCCCTTATCTATGAATTGTATCAGTTATTTGAGGTGTTTGAGAAAAATTATATTTTCTATTATTCATATAAATGAATGGTTTCATCTTAAATATCCATTCCCATAATTTATAAATCAAATATTTTATTGCTACTTGGAGATATTATCAAAAAGGTTCAAACTAAAAAATTTACATTTATTACTTAAATAATGTTTTCAAAAATAACATGTTATTGAAATATTGTTTAACTGATGTTAAATATAAAGTTTTGGTTAAAAATAAATGGTTAAACTATATTATTATTTTGTTTAAAATAATTATTATGTTGCACCATATCAAATATAATTTAGTTAACAACATAACAAGTGTTTTTATCAATAATATTTAATTGAAATATCATTTTTCTGTGCCCTTTTTGTGGGATTTTTGCGTTTATATAACATATTAATATATATGTGTGTGTGTGTGTGTGACACAATTTGTTGTATATGTGGACCCTATGATTGGGTGGTTGGGAAAATAGAGAGTGCTAGAGTTATGTGGCATCCTTATGATGAGGAGGCTTTAAAACAACAGTGAATTTTTAGGTTGTTCACATTATGCTTGATATTGTTCTGAGATGTGTAGTTATTACTTGTTAAACATTTGGTTTATTCTATGGGAGTTATTTGGTTGAAATTAATTTCAATAGGTGGTTCAATCATAAAAGTAAGTATTTGGAATTTTAAATTCCATATTACCTTAATACTGGGATGAGTAAAACCCATAAATATTAAAAATCCCTAGAATAATGTTTGGACTGGGTTTGTAAGATTGGTTACACTATTTAACAAGGCACCAAGATTGCAATTTATTACATTATGACGTTTTAGGGTAACCCATCATGATTCTTGGAAATTTTTTAGGAACATTAATGTGTGTGAGGAAAAAGTAAAATTCATTTTTTGATGATATCAATTCACACAAAATTTTCTGTGTTTTTATTAATGGTGTATTAGTTGACATGGGATTTTAGAGAGATGTACTTATGTTCCTGTTAATTCATCCTTATGGATGGTTTTGGGAAGGGTTGCCTCATTCAGATTCCTTGCCTATGTGACATCGGTACATGTCCAGTATGACAACTTTATTCATTGTTGATAGAATGTGTGGAACCCTTGGGGAATAACACACTTAGAGGTGTTTGGGTACATGACTATTGAGATACCTAGTGATCATGATATTAATAAACAATGTGAGTTAGTGTTTCGAAAAAATTTACAGTTTTCAATGGAAAAGTTATTATGTGCATGCCCTTAAAAACATAGGATGAGAATTTTGATTTTTTGTGGGAATATTAATGAACTCTAGTTGACTTATAAAATTATGATATTGTTATGAGTTTTTATTAACCTGGTTTGATATGTTTAGACGCCTATGGTTACAGGATACAATAATGGTGCTCTACGCTTAGTGTGATTTGAATATTGAATAGGAACATGATGTTTCTGGGACTTGTGGGTATAACATAGATTAAAAGTGGGTCATTGGGTATTTGATATAATATTCATGATATGTTAGTGCAGGATCATGTATCTACTGAGTTTGGTTTTATTATTGGAGCAATCCATGTTTGAAGATAAAATGTATTTTTTCACTTTTGGAGCTGGCATACACTATGTCATGAAAAGTAGAACATGGAGCTTGATTGATCTTGAATAAATCAAAAAGATAATGATTTCAAGAGTTTTATTGGTGTTCTGTAAGGTATAGACCCATATATTTTTATCTTAAAGTCTAATACATCATTTATAGTGAAAAGTAAATAAGATAAATGGTATTTTTGTGATCAATTTGGGGGTGATCAAAAAATGATATATGTGTCTAGAGTATCACCAAATCTAACGTCCCAATATATATATTATCTTTTAGAGGAAGTGTGTGGTATATGTATATAATAATTTCATAGTTATTATCTATTAATGACAAAACACAATGGATATCTTTCTTATAGTTTAAGAGGGAAATTATTCTAAATACAAATCTAGATATGTTATGAAAAATAAAAGATCATTAGAAGGTAAATGAGGAACCATATGAAATTGAAGATAGATTGATGAATGTATGAATGATTATATTTCCAATCCAACTATACCATAGTAAAAAATCTATAAAAATCAAGATAATTCTAATGTAAAATTATAATAGGTTCCATTACATGAGGAGGCGTAAAATAGTTAGGATTCATCACTAAATGGACAATGGAAAATAAAAGTGTAAAAGGTGTGAGAAAACTATTCATGGAACAAAACATTTCCAAATTTTCCTAACAAACATATAATAATTTGTTAAAAGAAAATTTCAATAAAAATCTGAGGAAGTGGAAATGAAATATATGGTGAATGAATATTTATTAAAAAAATGAAAAAGAGAAATTTTGTAATGTACTTGTTGAGGATGTTGATATATGAATAAGTGATATGGTTTGGTAGAATAAAATATCAAAGAAAAGAAGAAAAATAAAATCCTAGATGTAATTAATTGGGTGTGGATATTTCTAGAGGAAAGGGAGATTAGAGGGGTTGGAGGGGATGCCATTGGAGGTGATGGATCCTAGATGGTATAGAGGAAGGAAGGCGATAGTCGGGATGTTAAGGCGGTAGTGGAGGGTGGGATGTCAAGGATGGAATCAGAGGAATATTCAAGAGGTAGAGGTTGGGGAGGGGAGGAGATGGTTAGGAAGTCGTGGTATGATGACTAAGAGGAGGAGGTCAGAAAGTGGAGGAGAGGTCTATGTGGTAGTGTTTGGATGGCCATGAGGAGACAGTCTAAGGGGAGAGGAGAGGGCCTAGAGGTGTGTAATGGTCCGAGTTTTTGGGGTCCATTACATTGTGAAAATCCTCTATTGGGTTTTCTGGTCTGGGAATCTCGGTGATGTTTGGCCAACGGTAGGCCTACCGATAGCCTTAGCCAACTGGTAGCAGGCCTACCGGTAGCTCGGTCTACACGTAGCCGCAAACTACTGGTATCTCTGTCTACCGGTAGCTCGGTCTACAGGTATCCGCAGCCTACATGTATCTCTGTCTACCGGTAGCTCGGTCTACCAATGGCTGCATCCTATCGGTAGCTCAATCTACCGGTGGCAGCAGCCGACCGGTAGCTCGGCTACCGATGTCTATGGCCTACCCCCGCGGGTCATTCCAGTATCGCTCCTTTTTGCGCGAATTAGGTTTTAAATCCTATTTTGACCCTGTTTAACTCGTTTTAAAAGCCCGATAATGCGACTAAGTGATCTAATTAAATTTTTAATTAATTACCCTGGTGTGTGCTTCAGTTTAAACCACCCAAACAATTTAATAATGTGTGAGGCCGCGTGGTCAACCCACGGCCCACGCTCCTTATGCGGTTTTATGTTCTTATCTCAACCGTCTGCGGCCCTAATAACTAAAGGGTTCGCTGTGAGTTTCTTCTATTCTCGACCACCTCTACGAGGAGTACCCTTCGTTCTGACGAGGTGATTTTCATTCAGGCGATCCGCATCGCTATCCGTGAAGTTCAGAACCCATCCTTAGCGTCGATCGTTGATCAACAAGTAGGGAATTTCTCCTTCGTCACTCCCTTTTTGTGTATCATGCGGGGTGGGAATGCTTTTGATTCTGTAGAATTGGATAAACCAGACATAAATAAAGATAATAAATTAATTCTATAATGAAATAAGGGGGGGTTGTGATCGTTGATGCTGTTTTATGTTATGATCATATTTTTGAATTGTGCGGGCTTACGCCTTCTAAAAATCATAGTCGTTGGTGGTCTTTCACTATGCACTAATGAACCCCTGGTGATGTTTTAAATGGCTTGATTGTGGTTGTGAACACCAGCTGTAAAAACAAAAATGGTTAATCACGTAAAACCGGCTAAATAAATAGAAAGCAAGAGGATCAACCCTTCTGTGATAACCCCTGGTTTATGCACACGGAAATTGAAATCATGGAGTGGGTTAAATCTTATAATTCTGAAAATACCGGTGTGGCCCTTCCTTGGGTTGGTGGTAGTGTTTTGGTTGTTTTCTTTTACAGGCCGATTACTGGAGATGTGGGAGGGGATGGGATCCCCTGTTTTTTTGTACTCTCAGTGGTTGTGAAATTGGAGATGGGATCCCATGTTGTTATGGATTCAGTGGTTGTCCGTCTTACGACTGGGTGGTTACCTTGTTTACATCACGAATTGGGGTGGGATCCTCTGTTGATGAGAAACCATTTTGGGGGATATGGGGTACCTTCTTGGGGGGTTTCTTTGGTTCTAGTACTTCGAGGTATCTCACTAATCCCTTTGTTGTTGTGACTTTACATGGGAACCAGGTGTGAAGGTATAAATTGCCATTTGGTGGGATTCTTTTCCTTAGTTTGTGATTATGGTTTTAGTTGCCAAATTAGGTGAAGAACTTAATTAAAAATCATTACTGAACATGAAAATGAACAAGACAAATGGGTTTTGTTGGCAAGAGTTGTGACTCGGACTTGAGTGATGTCTATTTTGTTTAGTCTGGTTGAAGAAAACCCGAAACTTGGGAGAGTTCTTGTTACCTATATTTATACTTTTAGTTTTGTGTTTCTTATTTGTTGCCCATCCAAGTTGAGCACTTAGTACCGAACAACCCCATTTCATGGAAGAGAGTGTTTTTCCCAACACTATTTTTAGTGGCCCGTTATTAGCTTCTTTTCTTCTCCCTTTCCTAGAGAGCCCAAGTATCATTGGGCAGGCTCTGATGGCATGAGGTCCATTATTAGCCCAAGGACCATCGGGCGGGGTAGTGTGGTGGTTATGGCCCAATTGTGTGCGGGAAGGTAGTTTCCCAAGTATCTTCAGAATGAGGCCCATGTGTCTTCAGGCATGGCAGTGGATCTTCTAACCCAGGTGTCTTCGGGCGTGGTGGTGGTTGTTCTGGACTAGGTGTTTATAGGCGTGGTTATGTGTGACAGTTATGGCCCAGGTGATTGCGGGCGGAATTCGGTAGAGGGACTATGTGCGGTTGTGGCCCAGGTGTGAGTGGGTGGGTGTGGCAGTGGGACTGCGGTGAGAATGGCGGGATTGGTTCGATGCGTAGGATGTCCCAATAACCATTGGGAATGTGGCGCGGGGTACCCAAACATTGATGTGCTCTTATTATATATTTTACTTGACTTGCGTTATTTTGGTAGTGTGCCTTGGTGAGGCTTGGGTGGATAGTTTACCTTGTTATGTGTTTGGTTTAATCCTTTTCTCACGGGACTTTAGTAAGTTCCCCCACTTGTTCATGAGAGTCTTTGGGTTTCCCAACTGAGTGTACTTTTACACTCACCCAACGTATATAAAACTACTTTCAGGATTCCAGGAGGACATCGGGGATCGCACAGGACCAGACTAGCTCGGACCTTTGGTGCAGTTGGAGTTGATGTTTTTCATTCTTTGGTACATACATTTATAGTCACCTTTGTTCTTTGTGTCTTTTACTTTTGGAACATGCATGTGGGAATGGTTTACTTTTGGGTTTATATTTCTTTTAGTTTTAGTGTTGTTGGGTTTCACCCTCTTATCTCCCGATCCTATAAAACAAAAAGTGGTAATGCCTTCCATTTGGGTGTAATTTCCATACCCTTGGTGCTAGTCGCCACTCCTAAAACTATAAAAGGTTGGTTTCATGGGACATTATCTCCCCATCAACATAAATAAGTAAGGGCTTGGAAATATGATGACCTTTCCCTACTTTTGGTGAAGGCGAGTCGTGATAGAATGGTATCAGAGGTGATGGTTGCGAGATAGGATGGAGTCTAGAGTTAGGAAATGTGACGATTGCATTGGATGGTAGGGAAACATTGTTGGGTGACCATGGTGCATGAATTAGGCCAGGGAAGATCGGCTAGGACACTGGATTTTAGGGCCCCCGGTGATCTCATGCAAGGACTCTGGACCTACCGAACGACCAAGTGAGGCCACGCTGATTGCAGGGTATAGAACCTATAAAAGGTAAATGCATCATAATGACTTGTGTTCTCAAGTGTATGAGGAGTCTTGGGAACTAAGAATGAATAAAAAGTTTAAGAAGTTTTAAGAACAATATTCTGCACTACTTGGGCTTAGGCATTCCTTGTTTACCTTGTTGTTATGGCACCTAGAAGGCGACCACGTTTGGTGCAGGCGATCAAGGCCCCGGGGACTACCTTGGCCGATCAGAAGAGAGCAGATCGAGAGGAGGATGATGACCAGCGGCAGAAGACACTTCGGGCATTCCATCAATAGACCCTCGATAAGTATGAGGGCAGCACCTCTGATATGATGATGAAGGGCTGACTAGAGGAGCTAGTGGTAGCCTTCGGCTCGATCGTGGCTCCGACCGAGTACTGGCTTCCTCAGGCCATCAGCCAGATGCGGGGAGCGGCACATTAGTGGTGGACGCTTTACTTGGGGGAGATGAGAGATGCTGAGGTGGCCTGGGCTGATTTCGAGAGGGAGTTCCGGGGGAACTCCTCGCCATTAAGGCGGAAAAGAGACAGGAGCTACTCTCCCTCCAGAAGGGGAGTATGTCAGTGAGGGGGTTAGGAATCAATTTCATGAACCTCCTATGTTTTGCTCCGGACCACTTTCCTGACGAGGAGTCTCGGGCAAGACGTATGGAGGAGGCACTCCGACCCTCCCTCCTGTATGTTGTTACCCCCTTTACCATACCGTCATACATGGAAGTCCAGAAAAAGGCCGAAGTGGTAGAGAAGATTCACTCTCTGGGAGGTGTTTCATGAGAGGGTATCCCACTGGGATCATCAATGGGGAAGGTCGTCAACACCAGGCCTCTAGTGTTATGACCCTCCAAGTTCCGACCAGCAAGGAGTAGGCCACAACAGTTTCAGTTTCGGTCCCCTAGTCCTCGCTCTTTTGCTTCAAGCCCGGGACCACGGTGCCTCACCTACAGGAGCCATGGACACCTCCAGAGTCTGTGCCCGTATCAGGTACAGTATGGTGGTGGCAGATAGCCCCCACACCCACCCCAGTGGAAGCTTCCAGCCAGGCCTTTCCAGAAGTAGCAGCAGGGACAGTGAGCTCCCGCTCCTCCGAGGGCAGATGTAGTAATAGGAGGCTGACCTCAGGGCACTCCTCAGGTACCTCGACCGGGGCGTGGTCCGGGAGGTGGCAGATAGCCGAGGGCCAGAGGAGCTGGGTGTGGACAGCTACACGTCGTGGAGGAAGAAGTTCCAGCAGGGTTGAAGGTTGTTCGAGGTATAATCAGTTTGTTCAGTACCCTTTATTATGCCTTGTTCGATAGCAGAGCTTCGCAATCCTTTGTTGCACCTAGTCTAGCCCATGCCTTGTGTCTAGATGCTGAGATACATCAAGTTCCCCTGGAGTTGATTACACCATTTGGAGGTCAGACCAACTTTTTGTTTGTTTTTCAAGGATACAGACTGATGATAGAGCCACATCAGTCGGTTAGGGATCTTCTTCTTCTATAGATACATCCATACGATGTCATCCTAGGAATCTACTGGCTATTCTCTGTGTGTGCCGTCATCGAATGTTTTCGAGGAAGGGTTTTGTTCTTAGACTTGGGTGGCCGACATTTTACCTTCACTGGCAAGCGGAGTAGTCAGAAGGGTAGCAGGCGAGAGGAACCCCTCCTCTCCTTGTTAGTCGATCTGTCAGTGGAGTCAGTAGATGCTGAGATGGTGGAGGTTCCATAGATCGTCTATGAGTTTATGGACATCTTCCCTATGGAGGAAAAAAATATTCCCCTTCGACGTGATATCGAGTTTGGGATATACATATAGCTCGACGCTCGTCTGATTTCGATGGATCCTTACCAGATAACACCTTCAAAGCTACGGGAGTTGCGGATTCAGATTGATGATCTGATGAAGAGGGGTTATGTTCGACTGAGTGTGTCATCGTGGGGTGCTCATGTCTTGTTCACAAAGAAGGCAGATCGTGGTCTCATGTTGTTCATAGACTACAGGTGGGTGAATCAGGTGAAGATCACGAATATATACCATTTTCCGAGGATAAATGATCTTTTATACTAGCTGATAGGGTCAGGATGGTTCTCGAAGATCAACCTGTGGTCTGGGTACCAGCAGCTGAGAGTGAAAGATGACGACATCTCGAAGACGGCGTTCAAGTGAAGATATGGACACTTCGAGTTCGTATTCATGCTCTTCAGTGTTACGGACGCCCTGGATTTTTTCATGGGGCTGATGAACTCCATATTCTTGGAGTACCTGGATCGGTTTGTAGTTGTGTTCGTCGACGACATCTTGATCTATTCGAGATCATAGGAGGACCATGCAGAGCAATTGAGTACGGTTTTGGAGGTCCTCCGACAGCACCAGCTCTATGGGAAGTCGTCGAAATTCAAATTCTGGAAATGAGAAGTGCACATCCTCGGGCACGTGGTGTCCGAGTAGGGGGTAGTGGTGGACCCATCAAAGGTTGAGGCAGTCGTTTCATGGGTAGCACCCAAGAATCTGGTTGAGGTTCGTAGTTTCCTCAGGCTAGCGGGTTACTATCGGAGGTTTTTACCCATCTTCTCTTGAGTTGCAGCCCCTTTGATAGCCCTGACCAAGAAAGACCAGGTTTTCATGTGGAGTGAGCAGTGTGAGTCAGCCTTCAGCTATCTGAAGGGGAAGTTGGTTAGTGCCCTAGTGCTGAGATTACCAAAAGAAGGGGCAGCGTATGAAGTGTTCTGTGATGCTTCAGGATAGGGCCTAGGATTTTTGTTGATGTAGTGAGAAGGGGTGATCTCTTATGGGTCTAGGAAGATACGCCCTCATGAGCGTAATTTTGCAACCCACGACCTGGAGCATATAGTGGTCGTTTTTGCACTGATGTTATGGTGGCACTACCTCATCAGAGAACGCTTTGTGGTCTTCACAGATCACAATAGATTGAGGTATATCTTCTCTCAGCGGGACCTAAACATGTGGCAACGAAGGTGGATGGAGTTCCAGTAACACCCCGAGCTTCCACGATACACTTCTCATTCAATAATGCAATAGCTTGCATTATACGCAACTTCGAGTTCTAACACACCGCGACTAATCAAAGTAGCCGTTATGAATATTAATACCCACTTTTTAAAATTATAGAAATTTAATTTTTTAAAATGGACTTCATTTTTGTATTCGTAATATCGAAATTATCCAAAGTTGATCTTTTTGTAATTTTCTGAGAACATCCAGTTTGTATGAATACTGAAAAATACTTAAAAAAACTTTTTAATCAAAGTATATTATAGTGATAAATTATAGTATTGAGTGGTTTTAAAGTATAATTAGAATATATTTTTACCATTTTATCCAATGGTGGTCATTAGAATAAATTTAACATTGAAATTGTACATAAACAATTGTCAATCTTTTGATTTATATTGTTTCTTAAAAACACGCTATTTGTTGTGAAAGCAGGAATTAATTATAAAATTAATTAACGCAACTTATATGTTTGGAATTTTTTAAAATAGACATCATTTTTGAAATCGGAATATCAAATATAGCTTAGGGTGAAATTTTGGCATTATTCTGAAAAACTTCAATTTTTGATGAATAGTGAAACCACTAAGTGGTAGTTAAAAAACTGATTTTTCGTTTAAATAAAACATTAACACTTCTGTGATTTGAATTTCAAAAATCCAACATACATGGTATTCATTAATAAGTAAAATTTGGTTCAATGAGATTAAAATAATTTTTTGGTGAATAGTAGCTTTTAAGTTCTTAATCGCGATTAGAGGTAATTAGTGTAGTTTAAGGTAAAAATAATGTTTTAAAAATATGAGATGAGCTTGACACATGTCCCACCCTCATTGGATATTCCATGGCCGACCAAGAAAATCCATGGGTAAACTTGGGGACCCCATGGAGCCACTTTAGTTGGAAAATGACATAAATACCTTTTATTTAATGTTAAAGTAAAAAAATGACACAAACTTGAAATGTTTTACTAAAACAATTTTTACATGGGGTTATACAAGTCATATTTTTGACTATAAATAGTCATTGGAAATCTAAAAAGATTTCCTACATTATAATATTTTTTTATAATTTTTAGACATTAAATAAATTAAATTATTTATGACATCATGATGATGCAACGATGACCTCATTATTTAACGATTAAAATAAAATAAAACGATAATGTAAAATCCAAGGCATAAACTTGTCAAAAACCTATTATATGAGTATATTTCGAACCCTTATCACCTTATCCTCAAATTATATAAGTTTGGGACCTTTAGAATCCGAAAATCATTGTTTAATAATGTAACATTTTATTACTTTCCAAAAGTGCCCCTCCTCTCCACTTATAAAAGGCCCCCACCTGTACCACCTCATTCACACTTTCAAGCCATTTGACTCGGCCAAACTCTGCCCAAATACTCTCCCAACTTCCCCCTCTTACTCCAAGAATCCTCACTTTGGGCAGACCTCTTCCCAAGGAAGCCTTTGCCTGAAATTAAAAAGTGTTACCCGTTTTAAAGGTAGTGTTTTCTTTTATGTTCTTTTGGTTTATTTTGCTTCTCCAACCCCCTAAAATCTTTTTATTCTTTTCTTTATTAACAACAACAGTATCCTCAATATACTAGGATGTTGTTATAAGATGGATTCGAGCTACACTTACACACACCTACATCTGATGGTTAAAGAACATACTGTTTCTGTGGATGGCGAATTTCTGCCTCACGAAACCATGATTGTTCAAATTCATTTAACACCTATAATGGTGGCCATTTTAATGACACTATTTTCATATATGATATATATATTGTGTTTATGTTTTCCTTATCCTTATGTTTTTCTCATTTATGGTATACTTTATGATTTCCAATATGGGTAAACGCGATAATTTCATTTTAGGAAGTGCGGACTACCGCCCCCTCAAAGTGATTTGAATCGTTAATTCCATATGTGGGATCTATAAAGGATGGAGTAAATGGTATTATACATTATATTATACTGGAATTATATTATACCTTTATATAATTATAACTTCATTTCATTAAATATGAAATAGAAATGAAAGTAGCGTTCATGCATACGTACGGCTTACCGTCTCCATGAATGGTGCATTTCATTTCTTACCTTTAAATGTCATGTAATATTATGAATGAATGTATATACTGGATATATATGAGATATATGATATCTATATCTTGAATATAATTCTGGATATAATGGATATTTCACCACATGAACAACTCGTAATTATAAGAAGTCTATTTTTGACTCAAGTACCAAAGATCGACAAAACGACTGTTATTAACATAAATAATTACATAATGTTCATAACATTGTAATAAGTGATATAAAAGGGATAATGAAATTGAAAATGGTTCTTAATAAAGTAGATATTAACTCTTGTTTATTGTTCAGGAGGTTAAAGAACGGTCGAATCAAGTCAGACACAAGGTAAGGGAACTTCTTAACCCAATTTCCAATCTTTGGGTTAATCTCCTACTTCCCAATTATGTCATGATATTATTATGTCCTATCAGGTATTTGTACTTTATTTATGTGTACTTATAGGGAATACACATACTAGATCTATTTTATTTTAAAAATGATCTTTTTATGGACTTCGTCTCAATCTCCTTTCATTGAGGCATATTTGGTTTTAAACACAACTTTCTTTTATACGGTGTATAATCCCCTTTGACTTTTACGCTTATTCAAAAGAAATCTTTTTTATAAGAAGCATTTTACTAAACGACAAAACGAGAATGTTTTTCTTTCCGTACATATGCAGCGACAACGACTTTTCCGCCGCCGTGACCATTATTTGAGTTTCGGCTTCCTATACAAGCCTTCACTTTTTTTTAATGAAAAATAAATATAATGTTTTAACTTTCTTTTATTTTGGTATTGAAAATTCTTTTGAAAGAATTTTTATCAATGTGTTGCATTGATATCTTGTGATTGAAATGTGGAAATGTTATGTTTCCTTTATGCATGTTTTATGTGATACAATTATGTTATGGTTTATGATATGTTTAAACCTATTCATATGAGAAATGCATTGGACTTTATAAGTGACGGGTAAAGTCCGTTATAGCTCCTTGATGCATCGGCAGGTCTCATGAGACAAACTAGTGTCTTGGCACGAAGCCTTGACAAAATCTTATTTGTGGTCTTTGCACGAGGCCTTGGCTACGTGGTTATGATAGTCTGGAATTATGCATTCCATCATTATGAAAGTGGTTATTGATATTGCATGTGATTATTCGACCTATAGAATATCCATGTGAAGAAGTAAATGGCATTATCTCATTTTACTTTTTCCATATTATGTTGATGTTCAAGTTTAAAAGGCTTTGTTTTTAGTTATACATTTCCTTAAATGTTTATGTTTATTTATGAAAGCTTCTGCAATATTGTTATCCTTACTGAGCATCTGAGCTCACCCATTTCAATATTTTATTATTTTCCAGGATGTGAAGATGTATTTTATGAATGACCTGCAGGGATAGTCAGAAGAGGATATGAGTGTGGACAATAGAGACTTTGTTATTGTAGTTTTTCACCTTATGTTGTAATGTAACATTTATGAATTTATCTAGTGTTTCCAAGGCTACTAAACTAATCGGTCTTTCGAGACTTGATCTTTTGTGATCATGCCAATGTTACGAAGTAATGCACCGACTCTGGGTAGCTGGGGTCGGGGAATTACAGTTGGTATCATAGGTAGTTTAGTACTAACCTTGGAAGCTAGATTTAGATAAACCCTTATTAGAGCACATAGCCCAAAGATAGACATTGAAGATTATTATAGAAGAACTTCCTTGAATTTTGGTATTATAGAGATTTTGTGAGTTTTCCGAGAAATACATCCCTGTCTGGATATGAGCATGTAGAGGAGGCTCTGGCACAGATATACCAAGGGGTAAAACCCCAAAACACCGCTTTGAGCTAGACTCGAACGGGAACTGGTACATGACAACGGTCCTTGCTGCACTCTTGGATACGACACTCCCGGGGGATTTGCTTAGGATAATTCTCATTTTCATTACAAACCATTATGTAGGGTTTATGAGTATATACTTATTCAAAGAAAACATTCTTATGATTATGGATTATATCCATAAACCGTTCAATTTACATTAAGTATTTTAAATTTTTGGAATTATTCAGTGTAATTCATAAACTAACCTAGTTTATGCCATTGTATAGAAATGGCACCCAGAAGAAGGAATGTGAACTCCAGCAATACGTATGATCCAAAGAGTAAGAAGGATCGTATCTTTCACGGTATTAAGCCAAAATTTCGAAGGGAAATAGTCTCCAATGTGTTCTCAACATATGAAGAAATAGTATCATGTGTTAATAAGATAAGTAAAGAATTCTCTGAGTCCTATGGCTTTGAAGCGAAGCAAGAGACGAAAGGGATGAAAGAGATAATGATGGATAAAGGGATGAGGGGAAAGAAGAATTTTCCAATATGTGGTAAATGTGGGAAGAAACATCATGGAACTTGCCTAAAGATAATGGGAGTTTGTTATAAGTGTAGAGAAAAAGGACACAAAGTGCATGACTGCAAGGGTAAGAAAATGGTTTCAAATGTACAATGCTTCTTCTGCAAGGATTGGGGACACTACGCAAACCAATGTCCAAATCATCAGAGTATTACCCAAATGATTTTATTGGATAATAATCAAGTTATGATACTACCATATATGAGGAGTAATGATTAGAGTTCTTATGTTGTTATTAAAGAGTTTTGTAATTTGAGTGTTGTATCAATGATGTACTAGTTATAATAATTATGGAGTATATAAGGATTGTACTACAGTACTATTTCATCAAGGACTTGAGATTGTGTGGAACCAAGGAAAGTGACTCCACAGTAGGTTAAATTTTTGGAAAATATATGGTTAAGAGAAAGATAAACCAAAATATGATTCTGATACAGAGATTGTGATTTCGGAATAAGACGTGATTGATTTGGATAAATTATATTGGATATTCTTAACTTCCTTGAAACTGATTAATGATTTGTATACATTTTTGGATAGAAGGAGTATATCTAGTATTCTATAAGGAATAAGGGATCATGGTAATTTAATTTGTTTAAAAATAATACATAATGAATGTGTTCACATGTTGTTACGTGGAAAAAAGGATCTTCATTATGTTTAACTTCCTTATAAAATTTGGACTGTGACTTGGACATAAGTATTTTGGATAACTATAAAGGTTGGAATGGATTAAGTTGATCATTGGATAACATTGCTTAAGGTTAAAGCATTTCTGAAAAATAATTTTGGAATATTATAATACTATAGTTTTAGGAAAATGACAACCTGCAGGGTGAGGCATAACCCGTCACGACGGACAAAGCTGTAGGAATCGAACCCACAACCATAGTGCGACAGGCCATTATTACCTACCACTAGCCTATAGGAAGACCCTGGTTATTACAAAATAAGTATTTGTAATCTAAATGGTACGTGGTAATATTTAGAACCTTATACAATTAAGATAAATATAATATTTTTTAGTTCTATTATCTTTTTGAGTGAAAGATGAGTTTGTGGTAGAAATTAGTTGAAGGATGAAACTCTACATGTAAAGCATAAATATATATATACCTATCTCTAATTCTATGAATAAATTCTTAAACATTAGTATAGGTATATTAAAACAAAAAAATGTGTTATCCTAATACCTTATGTCTTGTCGAACTGATAATATTTTAAATCAACATAGATTGAAGGCTTTGTGGCCCTCAATTTTACACTTGTTTTGATTGATGACCTCAATCACTCCCTAAAAATATTTACGTTTTTCCTCCAATTATATGTCTCTAATTTTCACCAATGTTCTCCTTATTGAGATCATAATTTGGTGGTGACTTTCTTATTTCCATTTCCCTCTTATTAAGGCTAAATTTTATTAACCTTATTTCCGATGTGGGTTTTCCCCAAAGGTACTTTCGATTTTCAACCTTTTATGTTCAAAGAAAATTTTCAAATAGAGAGGACGAAATTTATTGAAGTAGGGGAGAATGTAACACCCCGAGCTTCCACGATACACTTCTCATTCAATAATGAAATAGCTTGCATTGTACGCAACTTCGAGTTCTAACACACCGCGACTAATCAAAGTAGCCGTTATGAATATTAATACCCAATTTTTAAAATTATAGAAATTTTATATTTCAAAATGGACTTCATTTTTTTATTCGTAATATCGAAATTATCCTAAGTTGATTTTTTTGTAATTTTCTGAGAACATCTAATTTTTATGAATAGTGAAAAGTACTTAAAAACAACTTTTTTAATTAAAGTATTATATATTGATAAATTATAGTATTGAGTGGTTTTAAAGGATAATTAGAATATATTTTTACCATTTTATCCAATGGTGGTCATTAGAATTAATTTAACATTGAAATTGGACATAAACAATTGTTAATCTTTTGATATATATTGTTTCTTAAAAACACACTATTTGTTGTGACAGCGGGAATTAAATATAAAATTAATTAAGGAAACTTATATGTTTTGAATTTTTTAAAATAGACATCATTTTTGAAATAGGAATATCAAATATAGCTTAGGGTAAAATTTTGGCATTATTCTGAAAAACATCAATTTTTGATGAATAGTGAAACCACTAAGTAGTAGTTAAAAAAACGATTTTTCGTTTAAATAAAACATTACCACTTCTGTGATTTGAATTACAAAAAACCGACATACATGGTTGTCATTAAGAAGTAAAATGTGGTTCAATGAGATTAAAATAATTTTTTGGTGAATAGTAACTTTTAAGTTCTTAATCGCGATTAGAGATAATTAGTGTAGTTTAAGGTAAAAATAATGTTTTAATAATATGAGATGAGCTTGACACATGTCCCACCCTTATTGGATATGCCATGGCCGACCAAGACAATCCATGGGTCAACTTGGGTACCCCATGGAGCCACTTTAGTTGAAAAATGACATAAATACCTTTTATTTAATGTTAAAGTAAAAAAATGACACAAACTTGAAATGTTTTACTAAAACAATTTTTAAATGGGGTTATACAAGTCATATTTTTTACTATAAATATTAATTGGAAAGATAAAAAGATTTCCTACATCATAGTATTTTTTTTATAATTTTTAGACATTAAATAAATTAAATTATTTATGACATCATGATGATGCAGCGATGACCTCATTATTTAATGATTTAAATAAAATAAAAAGATCATGTAAATTCCAAGGCTTACACTTGTCAAAAACCTATTGGATGAGTATATTTAGAACCCTTATCACATTATTCTCGAATTATATAAGTGTGGGACCTTTAGAATCCGAAAAAATTGTTTAATAAAGTAACATTTTATTACTTTCCAAAAGTGCCCCTCCTCTCCACTTATAAAAGGCCCCAAACTCTACCACCTCATTCACAATTTCAAGCCATTTGGCTCGGCCAAAATCTGCCCAAATACTCTCCCAACTTCCCCCTCTTACTCCTAGAAGCCTCACTTTGGGCAGAACTCTTCCCAAGGAAGCCTTTGCCTCAAATCAAAAAGTGTTACCCGTTTTAAAGGTAGTGTTTTCTCTTATGTTATTTTGTTTTATTTTGATTCTTCAACCCCCTAAACTATTTTTATTCTATTATTTTGTAACAAAAACAGTATCCTCAATATACTAGGATGTTGTTATTAGAAGTATTGGAGCTACACTTTCACACAACTACATCTGATGGTTAAAGAACATATTGTTTCTTTGGATGGCGAATTTCAGCCTCACGAAACGATGATTGTTCAAATTCTTTTAACACCTATAATGGTAGCCATTTTCATGACACTATTTTCATATATGATATATATATTATGTTTATTTTTTCCTTATCCTTCTGTATTTCTCATTTATGGCATACTTTATGATTTCCATTATGGGTAAATGCGATAATTTCATTTTAGGAAGTGCGGACTACTGCCCCCTCAAAGTGATTTGAATCGTTAATGCCATATGTGGGATGTATAAAGGATGGAGTAAATGGTATTATACATTATATTATACTAGAATTATATTATACCTTTATATAATTATAACTTCATTCTATTTAATATGAAATATAAATGAAAGTAGCGTTCATGCGTACGTACGGCTTACCGTCTCCATGAATGGTGCATTTCATTTCTTACCTCTAAATGTCATGTAATATTATGAATGAATGTATATAATGGATATATATGAGATATATTATATCTATATCATGAATATAATTCTGGATATAACGGATATTTCACCACATGAACAACTCGTAATTATAAGAAGTCTATTTTTGACTCATGTACCAAAGATCGACAAAACGACCGTTATTAACTTAAATAATTACATAATGTTCATAACATTGTAATAAGTGATATAAAAGGGATAATGAAATTGAAAATGGTTCTTAATAAAGTAGATATTAACTCTAGTTTATTATTCATGAGGTTAATGAACAGTCGAATCAAGTCGGACACAAGGTAAGGGAACTTCTTTACCCAATTTCCAATCTTTGGGTTAATCTCCTACTTTCAAATTATGTCATGATATTATTATGTCCTATCTTGTATTTGTAATTTCATTATGTGTACTTATAGGGAATACACATACTAGATCAATTTTATTTTAAAAATGATCTATTTAAGGACTTCGTCTCAATCTCCTTTCATTGAGGCATATTTGGTTTTATACACAACTTTCTTTTATACGGTGTATAAACCCCTTTGACTTTTACTCTTATTCAAAAGAAATCTTTTTTATAAGAAGCGTTTTACTAGATGACAAAATGGGAATGTTTTTCTTTCCGTACATATGCAGCGACAATGACTTTTCAGCCGCCGTGACCATTATTTGAGTTTTGGCTTCCTATACAAG
The DNA here is from genome assembly GCA_963277665.1 of Viscum album. Taxonomy (NCBI): domain Eukaryota; kingdom Viridiplantae; phylum Streptophyta; class Magnoliopsida; order Santalales; family Viscaceae; genus Viscum; species Viscum album. The sequence goes on from OY728137.1 coordinate 1,381,649,996, forward strand.
CCTTCAATTTTTTTTAATGAAAAATAAATACAATGTTTTAACTTTCTTTTATTTTGGTATTGAAAATTCTTTTGAAAGAATTTTTATCAATGTGTTGCATTGATATCTTGTGATTGAAATGTGGAAATGTTATGTTTCCTTTATGCATGTTTTATGTGATACGATTATGTTATGGTTTATGATATGTTTAAACCTATTCATATGAGGAATGCATTGGACTTAATAAGTGACGGGTAAAGTCCGCTATAGCTCCTCGATGCATCTCATGAGACAAACTAGTGTCTTGGCACGAGGCCTTGACAAAATCTTATTTGTGGTCTTGGCACGAGGCCTTGGCTACGTGGTTATGATAGTCTGGAATTATGCATTCCATCATTATGAAAGTGGTTATTGATATTTCATGTGATTATTCGACCAGTAGAATATCCATGTGAATAAGTAAATGGCATTATCGCATTTTACGTTTTCCATATTATGTTGATGTTCAAGTTTAAAAGGCTTTGTTTTTAGTTATACATTGCCTTAAATGTTTATGTTTATTTATGAAAGCTTCTGCAATATTGTTATCCTTACTGAGCATCTGAGCTCACCCATTTCAATATTTTATTATTTTCCAGGATGTGAAGAAGTATTTTATGAATGACCTGCAGGGATAGTCAGAAGAGGATATGAGTGTGGAAAATAGAGACTTTGTTATTGTAGTTTTTCACCTTATGTTATAATGTAACATTTATGAATGTATCTAGTGTTTCCAAGGCTACTAAACTAATCGGTCTTTCGAGACATGATCTTTTGTGATCATGCCAATGTTACGAAGTAATGCACCGACTCTGGGTAGCTGGGGTCGGGGCGTTACAGTTCCTCCAGGATTACGACTTTGATATATCCTACACTTTGGGGAAGGGGAATGTAGTGGCTGATGCATTGAGCAGGAGAACATAGAAGGATTCAGTCTGAGAGTCAGCAGACACCTAGAAGGCAATGGAGGAGTTGGCTACCTTACTACTGCATGCGGCGATGGATAGCGATGGAGGTAGTCTGTATCAGATGACAGTGCAGTCTTCTCTGTTGCAGAAAGTGGAGGAGAATATGTGGGGAGACCCAGTGTGCGAAGTGATGCGTGACTGGGTTGACCAGGGCAATGCTCTGGAAGGACGGACAGAGGATGGTCAGAACCGGATGCTTTTCCAGGGAAGGTCGTTTGTTCAAGAAGTGATTCGTGGCAAGTCTCTCAGTGAGCTCCACAACTCACCCCTGGTGGTACACCCAGGAGTTTCCAAGATGTACTAGGGCCTGAAAACACAGTTTTGGTGGCCCAGAGTGAAGCGAGCAGTGGTAGAGTTTATGGCCAAGGGATTAGTGTGTCAGCATGTGAAGGTTGAACACCGAGTTCCAGGTGGCCTACTACAGTCTCTAGATGTCACCGAGTGGAAGTGGGACGACATCTCGATGGATTTCATCACAGTACTACCCAAGGTCCAAGGGGGATACGACGCCATCTGGTTGGTAGTGGACCGATTGAAAAAATCGGTTCACTTTGTGGCGATCAAGGAGTCGAGTGCAGTGGATGCTTTGGCAAGAAGGTACGTGGATGAGGTGGTGAGATTTCATGGAGTTTCGATGTATATAGTCTCAGATAGGGATGCACGGTTTACCTCGTGAGTTTGGAGAGGATTGTAGCATGCTTTCGGCACCCAGCTGCATATTAGCACTACCTTCCATCCCCAGACAGAGCGCACCATCCATACCTTGGAGGATATGTTGCGGGCATGTGTTCTGGACTCAGGAGGGTCATGGGAGAGATAACTTCCTCTAGTAGAGTTTTCCTACAATAATAGGTATCACACTACCATTGGTATATCCCCGTTTGAAGGCTTGTACGGGAGGCAATGACGTTCACCTGTGTGTTGGACTGAAGTAGGAGAGGCAGGCATCCTTGACCCGGAGGTGGTGTAGAGCACGAAAGAGAAATTTTAGCTTATACGGGAAAGGATGAAGGTGGCCCAGGACCGACAGAAATCATATGCTGATACCAGGAGGAGGCCCACGGAGGTTCGGTAAGGGGAGTAAACTTTCTCCCAGGTTCATCGAGCCCTTTGAATTGTTGTGGCGGGTCAGCGAAGTATCTTATCCTCTAGCGTTACCACCACCACAGCTGAGGATACATGATTTATTCCATGTGTACAAGTTCGTCTTTACCAACATGGCGATTCACACGTCCTCAGCTGGAGAGAGTTGGACATCGAGGACGACATGAATTTTGTGGAGATACCTGTGATGATCAAGGATCTCAAGTAGAAGGTACTTCGTGGGCGAACCATTCCCTTGGTTCGTGTGTTATGGACACATGGTGGGCTTTTGGAGAGTACCTGGGAGAGGGAAGCATAGATGCGTACCCAGTACCCAGAGTTGTTTGGACTTTTTTTCTGTTTATTGTACCAGTTGTGGTAGAACGTTTTGTATTTTTGGCTATGAAATATACTAGTTTTCTTTCCTATGAATGTGTGTGAAAACCCCTGGCTACGGGGAGGAGAAAACTCGACCCCTAATCAAGACGCATTAAGGTGGATGCGATTAAACATGTACGGGTGAGTCAGTGCCGCCAAAAGAAGATAATATCTTGACATGGATAAGAAGAATCCCCAAGCCACATGACTGGGCAGTTTGACATGATTTGTTGCTTGGTTCTTGATAAGAAGGCGTTCATAGTTAACAATGAGGTTCACTCCTAAGAGGAATATTTTGAGGTGGTTTTTCAGAATCTCTCTTTCATTCTGGGTTGTTTTAATTCTTGGGGAAGAGAATCATTTAAGAGGTGTCTGATATAATGGCCCCAGTTTTTGGGGTCCATTACTTTGTGAAAAGCTTATGTTGGGTTTTCTGGTCTAGGAATCTCGGTGAAGATTGGCCAATGGTAGGCCTACCGGTAGACTTAGCCTACCGGTAGACTTAGCATACCGGTAGTAGGCCTATTGGTAGCCTTAGCCTACCAGTAGTAGGCCTACTGGTAGCTCGGTCTACCGGTAGCCGTATCTTACTGGTAGCTCTGTCTACCTATAGCTCGGTCTACCGGTAGCCGCAGCCTACCGGTAGATTTTTCTACGGGTAGATTAGTCTACCGGTAGATGCAGCTACCGGTATCTCTATCTACCAGTAGCTCGGTCTACCGGGTGCTGTCATCGACCTGTAGCTCTCAGCTATCGGTGGCTCTGTCCTACCCCTCCGGGTCTTTCCAGTATCGCTCCTTTTTGCGCGAATTAGGTTTTAAAACATATTTTTGACCCTGTTCAACTCATTTAAAAATCCCACTAATGCCCCTAAATGTTCTAATTAAATATTTAATTAATTAACCTAGTGTGTGCGTCAGTTTAAACCACCCGACACCTTTAATAACATGTGAGGTCGCGTGGTCAACCCACGACCCCCGCTCCTTACGCGGTTTCACGTTCTTATCTCAAATGTCCACATCCCTTATAACTAAAGGGTTTGTCATGGGTTTCTTTTATTTGACCACCATTGTGAGGAGTACCCTTCATTCAGATGAGGTGATTTTCATTCAGGAGAGCCGCATCACTATTTATGAAGTTCCACGCCTGGCCTTAGCATCGATCGTTGATCAACAAGTAGGTAATTTCTCCTTCGTATCTCTTTTTTTGTGTATCATGTAGGGTGTCCATGATTTTGATTCTGTAGAATGGGATAATCCAAACCTAAATATAGATAATGAACAGATTCTATAACAAAAGAAGGGGTTACTGTGATCATTTATTCTCTTTTATGTTTTTATTATCTTTCTGAATTGTTTGGGCTTACGCCTACTGAAAATCATGGTCATTGGTTGTCTTTCTCTAAGCACTAATGAACCCCTGGTGATGTTTTAAATGGCTTTTTTTTGTTGTGAACTCCTGCTGTAAAAAGGAAATTGGTTAATCACGTACACCCGGCTAAATAAATTGAAGGCACCAGGATCAACCCTTCTATGATAACACCTGGATTATGCACACAGAAATTGAAATCATGGAGTGTGTTAAATCTTATAAATCTGAAAATACCGGCATGGACCTGCTTTGTGTTGGTGGGAGTGGATTGGTTGTTTTCTTTTACAGGCCGATTACTGGAGATGTGGGAGGGGATGAGATCCCCTGTTTTTTGTACTCTCGGTGGTTGTGAAATTGGAGATGGGATCCCCTTTTGTTATGGATTCAGTGGTTGTGAGTCTTAAGACCGGGTGGTTACCTTCATTACATCACGAATTATGGTGGGATCCTTTGTTGATGAGAAACCATTTTGGGGGACGCAGGGTAATGTCTCAGGGGTGTTTCCTTGGTTCCAGTACTTCGAGGGATCTCACTTATCTTTTTGTTGTTGTGACTTTACAAGGGAACCAGGTGTGAATGTTTAAATTGATGTATGATGGGATTATTTTACTTAGTTTGTGATTATGTTATTAGTTTCCCAAGTAGGTTCATAACTTAATTAAACATCATTTATAAACATGAAAACGAATGGGACAAATGTGTTTTGCTGGAGAGATTTGTGACTCGTACTTCAGTGATGTCTGTGTTCTTTAGGCTGGATGAAGAAAAACCTATACATGAGAGAGTGCTTGTTACCTATATTTATACCTTTAGTTTTGTGTTTCTTACTCGTGCCCCATCCAAGTTGTGCACCTAGTGTCGAACACCCCCATTTCATGGGGGAGGGTGTTTTCCCAACACTATTATTAGTGGCAGGTTATTAGCTCCTTTTCTTCTCCCTTTCCCAGATAGCCCATGTATCATCAGGTAGGCTGTGATGGCCTGAGGTCCATTTTTATCCCAATAACCTTTGGGCGGGGTAGTGTGGTGGTTATGGTCCAGGTGTGAGTGGGCAGGTAGTTTCCCAAGTATCTTCGGGATGAGGCACTGGTGTATTCGGACATGACATTGGATCTTCTAGACCAGGTGTCTTCGGGCGTAGTGGTGGTTGTTCTGGACTAGGTGTTTGCATGTGTGGTTACGTGTGACAGTTGTGGCCTAGGTGTTTGTGTGCGAGATTCGGCAGTGGGACTGCATGCGGTTGTGGCCCAGGTGTGTGCGGACAGGTGTGGTCGTGGGATTGCGGTGAGAATGGAGGGATTGGATCAATGCGTAGGATATCTCAATAACCAGTGGGAAAGTGGCGCGGGGTACCCAAACATCGATGTGCTCTTATTATATATATTACTTGACTTGTGTTAGTTGGGGAGTGTGCCTTGGTGAGGCTAGGGTGGATATTTTACTTGTTAGGTGTTTGGTTTACTCCTTTTCTCACTAGACTTTAGTACGTTCCCCCACTTGTGCATGAGATTCTTTTCTTTTCCATTCTGAGTGTACTTGTATGCTCACCCTTTATATATAAAACAGCTTTCAGGATTCCAGGAAGATATCAGGGATCGCACAGGACCATACTCGCTCGGACCTTTGGGGCTGTTCCAGTTGTTGTTTTTATTTATTTGGTACATACCCTTGTCGTCACATTTGTACATTGTGGCCTTTACTTTTGGAACATGCATGTGGGAATGGTTTAATTTTGTATTTACTTTTATTTTAGTTTTGGAGTTGTTGGGTTTCATCATCTTATCTCCCGATCCTATAAAACAAAAAGGGGTAATTCCTTCCATTTCTGTGTAATTTCCATACCCTTGGTGCTAGTCACCACTCTGGGACCTATAGAAGGCGGGTTTTGGGGGTCATTATCTCTCCTTCCACTTAAAGAAGGAAGGTCTTCGCAATCTACTGTTCATTTCCTCCTTTTGGTGACAGCGGGTCGTGATAAGGTGGATCTTGTGGTGGTGAGGGTTCAACCAGGGGAGCTTGATGGAATAGATAAGTTTGGAGGAGAAACCCAAAGGAGACTTGATATTAAGGAATTGTATATCGACAGATTTTAAAAAAAATTGTGGTTATAGACCATAAAAACACATAATCCCAAGGAGTTTATAAACCATGGGTATTACTGTGTGGTGATAGACCACTTTTATATTAGTGGACTCAAGGAATCTGGGCATACATTAAGATTATGTAAGGCTAAAATGATTAGAGGTTCGAGACCCTTAAAAATGTACATTCATCAAAATGACTTTTTTTATTGTGTGTATAGGGAATTATGGGAATTAAATTTAAATATAATGTCAAAAATAAATCATGGAAGGAGATTTCCATACTGCTCAGCCATAGGTGTTCCTTTGATAACTTTTTTTGTCTTTCAAACCCAGATGTCATCCACTTGTGGTACATGTAGTTGATGCATAGCAGGTAGACTTGGTTGATCATCGGAAGGCTAAATGAGTGGAGGATGACGAATTATGGACAAATTCCCTTCTTTATTTTTATTGGCCGACCATAATAAGTAAAAATGAAAAAATTTCAGACCCACAGAAAGAGAGCTAGTTTGAGGAGCTGACAATCACCATTACCTTGATCTACACTCCAAAATAGTATTGTATTCCTCTGGAAGTGACTCAAATGTGAGGAACGACCCATTAGTGGTGGATTCTTTAACTCAAGGGGTGGAAGAAGACTGATATCTCATGACATACCATTAATAAAAAAAGTTTAGGTAGAGTTCTTTTTTGTGATGATGAAGGCCAAGAAGAGGTTTTATGTGGTATGACTAGTAGATTTACATCCCTTTCTTGTAAATTTATTGGTTATGGAGATTCAAAATCCCTTAATTCACCTACTCTATCACATTCCTTATAAATAGACATAGAGAGACATTATGTTCCTCTAGTGTTGAGCATTCTAATTGGAAGTACATAAGAATAAATATGATGTCATCCTAGGCATAGAATAGTCTTTTTCTATGAATTATGTTATCAACTGCTTCACGAAAAAAGTTGTGTTTTTATCTGTGGATGTCCAGCATGTATTATTTTTTGGTGAGCTGGGCTATCATGTGGGTAGTCAGTGAATGGAAGCTACTATCTCATTGTTAGTCGAGATATCAGTGGGATCAATAGACATAGAGATAGGGGAGGATATGGGGGTTGTCAGGGAGTTTTGGGATGTCATCCGAGAAGAAGTTTTGACTCTACCCAGTCGACAAGATTTTGAGATCAGAATATATTTTCCCCTCGGTCCCTATCTGATTTTGATGGCTCCCAATCAGATGGCACATCCAGAGGTGTGGGAGTTAGGGAATAATTTTGACCACATGATGAAAAATGGTTTTATCTGGAAAATGGTGACATCTTGGGGCGCCCCGATCTTATTCACAAAGAAGTCAGATGGTGGTATGAGGCTATGCATAAACTACCAGATATTGAACTAGGTTTCAATCACGAACTGTTACCCCCATTTGAGGATAATGATTTTTTCATCCATATACGGGAAGAAGGATAATTTTCTATGATTGATATACTATTTCGATATCACTATTTGAGTGAGAAGGAGGGTGAAATCATGATGACTTCTTAAAGATTCAGGTACGGTCACATTGAGTTCATGATCATACCATATGAAATTACAAATGATCCAGGTTTGTTCATTGTGCTCATGATCTCTGTCTTCAGCATGTTTCTATAAGGATTCATCATCATGTTCATCGGTGAAATTATTGTTTACTCTATGTAATAGGAATATCACGTGAGGCATCTCAAGACAGTCTTGGAAGTCATTCAACACCACTAGTTATATAGGATGCTGTCCATATTTATGTTTTGGAAAAGTGAGGTGGAATTTCTTGGACATGTGGTGTCTTAATAAGGGATAGTAGTGGATGAATGAATGGACAAGGTGGTTGTTTCATGGGAAGAATCCAAGAATGTGGTATAGGTAACATTGTCCTATGTCTAGTAGGCTATTACCATAGGTTCGTCACAGAATTGTTTTAGGATTCATCATCCATGATGTCTTTGCCCAATAATTCCCAATCCTTTGTTTGGAGTTACCAGTGTTAGGTAGCATTCAGTTCCCTGAAGGGGAAGCTGGTCAGGGAAACATGTCATAGGTTACCTGATTAAGGGGTGATGTTTGAGGTGTTCTAATATGCTTATACTTTTGGCCTTCAATGGGTACTAATGCAATAATGGGGAGTGATATATTATGGGTTTATGTATTTACATCAACACACATGTTACTTTTTCATCAATGAACTAGATCATAAAAATTATGTATTCATACTGAAGATGTAGCAACATTACCTCATCAAGGAGCACTTTTTTTATTCAAATGTTACCATCTATTGAATTATATATTCTTTTAGATAGACCAGAATAAGTGGTAGCGATAGAGGATGGAGATTCTCTAGGACTATGACTTTGAGATATCTTAAACCATAGGAAATGGTAACGCAGTGATCGATGCCTTAGGAAAAAGGTATAAGAGGGATGTAGTTCAAGATTTCATAGATGCATGGAAGGCAATGGGGGAGCTAACCTCTTTACATATTGATGCAATAGTGGATGATGAAAGAGGATATATATATCAAATGACTATGAAATTATCCATATTGTATATAGTGGTGGTGTCCTGGTGAGGAGAATCATATCATGATGTGGTATCCCATCATGTTTTCACATGTGATTCTCTAGAGGGATGGTCATAGGATAGTTAGAATCAGATGTTGTGCTGTGGGGATCTCTTTTTACCACAGGAAATTATGGAGGGAGTAGTCTATGTGATCCACAAATCACCCTTAATGGAAAATCCAAGAGTCTCTATATTGTACTGAGGCATGAGGGAATTGTTTTTGTGGTCCTTGGCGAAGTAGGTTGTGGCATAGTTTGTGGATAGGTTCCAAGTGTTTTAGAAGGTGAAGGATAGGAACTATGTTCCATGAATTCTATCACATCCCATAAATATTCCCAAGTGGAATTGGGATGAAATAAAAATTTATTTTTTCAAACGATTAACTAGAAATCAGGGAGGTTGAAATTCTCTTTTGGTAGTAGTGGATCAGTTGAAGATGGTGGTTCAGTTATTGGAAATCAAGGAGTCGACCCCAGTGGTTTCCTTGGCACGAGGAAATTTAGATGGGGTCGTGTGGTTCTATGGCGTTCCAAGATGCATTGACTCAGATCAATATACCTATTTTTTGTCCCTTTATGGAGGGTATTGCACCATGAATTTTGAATCCAAGTATGCCTTAGCACTCCTTTTCACCATCATATGGATGTGAAGATATATAAGACCATTAAAACATTACATGACATGTTACAAAAATGTGTGCTATAATTTAGTCGGTCTTGAGGGTGACATTTTCCCATGGTAGAGTTTTTTACAACAATATATATCACTATCCCATTAGTATGGCTCAGTTCAAAGCTCTCTATGAGATTTCATGTCGTTCAACCTTGTTCTAGACAAAAGTCGTGGAGTGGCCCATTCTTGGTCCAGGCGTGGTCAAATGTATGACACAAAAGGTGCATCTTCTCCATGAAATGACAAAGGCAGAACAAGACAAACCGAAGTCATATTCATATCATATGAGGAGGAATTTGGACTCTGAGGTTAGGTACTATGTCTTATTAATGGATTCCCTCGATTTGGGATATGGAGGTTGGGAAAATAGAGCATTATTTCTCTCAGGATTTTCAGAACTTTTGAGGTGTTGGGACCAGTCAAACAGGTTGAATATCTGTTGTTGTTTCCCCAGAGGTTGGAGATGATCCATGAGGTCTTCCTTGTCTATCACCTCCATCTGTATCAACATGATGACACCCATGTCATTGAATAGAGAATGTTGTATATCGTGGATGATGTGACGTTCATAGAGATACGACTATGAATTGAGGTTCGTGGTGAGAAGTTGATTCATGGAAGGAACATTCCATTGGTTCATGTGTTTTGGAGGCATGGTGGCCTTGATGATATTGCATGGGAGTGGGAGGTACTGATGCGTGCGCAATAACTAGAGTTGTTCTATGATGGGATTCTATGTTATACCATTGAGATTTGTTTTATTATGTAATACATGTACCTGTTTGTTATCAGATGAGTTGTTTTCATGTCCACATCATGTGTCTGAAAATTCTTCATTATGGGGATGGGAGGACTATATCCAAAAGTGATGGTCTTTTAGGTGGATGTGATTATACCCTAATAAGTGAGTTAGTGTGCCCAAAGCGGATAGTTTCATGACATGGAGGAATGAGCTCCCTAATCCATCTGTTTGGACAGTATGAAAATTGGTGATTTCGTGGTTATTTGGGGAAGTGGATACTTAGTTTTTTTCACATTCCGTCAAGAGATATATATCAATGTTGTGTCCTCGGATGTTGATTTTATCACTCAATTTTTCCAAAAACACATGGTAGTTTATCCCTGAGATGTATCTTACGAGGTAGTTGTATGGATCCCTTTATCATTTTGGATAGTTTTGAATTTTCTGAGATGAGAATAGTTTGATAAAAATATTATATAATGACATAGAACCTACTAGTCCATTCCATTTTGTAAAACCAGTGTTTGGGGTGTTTTCAGGGCTTTCGGTGACTGATTCCGAGAGTTACCAAAAATAAAATTTGAACCATCCACCTCAGTGAGTAATGGGTGTTGACCTCGGTGTGTTGGGATATTAGACATCGGTGAGTCAGGAGGATCAACATCGGTTAGTCAGGGGTATCAGTATCAAAGAGTCATGGGAATCAACATAAGTGAGCTAGAAGTGTCGGCGTCAGTGCCTGGACATCAGAGCTACATTATCAATATTTGGGCGTCGATGAAAGGGTGTCAATGTCAGGGTGTCGATGCTAGGGGTTCTGTGTCAAGGAGCTATTTCTAGGGTGTATGTGAGTCATTTTTAGTTTTTCGTTTTTCCAGTATTCACCTTGTTACGTGTTATTCTCCATTAAATGATAACTCATCAACTCTCAGTCATTTATAACATCCTTTGTACCATTTAAAAGGGGAATAATTAAATCTCAATAATATTTTAACATGTGGGGACTTTTGAATCTTCCATGATTCATTGTGAAACCATTACCCTAAATTTATGTATTTTGAAATTGTCTCCTTGATTATAGGATCTATCTTCTCAAGGTCATGATCATTCTATTTTAGTGTGTTTTTTGTCCCCTTTTAGTGCACCTAGAGCCTTCCTATATAGACTATTTGGGTGCTTGTGCTATGTCTTTATCCTATTCAGTTTTCATGGAGTGTCCTGATGCTAGAGTGATCCTATTTTCTTGGTGAAAATAATAGTTTTTATCACATATTTTTTTAGGTATGGATTCTTTTGCCACTTCCTTTTTTATAACACGAGGTGGGTGTACAGATGTTTCTTCAAGATGAACTACATATTCCTTTTCATAACAAGTAAAAAATAATTGGTAGGGAATATTATCCAAAGATAATGGGGTCACTAAAATAATGGGCTCATATTTTTTTATGTGAATCACTTGTTTTAATTATTATCCATGTTGAAGATGTGATATTTTTTATATTGTAAAACCTTTTGAAAATCATGGATGTTGGTGGTCTTTGGTTAAGAATGAGTGATAATTTATAACTATTATTGATTCATTTTAAATAATTTGTGTATATACTAACTTGACTATTCATGTATACCTAGTCAAATTAATTGGATTCTAAATGATGTAAACCCATTTGTGATCACCCATGTTTATCAATGTTGATTAAATAACATTGTTAATAAAATTTGAATCTACCATGTTTGGAAGGTGTGGCTTTGTGTGATGTTCTATTGGGTTTTGTTAAATTTCATGGGTTTTGTGGTGATGCGGTTTGGAGAACACTAATGGGTATAGGGGTGGGTAGTGGTTTTTGTTAAGTGAGAAGGGTGTTTTATGTGTGTACATTCAGGATTTTGTTTAATGATATTTATGTGGTATTGGTGTGTGGGGGGTATTAGTGGTGTGTTTGAATATTAGGTTAAAAGGATGATTGATTGTGGAATGAATTGAAATATATGCAGTGGGACTGACTTTGTTTCTATTGAGGTCATCATGTGAAGTTTTATAGTGGGACTGTATCAGGGAATATTTTTGGGTAGAATGGATTAGGGTTGGGAATGTGTAATTACTTTATGTAAATTGGGGTTCATGGTGTGGTGTTTTTGTGAAGCAGTTCTTCCATGTTTAGTTGTCAAGGAATGATTGTGTGGTATAACATTGAATTACAAAATTTGGCAGTGGTTTAACGAGTGTCTATGGAAAAATATTGTATATAGTGGGACTACATTGTGGTTGATATCGGTTGTTTTATGAATAGTTGTAAAAATGGAAATGATTTATGTCGGTCCCACTTTCCATGATTAATGTTGGAAATACCGAAGAATAGCGTGGGTTGGATGAAGTGTGTTTGGATGATCAGGATGTTTGCCTTCTGAGGTGGTCGTAGATGTTTAGGTTGGTTTTTTCCCTAGGTAGTTCTAGAAAAAAATAATATGAAAACATTAATAAATAAATGGAAAATTATTGAATGAAATGGGGTAGGGTTTACACATTAGCTGTGTATGTTTGTGTGGTTGTACATATAGGGGTAGAAACAAAAGTGGATCTAGTGGGCTAGTTGTTTGATTAGGGATCCATAGGATGGATTTACTGTTTTCATACATATATGTATAAATTGTATTCCTTTTGATTTTCAATATTCACCCGTCCTTTGTTGATAACCATGTGTTGAATACCCCCATTTCATGGGGGAGGTTTTCTTCCCTAACATCATTATGGTAGGGTGGATGGTTGGTTACTAGCATTATTCCTTGAACCCTCTTCATTGTCCATACCTATCGTGCATATCCGGGTAGGATATAATGGCCTGAGGCTTACTATAGTCCAAAACCATTCAGGCATGTTTGGTCGGGATGAGGGTCCTAAGTATTTTCATGACATGATTTTTTCCCCAAGGGTCACTGGGATGAGGCTAATGTTTCTTCGATAAAGAAGAATTATTGTTGTCGAACTAGTATTTTTGTGTGAGATGTGTGGTGTAATTGTAGGCATGGCGTCTATAGTTGGGGTTTGTGTGTGGTTTGAGGCCCAAGTGTGTGCAGACAATATATGGCAGTGGGAATGTGTTTTGGAAGAGTGGTTACGTCAAGATGTTAGATGTTAGGAATGAGATGTTAACAAGTGGAAAAGTGGTGTGGGGTACCCAAATGTTGATGTTCTTATAATAATACATTACATGACTTGTGTTATTTTGTTTGTGTGCCTTTGTGAGGCTTGGATTGTTAGTACTCTTTGGTAGGTTTTTGGAGGTTCTACTATTTACTCATAGATCCATTAGTATGTTCCCCCAATTTTTCATGATTGGACTAAGTTTTTCTTCTATGAATAATTTTATACTCACCCTACGTCTGTAAAACTATTTTCATGTTTATATGAGGACATTGAGGACCACGATGGACTTTACTACCTCGTGGGTTAGGATAGTTGTTGTGTTGCTATATAGTCCCATTTTTTGGGACAGATTTAGTAATTTGGTTATACATTTGACTATATTGACGTTTAAATCATGTATGGGTTGGATTTTGTTTTCCTTTATAAAAATGGAGGTTGTTGTTTGGATTTTTAACATCATATATCTCAGTCCTATTTTCAGTAAAAAGAGTGATGCCTTCCGTTATTGATTCTATATACTTGAGGCTGGTCACCACTCTGGTCCCCATTGAATGTGGGACTCATTGGTCATTATATCTCCATCATCTTCTGTAAGGAAGGGCATGGCACTTTTCTCTAACATTCCTCATTCTGATGATGGAAGGTCATGACAACTACCTTTATAGTATTTTATTTAATGAAATGTGAAACATGTCACACTAACATTAAATAAGTATTATAATTATAATATGGTGTTATCCAGAGGATATGTTTTTTAGTAAATAATTTTATTAAATATAAAATAATTTTCCCCATTATGGTAATTTAATTGCAATTTTTAGTAAAGAAATAGTCAGCTAAAATGCTTGAACAGTGTTCATGAAATCATTATTTAATGAATGGGAAATTAATGAAATGATATAAAATTATTAATGTAAATATAATTTGAGATAAATAATATGATAAATTTATTTACATTGGTTACCATGACATGTTAGGGATATAATAAAATATGGATTTTCTAATTTAATATATTTTCATGATCTTATAAATATCAACATAATGAATAGTTCAAGATATTGAATCTATGGATAATTTAATGTAAATAAAATTATATTAAATGAAATGAAATTCCAAAATATAAAAATTCATAAAATTTATTTGTATAACATTAAAAATAAGAACTATGATGTATTTATATGTATTTTCTCATTTTATAGGTACAATATGGTTCATCAATGTTACAAAAACCATGATGTCAGGATAATAGTAAATAGAGTACAATAATGATTAAAACATAAATATAATTATATAAATATATTTAAATTTTTTAAATTTTTATTAAATGAGGTTATTTTTATAAAAATATTCTTATTTTTAAAATAATCCTCTTTTTACTATTTTCTATTTGAAAAGTAATTTTTATTAATTTAAAATTTTGAGAAATTCCAAGAGAACCCCTCCCCTCTGTTATAAAAGGTCACCCATTCATACAATTTATTTACACAAAATAACTAGTGTGGTCTATCCAAGACTTAACTAGATATCTTACCATAAACCCAACAATAATACAAGTGTTATTTTTATGGAGTAATATTAGTGTGAGAGGGATTAAGGTGTTAAAGAATGTACGTTTTTCAAATAATGTGTATTGATTTATCTATAATTTTTCATTTTGTTTATTCTTCTCATTCCATCAATCCTTAATAAATAAATATTAAATCATTAATAAATTATTTATATATTATTATATATTATTATGATATTTTAATATATTATATCAATATCCACTTCACTTAAATTTGATAAAATTGATCATCTCTATGTTTTTTGGACTCCTTGTAATCCATTGTAATTTGTCTTCCATCACCTTCAATAATGATTAGATATAATGATTGAACTAAATTTTATATATATAGTTTTATTGTTATATTTTTCATTATTAAATTCTATTATATAATTTTACATTATAAATATCTATGAAAAAAATTATAATGTTGTTCTTGCATACATACAGACTGCCACCTCCACGATGTGATGTGGTTCTTTTATTTTCCCTACATCATATAGATGATATATATAAGTATATTTACAATAACTGATATTTTATATATGATATTATTTAAATTATTTAATGATAATATAACATTTATCATATTATATAATGATCATTGAAAAATTTAATCGTCACACATGTGTGTGTATGACTTACTTTCTCAATGATTGTAACGTACTTCATTATTCAATAAAATATTTAATTGGTATATTTAATATTATAATTTTTTTATATAAAATATAACTATTTCATTAATATTTTTATGGATATGGTAGAATAATCATTTCATCGTCCATGTTCTAATTACCGAAGACATTTTGGACTTCTATTGTGAATGGCATCCAAAAAATTTATGTGATCATAAATTATTATGTAATGGTATATAACGTCATATTAAATAAAATAATTTAAAACAAAACATTAAAATTTTCTTAATAAATTAAAAATTCTCAAATTTCATTTATTTTTTATGATAAATTACATAGTTTAAGAGTTAGAAACAATGTAAGAAAATTTATTTTAGATGTCATTTTTTAAAATGATTCCATTTGAACCCTATTATTATTAAATATCCATATTTTCTAAAAATATTTTAATGATTTTTTTTTAAATTTCTCAAAATTGTGTTTAATTTTTTAGCCATGTTAAATTTTTTTACATATCAGTTTGAATGTAATATTTTTAATGTTTTCAAATTCAAGTAATTTGTTATTTTTCTGAATAAAATATGGAATGAATTCATTTACCTTATATAAAATGATTATTTATTTCTACATTTTTGATAATTTTATTTTTTCTCTCTCCCTTATAAGTTTCTATGGTTATTTATGAATGAAAATATATTCCTTATGATGTTTGTAGTTTTTCAAATTGAAAACATCATTTTGAAAATAAAATTTTATTATGATATCCAAATGTGTATTTATTTATAAGTGTTTCTAATTTTTTTATTGAATAGTTTAAATAAAAAATATTTGAAATTTAGAAATTGTATTTGAGAATTATATGAAAAATGGTTGTTCTCAATGACAAATATATGAAGGGATAATCCCCATTATAGCTCAAAGGTGGGACCGTTATAGCTGGTATGAAGGGTTGAGCCCAATTAATGAAAATGAAATTTTTTTGATACTTTTATTGATTGTACAGTAGTTGAGACCCATTATATCTCAATGTTGGGTTGGGTAATAATTATTTTTTCAAGATAATTATCTAGAATTTCAGCCATATGGTAATTCATAAATCATGAATTTGGAAAGGGTTTTATGAATGGGATTATATAAGTCTAAAAAAGGATTTTTATTTTGTTTCTACCTATTTTAATGGTTTTCTTAAATATTTTTTTTCATGTGGTTATTTCATATTTCATATAATCAATGAACATTGAATATAATGGTAACAATTAAATCAGTTTTTATATTTTCTACTAAAATAATTTATTTATAATTTTTATCTCCAATTATATGATATTATTTCTCTTCCCATTTTTTAATGATGTTTTTCATGGTATTTATTGAATGTTAAGGGAAATGAAATGTAATGTTGAATGATGTAATAATTATAAATTAAAATAAATCATGTTTTGTTTTATAATTTTTATATGGTGGAAAAATTGGTTACTAATTAGAGGAGTCAATTATATTAGATGGTTTTTCTATGATTGAGCTATGATATATATATCTAAAAATCTAAACTCGAAAAGATAATCAAAAGTATTATATTAATTTTTTTTACATAATCATCAGTCATATGTAATGATTGTGGTTAGGATATTATAGTTGGTCTAAATAGCTAGTTTAGAGAACCTTAATGGATATAATATTGTTAATAGCATACCCATAATTATTTTTTCCTCATTGATTTGTGGAAATGATATAGTATTTTAATATTACCATGTTTCTTAATAAAAAATATTTTTTTGCATTGATTTTTTCCATAGATAATTATATGAAGATATATGAAGAAGGTTCCAAGAGTATAATATCCTTCTAAATAAGAATCCAAGAATCGCTGGATTTGAAACTAGGTTGTTTTTTGTAGTATCATCTCAACTGATGAAATCAATAAATATTTGTGGAATTAGTACTTGTGATAATTAATGTAACACCCAAATATTGTTATGATTTAATTTCCATTAAATAATTTTATTTCTTCAATAGATTATGTTACTCGCAACACCATGTTTAAATGAACAACTATATACTATTAAAATATTATCATGACTGTTATAACCTTATATCAGAATTTGAAGGAATAAATAGTAATAACCATATTATGAAATATATATATTTATTTATTATTAATAAATAGCCAAATAATTTTCAATAATGTCATCTTATTCTTCAAATATAGGTTTTAATAAAATAGATTCAAATATTTTTTTCTTTGCCAAAAAAGATTTCTTAGACACTTTTAGATGACTTATTTGAAAAAATGATCTTTTTTTGGAACATATAAGGGAACAATTTATAATCTATTATTTTTATAATTTTATATAAAAGATGAATTTTTGGTAAATATTAAATAAAATGAATTTAAAAACAAGGTATCTTTTATGATATTGTTAAAACATTAATATTGTATTTTAAAATTATTAAACATTTGTAATGTTTCATGTATGATAATATAATACCAAAATCATACCTAAATAATAATTTATATAAAATTTAAAAATTATTTCATAGTATATATAAAAAAATCAAAGCAGACACAATGCCTGCATAGTATTGAAAATGTAAAACTAGGTTTTAGATAGATATTAATATAGAGATAAAAAAATTATTAAATTTCTATAAAATATAATTCATTAATAATTTTTTATTAAGATATTTTAATTAATGACTTATATAAAAATGAATATTTTCTAAATACTTTTCTAATGAGTATAGTATGATAAAAAGGTAAATTGTAAAAAATAACCAATTTTTCTTGACATTGATATATGTAAATATACGTAGTGAAAAAAAACATTAGAAAAATATAAATAATATTTATTTAATTCTTATTTTTCTAATTTATTATATTTATATTTAAATAATTACATTATTTCTTATGTAACATTAACGATGTGATTGTACATGGGGAATATGAATCAATAAAAATATTACATTTTATTTTTTAAGAAACATTAAATCACCTAAAATATTTTAATAAATTATACTACATGAGTATTTTCTAACAATAATCATCCATGGTTAAAATTCTGGGCCTTTTTGATCAACTTGTTAAACATTAATCCCAAATATTATTTAATATAAATGAAAGTAAATATTGTAAGACTATTTTTTTAATAAGTATACCATTTTTTAATATATTGTTTTTTTAGATGTGATGTCAGAATGTAAATATTTATTTCAAATAAAGTAGATATATATTCATCATGTTAATTAATAATTAATTCATATGGATGATATAATTTCCTTAATAACACAAAAAAAGAAAAAAATATTTATTATTTAATGAATAATCATTAAAATTATTTTAATTAAAATGATAAGAATAATTAATCTTCATAAAAACAATGGTAAATTTTATTATATGAGGAAACGGTTTACATAACCCTATAAAGATTTTATTTATCACCATTAGATTCCATTAGGACATGGTTATGACTTTTATATTATTTTATTTAATTAAAAGTAAAAAATTTCTTACTCTTATTTTCAATAAGTATAATATTACCAATATAGTTTAATGAAAAAAATTGTTCAAATAAAAATACTTTTCTTAAATATAAATTATTTATATCTCTCATATTAACATATTCGTAATTTTCAATGAAAAAATATTTATTATAAATAATGACACAATGATGATGACCTAATTAATCAATTAATGAAATAGTTGACTTAAATATTTAAAAAAAATACAAAAGTAATATAATTTGAATTGATTAAGGTGATCAAAGACTGTTATTGATTCATATTACAGTTTAGGGATATTAAAATTCTTCGATGAAATATATATTTTTATCATTATTTTCAGAATATTAATTTAATAAATAATATAAAATTTGAAAACATTGATATTTTGTGGAATTAATATATTAATAAAAATTTTATTATTCACAAAAAAAAAATTCATTACTCTCAAATGGTAAAACATATCGTCTAAATTTTCATTTGATTTTCATTTATGGGATATTATAATATCATTATATCTAGAATTCCCTTCTTATATTTTATTATTTTGAGAAATTCTAAAAGATCCCTTCACCACAATTCTAAAAGGGAACCTCCTCGACAAATTATTCACTACACATTGAGCCACATAACATGACCAAAACCTATCCTTTTATCTTCCCAATTTCATTACCCATGTTTTTTATGTGTTGGCCTCCTCAAAATACAGACTCTACTGTCCCAAAAAGGATTTGAAAATGGGGATAATTTAATAGAATTAGTTTTCAACAGGTTTGAAGGAAGCTAAAAACAAAGGTAATGGTTTCACATATCACCATTATCTTCTAGGGATATATTAATTATTCACTTTTTTTCTAAATTTTGTGGATTATATTATTCTAATTAATACATTTTATGATATATATTATGAATTTTATTAGTATGTACATATCCATCTTATTTTATTGCATTTAAGAGGATTTTGATTCAAATTGTACCAAAGAAGGAATGGTTTTCTTACAATATAATAATTAATCGATATTGTTTAAATTTTAATCTATGATGTGGAATATTTCACTTTCATTTTCATGTGTAATATTAATTTACAAATGTTTTTACTGTATTCCTACAAATATTTGGTTTCATTTTTATCTATGTATAAATTTTCACTAAATGGTTTGAAAGGAATATTTTTTCACATTCAAAACAAGGATGATTATGACTGTTACAACAAAAATATGAAAGGAATGTTTTTTAAAATTATAAAGCAGGAGTGGATTTCCATGAATTCATGATGCCATAATGTCTTGAAGGATCACGTATGAAATTAATACTTTATTTTCAATAAAAATTAATTACATTATAACTATGTGATTTTTTAAAATAAGAAACACAATTCAATATTGGAAATGATATTTTCCTCGATAAAATTTCAAATTACCTTAAAAAAAATTTACATTGACGATAAAATTATTAGACGTTACAAACATTTTATTAGGGTTATGATTCAAGGAAATTAATATTATTATTTAATTGGTTGTTTTATATTTACAATTTAATTTTGTTTATGAAACCCATTTATTTTCATGGGTTATTATATAATAATGAATTTATTTCAATGTGTAACAAAAATTCATGTTTTTCAATTTGTGATCGGTGGATACAATATCGCCATCAAAATCATTAGTTAAAACTTAATATAAAATGATATAATAATTAGAAACAAGTCAATGGGATTGATCCATAATGTGAAATAGGCGCATCCTAATATACCATGGGAAATAGTGTGTCCTGATCCCATATGTAGAAGGTGACTGTAATTATGCTTGATATAAGAATTTTTTCTCTATTTATGGTGGTTACAAACTTTTATAACATGATATTATGGTTCATGAATGATTTATGATTATTTCTCACACTTATTTTTCATTAAATTTAAAATGATAATGCTTATTCAATAGATTATGATTATTATAAATCAATAAATGGATAATAACATTGTAGGTATGTTCATGATTGAATAACCTTTTTCATATCTAATTCTACTTAAAGACCAAAAATCGATAACCCCCAGGTTTATCGGTTACTGAATTTTTTTTCTAACATAGTCTTATTTTTCATTCACAATGTGATGAATAATTCTTTAGGGATGTTATGCCTAAGAGAAGTACATTGAGTGAAGATCATTATAGGAGGGGTTTAACCCCGTTCATAAAATAATAAAATTTTATATTCAATATCCAAATAAACTATAACATTTTGGTTATTTAATGAGTAGTATTTTTATTTATTAAAAATTCATCTAAATAGATGTAATATTTTTATACACAAATTATAGGCTAATATATATGGTATCAGATTAGTGATTAGACTATCTATTGAGATCATTTTTTGAAACATTGAAGAAACCCCTATGTATATAACAATGTATATGATAAAATAATAATTCTTTGATGATAATTATAAATGAAATATTTTTAATTTAATGTTTTCTTATATGAATTTTTCACAGAATAGAAATTAGAAATATTATTTTTAATGATTATGATCCAATAAAACATTAATATAGTTTCTAACACATTTATTTTTTCTTTTATTCAATCGATGGAACCTAAAATACTATGTTAATGTAAATAGTGATATAAAAACAAGTGATTATCCTCTTAATTATCCATGAATTATGGGATTTGGAATTCATGATATTGAATCCATGCTTACAAAACATTCCCATGTTATGAATCATGACTATTTTGGAAAATATCTATGATTGGAACCACATAATATTTAATCATTCATGAGGAAACATCCAATTTCATTTATTGGGTATACTGATCCACTAAATGTTTAGTGATGTATCATGTAAATTGATATAATATTATTTGTTCTACAATGATCGAGATGTGAAAATGTTTCCCTATATTTTTATAATATGTAAGGTTAATCCTATTAATGGTGGATTCATGTCAGTAATATAAGTCATGTGAATGATATTGAATACATGGAATTTAATGAGTATAAGTTAACATTCTAAGAAATTTAATTCCATTTATTATATGTAAATTTATTAGTAATGTATTTCATGAGATGAAGAAAAATAATTATTACTTCCTTTGAATATGAAAAGAAAATTATATAATTCATTCATGGTATGCTTCTAAAATAACTATACGCCATGATTGTAAAATATACTGATTGTTTTGTTTTAAAAAACGTAGTAAGTAAATTAAAATAGAAATTACATAATATAGTAGCTATAAGAAAATCATTTTATATACACTGAAAGAAGAAATGGAAATTTGAAATCCCCACAACATTTATTGTTTGAATTAGAAAATTAATATATAGTCTCCTTAAAAATATAAAAAATAATATGGTGAATTGAAATTATTGTAATATTAATGACATAAATGTGGTAATAAAAAACATGGGAAGTGTTTGAAAGGAATTGTAATTTGATTATAATGTTTACAAATAGGTTATAAAGTCTATGAATGTCATAATACAATTAATGGATTAATTATTATAACAGAATAGAAAAGGAAACCAAGAAATTCTGCTCCCACACTCTGTTGTTTCATGTTCATGGAGTTTCTACAATATTTTAATCAATTCACTTATTAAATGTATAATTATAATCATAAGCCACAACAACCTATAAAGACAATGAACATAGGGAATGTAAATTTTGTCACAATTCAGGAAGTGAATAATGATAATTAGGGATCACTAATACTCCCATGATTAGTTTGGATTTTCATGTTTAATTTTTAATAATAATCTCTATGAAAATATTATTGTTCCAAATTTAGAGAAATTAATTGTTATTATGCAATTTGAAGTGGTTTGCATCATAATAAAATTTCATATGATTTTTATCAGTAAAAGGATGATCCAAGGCTTCTAATGAATGTTTTAAAAAATATATATATATATTCTATATATGGAATAATGGGCGAACTAAAATTTTTAATTCTACGTGTCTACATATATGTATATAAAATTAATTTCACACTAACATTAACACGGTTGGTGAGGAATCATTAAGTGTATCCAAGATACCATAGATTAAATCCATGTAGAGGAAAATTTTCTAGGATACTATGGCAGTACGATAGTCGAGATTTTAGTAGTTTCTATATCAGGTACTATATAAGGTATTGTTTGGTACCATAATATCCAGAACTATTCACCCATTTGGGCCTTAGGGAAACCAGTGTTGTCTTCGAGTCCTTCAAGGACCTTAGGCCACAAAAGGACTTTAGATCAGTAAGGATGATGGGACTCATCAAGTAATTTGGTACACCTCAAGGTCTTCAGGATACCTTAAGGCCATTGGGACCTATGAATTGTAGATTTACCAGACTGACTTATAAGGAACAAGGACCAAGATGAGTATTCAAAGAAAGAACCTTCACTAGAGAATAACAAATCAAACATTTAATAATGATAGGGTATGGATTTTCAATTTGTACTATGCATGTAACACATTCATAGGATAGTTTTCTAACTAGTCATGTCTTTGTGTAGTGATGATAAATATGCAGACACCAGGGAGGGGATGTTTCAAGTTTTCATAAGTTTGGGATGAGTTCCTTTAAGACCTTTGGGTTCTTTATTATCACAAATCCTATGGGAAATTGATGGGTTCCCCTTAAACCCTTAATATAGGATTATTAAAAATGGTTAAAAAATGAAGTCTTTAGGAACATTCATGAAGATTAACAAAATAGTTTGGGATTCCATCATCTATTTATGTGTTCGAAACCTTGTTGTTTTTTATATGTGGTGGGTGGTTTTCAAGACTACGTTTATTTAGGAGACCTTTATGTAAATATAACCCTTAATTTATCTATACATGAATAATATATTAAAATTTTAATGCCTTTAAAATATTTGGTATTACAATTATAGGTACTGGTAACGATTATCATTTATCTTATTTTTGATATAGTTGTCATTAATTGTTTTGGTTAATTACCTTTTTATGTTAATACACATCATTTAGAGAATATTATTTTGTATTATATTTCAATAATGTAAATTAATGAAGCTGTAAGATTTCATAGAATACAACATTAAATGGTATTTTCTCATAATTTATATTTTTCGATGAATATTTGGTAAGATATTGATTGAGAGTTTTTTTCTAACACTACATATCATCATCAGATTGATGGTTAGTTTGAGGTAATAATTCATTCCCTTGTGTATATTTTATGATCATGTTCTAGGGATTTCAATGGTTTTTTGGATCAACAACATCGCCAAACATAGTTTAGTATAAAAAAATTATTTCCCCTGACCATTCAGACAGATACTTAAAAAATTTTGTTTAAATTACTATATATAATCTAATGTAATGGAATGAATTTTTAGAATGATAGATATTGGGGTGGAGGATTAGGATGATATTGAAATAAGTAATGATACATTAGAAAAAATGTATGTAATGTACTATGAGCATAGAAATTATATGATACTAATTATTTTCATGATCTAGAATTTTATGTCGGTGAGATGTCCATAAGATGATTTTAGAAATTGGACAAATAAGTGAAAACTAATCCCTAGGTATATCTATTTAAATAATATAATTAATGTTTTGGGACATCGGAATATTTATTTGTACATCCACCGAACATCACTTAAGTACATGATATGTTTCATATCTCTCTCATGAGTAAAAAAATACCTAATTCATCTCTTGTACTAAATTTGAAGGTCATACCACAAGAGAACAATATTTTTAATGAGCATGAACTGGAATAGATTATCCATCATACAGAGAGAGAGAGAGAGGGCTCTATAGAAAAACCACATTCCTGGTTACTATTTTGTGGTGAAACCTCTAGCTTTAAGAAGCTATATGGCATCATGGGAATGTGATGAGGTAAAGGAATCCAAATATTTTTCGATATAAGTGATGAATTTTGATTTTAAAATTCATTTTCATTATTCTATATTGTAAAACTATTATATTAGAAAGAAATATTTCTATTTAAATATTTTGATTTCATTTGTATCTTGTGTTTCATGAAACATCGAGTTGAAAATTACTATGATACATAATTCAAAAATTAACATGAACATTATAACCTAGTTTGTGAATTAGTATGAATTAACAGGAATAACCATATTATTAAACATATAAATAATTATTAATTCATAATAAAATATCCTTTGATTCATAGTACAATAATTTTTTCATCAAATATATGTTTTAATAAAAAAGTTGCATTAATTTATCTAAAAGTGAAAACAAGTATATTTTGTTTTGGAAACATTTATTAAATATATTTGAAAAAATTAATTTCATTTTTGACAATAAAATTTCAATGATTTTTTATTGTGAAATTTTCATAAATATTTAAATAATGTAATTATTTTAGTCAATCTTTGATAAAAAGTTATAAAATATAGAATATATTGTGATATAATCATGATGTAAAAATAAAATAATTTTTTTAAACATATGTAGGGGATTATGTATGCTAATATAATAGAAATATTTTATTAATATTCATAACATATAAATTATAATTTCAAACATAATATATATAAAAATCATTTCATTTGAAGACATAGTTCATATGTAGAATTCAAAAACACAAATTTTGTGCCCTATAGATATTAATTTTAGGTAAATTGTCATTAAATGACATTATTATAAATTATAATTCAAAAATTATTATTTGAGATTTTTTTCGATTATTTGATATATATAACATTAAGCATATCCAAATACTTGTGAAATTATTATACAAAAATTTAAAATTTAAAAATTAAATAAGTTTCATTAACATGGACATTGGTAAATATACATAATTAATTAATCTAAATTACTATATTTAGATTATGAAATATTTTATGGTATTAATTTATTCCTAATTTTTATATAAAAATAATTACCGTAAATTCTTATGAAGTTCATATATTGTGCTTGTGAAAGTTGAATAAACATCAATAAAATGATTATATTGAGTTTTATAATAAACCTCAAATGATCCCAAATATACTTAAACCATATTTTATGAGTTATTATTTACAAATATAAACCATGGATTTAATTTAAGGCCTTTTTGATTCACCTGTTTTATATTACGTACCTAATAGTATATTCCTTTGAGGAAACTCAAACTTGTAACATTATTATTTTTAATGAGTATAAAAAATATAATATATCATTATTTAGAACTTATGATCCACTATAAATATTCCTTTCAATTTAAAATTATTTATCTTCATCATGGTAATTTATTTTATATTTTTGAGGGAAAAATAATTACTTTAATGGATTTTTGAAAATTGATACAATATTTAATTGATTGATGGAAAAATTTAAAAAGTTATTTTAAATAAAAAGAAAAAAAATGTTAAATTATATAAACATATTAATAAATAATATTCATGTTTATATTCTTATGTAATCATTCATTTATTGTTCTTATGAACATTTTTTCTTTTAGAATTTGTTATGACCCTTATAGTTTTTATTTAATTAAAACACAAACTTGTTATAGTATTTTTTTCAACAAGAAAAATATTTCTAATATGATTTTATTCAGAATATTTTTTCAATAATAAAAAGTATTTTGAAAAACAAAATATATTCTACATTATAATAATATATTTATTATTTTTTTGTGAATAAATAATTACATAAAAAAATTAAAAAATGGTTATGCAAAAATTATTCAATTAATTGAAAAGTGAAAAAATTTATATTAAAAATATTAGACATAATTTGATTTTCAAGTACTGAATGATCTATACGAATTTTATAGATAATTATATCATATTGGGGATGTATTGAAATACATTGTTGGAATATATATGTTCACATTGATATTATTAATGTCAATGTGATGAATAGTATCAAATTTGTAAATAAATAATGTTTATTAAATTAAAATATTATTAAATTATTTAAATATTTCAAAAATCATTAATATCATGAAATTAGAAAATATATGGTCGACAAAATCCTAGCCTATTCATATATATTCCATTATAATGTATTTTGATCTATAATATACATATTATATTTTAATATTCTTGGATATTCATAAAGTTCCCCCCACATAAATTATAAAAAGGAACCTCATCTGTCACTTATTCAAAACACATTAATGAATCTAGATCGACCAACGCTTTCCTATTTATAATCCTAACATACCATAAAATTTACAATATTTTTTGAATCCACAAAATACTAATCTTAGATTCTGTAATACATGATTAATGAATATTTTTTAAGATAATGATTTCTGAAAAAATTTCAATGATGTTGAAACTAAGGTAATGGTTTCTCCTATCACTATTATTTATGTGGGACATAGTCATTATTTAACACTTGTCTCCTTTTTTTGTCTATATAATCCACATTAATGCTTTTTATTATACATATTATTACTTTTATTAGTATCTACATGTATATCTTATTTTCTTTCCTTCATGGGGATTATAATTCAAATGATAGTCATGCAGTATGGATTTGATTCCCAATCCAATAATTATTAGAAATTGGTTAGGTTTAAATCTCAAAATTGAAATATTTTTCTTCCATGGTCATTTTTTCTAAAAAATTCAAAAATTATTTTATTATCCAACTACAATTGTTTAAGGTCATTTATACCTATTTTGATATTTTTACTAAATTATTTGATAGGATTATATTAGATACATTCCAAACAAGGTACATTGTTAATTTTCAAACAAAAATATGAAAGGGTTTTCCATATAACATATATATATTGAGATATGATTCCCATATTCATGATTCATTAATGTCTTGCATCTTCAATTTTATGTTTGCAATGATATTTTCCTAGAAAATATTTTCATCCATATTTTCATCAACTTTTAACGCAAATAATGATTTCAAAAATAGAAATTATATTTCAATCAATATTATTTAAAATGATCTTTAAAAATCTTATTCTGTGTAACATATTATTATACTCTATTACATGTTACTTTATAGTGTTATGATTCAAGGTTACCATCCTTATTCATTTCTTTTTTGGTTTATGATAATGATTGAATGATGTCTATAAAAACATTCTTATTTGATTGGATACTACATGGTGAATGATTTATGTTCATGTGACCCAAATATGTATGGTTTTAATTATGAAAATATTGGGACCTATATATCTCTTTAATGAATTGGTTAAAAATTAATATGTCAAGATATAACAATGTGAAACAATTTTATGGGAATGATCCACTATGGAGAATATGTTCATCATAATCTATTATTGCTATCAGGTGTAACCTAATCCATTATATTGATGGTATTGGTAGTTAACATTGAAATATGAAATGATTTTCTATATTTATGATGTTATTAAAAATTATGATGTGATCATATGGTTCATGATTGAGTTATGATGATTTATCACTCTTATGGTTCATGTTTTCTAATTTAATAATATTAATGATGAAAATCATGTTTATACCCTATTATAAGTTTTATATAAACTTATTATATTACATTCATGATCACATAAAGGTATTATTATGAAATTATTTCATAATTTCATGAATTTAAATCTCTCATGTTTACCCTTATAGATCACTTTTACACACATGTTCGTATACATACATCCCCATTTGATGCCAATGTTTTGGGTAGGGTATGCCAAATAAGTGTACTATGCGATAATATTATTTTGGGGGAGGTTGAAAATATTTCATTCATTAATAATATTTTATATGTAATTTCAAATGACACTAAAAATTAATTATTCTTGGATTTATAGTATTTTTATGTATTGAATATTTTTTTTAAATAGATGTAATATTACCATATGAAAATAATGGGCCATTATAATTCAGATCTACCATAGAAGAATATGTAAATAATAGATAGTATTGATAGAAAATATCCTCAATAATTTAGAGGATTATATAACCATGTAGTCATTCAGGGATAAATCAATGATATAGAAATGATATTTGATGTATTAGGATATTTAGAATGCCAAAAGTTAAATTTTTCAATTTTCCATGTTGAAGGTGATCGACGGTGCATATTTTACTAGAATACCAGTAATAAATATGACCTTTATAATGTATAATGGAAAAATTTTAACACCATTATTTGAGAAATATTATCATATTGTTTTTTGACAATGATATTGAAAAATATCATGTTAATAATGAAAAATAATTATAATTAGTGGCCTTACAAAAAGAGAATTTTACTGGAAAAGATATGTACATACCCGATATTATTTGACACATTTATTGTAACATAAATAGAAATATCTCAATATTGAAACAAACATTATGATGAAAATTTTCCACAATAGAATTTAACTATTATTATAATATATTTTTATTCTATGAATGTTTATTCAAATTTTTCTATCAGTTGTTCTCCACAAGGTGACTACTGTATCAAATTTAAAGGATGTAGGAAATGGAAAAGAATAAAACTATTAAGTATTGAGAGATTCCCCAACCATGATTTTGGGGAAGTAAAGGAATTTTCATTAATTTTTATAGGCGATGAAAGATGTATCTAGTATGGTATGATTGGTCATGGGGTTCATTATTAAAAACAAAATATTCTTGAACAATCAAAGTATGAGATAATAGATACCCAGTTAATAGCAACATGTTTTAGATACATTTAATCGGGACATTGTGATAAATCATTTCCAAGTATATATAATAATTATTTTATGATATAAAAAAGGTTATTTGAGGAAAAAATCCATTAATTTTTTTGGACTAAATTTTAAAGGTATTGATTTACATTATGGTTTATATGATAACTTCTTTTAAGTAATTATCATTTTTTAATATTTGTTAAAAAATATGATAAAATTTGATTTAGTGATTTGTAATTAAGATGAAATGTATTTTAGAATCATATAGTATTTTATTGTGTCTTATGGTGGTTCTGGATATTTAATGATTTGACTATAATATTATAATAATTATGTGACTTGATATGTTATATTTATTTAGTAAATATTAAGATTAATTAATGTTATTTTAGAGATAATTTTTAATATTAATCTTAGATGCCTATTTGATCATATAATTCTATTGATAATAGAATTTCAATACCTATAAATATTATTATTTTTTATTTATGAGGATAGTTATTTTTCAAATTATCTATTTTGAAATTCAAATATTACTTTTCAATTTGGGAGAGTAAAATAGTTTTTTCATAAAATGTTTTATTCCATCCATGGAATTAAAAAATTATTTCATAACCATTTTGGATTTGGTTAATTAATATGGATATGATGAATATTTATTTATTATTTTTTGAATTATTTGATTTGAACTAGTTGATTCTGGTTTTTAGGCATTAAAAAGTTTCCTTTAATACTCATCATTTGGAGAAAAAGATGAGATTATAGTGAGAATTTATTGAATAATGAATTATTACTTGTCATGTAAGTATATTTCCTTATGTAATTATCCTATGTAGTAAATTTATTATTCAGAATTTGGTAAATCATTTTGAAAAAATTATTACACATTTACATTTCATACTGAGAAATCAATGGTCTATTATAGTATCACAGATTTATGGTTTTTAACGTGGGTTACATTCAAATGAATGTAATCCCAATCACTGTCTGCAATATATTAGATGTTAGCTGGTTTTTATTTTCCTTTTCTATATTTTCTTACAAGGAAATATATCATGATTTATCTCAGGTTACATACCTATTGCCCTTCCACTCTTTTAAATAGGGTGTTTTGTTAATACTTTTTCTGATGTGAAATTTTCTCAAAGGAATTTTGAATATTCAACCTCAATTTATAGAAATCTATTTCAAAATTGAAAAGATGATGTTTCATAAAGGGTGGGGTGGAATGTAAAAACACACATAATGATATAATAAATCAATTTAATATTTAATATTATTTTTCATTTAAGATTTTATATTCATTATAAATATTTAATTTAATTAAAAAATATAAAAAATAAAGAATTCTATAAAAATAAATTATTATATTATTTAATTTCGTGGTTTGATTATAATTTTTTTATTTTCAATTTGAAATAATGAATTTTAGTCTTATTATATTAAATTAATAATTATATTAAACATATATTTTTAATAATTTTTAAAAATATATTTTTTTTGATAGAATGTTAGAAAATATTTTTTTATTGAAAACTGTTTATTATTTTAATATATTTATGAGGCCAAATAATCTTTTCGATAAGTTTTAAATTATAATTAGTTATTTATGATTTAATATAACTGAATTATGTATTTATAGATATATTATATAATTGAATTTATAATAATAGCATTATATATTTAACAAAGTGTAGGTTTTTGAAATGCATTTTTCATTGTGTTATGGTTGATTGATTTTATATTAAATTTTCAATATATGGATTTTTATATTTTATGAATTGAGTGAATATTTTTAATAATTAGTTCTAAATTAATTTAATAATTCCCTTTTACATTTTATAAATTATGTATTGAAACATTAGAATGTTTTATTACAATTATTTTTGATAAATCCTGTAATTTAGTATAAAAATTAAATGATTATAACTATTAAATGCCTCATAAACATAACTAATCCTTATTAAACATGTATAAAATGAACATGATCATCAAATGGTATAATATATGACATTATTTCACATCTTAGGTGAGATTATGACATTTATAGTGGTTTATTAATTGAAATGTCAAACATGATTCACTATTGTATTTAATTAGTGTAATCTTTTTATGATGAGGTTATCTAGATGATATGTTCAACGGAAACTAGTATATTCAACTATAAAATATTTATCCCTATCAGGTTATTTTGTTTGTAATTATAAATGTTGATGAAATTAACTTATATGCTTCCACAATATTGATGCACAAATTATTTAATTAGTTGGAAAATAAAATAAATAGTAATAAAATTATTCAAATAAATAAAATTAGAAATAAATAGTTTGATAGAAAATTTCTATTAATACCATAAAATTTTAGGAATATAATGAATTATTTTTTTAATTTATGATATCATCATGATATTTTAAAATTTAATGTAATAATGATTTAAAAAAATTATATTATTGATATTTTATAGTAAATAATATTTCATTAAATGATAGAAATATTTTTAAATATATTAAATCAAACTACTTTTTTTTGATATTGATCAAAATATAAAATATGGTCTATTTATCAGTCTTGTGTGTATTTATATTAGCTATATTGATCCTCAAAGTGTAAAAATCTATGATGTCACGGTAGAAGGTAAATCAGTTGACTAAGGGATAAAACCAAAATATAAAAAAATAAATAAAGTCAAACACTATATTATATTTATTTTAAGAGTTTAATTTTTACCAGTTAATCTTATATTATAAATAACTCACATTTTATCGATTATTATTTGAATATTTAATTTTAATAATTTAATAATTTGGAAAATTCCAAGAGTGACCCCCCTTTATCATAAAAAAAGAGAACATTTTATTTTAATTTATATATAATAAAAAAATTATTTGACTCATCCAATACAAACATAAAACCTATTATATGACCCATACTTTCAGTATAGTTTCCTTTTTGTAGGTATGATGCCAACATTTGAGGTCCTACGGTGTTAAATAAATGATTTGTTTGAATATAGGGGTGTAGTTTTATCTGTATGTTTTAGTTTTGTTTCTAAACCCAAACAAATCATACCTTATTCAAAAATAAACAACAAATAAATTATGTATCATACATGTACTATGATTTTATTATATTACATTTATGACATCTCTTTATATACTATTCCATAAAATGGTAAAATAAATCACCATTCTTATATATAGGGGACTACAGCCTCACAAACCAATTTTAATCATTCTCCATCAACATCACACTATTCTATTTATAATGACTGGATTAATGATTATATATGATACAAATTACATAATTAATAATATAAATAATTAATACATAATTTAACCTCTAGCCATATATATATGTAAATATAAATATGTAATAATATATATATATATATATGATATTATTATAGTTCTGTAATGATAAAATAATATTAATCTTCTTTCTGAATTGATTATCAAAAAATGGAAATGTTACTCATGGGATCAGACAACTTACCATCTCCCTGATTGTAAAATTGTACATTAATCATAACCATATTAAATTATTGGAATTAAAAGTATAATTGAAGAATAAATTTTTTATTTATTTAAGTATTATTATTATAGATATGATTGAATAAGAACCACTAGAACTATATAAAAACAATCTATGTGATTTTGGACATATGTACTAAATATCATAAAAATGGAAAATGTTAATTTAAATGATTATATAACTTTATGTAACATTGTATTAAATAAAATAAATTAATAATAAACATTATAACTGTTCATAAATAATTTTAATAACAACATAATTATATTATTTAAAATGATAATAATCATATGTGATTATTCAAACTAATTGTCAGAGACATTCTTTAAAAAAGTATTTTAATAAAAAGTATTCCTTAAAAACTGTCTTTTTTTCCATATTCATATTCACTAAAAATACTCTATGTAATTTTATTTTCTATAATAAAAAAAATTATTTCCATATTTACCGTTTTATTTTTTTTCAAAATTTATTGAACATTATCTTTTCTAATTCTCCAAATTAGGTACATCTAGACTATTCTAGGAAAAAATATTAGAGGGATTTTTTTATCTAATATAACATGAGAGGATTCTTCAACATTCATGATTAATTAATGCTTTGATTGTTTTTTATAGTATTCAATCACTATTTTTTAAATATAATGGGTAATTGATGATGTGTGATGTTTTGTTACAAGACATTTTTCAAGTTATTATTATTTTGATATCAATATATATATATATTTTTAAATGTGTACTTAATATAATTATATGATGAAAATGTGAAATAAAATTTTTATGATTATATGGTGCTTTAAAATTGTCTAAAAAATATGTGATCCCAATATAGCATATAAATTATTGAGCCCCACAATTTCACTTAAAATAATCATGTTCTCGATATAGCTTAAACGAAGGGTGTGTACCATTATAGCTCTCCAATGCATTATTATTATGATTATGATCTAAAAATAATTATATTTCAAGTCAACTTTTTCGTTATTCCAATTTCAAGTGTTTTAATGGTTTTTAATAATTTGATACTCAATGTTTCCAAAAAGGGTTTTTACAATCTTGATAAATTTTTAATTGTATTTTTGGAAAAAAAAATTGGTGTGTTTTTCATTTATAGATATTTTTTTCATATGACCAATGAACATTAAAATTAAGGGTAATAATATCATGTGTTTCTATTTTTTGGGATGACCAATAGATATCTCTTTTTATGTACCTTACTGGGATTTCTGTGCTTATCCAACTTTTTAAAAATGATTTTCATAGGATTCATGGATAGATGTGGTGGTGTAAGAAGTCATGTTAGAAGGAAATAAATTCTTCATGAAAATTAATAATGATATGTTTTAATATTATAATAAGTTAAAACAAAGGATATGGGTTGAAAGCATCCAACGTATATAATATTATGTTTTACATGAGTTATGACCGAGTTCAATGAATCTATAATATTTAATAGTTAAATAATTGTATGATAATGATGTATTGAATTAAAACAAATGATTGTTAAAAGATAAAGGTTAGTTCCTTAGAGTGTTAATGTATCCCCAATTGTTATATATTTTTAAAATATCCAGCTTGGTTATTATACTCAAACCCCAATGTTAACCCCCATATGGGATATCATATTTTATTGTGTAAAATCTATTTCTCATATAAATTTATTAATTTATATTTTTTTTAATGAAATAGTTATGTTTCTTCAATTAAAGTATATATATTGGGGTGATTTTTTTTATAAGAATATTTTTATTATTATTCAATTTATTGAAGTTGTAGTGATTTTTTAGGAAGTTAATGTTTAGGAAATTTTTATGATTAGAGAATAATAGCTGTTAAAATGTTTGTAAACCATTGGATATATTAATATATATTGTACATTCCATGGAACATGTACAATGTTAGTGGAACTTTGGTAAGCGGATCGATATGAATATTTTATCCTTCATTTGTACATTATTATAATAATGTAATTTCCATGATATTAAATACCTTAATCCAAAGATTAAATTATTTTATTTACTTACCCCCAAAATTACATAATTGTTTAGAGTATAACTATATTGTTATTATGAATTGGTAAATTCATAATTCATAGTTGTTTAATTATCCTAAATTTAAATGTGAAAACATTACTCTAATGATCCTTTAATTTTTAATATGAGACACGCCCTCTTTTATTATTATAGATATTTAATTATATATTATATTATTTCTATGTTATACTAGGGAGAATGATAACATATTTATGTAAAGAGATTCACATATTAGATTATTGATTTTTAATATTTTAATATACTTTATGAGTTATATAATACATAAAATATGAAAACCATAATTTTTATGGTTTGAAAATTTTTTATTCTATTATTTATCCCATAATATATATGATATGACTTTAACTACTACTGTAGACATATAATAAAATTACATAGTAAATGATTTAAATTTCAATTTTTGATCATGAAAATATATATTTTTTTAGAAATATGTATTATGATAAATATATTTTGATGTATTATAAACAGTAGATTATATTGTATGTGGGAGATAAAAGGGATTTCCCAATATGTTTTATCCACCATTATAATCTTATATATGGAATCATAGAACAAATATTTTCATCTGATATATTTTATTGTTCATACTTATTATGATTTTACACTCATATAAATCATCTAAAATATGGAAAATAAATAAAGTTACAATATTTATATTAATATTCCACTAAAAAATGACACATCAATGAATAATATACCGATTTTAATTATTGAGTACAGAAAAATATATTTACATCGTACACAATTAAATTATTTCATCAAGGATTAATATTCCAATGTTCAACTACCAATATTCTTTGATCGACACACTACAAAAAATTTAATATTCAAGAATCGATGATGCACATATCATTCACAATGAATATCATTTTAATTGATACACAATCATGATTTTTTATTTTCTATTTAGCTTTAACCTCACAATATTAATCATTAATAATGAATCAAATATTCTTATATGATCAATTAAAATATTTTGAATATGTTAAATTTTCCCTCATATTATAGAACATTACATATTTCTCATCAATATTTATCCTCATCGTATTTGGAAGAACTAGAATTTCATCATCCAAAAATACTATTTTTCAATTGAAATATACTATGTTTATTGATAGTAATGTGTATCGTTTAGTTTTAAATTAATCCCAAAAATTAATCTAGCCATTCTATATTATAAATGTAGTCAAACATTCCTAATATTTTTCACTCTATTGAAATAAAATGTGAAGCATCCAATTATGGAGTAATATCAATCAATCACATAGTCAACAAAAATATGAAATCCACCTTTTAATATGACATCATTGAATACATAGGGTTGACAACTATAGATATTTGTAACTATAGTACCCTGTGGTGTGAAATTTATTTTATTATTGTATCATGGACTCAAACCATTATTTAATATTCGATGAAAATGATACATCCTATAATACATACATATAGCCTCAAATTAGGATTAATTAAAACGAAACAATTTGGAATAAATGTCTAAATAAATACATTAATGAAAAAAGGAAAAAATGAAGAATAATTTATTATTAATTATATGATCTTTCGAAAATAAGGGGTAAGGTTGTTACACTATCACATTGATAACATATGAATACAGAATTTGGGGAGAAAATGATTCATTTTTTATTGAAATGGTAGGGGTCTTTATATGGATGCCCCACATGTGGATGCAATTAGCTATAACAGTCAAGTGAGGACAACTCATGAAGGGATAAGCGATCAAAATATATAATGAATGATGGAGTAAATGGAAATATAAATTATTTATGATCAACTCCCAATAAAGAATAGAATTTGACTGATGCAAAGAATAGAGGAGGAATGCACAATGAAGGTGGTGGAGGGGGGAAGGAACACATTATTAAGGGGATGTGAGTAATCACTCGGGGGAATTATGAACTAAATAGAGATGTGGACAGTGAGTGAACGTCATCTAATCTTTTATTAGAGTGTGATAAGGGAAAATGTAATGCAATTGGATTATGGGTGGGTATGATATGATCATCGTAGGGGGGTTGAAAAATTGGGGATACCTATTTAGATGAGCTACACTAAAAATGATTTATACAACATATAGCTATAAATTTGGTTTAAAAGTGTATATATCTCAATCAATATCCATATTTATATTGAAATGTGTCTATAGGACTGTGTTTATAGGTGATATTTCTAATAGTGTAGGGATTTGTTTTGTTTTAGCAATGGGGTTGTTCTAAAAGATAACATCACCCCATTACATTTTGTTTCAAAAATAATATTTTATATATTGGGATATTTATTAAATATTATTTATTAATTTATTTTTTATTATTTTTTTATATATTTGTGATTTTATATAGTTGATTATAGTTTTTACTGATTCCCATGCGTCCTCATATTTCTGGGTGATAGATGATTGAGATTGTTCGTCATTGGTGATGAGCTTCACATAAATGACGTGGCTTCAGTTTGAGGTATTAGGATGTTAAAAATATCCCTATGGTTTAGGAATTATTATAAATATAATTTTTTTACATTATCTAAATTTTTATTCAATCAACTATTAATTGAAATTTATTTCCCTTTGACTCGCCATATTATTATCATCATTTATTAGAATTCCACAAACAGTTAAACACAATGATTATTGACTTTGTTGCCTATGGTTTTTTGGTAGACCATATATATATGTTGGTGATATGTCATATATGGACACTAAAGTGACATTAACTAATAAAATAGATATAATAGATTTGAAAATAGTTTCTTTTAGTTAACTCTATCTAGGGGAGTGTGATGAATAGGGAACAGTTTTCATATGGGAAGGTCATATGAAATATTGAGTTAACATATATATATATATATTGATATTTTATTATTATGTTGGGGTACACGTTTATATAATTGTGGGTATACCATATAGGTTATTTTTGTGTTGTTTGGGTGTTCTATGACTAACCATTCCTAACATTTCAGTTAGAGGGTCGATTTTCCATCTCTTTTGTCTGGTTATTACATTGTAATCTCTGTGTTTATGATTAGTACACAGTGTAAACATAGTTATGTTGAGAAATTTTATTACCATTTAGATATTTCCTTTGAACCTAAATATATATATGAGATAGGGAGTAATAATTTATTCTTCATAACATGTCATAAAATATGGGACCACAGTTCAAACGATAGCCTTCTGTTGAATTAGAAATGAATTACAATGAGAGGGATACCCCCGTTTTATATATCTTGGTATGTTGTGATGGGTTTTTTTGGTGTGTATGAGTGGACAACCAAGGTAATTTTTATCTTATTTGGGTGAGTTTCCACCCCATGGGATTATAATAGTAGTTTATTTTTTTGGGTGGGCCTCTCTTCCCCATTAGCGTATGATGTAAGAGATTATTCTGGGACAGGTCACTCATCCCCCATTATGATTATGATATATAAAGTTATTACAAGGTGGCTTTATATTATACTTGGGTATATAATATTTTAGATAGTCTGAGGGTGGGATTTTATTCCCCACTTGGTGTATCATATATGAAATGGTTATTTGGGGGTCATTTGACATAAGAGTAGGATAGATGAGATAGTTCCATGGTAGTTCACTCTTCCGACTTGTTGTAGTATATATGATACTGTTAATGGGAGGACCCCTTTTCAAGTAGATTTATCATATATGATATTTTTCTATGGTGGGAAACTATTACTAAATAATTTATAATATATTTTATAGTGATAAGGTGAGGAAATCTTCCTCATGGGTTTATAACAAATGAGATTGTTTTGGGGAGTCTATCTTCCCTGTGGTGTATAATAGATGATATGTTTCTAGAGTGGTAAGATCCTCCCCCTAGGCGTACAATTTATGAGGTATTTCAAAACTGGGTTACCCTTACCATTTTGTGTATTCTATTTGGGATGGTAAAATAATGTCCCCTATTCATTGTGGATATATGATATATGAAATTTTAGATGGAATTATACTATTTCTCTTAAGGGTATTATATATGAGATGGTTTTGGGGAGGGTACTTATTCCACCTTAGTTGTTGATGAATGATGTTTATAGATATCTTCAACTAGAAAAATATGATTTGGGAACACACACGTTTAATGGATAGTAGTCATTGTCATGATAGGTATTTTTTATATGGTTTTGTATTAATTATTTTGAGAATATCAAATTTTATATGTGTTACACATACATTTTATGATAAAGAAGACATTACTAGAGTAGAAAATTTTTGTACTTATACACGTATCAAGTGGCCCTTGTTAACTAGTACCCAGTTATCTACAATTATTTTAGGTTCATGTTTGTTAGAGTTTGGTGGATTAATTATTATATTTGATATATTGGGCATAGTTAATATATATTACCGAGTTAGGAATGAAGACTATGTATTAGACTATGTTATTTATTATTTGTCTGAGTTGTATATGATCTACTCATATGAGTTATTAATAGCGTCCAAACTACTCATATAAAAGTTTATATCATTTATTCTATCATAGAATTTTGTTTTTATTTGTTCATGAAAGTCCTTGGAGGAAGAGGTTTTCTATTTTTTATGATACTCATATATGAGGGGATATTCTCCCAATAATCTCTATTTATACCCATTCTCCTAGTCAATAGTTATTAGATCATTGGGAGGTGAACCAATGGTCACATTGAACTATGATTTTGATTATGTAGAGTTATCTAAATTAAAAAAATCAATTATAAAACTCTCATTATACCTTGTCCAATGTTGTGTCACTTTCCTTATGAGGTTACATTCATTACATACTAGGTAATGATTATTTGTGAAAATGTATCTCAATCAAATATATAAATGGACCCTTAAGCTACCAACATCAACCAACATCATTGTAACGCCCCGAAGCCAGTTACCCAGAGTCCGTGCATTATTAAATAACATTGGCATGATCACAAAAAATCAAGTCTCGAAGTACCAATTAGATTATTAGCCTTGGAATGACTAGATATATTCAAAATGTTTACATTACATCATAAAATGAAAAATACATCAACATAGTCTCCATTGTCCACACTCATATCCCCTCATAATATCCATGCAGGTCATTCATAAAATACTTCTTCACATCCTGGAAAAAATAAAACATAAAAAGGGGTGAGCTCAGATGCCCAGTAAGGATAACAATATAGTGGAAACTTTCTTAAATAAGCATAATCAATTAAGGAAATTTATAAATAAAACAAAATCCTTCTAAACATGAACTTCAGCATAATATGGAAGAAATAAAATGAAATAATGACATTGACTTATTCCAATGAATATTATACTAGTTGAATAATCACATGCAATATCAATAACCACTTTCATAATGATGGAATGCATAATACCATACTATCATAACCACATATCCATGGCCTCGTGACAAGACTACAAATAAGATTTTGTCAAGGCCTCGTGCCAAGAAACTATTTTGTCTCATGAGACTTACAGATGCATCAAGGAGCTATAGCGGGCTCCACCCGTCACTTAATAAGTCCAATGCATTCCTCATATGAACAGGTTTAAACATAACATAAACCTTCGTATTAAAACTAGCATACAAAATGTCAATACTTTCTCCATAGACCACGAATGGTATAAAAATAACACATCCTGACTCAAACATATCACTAAACCTTCAATAATATATGAAATATTTTTATCATAATTAATAAACTTCAAATAATCATAAAATCCATCAAAGGA
The DNA here is from genome assembly GCA_963277665.1 of Viscum album. NCBI lineage: Eukaryota > Viridiplantae > Streptophyta > Magnoliopsida > Santalales > Viscaceae > Viscum > Viscum album. The sequence continues at coordinate 1,381,690,630 of OY728137.1, forward strand.
TGTTGACATAGAAGAAATGAAAACTATTTGAGATAAATATCTCTTTTTTGAAATAATTTAGAAGTCACATAATTATAAAAGAAAACATTTAATTATGAAATTTTCTTATAAGCTTGTAAGGGAAGCTTAGAGGATTTTATAACGGCGGAAAATAGCCACACCCTCCGTAAAAGTTAAAAATGACATTTCTACCTTAATTCTACCGAAAAGGTTAAAATGGACCTTGTTTGGAAAACGAAAGAAAGATTCATTTAGAAACTTCTTATAAAATGTCAAAGTGTGTGTAAATGACATTAACCCATAGTCTGTAAAATAATATTAATGATTTGAAATACATTTTTAAGAAACATATATGTGGATGATAAATATGTCCCAGTAGATAATTACATATAAACAACATCAGATATTGAAGAGATTTTGAAATAAACCCTTACCCTGTACTTTTACTTGGTTGAGGGTAGGATAACCTTCTTTATAATGGTGAAATAATTGTTAATAAGTTATTAATGAATCATATACAATAATATGATATCATATATGATCTTTTAACATTGCTTTGTTAGTAATATCTTTGTATTATCGTTGTTTCTGGTGTTAACTGATTCGTTTTTTTATATACATTGTTATGTAAGCCATGTTTGTTATGGATAGGTTGTATAATATTCATATCCTGAATGGTATTATGTCATTAAACTTTATTTTTAACAATAAAATTAAAATTATTCTTGAATGGATTCGAAGGAGAATAAATCTCATCGTGTTCGTGGAGACGGTAGTCCGTACGTACGCACGAGTGACAATATCATTATTTTGATATTAAAATAATATATAATTGGTTGGTGTATCATATATAAAGATTAATTATCATGTTATATTTATTATTTACATGAAATAAACATCATTACTATAACCATCCAAATAATAATGTATTGAATAACAATTACACCACTACGTGGAGACGGTAAGCCGTACATACGCACGTATGGCGACGTGTCATTCAAGGGATGGATAAAATATTGAATATGGATGTACCATATTTGTAATAAAATCACATTATATGGGATATACTAGTGTTTTTATTTTATAATGCAAATAAAAAAGAAATAAGAAGTTGATGATGAAAGGAACTTGAAAGAGGGTGGTGAAAACACTACCTCTTCTTCGGGTTCTTCATTTTTATTTTACCAAAATGGCTCCATAGGTTGGCTTTATTATCAAACTAAAGCCTCTAGGTTCATATTACTGAAGTTTAGAGAATATTTGGTCAGGTTTTGGCCGATCCAAAAGGCTTTGAAAGTGTTAATTATATGGAAGGGGGGTGCCCTAGAATTAGAGGGGTGAGGGGCACCTTTGGAAAATCTAGAAATATTATTTTATAATAAATTCATATTCGGTTTTTAATGGATAAAAAGTGACTCATTTAAAAGATATGGTGGGTATGGGTCAAAAACCACCCAACCAATAGGTTTTAGATAGTTTTGGGTCACTATATTAATCTTATCTTTTAGTTTTAACTCTTAGTTAATTAGTATCACATTTACCATGTCTTTCTGTATTTTTATATTATATTGTTAATAAACTTATTTATACATCCATGTTAACCCCAAGTGGTTAATTAAGGATAAAAATATAATTATATAAAACTCTTGGCCGATCTTTTTATTTTTTGGAATTTAATATCAATTAATAATATAATATTTGTTTTAAAAACTTTTTTTTGTCAATTTTAATATTATTTGGAATTTGATTTTTGTGAAAATCATAACAGCATGATTACTTCAAAAACAATTAATTAAATCAATAATAACATGTCATATTAACTTATAAAATCTGTGGAATTCATAAAAAATCTCAAATTACATTTATTTTAATATTTATAATATCAATTATTTTATTATTTCATTAATTATGTAATTGCTGCATCACCATTGTGTCATAAATAAATTAAATTATTTAATGTGTAAAAATTATAAATAAATTACCATTATGTATAAAATCGTTTTAGACTTATAATTAATATTTATAATCGAATTTTTCTTATGTATAACCCTATATTAAAAATGTTTTCATAATTAAACTTTGATTTTAACTCTTTTAACTCTTCTTCGATTTAAATAATAATAAATGTCCTAATATAATCCATGTGGACCTAAATGATAATATTTTATTCATAAGATTGTTTTTGGTCGATATAAACTTGTATAATAGAATTAGGACATGTTTTAGTGTAATATTAATATCATTTTTACGCTTAATTACCCTATTTACTTTTAATCGTGGTAAATAAAAATTAAAAAGTTACTATTCAGCCAAAATTATTTTAATCTTATTGTACCAAATTTAACTCCTTGATATTAACCATGTCTATATGATTTAAGAAATTCTACTCACAATATCGGTAAAATTATGTTTTTTGTGAATTTCCAAATTATTCTAGGAGGTGGGTAAAAGACGGTGAAAAGGTCTATAAAATTTTTATATATCTAAAATTATTTTAAACTGACTATAATGAATTATATTGAACTTATATAGGTAATATGAATCTATTTTTACCTCAATAAAAATTTAATAAAATAAATAATTTTTTAAATAACTTTTTTTTAAAACTCTAACTGAGTTCTTTTTCACTATTCATCAAAAATTGAATTTTTTCATAAAAATATCAAAAATTCACCCTAAGGTAATTTCGATATTCCAAATCCAAAGATAAAGTACATTTTAAAAGAAAAATTTTTAAAATTTAAAAAAGTGGGTATTACTATTCATAACAGCTACATTGATTGGTCTTGGTGTGTTAGAACTCGAAGTTGCATACAACACATGCTACTGTATTATTCAAAGAGAAACATACCGTGGAAGCACAGGGTGATAAATTATCCTCTACTTCAAATAATTTCATCCTTGAAATTTCTATAATATTAGTGTATAAAAAGACTCGGATGATTCTTCATTATAAGTTCCTCATGTTCCAATGTTTCCTCATCCATTTTATGGATTCTCCATAGAACTTTTACCAGATGAGTCGTCTATTTTCTAAACACTTGTTCTCTGGTATCAAGATTCCTGACTGGCTCTTCGCAAAAAGACAGATCTGGTTCCAGTTATAATTTCTCATAGGTGAGTACATGCATTGGGTCAGGCATTTATTTTATCAACATTGATACGTGGTACACATCATGATCTTTGGAGAGATTTGTCAGCATTTCCATATGGTAAGCTACAACACCAATTCGTTCTAGAATTTAGAAAGGTCCGATGTACCCGAGACTCAATTTACCTTTCTTACTGAAATGTATGACTCCCTTCCATAGTGATACCTTCAAGAAAAAATGCTCTCCTACCTTAAATTCAAAATCCTTCCTTCGGTTATCAACATAGTTCTTCTACCTACATTGAGCTGCTTTGATGTAGTTTTAGATTACCTTCAGATTTTTCGTTGTTTCCTCCACCAATTCCAGGACTTCATGTTTTCTTTCACAAAGGTCATCCCAACAGGTTGGTGTGCGACATCTCATTCTGTATAATGCTTCATATGGTCCCATCTGAATACTTTAATGAAAGCTACTATTATAGGAAAATTCTACCAGAGGTAAATATAGATCCCATATACCCTCAATGTCAAGTGAGAAAGATCTCAACATGTCTTCTATGGTTTGAATAGTCTGTTCAGATTGTCCATCTTTTTTAGGGTGGTAGGAAGTTCCCAAATGATGTTCAGTATCCAAGGCCTTATAAACACTCTTCCAGAATCTTGAAGTAAAATGGGGATCACGATCAGAAACAATCGGTATAGGTACTCCATGAATTCTCACAAATTCATTGATATATATCCTTTCTAGACATTAAAGTGGTAAATCATCCCTTATAGAAAGAAAATGTGCTAACTTGGTAAGATGATCAATAATGACCCATATTTCATCATTCTTTCTAGGAGTCTTTGGTAGTCCTATGAAAAATTAAATCATGATATTATCCCATTTCCACTCCGGTATGGGAAGTGGTTGCATGACTCCTCGAGGATATTACCTTCCAGTTTTCACTTGTTGAAAAAACATACATCATGACACAAAATCAGCAATCTCCTTCTTCATGTTGTCCCACAAAAAATGTTCCTTCAAATACCTATACATTTTGGTGCTCCCATGGTGTATAGAGAAAATGGAACTATGAGAATCGTCCAAAAATTCCCTTTTTAGATCAGGTAAATTGGGAACACAAACCCTCTTCCCAAATTTCAAAATTCCATCTTCATACACAAAGTCACTCAATCTGCCATCATTCACAACATTAATCTTATTTTGAAATTCTTCATCATCGGTCTGAGAACTCATAATCCTTTCTAGTAATGATGGTATGGAAAAAATTTGGAATTCCATTGTTTTTTCACCGTCCATGGTGATTCCCATATTCTTTATTACTAGTTCCATGTATATAGGATCTTTTCAACTCTCATCTTGTTTAAAACTCCATGATCCTTTCTGCTCAAAGAATCATCCACATTATTTGCCTTCCCCGGGTGGTTGTGTATCGGGAAATCATAATCCTTGAGTAGTTCAAGCCATCTCCTTTGCCTCATGTTGAGTTCTTTCTATGAAATGATATACTTCAAACTCTTGTGATCAGTATAAATCCCAAATTTTTGACAATATAGATATTGTATCCAAATCATCAAAGAAAAGATTACAGCTGCCAACTCAAGATCATGAGTAGTAGAGTTTTGATCATGAATTTTCAGCTGTAGTGATGCATTGGCAATAACCCTATCATTCTTCATAAGGAAACAACCATGTCCTTTCATTGAAGCATCACCATAAATAACAAAACCATCATTCCCCGATGGTAGAGTCAATATAAGATCATTGACTAATGTTCTCTTCGTTTCGTCAAAACGTTCTTTAAAAAAATTCAAAACCATTTTAACCCCTTTACGTGTGATCATCGTTAATAGGTTAGCCAATCGAGCAATGTTCTGGACAAAAAATCGGCAATAACCTACTGAGCCAATAAAACTGAATAACTCGGTTATACTTATTGGTGTTGGCCATTCATGGATTGCTCTTGTATTAGAAAGATCAACATAGATTCCATCCTTAGAGACAATATGGACATGGAATGAAATATCATGAATCCCAAATTCACACTTGTTAAACTTTCCATATTATTCATGTCTTCTAAAAGCCTTTAGGATAATACGAAAGTAATTTTCATGATCCTTGTAGGTTTTAGATTATACCAAGATATCATCAATAAATACCACCACAAAATCATGGACATATTCATTGAAAACATTATTCATTAGATTCATGAATACAGAGGGTTCATTAGTCAATCCAAAAGGCATTACTGTAAACTCGTAATGCCCGTACCTGGTTCGAAATGATGTCATTGGAATGTATTCCTTCTTCATACACAACTGATGGTATCCAGATCAAAGGAAAATCATTGAAAATTATTGAGATCCATACAGTTGGTCAAATAAATCAACAATGCGAGGTAGGGTATACTTATTCATTATTGTTATAGCATTGATTTCCATATAGTCGATACAAAACCTCATGGATCCATCTTTCTTCTTAACAAAAAGGGCATGGGCTCCCAATGAAGAAACACTAGGGCAAATAAATCCAGTATTACTCAATTCCTCTAGTTGTTTCTATATTTCTACTAATTCCACAGTTTCCATTCTATAAGCGTTCTTCGATATGGGCCTTAATCCAGGAATTAAATCAATGGAAAACTCAATTTCTCATTCTGGAGGATGTCCAGGTAAATCCATTGGAAAAACATCAACATATTCTTTCATAATAGGTAAATCCTTTATTTGGACATTCATTTCCTCACACACAGTAATTTTATTCTCTTCCTCCCCAATAATTGAAATTTAATTGAGCTACTGGGGGTGGATCTAGATTAGAATTAGATGGTGATGATTCTGCTCTAAAGGTAAGGTGTTCCTTTTCATCATCATCAAAAATCGTATCCCCATTCTTCTAATAATAATTCATTGCATCATAGTACGAAATAAAATACATACCAAGGATTATATCAAACTCAATCATGCGTATGAAGATGAGATCAGCAGATAAAGAACATTTATGTTCTCTAATGGGAACTGATTCACAGAACTTGGTACCAATGATATATCCCATAAGAGTTTTAACTGACAACTCCCTAGTTATGTAAAATTGGAAATATCTAATTCTCTTAGAAAATTGGGAAGATATAAAATAATGCGATGATCTATAATCAAATAAATCAGTTTCTAAACATGAGGAAACCATTAAATTAGCTGCCACCACGTCTTTTGGAGCTTCTACCTTCGAATTAGTGATAGCATATGCTTGGACTCAATCCATTATCCTTTTCTGAGGTAATTTCCCCTAACTCATAGGACATTCGTTTTCTTAATGTCTCATCTCTCTACAATTATAGAATTCCACATTGACAAAAACACTCTTTCCCTTAAAATCATGAGCATGGTGGCCTTTTTCACCACACTTGTAACAGACTCTCATTCCCCTCATGCATGTACCAGGGTGTTTATTCTAACATTTACTACAGGATGAATATTAAACCTTTTCCTTATTCCCCTTATTTCCATTCCTAGAGTGATCAGAAGATCCCTTCTTCTCTTTCTAGGCTTTAAAGTCGTAAGACATAGAGATTTATTTTTCTGTCTTGATAGCACATGAGAAAATATCTTCGTACGATGAGAAAGATTGTGAGACTAATACTCAATGGAGAATCATTTTTAACCCATCAATGAAAATATTAATCTTACTTATTGGGTTACGTATATAATCTGATGCATGCCTCGATAACCTTGTAAAGTTAGCCTCATACTTTGCGATATTCTCATCCTCTTTTTTCATCAGACTCAGAAATTACATTTCCATATCAGTTCGATGGTCGCGAGAAAAAGTATTTTTATAAGAAAATCTCTTTGAACTCCCTCTATTCAATATTTTATACTTCATCATCTTCCTTAGTGTTTTGTATCAATGACCACCATTGATCAACGTCTTCAATGAGGCGATAAACTTCCATGACAACCTTTTCCCTTTCACTTCTCCCCAAGGCCTGAAATATTTTCTCTAGGGAACTTATCCATTGCTTAGCTGCTAATGGATTTGTACTCCCATTGAATTTTTGTGTTTGCTGCATCATGAAGCGATATGACATTGATCCTCCATATTGCAGATCAGGGTGCTCCATACAGATAAGGTTATTATTCATTGCATGATTGAGTTGTCCTAGTATGGTGATTAGCTGATCAGCACCTGGTGCATCACCAACCCCACTATAATTATCTTGATTAGGAGGGAAATACCTACATGGATTGAGTTTATTGATACGGTTTCCATTTCTTCTACTAGGCTCCATTTCTAGACAATGGAAAAAATAAGATGAGTTTATGAATCAAAATTCATAATCCAAACATGTAAAACACATAAGATAAATTGAAAAGTTTATGGATATAATCTATAATCATAAAAATGTTATCATTGAAAAAGTATATACTCATAATCCAATTATAATGGTTTGTAAATAAAATGATATTTATCCTAATAATATCCCATGGGTGTGTCGTAACCAAGAGTGCGGCAAGGCCCGTTGTCGTGCTCCAGTTTCTGTTTGAGACTAGCTCAATGTGGTGTTTTCAGGTTTTACCCCTAGGTACAACTGTGCCAAAGACACCTCTACCTTCTCGTATCTAGACATGGATGTATTTTTTGAAAAACTTAAAAAATCACTACAATAATAAAATTCTAGTAAGTTTATCTATACTAATCCTCATATTCTATCTTAGGGCTGTGTGCTATAATCAGAGTTTATCTAAATCTAGATTCCATGGATTGTACTAAACATCATCTGATACCAATCGTAATTCCCTTACCCCAGTTACCCAGAGTCAGTGCATTATTACATAACATTGGCATGATCACAATATATCATGTCTTGAAATACCGATTAGTTTAGTAGCCTTGGAATCAATAGATATATTCATAAAGTTTACATTACATCAAAAAATCAAAACTACAACAACATAGTCTCCATAGTCCACACTCATATACCCTCATACTATCCCTGCAGGTCATTCATAAAATACTTTTTCACATCCTGGGAAAAAAAAAACTTATAGAGGGGTGAGCTCAGATGCCTAGTAATGATAACAATATAGTGGAAACATTCATAAATAAGAATAAGAATTTAAGGAAATGTATAACTAAAAAAATCCTTTTAAACTTGAACTTCAGCATAACATGGAAGAAATAAAATGAAATAATTCAATTTACCTATTCACATGGATATTCTACTAGATGAATAATCACTTGCAATATCAATAACCACTTTCATAATGATGGAATGCATAATGTTAGACTATCATAACCACGTAGCCAAGGCCTCGTGCCAAGACATCAAATAAGATTTTATCAAGGCCTCATGACAAGAAACTTTTTTGTCCAATAAGACCTACCAATGCATCGAGGAGATATAGCGAGCTCGACCCATCACTTATTAAATCTAGTGAATTCCTCATATTAAGACATTTAATCATAACCTAAACATTCATTTTAAAACTAGCATACGAAATGTCAATAAATTCTCCATAAACCATGAATGGTATAAAAATAACACATCCACATCAAAACATATCACAAAATATTCAATCCAACATAGACGTTTTCTATAATAATAAATAAACATCAAATATGTTTAAAATAAATCAAAGGATGTTTACATAGATGAGATCAAAACTATTTGAGAGAAATATCTGTTTTTTGAAATCATTTAAAAGTCACATAATTATAAAATAAAACATTTACTTTGAAAATATTCTTATAAGCTTTTAAGGAATGCTTCAACAATTTTATAACGTCGTAAAATAGCTACACCCGTCGTATAAGTTAAAAAATACATTCTTACAGTAATTCTGTCGAAATGGATAAAAAGGACCTTGTTTGGAATATGACAGAAAGATTCCTTTATAGAGTTATTATAAAAAGTCAACTAGGGTATAAATGTCATTAACCCATAGTCTGTGAAATAGTAATAATGGTTTGAAATACATTTTTAAGAAACATGGATGTGTATGATAAAGAGGTCTCGGTTGATAATTACGTATAAACAACCTCGGATAATGAAGAGATTGTGAAATAAACCCTTACCTTGTACATTTACTTGGTTAAGGGTAGGTTAACCTCCTATATAATGGTGAAATAATTTTATTAAACTATTCCAGAATCATATACATTAATATTATATCATATATGATCTTTTAACATTGCATTGTTAGTAATATCTTTGTATTATCGTTGTTTCGGGTGTTAATTGATTCGTCTTCCATTATATAAATTGTTAAGTAAGCCGTTTTTATTATGGATAAGTTGTATCTTATTCATATCCAGAATGATATTAAGTCTTTAAACATTTTTTTTAACCATCAAATGAAAATTATTCTTGAATGGATATGGCGGAGAATGGATCTTATCACGTTCGTGGAGACGGTAGCCCATACGGATGCATGGGTGACAATATCATTCTTTTGATATTAAAATAATATATAATTAGGAGGTGTATCATATATACATAATAATTATCATGTTATATTTATTATTTACGCGAATTACACATCATTATTATACCCATCAAAATAATAATTTATTGAATAACAATTACACCACGACGTGGAGTCAGTAAGCCTTATTACACATGTATGGTGAAAAGTCATTCAACGGATGGATAGAATATTGAATATGGTTATGAAATATTTATAATAACATCACAGTAAATAGGATATACTTGATTTGTTATTCTAGAATGTAAATAACAAAGAATGAAGAAGTTGAAGAAGAAAAGAACTTGAAAGAGGGTGGTGAAAACATTACTTGTTCTTCAGGTTCTTCATTTTTATTTGATCAAAATGGATCCATAGGATGGATTTATGATCAAAATAAGGCCTCTAGGTTGAAGTGAGGGAATTTGAGAGAATATTTGGGCTGGGATTGGATGAGCCAAAAGGATTTGATGTTCTTAATTAGTGAGAAGGGGGAGTGCCCTTTTTTAATAGGGGTGAGGGGCACCTTAAGAAAAGAAAGAAATATTATTTTATAATAAATTCATATTCCGTTTATAATGGCCCCAAAGTAACTTATTTTGAGGCTAAGGTGGGGATCTATCGAAAACCACAAAACCAATAGGTTTTAGATATGTCTGGGTCACTATATTAACCTTATCTTTTAGTTTTAAATATTAGTTAATTAGTTTAACATGTACCTTTTCTCATTGTATTTTTATATAATATGGTAAATAAAATTACTATATACATGCAAGAGATCCCAAAGTAGTTCATTAATGATACACCTATCATTATATATGTCTCTTGGAAAAACCATAGATTTTTATGAAGTTAATATCAATTAATAATATTATATTTGTTTTAAAAACTCTTTTATGTCAATTTTGACACTATCTGGTATTTGATTTTTGTAAAAATCATAACAGAATGATTAATTCAAATAAATATAATTAAATCCATACTAACATGAAATTTTAACCTATAAAATTAGTGGAATTTATATATAGTCTCAAATTAGATTTATTTTGATATATATAAATATAATTATTTTTTATATCATTAATTAGGTAATTACTGCATCACCATTGTGTCATAAATAAATAAAATTATGTAATGTGAAGAAATTATAAATAAAATAAATTTTTTTATGAATTATATATATCTTTCTACAGATTATTTTTAATCGAATTTATCTTATGTATAACCCTATATTAATATTTTTTTAGTAATAAAACATTGATTTTAACACTTTTAACTCTTCTTTGAATTAAATAATAATAAATTTCCCAATCTAATCCAAATGGACCTAAATGATAATATATTATTCCTAAGGTTTTTTTGGTCGAAATACACTTGTCCAATAGAATTAGGACATGTTTTAGGGTAATATTAATATCATTTTTACCCTTAATTTCCATATTTACTTTTAATCTTGGTAAATAAAAGTAAAAAGGTACTATTCACTAAAAACTATTTTTATCTTATTGACCCACATTTTACTTCTTGATATTAACCGTGTCTCTCAAATTTTCGAAATTTCACTCACAAAAGTGGTAATATTAGGTTTTATGTGAATTTCCAAATTTTTCTAGGATGTGGGTAAAAGACGGTGAAAAGTTCAATAAAATTTTTATATATCTAAAATTATTCTAGACTATCTCCAATGAAATAAATTTAACTTATATAGGTATTATGTATATATTTTGACCTTAATTATATTTAAATAAAATAAATAATTATTAAAATAAAAATTTGGCTTTAAACTATAACTCAGTGTTCTTTCACTATTCATAAAAAATTGAATGTTTTCAGAAAAATACCAAAATTTACCCTAAGCTAATTTCAATATTCCGATTCCAAAAATAAAGTCCATTTTGATAGATAAAATTTATAAAATTTCAAAAAGTGAGTATTACTATTCATAACGGCTACTTTGATTGGTCATGGTGTGTTAGAACTCGAAGTTGTGTACAATACATGCTACTATATTATTCAAAAAGTAGCATACCATGGATGCTCGGGGTGTTATAATCATCCATTATATATTATATTTAATCTATGGAAATATTACCCCAGAAAAAATGCTTTAAATTTGGCGAATCTCAATTCATATGAATAGGTCCTAAATCCTACATTTTAAGAAGGTTTTATAAGAGAAGATTCATGTTATAAACATAAGTGTTATCCAATAATAAGCCATTATTTTTTATCTTCATAATTTAATTATTATTAATTATATTTTGTAGATGTAACAAAAATATTTCAAAATAATATAATCACTATAAATATGACATTATTTCTGTAAATTAACATTTTCTTACTCATTCAATTACTGAAACGTGTTATTGTTTGTGTCAGTTTTACCACCACCATGAATAATTTTATAACGTTTACAACATGAATAACTAAAAAAAATTAAAATTAAAATATTTGGTAAAAATATTGAATTTAAAAAGATTTAATAATTATGGAATTGGAATAAGAAAACCATGTTCTCAAAAATATAAATTCTTCTATTAAATCTGTAATCATCAAAAAGTAGTTCTTAAATAAATCCTTTTGAAACATCACTATAAAAAACACAGAATTCCTAATTGACTCTAGAAATGTATATCATTCATATATATTACATATTAATTAACATGATGACGTTGATGAAAACATATCCAATGATCAAATGGTTGAAACCACCAAACCTAAAGAAGGGTTTCTTTTCTAATCAACCATTAAAAACAAGTGTACATGTATAAATTTATGTTATGGGAAATTTATTGATAAATTAACAGAAATATCCTTCCATTTTATTATCATAGGAATATATATTTTTTTCACTTGTTGTGTAACCATTTCCACCCACATTGGATCACTCTTTTACGAAATCATGATTGTAAATGGAACTGAACCAATCTCTTAATTTCATTTAAAAATAAATCTATTATATATTATTTCCAAATTCTTTTAAAAATTTACTTTCTTATAGATATATGATTTATTATGATAATTTTCTATTAAATTTTACATTATGTAGAATTTTGTGGTCTTTATATTTAATTAACAATTTCCACACTATCACATCATACTATTTATTTTTTTTCATTCCTATGAAAATCACCCTTTTCAAATTATCATAATTAATAAATTTAGTTTTTATTCACATTGTAAATATTTTTAATCCCATAAATTTTTATATTATTTCTTTTTTATTTATATCAAAATTAAAATGATATTTCATCTATTTATCTATGTAGCATTCTAGTTCTTCTGTAATGTGTTTTTTTATTGATTCCAATATCCATTAATGTTTCTTTCATTTAAAGGTAGTTTTTTATTAATTAATTTTTACACTTTAATTCATATCATACATATTTTTTATTCCTTGTGGTGATTCATATTTTACTAAATCATTTTCATTGTTTAATTATGTGAAGTTTTAATTATGAATTATTTCGTATATTTGTGGCACAATTGAGTATAGTGTTTTTATTTAAAGGGTTGTATTGATATAATTTTTCAATATAATGCATTAGGTATAAAATTATATATAAAAAACATGTTTTGTGGAATGTAGGGCTATTTTCTCTGTTAATTGGACTGATTGACCTTAATCTTGGTTTGATTTTTCATAGTTTCAAAAAATAATTAGAGTGTTTTCTAAGGGTTCATGGTTTTAACATAATTGGGGGAAACGACACTATTATCCAAGGTAATCATTTCGTTTTTTGAGAATACATGATGTGTTGAATATTTGTTTTCTAGTTCTGGTAATCCAAATGGATTTCTATATAAGCTGTTTGATATTGGAATAAGTTATTTCAAATGGTTGGAACATGGTTAGACAACCACTGAATAATAGGGGATTGAGAATGTTGAACCCAGACTATAAACACAGTATTTGGAAAACCCCATATCCTAACCATTTTAAATAACAAATAATGTTTTTCAATATCATTTTAACTATGGAACGTTCCATTTAACTCTCATTCTTACTTCCTTTTCCAATTATTTCATCCCCAATTAATCTATTAAGAGATTTTATAAACTATATTCCTTATAGAGTGTGATTTCAAATGATCAATTAGAACAAGATCTAGGAAATTAATTATATTATCTCCATCATTCCCCTATTATTATTTCTATTAAATATATACATAATTTTTATTGAATAAATAAAACAATATAGTTACTATTATATAATCAATATGTTTAACCATGTTTTGAGATATCATTTTTTTTATTTGACAAAGGAACGATAAGGTGGTTTGGATCTGCTATAACATTCCTTTGTTAATAATTTTTATGATATATGTTGGGAATTAGGTTACTTCACTCATTATCTCTAATATAATAATAATTTTAAATCATCTTTTTTTAAATTTTTTTACGTGTTCATTTTTTTAGAAAAATTATTATAAAGTAATTGTTGGAAAAAAAATTAGATTTTGATTTAAAACAATGAATCATGGGAGAATACCCGTAGAAATTTGATTAAATGATAAAAATACATATTTATTTTCTTACAAATTTTTTTATGTGATGTATTTTCATAAATCATATTTGTGAGTTTATATTTCATTTGACAGTTTGTTTTTGGGTTTAGACAGGGGAATAGTTCCATTTTGGGAACACATTTCACATCTGATAGACTTTGTTGATGGGTGTGTTACAAATCATTATTATTGTGATTATCAATGATTGAACATGTGTGTGTGTGTGTGTGATTGTGGATGAATGTGGAGTGGTTATACCACCTAGAATAAATGGATGAATGGGTTCTATATCTTAAAATTAATTGACATAATTCAATAAAATTCATTGTGTTTTCACTCATTTTTTCATTATATAGTAGTTTATGGGAAATTTGATCATTATAAAATAAAAAGGGTGAAAATATTTTTACTTATTGCTTACTATGATTTTTTAATAAACAATAAAAATCAACATAGAGTATATGAAAATGATATTTATTTAAAATTTTAAATTAAGTGTATCTTATTTCCCTTGTGGTAAATCATAGTGACACATTCTCATGATGGTGGAATAATAATAGAGATGTTTATGGGGATTAATTCGAGAGTTATTGCTTTAGGGTTCCAGGTTTGAGTGAATTTTGGTATTTGGTTGGGTGTCTTATACACCATTTTCCTTCATCTATAATATTGATTTGATTTTAATTTTTTAGTTTTTTATTATATTTAATGCATCCAATAGGTTTTGTTTTTAAATTTAATATTGTCTCAATAGGTTTCTTATTTTTAATGGGAAAATAATCCACAATGATATAGTAATCACATAGAATTTATTTCCATAATTGGGTGACCAGATGATTTCACATATGGTTAGTGTTACAGTACCGAAATATATTCTAATGGTTAGTGCTAGGATGATAAAAAAAGTTATCATTTTAAATAGTCTATATATTTGGATTGAATAAAGGCGTTATGACATGTTATTAGATGAAATTTATAGAAAACTAATGCCTAGAAGACATATTTTTTTGATGAAAATCATGTATCTCTGGTTGTGTGGGAAAGAAATTGTTTTTATACACCTAATAGAGTAATGTTACCTCATCTTCATGGGTTTGAATAGTTGTTTTATAATACAACGAATTACTTATTAGACATCCCACTTAGAACACATTTCCAATATTATGTGTTAAGATTATAGGAAACTGGTTAGAATGATTGTTGATTTTGATGATTTATAATTTTATATCTCAAATTTTTACTAGTTACTTAGCAACTATGTGATACCATTGATCGGTGTATAGATAAATAGTTCTGGATAGATATCTTAGAAACCTGACTAAAGTTTCCCAAATGAATGTAGTTAATAAATAACAACATGTGAATCAATAGATTATTAAAATAATTTTACATGAATTTAAATATTTTTTTAAAGGTAATTGAAAAGAAAAAAAATGATATATGGGTCCATCTAAGTGGTTTTAGAAATTGAATCCCTAAATATTTTGGGAGTATTCAGAACTAGAAATGATATATTAATTTCATATTAGAATTTATGGGATATTCAATCTATTAGTAATCCTTATTAATATAATATTCATGATTGATATTGACATGATAGAGGATCCCACATGTGAATGGTGGGATTTTTATATTTTTCTAAACTATTCAATCCTCTGACATTGGGGGGAGGGGGTTTGAAATTATTTTTCACAAACAAATTATTCTCACATAACTGTAAGATATCTATAATGATTTATTTATTCTTTATTATGAAATTAAATATATCATTAATTGAATAACACATTTATGAGAATAATTTTTTCCCTATTGTGGTAGATGATATGGACTTTTGAAAGGTAGATATATTTGAGTCTGGAGTGAAACCAAAAATTAATTCTATGATAGTTGTTAATTTTATTAACGAATATAAATGACATTATTAATTGATGGATATTGATTGGAAAATATTTTATTGGGAATCCAATTACATGAAGAAATTTGATATATACTATTATTATTGGGAACTCTAATATTTGGATCAAGCAGAATAGGACGACCTACTCTCAAGTATAAAGTGCATCATAGATTCTTCCTTGTGGAGCAGTTTTCATTCCTCCACACCCTATAAAAATCCTGGATGTTTTTTATGAGGGTTTTTTTATCATAATAGGTGATAATTCTCAAAAAAAATTGATAACCATGTCTTAATTTAAATCACATGGAACATATTAGACATTATTTAACATACCCTACAATTATTGTTTTTGGGGATTTCCCAAATGTGTCTTATAAATCAATTTTAATGACTCTAAGATAACATCAGAATAGTTTTTCCATATCACTGTGTGATATAGGGTGATTCATGGAAGGCCATTACCCATTGTACAATATAACATCATCAAGTATGTTAGGTATAATGAAGAATAAATAAAATTTTATATGGTTATACGAATGTGGTCATCAAAGATCAATTAGACCCATAAAATGTACGAGGTTTCACTAATATTTAAGACAAACATATGAAATTTATATTTGATAATAGTGTTTTTCACATCATTATTTCTTCTAATTCAGTAATTAAATTGAATTTCCTATCAATTTGAAGCCACATGTGATTAACATTCAAACAAATATCAGGTAGTGTTAAATTAGAGAATTAAAGATAGAATAATTTTCTAAAACTGTCATTGGATTGCATTTTTTTGCATCTTTTATCAAAATAAATATATTCTATTTAATAACATTGACTGATTGATTATATTATTTCAAGGATCATATTGTCTATTATGATCAATGACTGAATTTTGTTTCTCATAGTGTAATAGAACATTTATTTATTGAATATTGTGATGTGATTTCTAGTTGACCAATACAATTATTAGTATAGTAAATAACTATTTATTTTCAATAGGGCGTAGTATAATTTTGTTATAAAGGGAAAATATTTACTAATAGATTTTCTACCATTGTATATTGAAATCATGAAATACATCCAAAAAAACACTTGGTTTCCACCTAAAAGGGTGTACAATTTTCTGTTAATCTCATTTCCATTGATATTAAAATTTCACCTCCATAATATAGAATGTAAAAAGATATTTAATATAGTTGATGGTCCATTTAGAGTAATTGTAATTTAATGTTCTATAATACCAAGTACATTTCCTTGGGATAATCTTGTTCTATTTCTAATTATTAATATATTTTAGTAGGTCTCAAAGTCGATTTTCATTATCTAAATTAGGATATGATAAATAATAGATATCTTATTCCATGAATTTGTTATTTATTTTACAATTTCAGTGGATCCCAATGGTTCTCATTGATTATTCCAAATTCCAAGTATCACCATCTAAAGGATTACAACGATTATATTACAACAAATTTTTTTAGGATCCATATGTTTCATTAGGAATATTTTTTTCATTCACTTATTTCTAAAAAAATTCCGAATTTTTCCTAAAAACTATTATTTACATATATTATGGGTACTTATACTTCATTATTATGGTATATGTGGATGTAATTCTACTCTATTCTCTAACTCAAAATGAACATGATTAATATATATATACTTTATTGATATCCATGATAGATAACTAATTTTATTATATGAATTTTAATTTGGGATTCAAGAGATTCTCATCCATAAAAATTTCTTTTCAGTTAAACTCATATCATTACACTAAGAAAATAATGATGCTTTCGTCTCCTGGAAATTTATGAAGAATATACTGGTGATATATATCTTATTTGGATCAATAGATTGTTATCATATCATTATTCCTGACTTCTAATTTCTTATATTTCCTTTAATATTGTTAATGAGAAAGGTAAATACATTAATTTGTAATGATGATTTCAGTAATACATTATAGATCTTAAGTGCATACTCACATTATCACCCATTATTGTCTATTCATAACAAATAAATGTTTATGTTGTCTATTATGTATTATCCATGTCCATTCTCTAATGTGATCTCTTGAAGGAAGATCATGTCATAGATTTTGGATCATCTATGTTATAAATTAATTGAAATTATTATCTTACCCTACAAATATAACTGATATTTGTAGTTCATTTATTTAAAAAATTAAATCATGAAATAATTTCAAAGAAGTTTCTTATTTTCAAAGATCTTAAAATTCTAGAACATATCGTACTGAAAATTAATTTAAACATAATATAAATATTAAGTATGGGAATGCTCATGATTGTTAACATTGAATATATTTTGAAACATAAAAAAGTAAGTTGCGTTGAAATTAATTGAAGAAAAAAAAAATTCATATGCTTATTATCATGATCAATTACAATTGATAAGTGTAATTCTTTATATTTTTTTGGAATTCAGTTAGTGGAATGAACATAGAATATTGTTTTAATATTATTACTGATTTTTTTGGCAATGTTAAGGATTATACATGATAATATATTTATTTCTATAACATTACATTAAAACACAACGGTGGGATGACTATTAAGGGTTGGATACAATATAAGAATTTATTGTTTTATTTTTGGGATTAGATAGTCATTCTGTCAATTTTTAATGAATAATTTCTTTATGATTCTCTATAATTTTTGTTGGTGATTCACCATAGCATTACAAATGTGTAAAGGTTTATGAGGATAAAGCATTGGTGGTTACTTATGTATCAAAACGTTTTTTATTATGGAATAAAGTGAATCACATGTCAATAGGTTATGGATGAGCATCAATGTCTAATGGGTATGTTTTAATCATTACATATACCAATTGTGAAATAGAAATAGAGGACTATCGACATTATTATTATAATATCATGAACATTTCTGAAAAAATATTCAATATTTATTATTATGGATTGAATCATAATGTTTTTCCACATAATTATGATATGAAAATAAAATATTGTAGATTAATTTTCATTGATGTACAATTGCGAATTGGTAATATTTTAAGGATAAAAATTTAAATATTCTCCAATTGAGATACTTGATTTAATTCTTAGTTATAATGAATTATTCATCTATATTTGGGTGTCTAGTTGGCTATGATAAGTGTGTATTATACTAGAATGGTTAGAGAGTTTAAAAAAATGATCTCGAACCTAGAAGATATTCATATTACTTATGATATTGATATAATTCCCTCACAGGAAGATCAATACAACATATATTATATTTTAAAAAAAGAGTCACACGAAAATAATAAATATGGATCCTTTTGAGGCATTGTTAAAACATCAATGTCTATAAACACATTAATGGCTTGAAAATGAATAAAATTATCTTGTTTCACATATAAATTTTCATGAAATGACTGATAAGATTTTTAATATTTAGAAATAGTTATTTTCAACCCTATTACATTATAATCCATACTAGATCATCTCATTTTTCTATTATCTCTTATAGTGATATATTAGGTATTATTGAATGTCTCTCCATGAATGGGTTATCATTTATTTCATAATAAATAAATTTTTTATCCCCAATATGTTGAAAATTTTGAGAAACTTGATTCAATTTCTGATATTTCTTATTGATTTGATTTATTAACACAGATTTGATTCATTCATATTGAAATTTATATATCTCAAATTAGGAAACAAAATTATGATTTCAGTTACATTGTTCAATGTTATCATATTGATCATGAATGAGATTCCAAATTTTTCATCCACCAATTCATATCCTAAATAAGAAATATAAAAATATTTTTGGATAGTGTATTATTTTATAATAGATGTTCTAAAAATATGGGTATATTTAAGTGGTGACATGATAATTTAATAAAGCCATGTTTGATTAATGTCCAAGACTCTTATAATGTTCCTCCAGTATCACCATTTCTAATGGTATAAATCATAATGGGGGGGGGATAAGGAAACCATGGTTAGAGAAATTAACATGACATATTTTTTATTTTGTTGATATAGAGACTGATTTGGATAAATCATGGATATTTTATTGTTGGTTTTGAAATGTATTGATTTTTTTGTTTGGTACACAATTATTAAAATGTTTTGGAAAATAGTCCATATGTCCAAGGTATCTATATAGACTTTTGAAAGAGATAATGAAGAGTTTTATTATTATTAAATGTTTAGGAAAATATAAATGGATTTCCTAATATAATTTCATTCAGGCCATAAATTCATATTAAAAGTTTGGAAGATGGATTTTAAAAAACTCATTCAACCCATAAAACAAAGAGGATTTCATACTGGGGAACCCACATAGTTAGTTCATGGTTTGTAAAATTGTGTGGCCATAATATCATAATATAAAAGATAAAATTTTATTTTAACTTCTTATCCCTGTTAAAAACTTTTAAATTTTCATCATTATCATTGTATCTCAACCCATATCTATTCATTTTATGATATTGGAGTCTCTCTTTCCCCAAATGCATAATTACAATGGATTAAGGTGTGTTGGATCTAGGAGATGAATCATAAGAGCCCCATACACTCTGTGTTCTTATTTCATTAATAAATCCACTTTTCCCCAATTATTAAAACATTATAAAATAGTTTATATGCCCATATATATTGGATTATTAATTTGTTCCCAAATTTATAATTACAATTGATAAAGGGTCACAAATTTGAGTCTGAATTATGATATTATATATTCTTTCATCATGTTTCATTAAAACTATTGTGATTGATGTGTATTATGTCATATTAACAAATAATTTTAGAATTTTTGAGCTTTAATTTATAAACGTTTTCTTATGGTATTAGTGGGAAATATTCTTTTAAAATTATTGTTAGAAACCCATTTGTAATTTTGTTTTAAACTATATATCATGGGTGACTCCCATTTGGTTTCATATTAAATGATAAATATGATTTATTGATTTTATGCTAAATATAGATATAAGGAGTTGGAATAACTTCTTGCATGAGTTAATATTTCACTGTGTCATGCCTTATTGAATTTAGATAAGGTGGTGTCCCCTTTGGGGAACATTGAGGATTATAACCTATGATTGAAAGCGTGGTATCTGATTTACCTCACTTTAGTATTGGCATTGACATGAAATGATTGTTTCTGTGTGTTTGCATGAACGTGTAGTGGGCATGGAAGGTGTAATAAATTGATGAATTGTTTTTTGTTATTAACATAAATTAAATTAAATCAATGAAATATTCAGTTTTCTTTAATTTGATTTATTTATATTTTGATTTTAGAGATAACATTTTATTTTCCTATTAGTATGTGTGTGAACATTTTTTGTTATAGAATATTGGGATTGTATATTCCCCTATTTAATATACACCATTCTTCATATGCAGTTGTTTTTTATTATGAAATAGGTAAAAGAAAATTCAAATATTACTCTAATGTGGAATAATGATGCAATATTATCAGGATGGTTGATGGGGCTTGAATATGTTCATGTGGAGTTGATGTAGTGATTTTAAATTAATTTTTTTTTCTAGAAGTAATTGAGATTTTGGTTGGGTATCATTTTCTACATTGTTATTAATATTATAATATTTTTAATTTATTAGATTATGAATTTTATTGTCTACATTTCATGAATCAAGTATTATTTGTTTCATTGTTTCATTTAATATATTGATAGGTTGTGTCTGTTTGAAGGTAAATAATTTCCAATGATTTACTATGACATTAGAATTTATTAATCAACATTGTTGTACAGGGGATGCCCCATATGGTTATTAGCACCTCAAATTAGTTTAATACATTTTTAGGATCATAATGATATATTTTTTCCCTATTTAGGACATATAAGGGTTTGGGTTGTGATGATCACAAGAGATTGTGAAGTCACTCTAGGTCGTCATGGGTGAATCATTATATCCATTTTTTCCAAAAACATTATTATTTTGACATTGAATCATAATATTTAATCCTATATTTTATTTAATAATTATGGACCTATTTATTTATACAAAACACAACAAATCACATTCAACGATGTTTAAAATTATGAGGTAATGTGATACAATAATATTGAATTGTTTGACCTAGATGTTGGAATAAACTCATTTTTTTCTTTGGGATGAGTCTATACCTTACATTTATCACTAATTTATAAAATGTATTACATGTTTTTAAAATGTATCACACTTAACTCAACACCATAACTATGTGGGAAGATATCATCCCTACACCGAATATTCTCACATGATAGTTGTTATCTTTTACTAGGTCTAGGGTATCTCTATTATAATGTCATAGATTACAATAAATATTTCCAATATTAAATGATCATCCAAAATTCTATGTGGAAAAATATTCACAATGTAATCTTGGATAATACCGCATCACCAATAAAATATCATCTTTATATGAAAATGATTATCAACTGCAAAACATTCTTCGAGTGTAATTTCTTGAATATTTTATTTATCTAATCAACTCAATCTCAAAATGAAAAAATTATATAAATATAAGGTATATTAAATATTTATCTTCCACACCCACATTAAGATTAATTTCACCTACATTGTGAAAATTGATTCATCAATATCAACATTTCATAACACATTTCAACGTTCATCACCTTTTATGATATTGTGATATCATTAGGTTAGACAAAACTCATATTTCTCCTTTATTTTCTTTCCTATCTTATACATTTGAGTAAAAAAATCACATTGTATAAGTAAAAAATTGGATCCATTTTTATTATTCTACAAATATTCTTCTATAAGTCACATAATATTATTTAAATGAATATTATGGACTGATTATTATTCAGTTTATATAATTTTAAAATTAGTATAGTATTTGTTTATTATCTACTCACTATGTTCGAATCAGTTCCTCTTATTTTTTTCATAAAATAAAATGATTTCTTCAATGTTTGAATATTGAAAAAATATATCAATATTAAAAATGTGATAATCACTATAATTAAAATGTAATACCATTAAATTATATCATCAATTAAAAATCCCAGATACAAAATATTTTTATCTTCCAAACATTCAAAAAAATTACTATATTTTCAATATATTCATGGAAAATAATATAAACATGTGGTAGACCCATTCAACTCCAAGATTGAGTAAATTTTATATTTTTTCGTGGTCATCCTGACTATGATATGGATTCTCATATTGCGTCATGAATTCAATCTAAGATTCTAATTCCATATATTACTATTTAGTGGACTACATTATGTGGCATGAATATACTCATAGTCTTAAAACCTATGTGGAAGCTAAATTTAACCACTAATAATTGTCGTGCAATAAATTATAATGATACTCTCTCACTTATGGGGATATGTATTTCTCTTCATAGTGTTTTATTCCAATTTTGAAGTAACAATGTTCCTCATGTTGTCTAATAGAATTTTCTATATGTTGAATACATAATCTTCCAACCCAAAATTATCATATTCTCATTACTCAACATAAATGATAATATCCCTTTGAATCGATATGTTTTTTAATTAGTTATGAAAAATTGTAATTCTTTTTGGAATTTGACCTCCGGAGATGATATCCTTATATAAGAATATAATTTAGTATTTTATAATGATATAATACCCTATGATTACCATGAAAAAATTATTTTTCATACTTTTATATTCTAGATTATGTTTTTCATATAAACACTTACATATTAACATTTATTTTCATTGATTAGGAACTTTTACATATTATAGTGATTATTCAAGCATACATACCATTAAAAATCCTTTGAATGGGGTTTCATTTTGAAATTTCATCAAAATTTTCAACATTAGGAATAGAAAAAACATATCAAAACAACCATAAATATTTTAAAGGCTTCTCTAGATACTATTACTGCTATCAAAATACCGGAAATGAATTAAATAACTTGTCAATACTTTCAAAATATATTCAAAATAATATCCAACTCATTTTGATGGATGTAAAAATTAATTTTACATTTGTTAATATATCTTCACATATTTAATCTCATACCACTTTTGAACCTCTCTAATTCTTATGTAATAATGGTTTAATTAGTTATCGCTTATCTGTGAAAATTTATCATCCATAGATATTAAATCATATAACCATAATCCATGTTTTGTTTTTTATTTAATATTGTGTCCTTCAAGCTTGATAATAATGTGATGGATACAATTAGTTATAGAGGTATTCATTTATATACAATTTTAGACGTATACTGTAAAATTCATAGGGAAGATGGTGTAGATAACAATTCTTCATACATAATAGCAAATACATGACTCAATAAAATAAAAAATAAAAATTTATAAGAATAAATGATTTATCCTTGAATATATTTATTGAAGTAATCAGTGAAGCAGTAGTGTTTCCCATTATCAAGGGAAGCATCTTCATTATCACCATTTCTAGTGTATGAATAAATCTTACTCAACAAAACAAATATATGTGAGATTCAATACGAGTTATCCAAAGAAACTACAATATATATCCCATATATTTCAACATATTAATTCATTGGGATATTTATCCATCACTGAACACATATTTGGTTTCCATCATAATCATTTAAATGAAAAACAATAATCACGGTACATTAGTATCTTAAATCAACCCCTTTAAATTTTTTCATGAAATTTATCTTTATTAAATAAATCTCTTGTCAATATTTCATTAAAGACTACCATTTTATCTCCCATTATTGAAAATAAATACATATTTTCAATAATAAGCGAAATTCATACCCATCATAGGCTTAAACCATGATTTAAATAGCATCTCATCCAATTTTAAATGATAAAAAATAAATATATGAGTAATAGATAAAATTATATTTCACTAAATAAATGAGAAATACATTAATAATACTTAATAATATACATCATGAAATGTATTACAACAATAATTGTAATAGCCCGGAACTCTCTGGTCCATTACTTTGTGAAATGTTGGTGTTGGAGGTGTTCCGGGAGGTCAAGGGGACTTATCCCCAACACTTTGCCAATTTTCTAGTTCTGTGAACAGTGTTTCCAGTTTTATGAACAGTAACAGATCGGTGAGACAGATCAGTTTCACAGATCGGTGAGACAGATCAGTGTCACAGATCGGTGAGACAGATCAGTTTCACAGATCGGTGAGACAGATCAGTTTCACAGATCGGTGAGACAGATCAGTTTCACAGATCGGTGAGACAGATCAGTGTCACAGATAGGTGAGACAGATCAGTTTCACAGATCGGTGAGACAGATCAGTTTCACAAATCGGTGTGAGAGATCAGTTTCACAGATCAGTTTCATAGATCGGTGAGACAGATCAGTTTCACAGATCGGTGAGATAGATCAGTTTCACAGATCGGTGTGAGAGATCAGTTTCACAGATTAGTTTCACAGATCGGTGTGACAGATCAGTTTCATGTACAGTAACGGTGGGTGAACAGTGTTTCCAGACTCCTACAGTTTTGCCCCTTTTGACGTTTCCTTTGACGTAAAATACATTTAAAGCCTTATTTTAATGGCTCTTAAGGCCGATTCAAATGCCATAAATCCTATATTAATTATTCCTAAGGCTTGGAATGTTTTACTTGGTCAAACCGCATGGGTTAATGCGATCCTTTTTTAATGGAGAATTAACCGGATCTTAAATCGTCACCTCGTTAAATCTTAAAAAGGGACGAGATACCATTCTCCCTTGTTCCTTCCCTTTTTTCTTAACTAAGAGGCGCTAGAACCTTTCAATCCTTTCCGTAGGAGCTGCACAAACAACCCTTACTCCTAGGATCAGTCCCGCTCTATTGGATGCAACCAAGCTGTGTTGATCATTCTTCCACATAAGTTGTCGCGAGGGGAGGATCGTGACCTGCTGTGTGGATAAAGGACGTCAAGAACTCTTCGAGGTAGGGGATTCATGGATTCTCTAATTATATATGTGCAATCGTAGAATTAGCATGATTTATTCCTTTGGATCACAATGAAATTGACCTAATTAAATAGTTGAACTGGATTAAAAGAATTGGTTGATCGCGTGTTGTTGCTTTATACCGTGATAACGGTTTGCCTCATGTTTTCCTAGATATAGTGATATCTATGTTTCTTTAATTTGTTGATCGTTCATGATAGAAATTGATAATGAACGTAAAGCTGGAATTAACTGTTGATTAATTGGCGAAGGATAAAGAGGCATATAAATTAATCTGGTTTTTTTTGTCGTTGTTGTAGTTGTTCTAATTTGAGGATAATCAAATTAGGGAAGTAAGTTTGGTTATTTAATTGTGATAGCTTACTGATTAGGTATCCATGATTGGAACCTACGAATAACAAATCTGTTAATTCAATATGGATTAGAGAACAGATTATGTGGGAATTTCAAAAAGGGTTCTGAGTTACCCTCTTGTTTGTTAACGGGCCGAGAGCCCATTTTGTGATGTTCGTTTTCCTGTTGCTTGTGCTGTGATGTGAGCCTGGATGGTTGTTGTGATATGTAGAGGCATGGAGGCCTTATAGTTGTTGCAGCGGATGACGCCTAGTCTGGCGAGATGCATCGGTTTATGCATATGGGTGTCAGGGAGGGCACCAGGGGTGATGGAATGGGATGGATGTGGTTGCTGGTTGCTTGTGGTGTTCTTGAATGTTAATCTGCCTTGCTTTTCCCCACTGCTCAAGGCAGCTGGTCTTGCTACCATTCTTCCAAAGGAGGCGAAGACGCGCGGGGTATGCCACGTGCTTTCCGTGTTTAGCCTCTCGAGGGAGAATGGGTATATGCTCTTTCTATAGGCGGCAAAGACCCGACGGGTAGTATATCTACTCACCGTGTTGAGCCTCCTTTGTGTTTAGAAGCATAGGATGTTTTTCTAGAATGCCTGGGAATGTGGAAAAGTATTTCTGTAATGAATGTTTGATTAAATGGTGAAAATCCACGGGGATGGAGATGCTAGAATTTAAAGGTGATGTGAATCTTAAAAAGGAGCAGTTGTATTGAAAGTGACGCCATTTCAGTTAAATGGGGAATTGTTCAATCTTAATTAATGCTTAAAGAATTAACTAATGTACAGTGGAACTGATAAATGAGAATGGAGTAATCAAATAAAGCTCTTCAATTGGTTGTGTGCTTATAGGATACCTAGTCTTAGAAGTAGCAGCCTGGAGTCTGAGAGACGTTAGCTGCAGTTGTATATAAGACTAGGTAATGCCCATAGTGTGGATGTGAGTTACTTATATATTCTGTACTTTTTGTGTTTCTATACGCTACTCCACCCTGTCGGTAAGGGCAACTAACACCCCGGGGATTCTGAGCCCTGGGGGGGTGTTTTCCCCAACATTCTGATGGGAGGTTGAATGGCTGACTACCCCCTTTGGCCCCGCTCTCTTCTCTTGGTAGATCTTAGTGCTGGTAGGCACAGTGGTTAGTTTTACCCATATATGTGTGTAGAGGGCTGTAATGGCTTGTGGTTATTTCACACACATATATTCTGGATATAGTATCCTATGGACTACTATAGGTGTAACGTGTATAGGCTGTGATGGCTTGAGGATCCTTACTCGGTGTATGGGCTGTAATGGATTGAGGTATAATACCCGACGTATGATAGACGTTATGCGAGCTGTGGTGGCTCCCGGAAACTACCTGGTTACTTTTGGTTGTGAGGATTGTGTGGAGCTTAGCCCAGGTGTCTGCGGGCAAGCCTATGTGGTGCACGTGGTGCAGATTGTGGAGCTTGACCCATGTTGATACATGCAAGCCTTTGGAGAGAGATGCACAGGACGTATGTCGTTGGGGCAAAGCGGCAAACCAGTGGGGAAGTAGTAGCGGGGTACCCTTGACATTCTTTACTATATGCTATATCCTTGTATGTGTTACTTGGTGAGAGTAGCCATGGTGAGGTTGGGAACATAGTATACCTGTTTAGGTGACGAGTTAGTTTCACTTGTTGTTCACTGGGCTTTAGCATGCTTTCTTTACTTTTGCACGAGAGTCTTGGGGAGGATCCTACTGAGTATACTGTTATACTCACCCTATGTACATATAAACTGTTTTTCAGGTCACTTGGAGCAGGTTGGAGATCAAGCTGGTTACTACTAGCTTGCGGTTGGAGGAGGAGTTGTTCGGGCTTGTGGTCGCTGTCGTTTTACTTTCATTTGGGTACTTTTAGTTTCCCCTTTCAGTTGTAGTACTTTTTCATGACATTTCATATATGTACTTGGGTTTCTTTTACATTTCAGTTATGAGTTGGAGTTGGTTGGATTCTATTCTATCTCTCTCTTCTGTATGTGTTCTCTTAGAGGGTAATGCCTCCCATTTGTGTGTGTATTATACCCTCGGTGCTAGTCACCAACCCGGGGCCTACTGGAGGCGGGACTCGGGGGTCATTATCTCCCTTTTCACATTGCCGGCCCAGGAGGGGTACACTTTGTGGGGAGGGGGTCATGACAGAGTGGTATCAGAGGGAGGTTCGAGGGATAGGATGGAGTTTGGAGTTAGGCACAGGTGAGGATGCATGGGATGGTAGGGCAACGATGTCATTCATGTTTAGCAAGTGGGGTAAACACTGGAGACCGGCAGAGACATAGGCGTTCAGGGCCCCCTATGATCTGTTGCACGGACCTTTAAGTTTACGATGGCTACTAAACAAAGTGATACTGGTTGCAGGGTAGAGACCTAGGAAAGGATCATGCATCATTATTCCTTGCGCCTGTGTTTGAATGGGTAGACCTTGGGATAGGTAACCTAAAATTAATAAAACAAATTAATTAATTAATTAATGTTGAGTCTTCCATATTCCAGGCTTAGGAGCTCTAACGATTGTTATTTTACAGGTATGGCTCCAGGTCGGCGTCCCCATCAGGTTTGCGCAGAAGGTGCCCAGCAGGCTGTTCCAGCAGATCGCCGCCGGGTAGAGGTTGACGACGATGACACTTGGAGGAAGACACTCCGAGAGTTTCAGCGCCAGAGTCTACAGAAGTACGAGGGCTCCGTTTCAGATGCAGTCACAGAAGACTGGTTGGAGGAGGTCGAGATAGGCTTCAGTTCGATTCGTGCTCGGAAGGAACACTGGGTGTCCTTGGTTGTGACGATGTTGCGTGGAGCAGCGAGACAGTGGTGGTTCTTGTTCCTAGGGGATCGTGAGGAGTCAGCGATCTCATGGGAGGAGTTTCGAGACAGGTTTAGAGTCGAGTTTCTTTCTTCGACTGCGAAGGCATCCAGTCGCCAGGAGCTTCTTACCCTTCGACAGAGGAGCTCCAGTGTTCGGGAGTTTGGAATCCGTTTCAGGAACCTTCTACGATATGCTTCAGACCTGTTACCAGATGATGAGGCCAGGGCGAGGCATTTCGAGGAGGCTTTGCGTCCAGAGATCCAGCGCCAGGTCACCCCATTTATGCTGAAGACATATCTTGAGGTGCTGGCGAGGGTAGAGGTTGTTGAGAGGACTTTGGCTAGGACCGGATCGTCACGAGAGGGGAATCGTCATGATTCCTCAAGAAGCAGAGCTGTGGTCCGGGGTTCCCGATTTTCAGGACAGAAGAGTTTCCGTTCACCTGGGGGTAGGTCCCAGCCCTTCCCATCTCATTTCTCCGGAGGTGGAAACTCTCAGACCTATGCCAAGGGATCAGGCGCTTGTTTTTCTTGTGGTGGACGTGGTCATCAGCAGTGGGAGTGCCCAACTTTTCAGAGCAGTCATCGTGCACCAGGCGCTCCACTCCAGGTTCCTCCGTTGAGGCAATTCCAGCCGAGGCAGCAGCAGCAGGATGCACCAGCTTTAGATCACCAGAGGGTAGATGGAGCAGGCAGAGGACAGCCCCATGACGCTCCCCGTCCTCAAAGAGCAGAGTGCGGCCGTGGTGGTGGTCGTCATCAGGGTCAGAGAGGCCGTGGAGGTGGTCGTGGTCAGCTTCATGCTCTAGCGTTGCCAGCTCCAGGCGAGCCAGACGTCGTCCGAGGTACCCTTTGCTTGTTTTCTACCTTGGTGTATGCCTTGTTTGATTCAGGAGCGACACACTCCTTTATATCCCCTACCCTTGTCCACGCTTTGGGACTTGAGGTAGAGAGGCTTCCAGTGCCCTTGGCGTTGACTACGCCAGTTGGAGGTCGAGCTAGCTTGTTTGAAGTATGTAGATACTGTGAGCTAGTGTTGGGGCAGCACCGCTCTTGGGGGGATTTCCTATGTTTACGAATACAACCATATGATGTCATCCTCGGCATGGATTGGTTGTATTCGGTGCAGGCTATTGTGGATTGCTACAGGAAGAAGGTCGTTTTCTTTGATGAAGATGGAGAGGAAGTAGTGTTTGTTGGTGAGAGAGATCCTCGGATGAGTCATAGACGAGTTTCATCTTTAACATCCATGATGGCTGGGATGATGCTGAGTTCTTCAGAGGTTCAACAGCTGGCGTTTCCTAGGGTCGTAGAAGAGTACCCTGATGTCTTTCCAGAAGAGGTTGTATCCTTACCCCCTCGACGGAAGATCGAGTTTGGGATCGAGCTACAGCCAGGAGCGTCTCCCATCTCTATGTCTCCATATAGGATGGCCCCTTCTGAGTTACGGGAGCTACGTATTCAGCTCGATGGTCTATTGCAGTGTGGTTTTGTTCGGCCAAGTGTGTCACAGTGGGGTGCACCAGTCTTGTTCGTGAAAAAGGCTGATGGCAGTTTGCGGTTGTGCGTCGATTATCGTCGCTTAAACAAAGTGACAATAAAGAACCGTTATCCTCTCCCGCGGATTGATGACCTATTCGATCAACTGAAGGGTGCAAGTTGGTTTTCAAAGATCGACTTGCGGTCAGGATATCATCAGATGCGTGTAATGGATGAGGATATTTCGAAGACTGCTTTCCGCTGTCGTCATGGGAATTATGAGTTTTTTGTAATGCCATTCGGCGTGACAAATGCTCCAGCTGTTTTCATGGGGTTGATGAATGCTGTGTTCCGTGAATTCTTGGACAAGTTTGTTGTGGTTTTCATTGACGACATCCTTGTGTACTCCACATCTGAAGAAGAGCATGCAGAACATCTACGAGCTGTTTTGGGAGTTCTTCGCCAACATCGGTTGTTTGGGAAGTTGTCCAAGTGTGAGTTCTGGGATCGAGAAGTTCGTTTCTTGGGACATGTTGTGTCCCAACAGGGAGTAGCTATGGATCCTTCGAAGATAGAAGCAGTGGTGTCTTGGCCAGCCCCCAAGACCGTGTCAGAGGTGCGAAGTTTCCTTGGTCTCGCATGCTATTATAGGAGGTTTGTGGCTAATTTCTCCCGAGTTGCGACTCCTCTGACAGCTTTGACAAGGAAGGATCAAGCGTTCATATGGACTGATCAGTGTCAGACAGCTTTCGAGTATCTAAAGGAGAAGTTGGTAAGTGCTCCAGTCCTTTGTCTTCCAACGGAGGGAGTCCAGTTTGATGTTTTCTGTGATGCTTCACATCTGGGGCTAGGCTGTGTTCTCATGCAGCAGAGGTCAGTTGTTTCTTATGGGTCTCGGCAGTTGTGTCCCCATGAACGCAACTATGCCACCCATGATCTTGAGTTGGCAGCCGTGGTGTTTGCGCTGAAGTTGTGGAGACATTACCTCATTGGAGAGCGCTTTGTGGTTTTCACCGATCATAAGAGTTTGAGGTATGTTTTCTCTCAGCGGGATTTGAACTTGCGGCAGCGTCGGTGGATGGAGTTCTTGCAGGAATATGATTTCGAAATATCGTATAAACCTGGGAAGGGAAATGTTGTTGTTGATGCACTGAGCCGAAAGTCACGTAATGATGTTGTGCGTGAATCTGGTGATTCCTGGAGAGGGATGGAAGAGCTAGCAGCTTTGCATCTTGATATGGGAGAAGTTGGAGGAAGAGGTTGTCTTTTCCAGATGACGGTGCAGTCATCCCTGATGCAAAAGGTGGAAGAGTCTCAGTTGGGTGATCTAGAGGTGGAAGTTTTGAGAGACAGAGTTGTTTGTGGGGAGGCCCCTGATGGTTGGTCAGAGGATGAACAACACCGAGTGTTTTATCATGACAGGCTTTTTGTTCCCTTGGCGATGCGCGAGACGGTTCTCCGAGAGTTCCATAGCTCGCCCTTAGCTGTACATCCTGGGGTGACGAAGATGTATCGATCCTTGAGGAGTCAGTTTTGGTGGCCTGGGTTGAAGCGTTCAGTTACAGAATGTGTGTCTCGATGTTTAGTCTGCCAGAAGGTGAAGGCCGAACACCGTGTTCCTGGTGGTCTTCTCCAGCACTTAGAGATTCCTCAGTGGAAGTGGGAGGACATCTCAATGGACTTTGTTACAGGTTTACCTCGAGCTTCGGGAGGACATGATGCTATATGGGTGGTAGTGGATCGTTTAACTAAATCGGCCCACTTCATAGCAATCAAGGAGTCGAGCTCAGTGGAAGTTTTGTCGAGGCAGTATCTAGAAGAGGTGGTGAGGCTTCACGGAGTTCCTAAGACGATCATTTCTGATCGAGACCCTCGTTTTACCTCGAGGGTGTGGAGAGGTCTCCAGCATGCTTTTGGCTCTCAACTATGCCTTAGCACTGCTTTTCATCCTCAAACGGATGGTCAGACAGAGCGAACCATCCAAACTCTTGAAGACATGTTGCGCTCTTGTGTTCTTGATTTTGGAGGTTCATGGGTGAAGCACTTACCTTTGGTAGAGTTCGCTTACAATAATAGTTTTCACTCTACCATCGGCATGGCGCCGTTTGAAGCCTTGTATGGCCGGCCATGCCGTTCTCCGTTGTGCTGGACTGCGGTCGGAGAGTCAGCAATTCTCGGACCAGAACTAGTGCAGAATACGACGGAGATGGTTCAAGTGATTCGTGAGAGGATGAAGACAGCACAAGATCGTCAGAAATCTTATGCGGATCAAAGAAGGAGACCCTTAGAGTTTAATGTTGGGGATCATGTGTTTCTGAAGGGGACTCCCCGTCGTGGGCAGCGAAGGTTTGGTCGCGGAAGTAAGCTTTCTCCCCGTTTTGTTAGGCCTTTCGAGGTGTTAGCTTGTGTTGGAGCTGTGGCATATCGAGTAGCACTTCCCCCTCGGATGAGTCGGATACATGATGTTTTTCATGTATCGCAGCTTCGTCATTATCTTCATGATGAATCTCATGTTATCGATTGGGGAGAGATCGATATTGATGATGATGCAACCTTCGAGGAGCGACCTGTGGAGATCCAAGACCACAAGGAGAAGGTGTTGCGTGGGCATTCTATTCCTTTAGTTCGTGTCTTGTGGCGACACAGTGGCATGGAGGAGAGTACCTGGGAGCGTGAGTCACAGATACGTGCTCAGTACCCAGAGTTGTTTAATGTTTAACTCCTTTCATGTAATGATGTTATCTCTGTGGTTGGACCTTTCATGTTTTGTTTATGTACCTTTGATGTGATGTTGTGAATGAATTGTTTGGGTATGGATTGTTTGTTCCCGGATGTCATAGTTTTGTTCCAGCTTTCGAACAACTCATGGTGGTTTTCCCCTGAGAGGTATCTTATGGGGTGGTTGTTCGGACCCCTCTTTTCTTCTGGGTTGGTTTTTAATTCTCGAGGACGAGAATGTTTTGAGAGGTATCTAATGTAATGGCCCGGACCTCTCTGGTCCATTACTTTGTGAAATGTTGGTGTTGGAGGTGTTCCGGGAGGTCAAGGGGACTTATCCCCAACACTTTGCCAATTTTCTAGTTCTGTGAACAGTGTTTCCAGTTTTATGAACAGTAACAGATCGGTGAGACAGATCAGTTTCACAGATCGGTGAGACAGATCAGTTTCACAGATCGGTGAGACAGATCAGTTTCACAGATCGGTGAGACAGATCAGTTTCACAGATCGGTGAGACAGATCAGTTTCACAGATCGGTGAGACAGATCAGTTTCACAGATCGGTGAGACAGATCAGTTTCACAAATCGATGTGAGAGATCAGTTTCACAGATCAGTTTCACAGATCGGTGAGACAGATCAGTTTCACAGATCGGTGAGACAGATCAGTTTCACAGATCGGTGTGAGAGATCAGTTTCACAGATCAGTTTCACAGATCGGTGTGACAGATCAGTTTCATGTACAGTAACGGTGGGTGAACAGTGTTTCCAGACTCCTACAGTTTTGCCCCTTTTGATGTTTCCTTTGACGTAAAATACATTTAAAGCCTTATTTTAAGGGCTCTTAAGGCCGATTCAAATGCCATAAATCATATATTAATTATTCCTAAGGCTTGGAATGTTTTACTTGGTCAAACCGCGTGGGTTAATGCGATCCGTTTTTAATAGAGAATTAACCAGATCTTAAATCGTCACCTCGTTAAATCTTAAAAAGGGACGAGATATCATTCTCCCTTGTTCCTTCCCGTTGTTCTTAACTAAGAGGCACTAGAACCTTTCAATCCTTTCCGTAGGAGCTGCACAAACAACCCTTACTCCTAGGATCAGTCCCGCTCTGTTGGATGCAACCAAGCTGTGTCGATCATTCTTCCACATAAGTTGTCGTGAGGGGAGGATCGTGACCTGCTGTGTGGATAAAGGACGTCAAGAACTCTTCGAGGTAGGGGATTCATGGCTTCTCTAATTATATATGTGCAATCGTAGAATTAGCATGATTTATTCCTTTGGATCACAATGAAATTGACCTAATTAAATACTTGAACTGGATTAAAAGAATTGGTTGATCGCGTGTTGTTGCTTTATACCGTGATAACGGTTTGCCTCATGTTTTCCTAGATATAGTGATATATATGTTTCTTTGATTTGTTGATCGTTCATGATAGAAATTGATAATGAACGTAAATCTGGAATTAACTGTTGATTAATTGGCGAAGGATAAAGAGGCATATAAATTAATCTGGTTTTTTTTTGTCGTTGTTGTAGTTGTTCTAATTTGATGGTAATCAAATTAGGGATGTAAGATTGGTTATTTAATTGTGATAGCTTACTGATTAGGTATCCATGATTGGAACCTACGAATAACAAATCTGTTAATTCAATATGGATTAGAGAACAGATTATGTGGGAATTTCAAAAAGGGTTCTGAGTTACCCTCTTGTTTGTTAACGGGCCGAGAGCCCATTTTGTGATGTTCGTTTTCCTGCTGTTTGTGCTGTGATGTGAGCCTGGACGGTTGTTGTGATATGTAGAGGCATGGAGGCCTTATAGTTGGGGCAGCGGATGACGCCTAGTCTGGCGAGATGCATCGGTTTATGCATATGGGTGTCAGGGAGGGCACCAGGGGTGATGGAATGGGATGGATGTGGTTGCTGGTTGCTTGTGGTGTTCTTGAATGTTAATCTGCCTTGCTTTTCCCCACTGCTCAAGGCAGCTGGTCTTGCTACCATTCTTCCAAAGGAGGCGAAGACGCGCGGGGTATGCCACGTGCTTTCCGTGTTTAGCCTCTCGAGGGAGAATGGGTATATGCTCTTTCTATAGGCGGCAAAGACCCGACGGGTAGTATATCTACTCACCGTGTTGAGCCTCCTTTGTGTTTAGAAGAATAGGATGTTTTTCTAGAATGCCTGGGAATGTG
Source organism: Viscum album (assembly GCA_963277665.1). NCBI lineage: Eukaryota > Viridiplantae > Streptophyta > Magnoliopsida > Santalales > Viscaceae > Viscum > Viscum album. The sequence goes on from OY728137.1 coordinate 1,381,726,070, forward strand.
GAAAAGTATTTCTGTAATGAATGTTTGATTAAATGGTGAAAATCCACGGGGATGGAGATGCTAGAATTTAAAGGTGATGTGAATCTTAAAAAGGAGCAGTTGTATTGAAAGTGACGCCATTTCAGTTAAATGGGGAATTGTTCAATCTTAATTAATGCTTAAAGAATTAACTAATGTACAGTGGAACTGATAAATGAGAATGGAGTAATCTAATAAAGCTCTTCAATTGGTTGTGTGCTTATAGGATACCTAGTCTTAGAAGTAGCAGCCTGGAGTCTGAGAGACGTTAGCTGCAGTTGTATCTAAGACTAGGTAATGCCCATAGTGTGGATGTGAGTTACTTATATATTCTGTACTTTTTGTGTTTCTATACGCTACTCCACCCTGTCGGTAAGGGCAACTGACACCTCGGGGATTCTGAGCCCTGGGGGGGTGTTTTCCCCAACATTCTGATGGGAGGTTGAATGGCTGACTACCCCCTTTGGCCCCGCTCTCTTCTCTTGATAGATCTTAGTGCTGGTAGGCACAGTGGTTAGTTTTACCCATATATGTGTGTAGAGGGCTGTAATGGCTTGTGGTTATTTCACACACATATATTCTGGATATAGTATCCTATGGACTACTATAGGTGTATCGTGTATAGGCTGTGATGGCTTGAGGATCCTTACTCGGTGTATGGGCTGTAATGGTTTGAGGTATAATACCCGACGTATGATAGACGTTATGCGAGCTGTGGTGGCTCCCGGAAACTACCTGGTTACTTTTGGTTGTGAGGATTGTGTGGAGCTTAGCCCAGGTGTCTGCGGGCAAGCCTATGTGGTGCACGTGGTGCAGATTGTGGAGCTTGACCCATGTTGATACGGGCAAGCCTTTGGAGAGAGATGCACAGGACGTATGTCGTTGGGGCAAAGCGGCAAACCAGTGGGGAAGTAGTAGCGGGGTACCCTTGACATTCTTTACTATATGCTATATTCTTGTATGTGTTACTTGGTGAGAGTAGCCATGGTGAGGTTGGGAACATAGTATACCTGTTTAGGTGACGAGTTAGTTTCACTTGTTGTTCACTGGGCTTTAGCATGCTTTCTTTACTTTTGCACGAGAGTCTTGGGGAGGATCCTACTGAGTATACTGTTATACTCACCCTATGTACATATAAACTGTTTTTCAGGTCACTTGGAGCAGGTTGGAGATCAAGCTGGTTACTACTAGCTTGCGGTTGGAGGAGGAGTTGTTCGGGCTTGTGGTCGCTGTCGTTTTACTTTCATTTGGGTACTTTTAGTTTCCCCTTTCAGTTGTAGTACTTTTGCATGACATTTCATATATGTACTTGGGTTTCTTTTACATTTCAGTTATGAGTTGGAGTTGGATGGATTCTATTCTATCTCTCTCTTCTGTATGTGTTCTCTTAGAGGGTAATGCCTCCCATTTGTGTGTGTATTATACCCTCGGTGCTAGTCGCCAACCCGGGGCCTACTGGAGGCGGGACTCGGGGGTCATTATCTCCCTTTTCACATTGCCGGCCCAGGAGGGGTACACTTTGTGGGGAGGGGGTCGTGACAGAGTGGTATCAGAGGGAGGTTCGAGGGATAGGATGGAGTTTGGAGTTAGGCACAGGTGAGGATGCATGGGATGGTAGGGCAACGGTGTCATTCATGTTTAGCAAGTGGGGTAAACACTGGAGACCGGCAGAGACATAGGCGTTCAGGGCCCCCTATGATCTGTTGCACGGACCTTTAAGTTTACGATGTCTACTAAACAAAGTGATACTGGTTGCAGGGTAGAGACCTAGGAAAGGATCATGCATCATTATACCTTGCGCCTGTGTTTGAATGGGTAGACCTTGGGATAGGTAACCTAAAATTAATAAAACAAAATAATTAATTAATTAATGTTGATTCTTCCATATTCTAGGCTTAGGAGCTCTAACTATTGTTATTTTACAGGTATGGCTCCAGGTCGGCGTCCCCATCAGGTTTGCGCAGAAGGTGCCCAGCAGGTTGTTCCAGCAGATCGCCGCCGGGTAGAGGTTGACGACGATGACACTTGGAGGAAGACACTCCGAGAGTTTCAGTGCCAGAGTCTACAGAAGTACGAGGGCTCCGTTTCAGATGCAGTCACAGAAGAATGTTTGGAGGAGGTCGAGATAGGCTTCAGTTCGATTCGTTCTCGGAAGGAACACTGGGTGTCCTTGGTTGTGACGATGTTGCGTGGAGCAGCGAGACAGTGGTGGTTCTTGTTCCTCGGGGATCGTGAGGAGTCAGCGATCTCATGGGAGGAGTTTCGAGACAGGTTTAGAGTCGAGTTTCTTTCTTCGACTGCGAAGGAATCCAGTCGCCAGGAGCTTCTTACCCTTCGACAGGGGAGCTCCAGTGTTCGGGAGTTTGGAATCCGTTTCAGGAACCTTCTACGATATGCTTCAGACCTGTTACCAGATGATGAGGCCAGGGCAAGGCATTTCGAGGAGGCTTTGCGTCCAGAGATCCAGCGCCAGGTCACCCCATTTATGCTGAAGACATATCTTGAGGTGCTGGCGAGGGTAGAGGTTGTTGAGAGGACTTTGGCTAGGACCGGATCGTCACGAGAGGGGAATCGTCATGATTCCTCAAGAAGCAGAGCTGTGGTCCGGGGTTCCCGGTTTTCAGGACAGAAGAGTTTCCGTTCACCTGGGGGTAGGTCCCAGCCCTTCCCATCTCATTTATCCGGAGGTAGCAACTCTCAGACCTATGCCAAGGGATCAGGCGCTTGTTATTCTTGTGGTGGACGTGGTCATCAGCAGCGGGAGTGCCCAACTTTTCAGAGCAGTCATCGTGCACCAGGCGCTCCACTCCAGGTTCCTCCGTTGAGGCAATTCCAGCCGAGGCAGTAGCAGCAGGTTGCACCAGCTTTAGATCACCAGAGGGTAGATGGAGCAGGCAGAGGACAGCCCCATGACGCTCCCCGCCCTCAAAGAGCAGAGCGCGGCCGTGGTGGTGGTCGTCATCAGGGTCAGAGAGGCCGTGGAGGTGGTCGTGGTCAGCTTCATGCTCTAGCGTTGCCAGCTCCAGGCGAGCCAGACGTCGTCCGAGGTACCCTTTGCTTGTTTTCTACCTTGGTGTATGCCTTGTTTGATTCAGGAGCGACACACTCCTTTATATCCCCTACCCTTGTCCACGCTTTGGGACTTGAGGTAGAGAGGCTTCCAGTGCCCTTGGCGTTGACTACGCCAGTTTGAGGTCGAGCTAGCTTGTTTGAAGTATGTAGAGACTGTGAGCTAGTATTGGGGCAGCACCGCTCTTGGAGAGATTTCCTATGTTTACGAATACAACCATATGATGTCATCCTCGGCATGGATTGGTTGTATTCGGTGCAGGCTATTGTGGATTGCTACAGGAAGAAGGTCGTTTTCTTTGATGAAGATGGAGAGGAAGTAGTGTTTGTTGGTGAGGGAGATCCTCGGATGAGTCATAGACGAGTTTCATCCTTAACATCCATGATGGCTGGGATGATGCTGAGTTCTTCAAGGGTTCAACAGCTGGCGTTTCCTAGGGTCGTAGAAGAGTACCCTGATGTCTTTCCAGAAGAGGTTGTATCCTTACCCCCTCGACGGAAGATCGAGTTTGGGATCGAGCTACAGCCAGGATCGTCTCCCATCTCTATGTCTCCATATAGGATGGCCCCTTCTGAGTTACGGGAGCTACGTATTCAGCTCGATGGTCTATTGTAGTGTGGTTTTGTTCGGCCAAGTGTGTCACAGTGGGGTGCACCAGTCTTGTTCGTGAAAAAGGCTGATGGCAGTTTGCGGTTGTGCGTCGATTATCGTCGCTTAAACAAAGTGACAATAAAGAACCGTTATCCTCTCCCACGGATTGATGACCTATTCGATCAACTGAAGGGTGCAAGTTGGTTTTCAAAGATCGACTTGCGGTCAGGATATCATCAGATGCGTGTAAAGGATGAGGATATTTTGAAGACTGCTTTCCGTTGTCGTCATGGGCATAATGAGTTTGTTGTAATGCCATTCGGCGTGACAAATGCTCCAGCTGTTTTCATGGGGTTGATGAATGCTGTGTTCCGTGAATTCTTGGACAAGTTTGTTGTGATTTTCATTGACGACATCCTTGTGTACTCCACATCTGACGAAGAGCATGCAGAACATCTACGAGCTGTTTTGGGAGTTCTTCGCCAACATCGGTTGTTTGGGAAGTTGTCCAAGTGTGAGTTCTGGGCTCGAGAAGTTCGTTTCTTGGGACATGTTGTGTCCCAACAGGGAGTAGCTGTGGATCCTTCGAAGATAGAAGCAGTGGTGTCTTGGCCAGCCCCCAAGACCGTGTCAGAGGTGCGAAGTTTCCTTGGTCTCGCAGGCTATTATAGGAGGTTTGTGGCTAATTTCTCCCGAGTTGCGACTCCTCTGACAGCTTTGACCAGAAAGGATCAAGCGTTCATATGGACTGATCAGTGTCAGACAGCTTTCGAGTATCTAAAGGAGAAGTTAGTAAGTGCTCCAGTCCTTTGTCTTCCAATGGAGGGAGTCCAGTTTGATGTTTTCTGTGATGCTTCACATCTGGGGCTAGGCTGTGTTCTCATGCAGCAGAGGTCAGTTGTTTCTTATGGGTCTCGGCAGTTGCGTCCCCATGAACGCAACTATGCCACCCATGATATTGAGTTGGCAGCCTTGGTGTTTGCGCTGAAGTTGTGGAGACATTACCTCATTGGAGAGTGCTTTGTGGTTTTCACCGATCATAAGAGTTTGAGGTATGTTTTCTCTCAGCGGGATTTGAACTTGCGGCAGCGTCGGTGGATGGAGTTCTTGCAGGAATACGATTTCGAAATATCGTATACACCTGGGAAGGGAAATGTTGTTGCTGATGCACTGAGCCCAAAGTCACGTAATGATGTTGTGCGTGAATCTGGTGATTCCTGGAGAGGGATGGAAGAGCTAGCATCTTTTCATCTTGATATGGGAGAAGTTGGAGGAAGAGGTTGAATTTTCCAGATGACGGTGCAGTCATCCCTGATGCAAAAGGTGGAAGAGTCTCAGTTGGGTGATCTAGAGGTGGAAGTTTTGAGAGACAGAGTTGTTTGTGGGGAGGCCCATGATGGTTGGTCAGAGGATGAACAACACCGAGTGTTGTATCATGACAGGCTTTTTGTTCCCTTGGCGATGCGTGAGACGGTTCTCCGAGAGTTCCATAGCTCGCCCTTAGCTGTACATCCTGGTGTGATGAAGATGTATCGATCCTTGAGGAGTCAGTTTTGGTGGCCTGGGTTGAAGCGTTCAGTTACAGAATGTGTGTCTCGATGTTTAGTCTGCCAGAAGGTGAAGGCCGAACACCGTGTTCCTGGTGGTCTTCTCCAGCACTTAGAGATTCCTCAGTGGAAGTGGGAGGACATCTCAATGGACTTTGTTACAGGTTTACCTCGAGCTCCGGGAGGACATGATGCTATATGGGTGGTAGTGGATCGTTTAACTAAATCGGCCCACTTCATAGCAATCTAGGAGTCGAGCTCAGTGGAGGTTTTGTCGAGGCAGTATCTGGAGGAGGTGGTGAGGCTTCATGGAGTTCCTAAGACGATCATTTCTGATCGAGACCCTCGTTTTACCTCGAGGGTGTGGAGAGGTCTCCAGCATGCTTTTGGCTCTCAACTATGCCTTAGCACTGCTTTTCATCCTCAAACGGATGGTCAGACAGAGCGAACCATCCAAAATCTTGAAGACATGTTGCGCTCTTGTGTTCTTGATTTTGGAGGTTCATGGGTGAAGCACTTACCTTTGGTAGAGTTCGCTTACAATAATAGTTTTCACTCTACCATCGGCATGGCGCCGTTTGAAGCCTTGTATGGCCGGCCATGCCGTTCTCCGTTGTGCTGGACTGGGGTCGGAGAGTCAGCAATTCTCGGACCAGAACTAGTGCAGAATATGACGGAGATGGTTCAAGTTATTCGTGAGAGGATGAAGACAACACAAGATCGTCAGAAATCTTATACGGATCAAAGAAGGAGACCCTTAGAGTTTAATGTTGGGGATCATGTGTTTCTGAAGGTGACTCCCCGTCGTGGGCAGCGAAGGTTTGGTCGCGGAAGTAAGCTTTCTCCCCGTTTTGTTGGGCCTTTCGAGGTGTTAGCTCGTGTTGGAGCTGTGGCATATCGAGTATCACTTCCCCCTCGGATGAGTCGGATACATGATGTTTTTCATGTATCGCAGCTCCTTCATTATCTTCATGATTAATCTCATGTTATCGATTGGGGAGAGATCGATATTGATGATGATGCAACCTTCGAGGAGCGACCTGTGGAGATCCAAGACCACAAGGAGAAGGTGTTGCGTGGGCGTTCTATTCCTTTAGTTCGTGTCTTGTGGCGACACGGTGGCATGGAGGAGAGTACCTGGGAGCGTGAGTCACAGATACGTGCTCAGTACCCAGAGTTGTTTAATGTTTAACTCCTTTCATGTAATGATGTTTTCTCTGTGTTTGGACCTTTCATGGTTTGTTTATGTACCTTTGATGTGATGTTGTGAATGAATTGTTTGGGTATGGATTTTTTGTTCCCGGATGTCATAGTTTTGTTCCAGCTTTCGAACAACTCATGGTGGTTTTCCCCTGAGAGGTATCTTATGGGGTGGTTGTTCGGACCCCTCTTTTCTTCTGGGTTGGTTTTTAATTCTCGAGGACGAGAATGTTTTGAGAGGTATCTAATGTAATGGCCCGGACCTCTCTGGTCCATTACTTTGTGAAATGTTGGTGTTGGAGGTGTTCCGGGAGGTCAAGGGGACTTATCCCCAACACTTTGCCAATTTTCTAGTTCTGTGAACAGTGTTTCCAGTTTTATGAACAGTAACAGATCGGTGAGACAGATCAGTTTCACAGATCGGTGAGACAGATCAGTTTCACAGATCGGTGAGAGAGATCAGTTTCACAGATCGGTGAGACAGATCAGTTTCACAGATCGGTGAGACAGATCAGTTTCACAGATCAGTGAGACAGATCAGTTTCACAGATCGGTGAGAAAGATCAGTTTCACAGATCGGTGAGACAGATCAGTATCACAGATCAGTGAGACAGATCAGTTTCACAGATCGGTGAGACAGATCAGTTTCACAGATCGGTGAGACAGATCAGTTTCACATATAGGTGAGACAGATCAGTTTCACAGATCGGTGAGACAGATCAGTTTCACAAATCGGTGTGAGAGATCAATTTCACAGATCAGTTTCACAGATCGGTGAGACAGATCAGTTTCACAGATCGGTGAGACAGATCAGTTTCACAGATCGGTGTGAGAGATCAGTTTCACAGATCAGTTTCACAGATCGGTGTGACAGATCAGTTTCATGTACAGTAACGGTGGGTGAACAGTGTTTCCAGACTCCTACAGTTTTTCCCCTTTTGACGTTTCCTTTGACGTAAAATACATTTAAAGCCTTATTTTAAGGGCTCTTAAGGCCGATTAAAATGCCATAAATCCTATATTAATTATTCCTAAGGCTTGGAATGTTTTTCTTGGTCAAACCGCGTGGGTTAATGCGATCCGTTTTTAATGGAGAATTAACCGGATCTTAAATCGTCACCTCGTTAAATCTTAAAAAGGGACGAGATATCATTCTCCCTTGTTCCTTCCCTTTTTTCTTAACTAAGAGGCGCTAGAACCTTTCAATCCTTTCCGTAGGAGCTGCACAAACAACCCTTACTCCTAGGATCAGTCCCGCTCTGTTGGATGCAACCAAGCTGTGTCGATCATTCTTCCACATAAGTTGTCGCGAGGGGAGGATCGTGACCTGCTGTGTGGATAAAGGACGTCAAGAACTCTTCGAGGTAGGGGATTCATGGCTTCTCTAATTATATATGTGCAATCGTAGAATTAGCATGATTTATTCCTTTAGATCACAATGAAATTGACCTAATTAAATACATGAACTGGATTAAAAGAATTGGTTGATCGCGTGTTGTTGCATTATACCGTGATAACGGTTTTCCTCATGTTTTCCTAGATATAGTGATATCTATGTTTCTTTGATTTGTTGATCGTTCATGACAGAAATTGATAATGAACGTAAAGCTGGAATTAACTGTTGATTAATTGGCGAAGGATAAAGAGGCATATAAATTAATCTGGTTTTTTTTTTCGTTGTTGTAGTTGTTCTAATTTGAGGGTAATCAAATTAGGGAAGTAAGTTTGGTTATTTAATTGTGATATCTTACTGATTAGGTATCCATGATTGGAACCTACGAATAACAAATCTGTTAATTCAATATGGATTAGAGAACAGATTATGTGGGAATTTCAAAAAGGGTTCTGAGTTACCCTCTTGTTTGTTAACGGGCCGAGAGCCCATTTTGTGATGTTCGTTTTCCTGCTGCTTGTGCTGTGATGTGAGCCTGGATGGTTGTTGTGATATGTAGAGGCATGGAGGCCTTATAGTTGTGGCAGCGGATGACGCCTAGTCTGGCGAGATGCATCGGTTTATGCATATGGGTGTCAGGGAGGGCACCAGGGGTGATGGAATGGGATGGATGTGGTTGCTGGTTGCTTGTGGTGTTCTTGAATGTTAATCTGCCTTTCTTTTCCCCACTGCTCAAGGCAGCTGGTCTTTCTACCATTCTTCCAAAAGAGGCGAAGACGCGCGGGGTATGCCACGTGCTTTCCGTGTTTAGCCTCTCGAGGGAGAATGGGTATATGCTCTTTCTATAGGCGGCAAAGACCCGACGGGTAGTATATCTACTCACCGTGTTGAGCCTCCTTTGTGTTTAGAATCATAGGATGTTTTTCTAGAATGCCTGGGAATGTGGAAAAGTATTTCTGTAATGAATGTTTGATTAAATGGTGAAAATCCACGGGGATGGAGATGCTAGAATTTAAAGGTGATGTGAATCTTAAAAAGGAGCAGTTGTATTGAAAGTGACGCCATTTCAGTTAAATGGGGAATTGTTCAATCTTAATTAATGCTTAAAGAATTAACTAATGTACAGTGGAACTGATAAATGAGAATGGAGTAATCTAATAAAGCTCTTCAATTGGTTGTGTGCTTATAGGATACCTAGTCTTAGAAGTAGCAGCCTGGAGTCTGAGAGACGTTAGCTGCAGTTGTATCTAAGACTAGGTAATGCCCATAGTGTGGATGTGAGTTACTTATATATTCTGTACTTTTTGTGTTTCTATACGCTACTCCACCCTGTCGGTAAGGGCAACTGACACCCCGGGGATTCTGAGCCCTGGGGGGGGGGTGTTTTCCCCAACATTCTGATGGGAGGTTGAATGGCTGACTACCCCCTTTGGCCCCACTCTCTTCTCTTGGTAGATCTTAGTGCTGGTAGGCACCGTGGTTAGTTTTACCCATATATGTGTGTAGAGGGCTGGAATGGCTTGTGGTTATTTCACACACATATATTCTGGATATAGTATCCTATGGACTACTATAGGTGTAACGTGTATAGGCTGTGATGGCTTGAGGATCCTTACTCGGTGTATGGGCTGTAATGGCTTGAGGTATAATACCCGACGTATGATAGACGTTATGCGAGCTGTGGTGGATCTCGGAAACTACCTGGTTACTTTTGGTTGTGAGGATTGTGTGGAGCTTAGCCCAGGTGTCTGCGGGCAAGCCTATGTGGTGCACGTGGTGCAGATTGCGGAGCTTGACCCATGTTGATACGGGCAAGCCTTTGGAGAGAGATGCACGGGACGTATGTCGTTGGGGCAAAGCGGCAAACCAGTGGGGATGTAGTAGCGGGGTACCCTTGACATTCTTTACTATATGCTATATTCTTGTATGTGTTACTTGGTGAGAGTAGCCATGGTGAGGTTGGGAACATAGTATACCTATTTAGGTGACGAGTTAGTTTCACTTGTTGTTCACTGGGCTTTAGCATGCTTTCTTTACTTTTGCACGAGAGTCATGGGGAGGATCCTACTGAGTATACTGTTATACTCACCCTATGTACATATAAACTATTTTTCAGGTCACTTGGAGCAGGTTGGAGATCAAGCTGGTTACTACTAGCTTGCGGTTGGAGGAGGAGTTGTTCGGGCTTGTGGTCGCTGTCGTTTTACTTTCTTTTGGGTACTTTTAGTTTCCCCTTTCAGTTGTAGTACTTTTGCATGACATTTCATATATGTACTTGGGTTTCTTTTACATTTCAGTTATGAGTTGGAGTTGGTTGGATTCTATTCTATCTCTCTCTTCTGCATGTGTTCTCTTAGAGGGTAATGCCTCCCATTTGTGTGTGTATTATACCCTCGGTGCTAGTCGCCAACCCGGGGCCTACTGGAGGCGGGACTCGGGGGTCATTATCTCCCTTTTCACATTGCCGGCCCAGGAGGGGTACACTTTGTGGGGAGGGGGTTGTGACAATAATAAAAACAATAATTTCATTTTTATTAAACATGATATAGTGAAACGAGGTATCATAATACAATTAAAATCCTTTCAAGATAGATAATGGTTCATGATCTATATTTATTAAAACATACATTCTGTTTTACCATACATGAATAGAATTCAATATCCGAAAAATGTTATCATTCAAAAACTACTATATAAGAAAACTGGAGATAAAATTCAAAAAAAATTAGATATAAATGTAAAGACCTGGAAATTTCAAATAATTTTTTTCATATTTCTTTCGAATTTTATGAGTTTGTATCTTCTGACGATACTTGATTCCAAGGCCCAATGTGCCCGGAATCAATTTCCGAAGTTTATATTGGGTACGTTCAGTGAACGAATGAACGGGTTTTTGTATCTTTTAAACCAGTGTTCGGAATTGAAATCTGAGGGAATTGATGAAATTGTAACGCCAGTAATTGTTTAACGGGACCTTTACCTTAGTTGTGTTTTCTCGGTGGAGAAGTAAAAATTTGTGGATTAAATATGAAGTTAATAAAATTGTGGAACATTTTTATTTTTGTATCTAAGTGGTTATATCCTACATGGGGGAGTTGGGGTCGGAGAAACTCACTACACACGTGAGGATATTTGTGAGGTGTGGCCCACATGAGCCCCAACCTTTCACATTCCCTTAACTCTCTTTTAACCCTCCTTAAACTCCCCTCTTATTTATAATGAATCCCCATCTTCCTCTTCCCCTCTTAAATGTTTTCCAACAAATGTTTATCAATGAATTCTAACTCTTCAATAAATTAAATTAATTTGTTTGAATTTTGAAATACTTGTGAGAATAAAATAATAGCTTTTCTATAATTTTATTTTGGGAATTTGTTGGGTTGAGATTTTGGTGAGAGCTCTAGAGGAATAGAGAAGGGGGTTCTTCTCTCAATGAAAGAACACCACCCTCTTCGACGAATAATGCCTCCGATGAAGGAAATTATCCCTCAATGCTGAACGCTTTATGATTCGAAGAATGCATTGTCGCCAATGCAGTTTCCTCCTTGGACGCACCCCGACATCCATGGGATCGTCGACCAATCTTCGCGACGTGTTTCTCCGATTCCATCTACCGCGATGCCCGATGTTCGTCATCAATTGTTGAGGTAGGGGAATATTGTATATTTGTAATTTATGTAGTTTATACCCTCGATAATGAGCATTTATTATTAGGATTTATCTATGTGGATTACTTACCTCGGTTAAATTTATCATGATGAACGCGAATTAAATAATATAGTAATGTTATTATTATTTTCATTGGGAACACATTATTTTGACGTTATCTTCTTCATGCGACCTAAATTTCATGAACCTTCAGTGGTAGTGTGACCCAGATTATGAGAAGGACATTCCGAGTCAAATATTGGATGCCTTTTTTCGGGTTTTTATATCAGGTACCCGAAGTGCTCGAAAATTAATAGATTTAATAATATTATTAATTCTTTGAGCCGCCATAACTCATGCCTGTGACATCCGATTGGCTTACTATCAGTGGAGATATAATCCCATCATTAATACGGTCAATTCAAGTCTAATTTTGGATACTACATTCTGGTTCATGGATCGGGCCCACGAAACACAGAATATTATTATTATTATTATTATTTTTACGGGATCTTGTATCTGACATATCTCTCTTATATGGTGTCGTAATTACAAACTGTCTGTGACATTGTAACCCTAAAATTAAGACAAATGTTTCAAGAATGTTTTTGGATATTTATGTTGAGGTCGAGGTGTGGGCCCCACAAGGCCTGGTTTGCACATGTTGTAGTGAAATGAAACTTTTTCACCAGCTATCCATTTTAGACCCATGAGTAGTCAATCTCATGTGTTTTTCAGAATGGATAGCAGTAGTGTGAACGGTTAGGTTAACTGATGTCATTTTCAGTACGACCGGGTTGGATCGAACATTAATCCAACCAGGCCCTCGGTAATAAAACACTTATAACATAAGGACCAGACATTCGATTGATGTGATGTCAATTATGTTGGATTTCTTATGATGAGACGGTTCTTTTGGCATACTCCACTTGAGGTTTGGACGCAGTTGGTTTACGGTCAGGTTGATTTATCATAGAAACCAACCGGGCCCCTTTAACAGAAATGATAATAACTCACAGACTTGGAGTCTGATTGACGCGCCGTCTATTGCGTTGAGACCCCTATGATGAGGTGGTCCTTTGAGATACTTCGACATGAGATTATGTGACACATGGAAGTATTGACCAATGGATCGTGGAGCGGATCCTCTAAAAGACGAGCATATGGAGTACGATGACCTTGTATCTGGTTGAGACATGATGACTGCTCGTCCGATTTGATTCGAAGTAACTTCTATAGCTCAATGGGGAGCACTACTGTATTGGGGTGGCAGACCCATGGTGGGGAGAACTACTGTGTTGGGGTCGAAGACCTGCGGTACTCGATTGGAGGAGTACCTCAGTAGTGTAAGGGTAGTGAGTATCACCTCAGAGTCGTGGCAGGACTACTGCACTCGATAGAGGAGGAGTTCTCCAGCATCAGTGTTTTCGTCATCGAGAATAAAATTCCTGGTTTGAGATGATTCAATGGCATTTTTGTTTTCCTCGTGATTGAGATGGGTTACATGATAACATAGATATATGTATGGGAATATGCCTAAGTAAAGGTTATCTTTTGAGATATTTCCTTTGTGTTTTATCCTTTTTGGATTTAGTGAGACCTTGAGGGTCCTAGGGTCCCTACTGAGTATCATTATACTCACCCCTGCACGGGCTATGCCCACACCTCGTTGTGATGGATGCAGATGACAGACAACACTGATAGAGAATGAGTGTATGAGGACTGGATAGTACCCAAAGGTGGTACTCACAACGAGTCTATACCCAGAGGTGGAATTCATGAAGAGACAGTACTTGGAGGAGGTTGGCAGGTGAGGGCGTTGAGGAGGCAATCTTTACCTACCCTTCAGGTAGGATCCGAGGTGGACGACCCAGGAGCTGCTTCTATCTTCCAGCTGTTTGTCTTTGCTGTTGTACTGTCGTTCAGTTTTAGATGTACTTTTCAGTTGGGTTTGTATTATGGACCATTAACTTTCAGTACATTCTTTTTTACTTAGTTTATTACTTCCACTTGTACTCTGGTTGGATGTGTTTATGTTTTATAAAGGCAATGCCTTCCTAGTTATCGGTATTTCAACACTTTATTCTGTAGACCTGAAGAATGCTTGTCCGATTTGACATGGATTGAGTCGACTGGCCTAGTGGGGAGGCCTACTATGTTTGGGTGGAAGACCCATTACCGGTAGCACTACTGTGTTTGGGTGGCAGACCCATGGTACTCGATAGGAGGAGTACCCTTGTAGGCTAGTAGGGGAACTGCTACTGTGATTGGGAGGAAGACCCCTGGTAGGGAGCACTACTGTGTTTGGGTGGAAGACTCGTGGTACTCGTCAGGAAGAGTACCTCAGCAGTCTATGGTTAGTGTGTATCACCTCGGAGGTGTGACATGACTACGGTGCTCGACATAGATGGAGTTCTCCAGCAGCAGTGGTTTCGACATCATTAATAAAATCTTGGTTTGAGCTGAGTCAATGACCTTTGTGTTTTCCTCCATTAAAGAGATGTGTTACTCGATAACCTATTTATATGTATGGGATTATACCTAAGTAAGGGTCATCTATTGAGATTCTTATGTGTGGTTATATTTTTTGGATTTAGTGAGGCCTTGAGGGTCTTGAGGTCCCTACTAAGTATCGTTATACTCACCACTGCAAGGGCTATGCCCGCACATTGTTGTGTTGGATGCAGATGACAGACAACGCTCGCAGAAACCTAGTGTATGAGGACTGGACGATACCCAGAGGTGGACCTCACGACGAGTCAGTACCCGGAGGTGGTCTTCACGACGAGACGGTACTCAGAGGAGGTTGACGGGCGAGGGTGTTGAGGAGTCTATCTTTACTTACCGTTCAGGTAGGACCAGAGGTGGACAACCTAGGAGTTTCTTCTAACTACCAGCTATTTTTCCTTTATATTGTACTTTCATTAAGTTGTAGTTGTACTTTTTAGTTGGGTTTGTATTCTGGCCCATTTTCTTTTCCGCACTTTCTTTTGTACATACTATTTTACTTCCTCTTATACTCCGGCCAGATGTGTTTATGTTTTATAAATGCAATGCCTTCCCAGTTATTGGGATTTACTCCATTGGTGCTAGTCGACAGCCCCCGGCCTATGGAAGGCGGGTGTGGGGTAGTCATGGCATGGGCCCCAAGGACGGTTCATGATAATAAAACATCCATATTTGATTCAAAACATAGATACAACTATCACTATAACACTAGTTTAATGAGAAATCTTCATGATAAAACCTACTTTGACAGTCCATGATTAATCATTCAAGATTAGTATGCTTTTCTTATATAACAAATCCTTTTTCTTATATGTTATTACCATTTTCATATTATATAAAAAATCATAAATTTATACCTCCAAAATATATTCCATTTTCAATTGTACTCTCCATATGATCATGCAGTCAATAGAAATATTTTAATCTTTTTTATGAGGAGATTGTTTTTTCATAATAAATTTCTTGTAAAATGAATTCAATGGTGATTTTATTTTTTTATAATTACATTCCTCCATTATATAATGCTATTCATTCATTTATAATGAGTGTTCCAATAATTTTTTAATCTATCACAATGAATAGCAGTAGCCTTTAAGTGACTTATAATTATAAACATCTCTAGATCTTCATCTTTGATTTATCCTACTAAATAAATATTTTTTTCTTGGAAATATTTTATATTTCCTAAATAGATTATATTGGAATAAATTTTCAAGTAAAATTTCTAAAGGACCATGATGTGAAAGTTTTATCCAAATTAGATTCAACACTTTTTTAGTATTTTAAATATCACATTTCCCTTCAGAGGTTCACATTGCATACCATTTTTCATACACCCCTAAAAGTGTAACATTTTCTTCTTACTTCGTTCCTATACATATATTGGTGTCTTATATTCTAATTTCGATATTAATCATAATTTATAGACATAAAATATCATTCAATATCATAGAAATAATTCATGTTTGGAATTATTTATCCATGATTCAAAATTTATTTTTTGAATGAAATATTAAATATAATCTATTAATTTTTCATCAACATAGTAGGATTAGTTATAAATTAAGTTCTTCTCTCCCTTGGTAATATACATCAATAATATTTTAGAAATGACATTTTATTCCAATAATAAATATCATTTTCTCAAAAATTATATAACACCTACAATGACCAATAAAAGAAAATAATTTTTTTCATGAAGCATAGTATAGATATCATTAATATTTTACTAATTTAGATAAAAAAAATCATTTTAGTCACTTTATGTGGATATATTTTTTAATATCATTATAAAATACTACCTTAATTTAATGGTGGGATAATAATAAATTTCAACAACTATATTTGTAATGTTTTTTAATTGTAATTTGTACATCTCATAAAACAATATCAGATAAAATTGATTTCTCTAAGAAATGGGTAACATTTTTCTATAATATTATTATAGATAGATGATTCGATTTCTAAATAAAAAATATCTACTTATTTAATAATTTTTAGATAGAATATGATTTTCAACATCCTAAATGAAAAAATCCAATTTCTTAAAAGATTACGATGTATCAATTGGTGCCATCTCCAGATTTCATAACCTGAAATTCAATTCCTAAAACTTCATGATGAGGGAAATATTCCCATCCTCAACTGAATTAATTATATCTTCTAATTTACTTTTTTTCTTAAGAATTTTTTTATAATATATTTTTATACCTTAATGACTATATTTTTTATATCCTTAAATATTTTTTTTAACTCTAACATTAAATGAATGAATATAATATAAGCCTTGTTATTTTCTAAAACAGAATGGATGCAATTTTCATTTAATTTTAACTCAGCCAATTTACGAACTAATAATTTCAATGTTAATTTATCTATATTATATTTTCCCTCATAAAAAAAAATAAATTGTTACTTTTTATCAATATCTACAAAGAGTGTTCTTCATTTTTTCCCATTATTTCCCTCAAGGACTCATCCATACTATATGATAATAAATTAGATTATTATTTATCATGCTTCAGATCCATAAGAAACACCATAATATTTTTTGTAACATAAATAGGGATTATATTAAAATAATATATAATTTCCTAATAATAAACAGTAATTGATTTATCACGACCCGCCCTCGGGGCCCGTGCCGTGACTACCCCAAGCCCGCCTTCCATAGGCCAGGTGCTGGCGACTAGCACCAAGGCATAAATCCCGAAAAAAGGGGAAGGCATTGCTTTTGAGAAGTAAACAAGCACCACAGAGTAAGGAAGCGGAAATGTAAACACTAAGTAAAAACTATACAAGAAGTGCTGAAAGTAAAAGGGGCCGGAAATACAAGCCCAACTATAAAGTACAACTGAAAGGAAAAACAGCAACTGAAAGGAAAGGCCGCAGCGTCGAACCATCCTCTGGAAGTCCCACCTGAAGGGTGGGTACAGATAGCCTCCACAGCTCCTCGGTCCAGCCGTCTGCTCCGAGTGCGTCCCGCCCAGTGGTCCACCTCCAGGTACCGTCATGCTCCGCACGCCTCCACCTCGATCAGCGTTGTCCGTCGTCTGCAACCAACACAACGAAGTGTGGGCATAGCCCGTGCAGGGGTGAGTATAAGCTACTCTGTAGGGACCCCGAGACCCCTGAAGGTCTCCCGAAATCCACAAAGGATAATCCAAAAAGGAATGATAAAATCATGAAGTAACAACCGACACCGCTTATGTAAATGCCCATACATATACCTAAGTCATCATTTCCCATTCGGCTCCAACGTCCGAGCCCAAGTATAACCCAGTCCTCACAAGAAAGCAATCGTAAACCCACACAGGATAGCACAACACAATCCACAAAGGAGAGTAAATAGTAAATCCACACAGGATAGCTCAACACAATCCACAAAGGAGAGTAAATAGTAAATCCACACAAGATAGCTCAACACAATCCACAAAGGAGAGTAACACATGATTCAGCTCACACAGGTATACATCTTCGAATGACGATAAATATGATCACTGATCCATCGAAGTCGTCGGACCCACAAAGGATCGATAGGTAACTAACCCCCGCAAAGACCCACACAGGATCAGGCCCACACAGGACCTGTAGGCGCTGGCTCAAAAAGAACCGCTGAGCGCTGACCCACACAGGATCGGACCCACACAGGATCAGGCCCACACAGGACCTGTAGCACTGATCCACGTAGGATCGCTGAGTTCTGTAGTCGTCGCAGTCCACTGAGGATCTCTGCACAGTCATCGCCGCAGTCCACTGGGGATCTCTGCACAGTCGTCGCTGTCGAAGTAGCAGTCGTAGCCAGCACTACGTTTCCCACTCACAGCAAGCTCGTTCGGGAGGGTCTGCTCCACGAGCCGAGAGGCTGATACATCAACTGTCACAAAGCCCAAAGATGATGTATCCAAAAGTTCTGTATCATCAACAGGAACTCAACGTCGCAGATGGCGCGTCAATCGGACTCCCGGACTGAGAGTTATTGGATTTTTCGTCCCAGGGACCCAGTTGGTTTTTAAGGAAAAACCAACCCGACCGTACTCCACCTGCCTCCAAACCTCGGGCGGAGTGAGCCAAAAGATCCGTCTCACGTAGAAGAATCCACCAAAACTGACGACACGTCAATCGGACGTCCGTAGCTCATGATATGAGCGTTTTCGCTCCGAGGGCCCGGTTGGTTTCGTGAACGAACCAACCTGGCTGAACCCAAGGTATTCCGAAACCTTGAGTTCAATATTCCGAAACGACTGTCTCGATCCACGGATCGCGTTGCCGCTGATGGCGAGTCGTTTGGAGGCCCGTAGCTCATGTTACGGGCATTTGACCAAAAACGGTCCGAAGACGGGGGGTCCGGGCCCGGGCCGACCCGCCCCGACCCCCCCTGGGTCGGCCGAACCGGGTCGATCCTGTCCGGTCCAGCCAGAGCGCGGCCCGGCCGGTCGGACTGGCCTGGCTCGGTTCGGCCGAGCGGCCGAACGGCCGTGCGCTGCGGGGCGCTGCCCCCGCGGTCTGGAGGTGCCACGACCCCCCGCATGGGGCCGCGCTGGATCAAAGGACGCGACTTTTCCGCGTCCAAGTGCGCTGGACCGGCGCGGCCGCGAGTCTGCGGGCGCCGCCGCGCCGGCGACCTGCGCCCCCGGTGGCTTCCGCGGGCCACCAGAGTCGCTCCGGTGGTCCGATTCCGTTCCCGTCTGCGCCGCTGCTCCTCCCGGGACTCATTCTTTACTTCAGAAGCATCAAATTTCCGTTGCGGCACGTTCCGTCATCGTCCGTCAAATCCGCACAACAACAAAGAACGTCAGAGGGTTGTCGGGCCGTGTTCGTTTGGCCCGCACCCTCCGCGTTAGAGATAAACAACGGAAGAAATAATCCAACACATGAAACAACAATTTTAATTAACTAAAATTGTTCATTAGAATCTGGTTCTTTAATTTAAGGAAACGTTCACGGGAATAAGGGAATTTCCAAAACAAAATCCCTACCTCGTCAAGTCGTCGTCCGCGGGTTCTTCGTGGAAATTGATCGCCGCGGAAGGAGGTGATCGTCGTGTTGCGGAAGGCGTCGCGTCGTCGCGGAATCCGGCGTTGCGTCGACGAACTCAACGGACCAAGAAACAACAGATTTAATTGTAAATAATTAAATCTGTGTTTTGGTAAATACCACAAAGGAGATTAAAAAGAAAGAAAAAAAATTCGACACTCTTACCTTAACAGATGATCGAAGGTTCTTGTCGTGGATTAAGGAACATCGCCGAAGAACGTCACGGGATAGGAAACATCGGCGTCGTGGCACATGGCGTTGCGTCGTCGATTTCCGGGTTCGGTGTTCTTCGTCAGAGGCCGGCGTTCTTCGCGTTCTTCGCGTTCTTCGCGAAGAAGGATGAAGGCTCAAGAACCTCTGTCAAAAATCTCTCAACGAGTAATCCTCCAAAATGTCTTGTTGGTCTTATTTTATTATTACGCTAACAACGAAAAAGATGTAAGTAACGACCCATTAATTCGTAGAATTAATTCAATGAAAGAAACCTCCCATTTAATTCATGAAGAAAACCGCCCAATTAAATGGTGCATTAAGAATTTAAGAAAACGCGTCAGTTGACTTTCATAATGACGGGTTTTCGCGGGTGCGTTACTTAGCGGAAAGAAACGGCGGGGCTCGTGCGGGTCCCACCTTGCAAATAATCTACTAAGAGGGCAGGATATTTTTGGATAACACCCTATCTGTTTCAACTCTATTTATGTGGCTTCATGTGGAATAAGTGAAATAAAATAATGTTTGTCGAACAATTATTTTATTTCTTAACTTTAAGCCTGAAAATTAAAAAACCCACACCCGAGCAAACACAACTTTGGAAGAGGCATTTCTAAGCAAATGCTAGCGCTGCGATTTCATCGGTGCCCTCAGAATTTGATTCTGGGCACCGGTTCAAATGATAGAAAAACCCGCTCGTCCATTCACTGAACATACCCGATCTAAACTTCGAAAAACGATTCCGTGCACATAGGGCCTCAGAATCAGGTGCCGTCAGAAACTGAGTTCTTGTAAAATTTCAAAGAAAATTAAGAAAAAAAATTTCCATGAAATTTACGGGTCCTTACATTACTCCCACCTCAGGGGTTTACGTCCCCGTAAAGATACATCAAAAACTAGTTAAACAAATGAGGGTACTGAGCACTAATCTGAGCCTCCCGCTCCCAAGTGCTCTCCTGGAGGTTCTTGTGCTGCCATCTGATGCGCACAAGAGGAACCGATCGCCCACGTAGGACCCGCTCCTGTCGATCCTCAATCTCCACTGGGACCTCCACAAAAGTCACCCCATCATCCACGGCTAGCTCCCCATAGTCAATGATGTGCGTCGGGTCGTGCACGTATCTCCTCAGGTGAGATATGTGGAAGACGTTGTGCACCCAGTGCAACTGAGGTGGTAGAGCCAGGCGATAAGCCACCTCGCCAATCCTGCCGAGGACCTGGAATGGTCCGATGAAGCGTGGAGACGACTTCCCGCCTCGGCCAAATCTGAGTAATCCACATCGAGGTGAGACACGCAAGAAGACATGGTCGCCATCCTCGAACTCTAGTGGCTTCCGCCTCCTGTCATCATAAGACTTCTGCCGGCTCTGAGTTATCCTCATCCACTCCTGGATGACCTAGACCTTCTCTGTCGTGGCCCGGACCATCTCTGGTCCCACAAGTGCTGACTCCCCAGGGCCTGTCCAGCACAAAGGAGATCTGCAAGGTCTGCCGTACAATGCCTCATATGGTGCCATCCCGATGGTGGAGTGGTCGCTGTTGTTGTACGCGAAGTCCACCAAGGGTAGGTGGTCCTCCTAGATGCGACCAAAGTCGAGGAAGCATGCGCGGAGCATGTCCTCGAGAGTCTGAATGGTCCTTTCTGTCTGACCATCTGTTTGAGGGTGAAAGGAAATTCTCAGACGTAGCCGCGTCCCGAACACCTCCTACAACCCCTTCCAAATCCGGGAAGTGAAGTGAGCATCTCGATCGGAGATGATAGAAGATAGAACACCATGAAGCCGTACAATCTCATGAACGTAGAGACGCCCCAAGCTCTCCACTGAGCCCTGCTCTCTGATGGGTAAGATGTGAGATGACTTGGTGAGTCGGTCGACAATCACCCAGATGGAGTCGTGACCTCTGGATGTGCATGGAAGTCCAGTCACAAAGTCCATAGATATCCCGTCCCACTTCCACTCCGGGACCTCCAAGGGTTGTACCAAGCCTGCTGGTACCTGATGCTTTGACTTCACCTACTGGCAGGTGAGGCACCGTGAAACGAAATCTTCCACAGCCTTCTTCATGCCCGGCCACCACTGCTGTCGTCTGAGGTCCTCGTACATCTTCGACACTCCAGGATGTACCTCCAAAGGAGAAGTGTGAAACTCTCTCAGCACTTCCTCTCGTAAAGCGGCTGGTACCAAGGTATGTCCCCTGAAAAGGACGTCGTGCTCTGCTCCAAGGGAGAAACCGTCAGGTGCCTGTCCCGATGATATCTATGCACGCCGTGTCTCACAGCTAGCGTCCCCATGCTGTGCCTCTCTGACCCACTGTAGATGTGGAGGAGAGACTGTGAGAGACTGAAGGAATGATGCTCCGTCCCTATCCACGAAGGATATGTGCAAGGCAGATAGCTGCTCTGGCGCCTCCTCAAGTAGCTGGATGCCCGTCCTCCTGCTGAGGGCGTCGCCTACCACTTTCTCCTTCCCAAGAGTATAGACTATCTCAATGTCATAGTCCTGGAGGAACTCGAGTCATCACTGTTGTCTCGGGTTCAGGTCCTTCTGATAGAAGATGTACCTGAGACTCTAGTGGTCAGAAAAGACTGTAAAGCGCTCGCCCATCAGATAGTGCCGCCATGTCTTCATAGCGAAGACCACTGCTGCTAACTCCAGGTAATGGGTAGCATAGTTCTGCTCATTCGGCCTCAACTGACGTTACCCATAGGCAATCATGGCCTGATCTTACATCAGGACAAATCCGAGTCCGGTCCCTGAGGCATCGCAGTATACTACGTATCCAACTCCCTCCTCAGGAAACCTCAATATAGGTGTGTTGGTAAATCTCTGTCTCAGCTCATGAAAGCTCTGCTGACATCTGTCTGACCACAAAAAGGGTTTCCCCTTCTTCATCAAATCTGAGAGTGGCGCCGCAAATCTAGAGATGTCCAGCACAAATCTACGATAGTATCCAGCTAGTCCCATGAAACTCCGCACCTCCGTCACGCTCCTGGGTGGCTCCCAATCTAGAACTGCCTCGATCTTCGCGGGATCCACTACAACTCCCACCTCAAAAATGACATGCCCCAAGAAGTGGACCTCACGTAACCAGAACTGGAACATCGAGAGCTTACCATAAATATGGTTCTCTCGGAGTGTGTCTAGTACAACCCACAAGTGGTAGGCGTGCTCCTCCTCCGCGGTCGAGTACACCAAAATGTCATCGATGAAGACCACAAAAAATCGATCGAGGTATGGTTATAAGATCCTGTTCATGAGGATCATCAACACTGCTGGAGCGTTGGTTACACTGAAGGGAATAACCAAGAAATCATAGTGGCCATACCGACACCTGAAGGCCATCTTCTGCATGTCCTCGTCTCGAACTCTGAGCTGATGATAGCCTGATCTGAGGTCTATCTTCGAGAACCATCGTTCTCCCTTGAGCTGATCGAAGAGGTCATCAATCCTCGGTAGCGGATACTTGTTCCTCACTGTCACCTGGTTCAGGCGACGATAGTCGACACACCTTCGCAAGCTCCCGTCCACCTTCTTGGCGAACAATATCGGGGAAGCCCAGGGTGAAACACTGGGTCAGATGAAACACTTGCCCTGCAAGTCCTCCAACTGTACCCGTAGCTCTCGAAGCTCAGTGGGGGCCATCCGATAAGCTGGAGTGGATATCGGGGTTGTCCCAGGGTACAGATCAATATATAAGTCTACCTCTCTACGAGGATGTAGCCCTGGAACGTCGTCGGGAAAGACATCCGCATACTGATCCACTACTGCATGAAAACTAGGACTCTGTATGTCCACTGCTCCAAGGATGAGGCTAGCCAACTGATGAGTGATGGGCTGCCCTCTCCTCTACGGGAGTCCATCCTGTGCCGCTAAGGATCCCTTCTCGCCGGTGAAGGTGAACCTGCTCCCGTCGGTGCGAACACATCGCACCTTGCGCCTAAAATAGTCAATCAGAGCATTGACTATAGATAACCAATCCATGCCCAAGATGACGTCGTAAGGCCTCGACGCCGCTACAAGAAGATCCCAGCCGAAGCTCTCGCCTCCTAGAGTAAGCTCTCACTTCCGGCACCAGTGCATAATCGTCGAGTCTGCTCCTGTAGGGGTCTCTAGCCGTAAGGATCGATCCAAAGGCTCTGTTGGAATCTCCGAGCTCCGAAAAAGGGCAGCGGCTATGAAAGAGTGACTCGCTCCTGTGTTTATAAGAACTGCAAAAAGGGTGGAATAGACACAGATCGTACCTCGAATCATCTCTAGCGCACCGTGGTCGTAGGCCTCCACTGCCTGGAGTTGTGCCTCTCTCTGCCCGCCAGCTCCCTGTGGTCGGGGCGGACCTCCTGGTGGTGGTTGTGGCAGAGCCTCAAAGCGTCGCCCACCACCAGCTACTCGGCCAGCTCCTCTGCCTCGTCCGCCTCCTCCCTGGGGACTTCCACGGTCGAACCGCTGCCTCTACCTAGGTGGCCCCTCCACCGTCTACTGCTCCTCGATACGGCGGGTCGGGCAGTCACGAGCCATGTGGCCCTGCCCGCCGCAGGCGTAGCACTGCCTGCCTCTCGGAAGACTGGCTCCGCGCTGTGTGTCCCGCACTGCTGAGCCAGTGTCCCGAGGTCCTCTACAAGAAGGTCTGGTCTGCCTGGAACCCTGAGTCATCCGTCGGCTAATAGCTGCCGAAGACTCTGCTACCTGCCGCCCTGCGGTAGGTCTCACTGTGGACTCAGCAAAAAAGCTCTCGATCAGAAGGGCTCTCTCTATTACTCCTGCTTGGGTCAGGATGCTGAGGGAGATCAGTGATGCCTTGATCTCGTGTCTCAATCCCTGCTCGAAGGTCTAGGCCCGGAAGAAGGGGTCCCGTACCATGTCGATCGAGTAGCGAAAAAGATCGGTGAACCTCGCCGCGTACTTGGTGACCGCCAAGCTTCCCTGTCGCAGCTGAAGCAGCTCTTGAATGCGCACCACACGGAGGGTGGCAGGGACAAACTCTGAGCGGAAGAGGCTCTCGAAGTCCGTCCAGATGAGAGAGGCCTCATCGTGCACCTGGAGCATCAGGCACCACCATCGTCTTGCTGCTGCGTGCAGTATCCTCGCCGCGAGGATCACCATGAGGTCTGTTGGTGTCCTCACTAGCCTGAAAACTCGAACGACCGCCTCTAGCCAGTCCTCGGCTGCCTGGGGGTCCGTCTCCCCAAGAAACCTGGGTGGTCGCTGGTGCTGGAAGTCGTGCAGAGCTCCGAGGTGACGTGTATCGTCATTGGTCGGCGCTGGGAGCATCGGGGGCTCGGCGGGTAAAGGTATCGCCGGTGCCTCTGCTGTCAACGAGCCCTGTACCGAGGCGTCGTCGCTCGGCGGGCTGTCGTCGCGCTCTAATCATGGAACCCTGGTTGGCTGCCGTCGTGGGGACATCCTGAAAAGGAAAAAAGTGTGCCACAGTCAGAACTATATAGCTAGTGAGCTGACACAAGTAATAACAATGAAAACATGAAACACACATGCAATCAATGTTTTCGTTCATTAAGTCGGAAATCAGAAGTCAGGGTCCTGGTGTACGGATACGTCGGCCACCGCACCAACACTGGACTCCCTGGACTAATAACCACACTCAATACGCTAAACACTATTGCTTCACATAGAAGAAAGATCAGAGTCTGCGGTAGAACCGACCACCTTTGATACCAATTTGTCACGACCCTCCCTCGGGGCCCGTGCCATGACTACCCCACGCCCGCCATCCATAGGCCAGGGGCTGGCGACTAGCACCAAGGCGTAAATCCCGAAAAAAGGGGAAGGCATTGCCTTGGAGAAGTAAATAAGCACCACAGATTAAGAAAGCGGAAAAGTAAACACTATGTAAAAACAGTTCAAGCTGTGTTGAAAGTAAAAGGGGCCAGAAATACAAGCCCAACTGTAAAGTACAACTGAAAGGAAAAACAGGAACTGAATGGAAAGGCCGCAGCATCGAGCCTTCCTCTGGAAGTCCCACCTGATGGGTGGGTACAGATAGCCTCCACAGCTCCTCGGTCCAGTCGTCTGCTCCGAGTGCGTCCCACCCAGTGGTCCACCTCCAGGTACCGTCCTGCTCCGCACGCCTCCACCTCGATCAGCGATGTTTGTCGTCTCCAACCAACACAACGAAGTGCGGGCATATCCCGTGCAGGGGTGTGTATAAGCTACTCAGTAGGGAGCCTGAGACCCCCGAAGGTCTCCCGAAATCCACAAAGGATAATCCACAAAAGAAAAGATACAATCACGAAGTAACAACCGACACCGCTTAGGTATATGCCCATACATATACCTAAGTCATCAATTCTCATTCAGCTGCAACGTCCGAACCCAAGCACAACCCAGTCCACACAGGAAAGCAAACGTAAACCCACACAGGATAGCACAACACAATCCACAATGGAGTGTAAACAGTAAATCCACATAGGATAGCTCAACACAATCCACAAAGGAGAGTAAACAGTAAATCCAAACAGGATAGCTCAACACAATTCACAAAGGAGAGTAACACATGATTCAGCTCACACAAGTATATTTCTTAGAATGACGATAATGATGATCACTGATCCATCCAAGTCGTCAGACCCACAAAGGATCGATAGTTAACTAACACCCACAAAGTCCCACACAGGATCGGGCCCACACAGGACCTGTAGGCGCTGGCTCACACAGAACCGATGAGCGCTGACCCACACAGGATCGGGCCCACACAGGACCTGTAGCACTGATCCACGTAGGATTCCTGAGTGTTATAGCCATCGCAGTCCACTGAGGATCTCTGCACAGTTGTCGTCGCAGTCCACTGGGGATCTCTGCACAGTCGTCGTTGTCGAAGTAGCAGTCGCAGCCAGCACTAGGGTTCCCCCACAAAGCAAGCTTGTTCGGGAGGGTCCGCTCCACGAGCCGAGAGGCTGATACATCAACTGTCACAAAGTCTGAAGTTGATGTATCCAAAAGTTCTGTATTGTCAACAGAAACTCAACGTCGCAGACGTCGCGTCAATCGGACGCCCGGTCTAAGAGTTATTGGCTTTTTCGTCACAGGGGCCCGGTTGGTTTTTAAGGCAAAACCAACACAACCGTACTCCACCTGCATCCAAACCTCGGGCCGAGTGAGCCAAAAGATCCTTCTAACTTAGATTAATCCACCAAAGCTGACGGCACGTCAATCAGACGTCCGTAGCTCAAGATATGAGCGTTTCCGCTCCGAGGGCCTGGTTGGTTTCGTGTACGACCCAACCCGGCCGAACCCACGGTATTCCGAAACCTTGAGTGCGATATACCAAAACGACCGTCTCGATCCAAGGAATGAGTTTCCGCTGACGACGAGTCGTTTGGAGGCCTGTATCTCATGTTACGGGAATTTGACCGAAAACGGTCCGAAGACGGGGGGTCCGGGCCCGGGCCGACCCGGCCCGCCCACCTGGGTCGGCCGAACCGGGTTGAACCGACCCGGTCCAACCCGGTTCGGTCGGACCGGCCTGGCTCGGTTCGGCCGAGCGGCCGAATGGCCGTGCGCCGCGGGGCGCTGTCCCCATGGTTTGGAGGTGCCGCGGCCCCCCGCGTGGGGCCGCACTGGGTCAAAGGACGCGACTTTTCCACGTCCAAGTGCGTCGGACCCACGCGGCCGTGGGTCCGCAGGCGCCGCCGCCGCCGCGGCCCTGTCCGGTGGCGCGCCGCCGGCGGCTTCAGTGGGCCACTGGAGTCGCTCTGGTAGTCCGATTCCGTTCCCGTCTACGCCGCTGCTCCTCCCCGGACTCATTCTTCACTGCGGAACCATCAAATTTCTGTTGTGGCACGTTTCGTCGTCGCCCGTCAAATCCGCACAACCACGAAGAACGACGGAGGGTTGTCGGGCCGTGTTTTTTTGGCCCGCACCCTCCTCGTTAGAGATAAACAACGAAACAAATAATCCAACACATGAAACAACAATTTAAATTAACTAAAATTGTTCATTAGAATATGGTTCATTAATTTAAGGAAATGTTCACGAAAATAAGGGCATTTCCAAAACAAAATCCCTACCTCGTCAAGTCGTCGTCTTCGGGTTCTTCGCAGAAATTGATCGCCGCAGAAGGAGGCGATCGTCATGTCGCAGAAGGCGTCGCATCGTCGCGGAATCCGGCGTTGCGTCGACGAACTCAACGGACCAAGAAACAACAGATTTAATTATAAATAATTAAATCTGTGTTTTGGTAAAAACCACAAAGGAGATTAAAAAGAAAGAAAAAAATCTGAGACTCTTACCACAACGGATGATCGAATGTTCTTGTCTCGGATTAAGGAACGTCGCCGAAGAACGTCGCGGGAGAGGAAACGTCGGTGTCGCGGCACACAGCGTCGCGTCGTCGCGTCGTCGATTTCCGGGATCGGCGTTCTTCGTCGGAGGCCGGAGTTCTTCGCGTTCTTCATGTTCTTCGCGTTCTTCGCGATGAAGGATGAAGGCTCAAGAACCTCTGTCAAAAATCTCTCAACGAGTAATCCTCCAAAATGCCTTGTTGGTCTTATTTTATTATTATGCCAACAACGAAAAAGAGGTAAGTAACGACTCATTAATTCGTAGAATTATTTCAACGAATGAAACCGCCCATTTAATTCACAAAGAAAACCTCCCAATTAAATGGTGCATTATTATTTTAAGAAAACACGTTAGTTGACTTTCATAATGACGGGTTTTTACGGGTGCGTTACTTAGCGGAAAGAAACGACGGGGCTCGTGCAGGTCCCACCTCGCAAATATCCTACAAAGAGGTAGGATATTTTTGGATAGCACCATATCCGTTTCAACTCAGTTTAAGTTGCTTTCAAGTGTCTTCAAGTGGGTTAAGTGAAATAAAATAATGTTTGTCGAACAATTATTTTATTTCTTAACTTTCATCCCGAAAATTAAAAAAACCACACCCGAGCAAATGCAACTCCGGAAGAGGCGTTTCTAAGCAAATACCGGCGCTGTGATTTCAACGGTGCCCTCAGAATTCAATTCTGGGAACCGGTTCAAAAGTTAGAAAAACCTGCTCGTCTGTTCACTGAACGTACCCAAGCCAAACATCGAAAAATGAATCCGGGCACATCGGGCCTCGGAATCAGGTTCCGTCAGAAACTGCGTTCTTGTAAAATTCCTAAGAAAATTAAGAAAAAAAATTTCCTTGAAATTTACAGGTCCTTACATGATTCAATAAACACTTAATTAAAATATACTAAACTTAATTATTCAAAACGATCATACCAATATTTATAGTATGATACAATCACATTGATCACCCTCTATTTTTGGTTAATAATTATACTCATTTGAATAATTATCATCTTAGTTTATTACCTGATTTTTTAGTATTAATGATTTTATATAAAACCTAAATCTGGATACTAATGATAATGGGAACTGAATTTTTTATCATGGGAAACAAATAACTTTTTTAGAATATATACAACAGATATTTTTTCACAAAAATATTTAAGAAGAAAAAATATTCATTCAAAGGGAACATTTATTTGATTTGATACCAATTAATTTAATCACTCTAAGAGGTGGTGCATCATTGTGACAATTTTTTTCTAAATTATTATTTATTTTATTTTCTCCTCATATAATTTAAACCTTATGAAATTATGATATATTGGTTTTCATATATGTTCTCTACCCTCATCAGCATGTAAATGAATAAAATAATAAATAATCGATAACAGAAAATAATTATTAATGGTTCCACAACATTGTAAGAATCTATTCATTTCACTAATTTTGTCAATTCTAATACACTGATTTGTCACTAATGTTGAAAACAGATTAAAAATAGTGATAATATGTCAACCTTAAATAAACACTTACACTGAGTTGTGAGGATTCATACTTAATACTTATGATGCAATTATCCATAACCCTAATGTTATTTCATTATAGTATTACTCATCAATAAAAAATATATTATACAAAATTTTTAGTAAAATACTAAAGTAGATCCCTTCAATCATCAATCACCCTCTAATATTATATCTTGATCAACATATCTAGTATTCTCTTGGATCTTATTAAATCCCCAATGAAAGAAATTTTAACGTTTAGAATATATATTAAACTACTAATTTTTATTCTTGTAAAATAGAAAGCACAACATCTATATTTTTATAAACTCAATATATTAATGTTTTCCTCTTTTGGACAATAGGTTTCATCACATCTTTTTATTACACATTCATATTGAAGTAACATGACCCATAAATAATGAACCTATAACTAGTAGAGTAATCATTTCATAAATATTTTCATATTATTTTTTTATATAATGTTATAGAGGTATCATACCGAATGAATTTACTCAGACTTATACTTCTTAATTACTCTCTTATTCCATTGATGAAATATCTGTATACAAAAACAATTCATCATTAGATTCACCATTTCTTTTTTATCCACCCTCAAAACACAAAAATATATTATCCATAAATATAATTGGATTAGCTATATTAGATACATATAATATTTATATGTATAAAATGTAATTTATTTCTCTATCCAAAACACTTTATATCATAATTTTTATTTTTTTATTCAAAAAAGAAGTCAAATAATATTTCAATACTTGAATATTGTAAAATCTATCATTCTTAGAAATGTTATCATCTTAATAATTACAAATCAGTATTAGCTAATGATATATTGATTGTATTTTCTAAATAAATGATATATTTAATATATTAAAATTCCACACAATCTTTAAATATTATCCACATTTTCATTAATGAAAATTTGTTTTTACGATTAATCATTTTCGTCACTATTATTTATGAATTCTCAATTTTCTATTTATCAACATGGTGGTAACATAGAATCTCATGTTACATTATAAATCCAATCCTTACTCTGCATTCTCTTTTACTCTACGAAAAGAAATTATTCATGTGATGAAACAATCATAATATTTACAAAAATTGTGTGAAAGATAACATTCCCTGATTATAGCATTCGTGTAACACATCCAAAATATATTAAGTCTATATCATATTGTCAAGGCTCTATATATTTACGATGTATATTAACCTATTTTAAATTACACATATTCCCTCTATTAGTAAACACCTTTTTATTTATAGTGAATTTTTATCCTTTCAAAACACAAATTTTTGCTTCTCCAAACCCATCTTAAATCGCAGTATCAAATCTATTTATTGTTATTTCTATGTAATTAATGAATAACATCAACATTTGATGGATTTGATATATATGAGTGTTACCCAAAATATAGTCATATAACTTATAATGATATTGAGATATAATACCATATGATTTTCATGATTATATTGTGTATGAACCCTTATGTATTTTCATTTATATATAGTGAAGAGGGACCCAAGCATATCACAGTACAGATTAAAGAGTTATTTTCTTATTTTTTTGATAGGATTTACTAATGTAATTACTATTAAAAATCTTAAATGACATATAGAGTATCCTTTGTCTAATTATTATAGGTTTTTACTATTAATTTTTTTTTTTAAAATTCTACAACATTGAACATTTCCAAAACAACATAATAACATCTAATAACTACTTTTAAATTTCATATAAATTCTATAAAAAATATTTGGGATTAACTAGTCACTCTAGCTTATATTATCAAACCATAAATGACATAATAAAAATACCAAACCATTAAAAATATTCACAGTAAACAATATTTTTTCGAAAATAATAATTCTCCTTAAACACTTTAAAGAATATTTTATACCTATAACTCAAAATTATTTCAGACTTCTCCATTTCATTAACAATAGTTTTTTATCATTAATTAATCATTCAAAACTATTCCTCAAATTTAAAAATAGAATTATCCAAATATAATTTAATTTATATTATCTATTTAATATAATAGTCATAATTAGAGATTTAATATGGTTGGTAAATATCTTTACTTTCATCATTCAATTAAATTCAATCACAACCAGCTATACTAAAGGTCATGTGGAACATTATATTGATAGTTATAATATTATCTATTAAAACATGGGTTTTTATTACATGATAAACTATATACTAACTAGATTCCTGTAACATCCTTGAAACAATATACCCATTTTCTATAATCACTAAAAGTAATATCTATTATGAATGGTTGTAACCTCTTCATCGTCATTAATAAAAATTGAATTGATCATCCATAAAAAATATAATGGTAAATAGTGTAAATATAATTGATCCGTGGTAAATAATTTATTCATATAATAACTTACATTTTCCTTCTTTATTGGCCTTTAATTATATCATTGAACACATATTGACAACTTATGTACTCATTCAAAAACATATAATCCTTACCAATCATTAGAATCTTCAGGGAGTATACCCAATCCACTATGTTTATATGAAATGTAGATTGACCATAATAAATTATTTTTGGGATTTTATCTACTTTTTTATGGTGGTGTCGACACTGACCATTTTCATAAAAAATTATTTCTACTCTTTTTTTCACATTTAAATTTC
Source organism: Viscum album (assembly GCA_963277665.1). NCBI lineage: Eukaryota > Viridiplantae > Streptophyta > Magnoliopsida > Santalales > Viscaceae > Viscum > Viscum album. Next base: position 1,381,757,771 of record OY728137.1, read on the forward strand.
ATGACACATTACGATATATTTTATTCATAGATCATGACTATTTACTCATTTTTTGAAGGTGTGATGACTCATTTAGTATTATATTCCAAATTAAATATGTTATAATTCTTGGTTTATGATAAATGTTTTTTTTGGATGATTTCATTATAATATTGAAGCACCCAGATTTTCACATCCTATTCCAGGGTTATTAATACATTAATTATTTACCATCATTGAATGCCACATGAAATTCCCCATGCTAAAATAACATTATTTTATATAATTCCCATATTTTTAAAATCAAATATAATAATTAAACACAAAATAATGGTAATATAATGTTTAGAGTCTTTACAGATTAGCTATAAAAGAAACATATTTTTCAATACTTATGAAATTTTCTCAATAATCAAACCACACTAGACACTCTTCTGGATATCATATTTTAAACTCATTTTCTTTACTAAATGAATGAAAACATATGAAATGGATGAGATCAAATAATATGTATGGGAAAACACATAAATGTTTCATTAAGGGATATATCATAATACTAAAAGAAAACATCAACATGGATACATGTATTTTGAAAAGAATATTTCAAAACAATAGTTTTATGTATGTTACAATAGAATATAAATTAATATCTAATGAAATTTTTTTTATCATTATATAATAGTGTTATATTATAAATATGAAAATGTTAAAAAAATAAAATTTAATAGCATAATATTGAGGAAGACAATATGTATAAAAATTATAACACATTGAACTAGGTATCATATTATTCATCCCATGAATTATTAGAAATTAATTCTTGTTTTAAATTGTGCATAAACTAATACATAAAGTTTTCCCTAGAGTAACAATATTTAATTCATGTTTTGAATATTATATCTTTTGTTATATCCTATTTCATATAGTGGATCTGGTGTTACTCAATTTTCTTATAGTATATCTATCATTACATCATGCTTCCCATATTGGAATTAGTTTTATTACTCAATTAATTTACTTATATCTTTAGATATAAATCATTACCCAGTTTAATAGAAGGTGATATATGACTCAAATATTTATAATAATAAATATCCATAAAAATGTATTCTGTTAAAATATATAAATATTTAAAATAAACATCACATAATAAACCCTTTTAAAAAGGATTTATTTAATCCAAAATATTCCTGAGACATTCAACAAGAAATACATAGAATATTGTTGGATGGTGTCCTAAAATATCTACTGTATAACATAAGGAATAGAGAAGGGGGTTCTTCTCTCAAAGAAAGAACACCACCCTCTTAGATGAAGAATACCTCTGATGAAGGAAATTCTCCCTCTACGCAGAATGCTTTACGATTCGAATAACGCGTTGTCGCCAAAGCAGTTTCCTTCTCGGATGCACCCCGGCATCCACAGGATCGTCGACCAATCTCCACGACACCGTTCTCCAATTCCATCTACCGCGACGCCCGATGTTCGACATCAATTGATGAGGTAGGGGAATATTGTATATTTCTCATTTATGTGGTTTATACCCTCGAGCATGAGAATTTATTTGTAGTATTTATCTATGTGGATTCCCTACCTCGGTTAAATTTATCATGATGAATGTGAATTAAATAATAGAATAATCTTATTATTATTTTCATTTGGAAAACAGTATTTTGACGGTATCTTCTTCATGCGACCTCAATTTCATGAAACATTAGTGGTAGTGTGACCCAGATTATGAGAAGGAAATTCCGAGTACAATATTGGATGCCTTTTTCGGGTTTTTGGATCAGGTACCCGAAGCGCATGAAAAATAATAGATTTAAAAATATTATTAAATCATCGACCCACCATAACTCATTCCTGTGACATCTGATTGGCTTGTTGCCACTGGCAATGTAATCACGTCATTTATACGGTCAATTCAAGTCTAATGTTGGATACTAAATTATGGTTCATGGATCAGGTCCACGTAACACCGAATAATAATATTATTAATATTTTTATGGGATCTTGTATCTGACATATCTATCTCATACGGTGTCAGAATAACAAACTACCTGTGACGTTGCGACCCTGAAATAAAGAAAAATGTTTCAAGACAGGTTTTGGATATTTAAGTCGAGGTCGAGGTGTGGGCCCCACAAGGCCCTGTTCACGCATGTTGCGGTGAAATGAAACTTTTTCACCATCTATCCATTTTAGACCCATGGGTAGTCCATCTCATGTATTTTTCAGTATGGATCGAAATGGTGTGACCAGTTTGGTTAACTGATGAAATTTCAGTACGACCGGGTTGGATCGAACATTAATCCAACTAGGCCCTCGGTAATAAAAAACTTATAACTTAAGGAACCGACGTTCGATTGACGTGCTCTCAATTATGTTGGATTCCTTATGATGAGACGGTTCTTTTTTCGTACTCCAATTGAGTATTGGATGCAGTTGGTGTACTGTCAGGTTGGTTTATCATAAAAACCAAATGGGCTACTATAACGGAAATGCTAATAACTCAGAGACCGGGAGCCCGATTGACGTGCCGTCAATTGCGTTGAGACCCCTATGATGAGGCGGTCCTTTGAGATACATCGTCATGAGATTACATGACACTTGGAAGTATTGACCAGTGGATCGTGGAGTGTATCCTCCTAGTGATGAGAATATAGAGTACAATGACCTTGTAGCTGGCAGAGACACGATGACTTCTCATCCGATTTGATTCAGAGTGACTTCTATAGCACACTGGGGAGCACTACTATGTTGGGGTGGCAGACCCATGGTGGGGAGCACTACTGAGTTGGGGTGGAAAACCTGTGGTACTTGATAGGAGAAGTACCTCAGTAGTCTAAGGTTCATGAGTAGTACCTCAGATTCGTGGCAGGACTACTACACTCGGTAGAGGATGAGTTCTCCAGCAGCCGTGTTTTCTTCATCGTGAATAAAAATCCTGGTTTGAGCTGAGTCAATGGCCTTTGTGTTTTCCTCATGATTGAGATGGGTTACATGATAACATAGATATATGTATGGGAATATACCTATGTAAAGGTTATCTGTTGAGATCTTTCCTTTTTTTTATCCTTGTTGAATTTAGTGAGACCTTCAGGGTCTCGGGGTCCCTACTGAGTATCGTTATACTCACCCCTTCAGGGGCTATGCCCGCACCTCGTTGTGTTGGATGTAGAAGACAGACAACACTGATAGAGAATGAGTGTACGAGGTCCCGATAGTACCCAAATGTGGAACTCATGACGAGTCTGTACCTGGAGGTGGACTTCATGATGAGGCGGTACTTGGAGGAGGATTGTAGGCGAGGGCATTGAGGAGGCTATATGTACCTACCCTTCAGGTAGGATCTGAGGTGGACGACGAGCTTCTTATATCTTCCAGCTATTTGTCTTTGCTATTTTATATTCATTCAGTTTTAGATGTACTTTTCCATAGGGTTTTTATTATGTCCCATTACCTTTCAGTAATTTCTTTTGTACTTAGTGTATTACTTCATCTTGTACTCTGGTTGGATGTGTTTATGTTTTATAAAGGTAATGCCTTCCCAGTTATCGAGATTTCAACACCTTCTACTCTATACCTGACGACTGCTTGTCCAATTCGACATGGAGTGAGTCGACTAGCCCATTGGGGATCACTACTATGTTTGGGTGGCAGACCCATTACGGGGAGCACTACTGTGTTTCGGTGGTAGACCTGTGGTACTCGACAGGAGGAGTACCCTTGCAGGCTAGTAGGGGAACTGCTACTGTGTTTTGGAGGCAGACCCCTAGCAGGGAGCACTACTGTGTTTGGGTCGAAGAATCGCGGTACTCGTCAGGAGGAGTACCTCAGCAGTCTATGGTTAGTGTGTAGCACCTCGGAGTCGTGACAGGACTACTGTGCTCCGCAGAGATGGAATTCTCCAGCAGTCGTGGTTTCGACATCCTCAATAAAATATTGGATTGAGCTGAGTCAATGACCATTGTGTTCTCCCTCATTATTGATATGGGTTAATCGATAACATATGTATATGTATTGGCCTATACATAAGTAAGGGTCCTCTGTTGAGATTCTTCTTTGTGGTTATACTTGTTGGATTTAGTGAAACCTTGAGGGTCTTGGGGTCCCTACTAAGTACCGTTATACTCACCACTGCATGGGCTATGCCTGCACCTCGTTGTGTTGGATGCAGATGACGAACAGGGCTGACAGAAACCAAGTGTACGAGGACTGGACGATACCTGGAGGTGGTCCTCATGATGAGTCAGTATCCAGAGGTGGACTTCACGACGAGACGGTACTCAGAGGAGGTTTACGGTAGAGGGTGTTGAGGAGTCTATCTTTACTTACCTTTTAGGTAGGACCCGAGGTGGACGACCCAAGCGTTTCTTCTATCTTCCAACTATTTTTCTTTTCTGTTGTAATTTCGTTCAGTTGTATCTGTACTTTTTAGTTGGGTTTGTATTCTGGCCCATTTTCTTTTCAGCACTTTCTTTTTTACCTTGTTTTTTATTTCCTCTTGTACTCTGGTCAGATGTGTTAATGTTTTATAAAGGAAATGGCTTCCCATTTATCAAGATTTACACCATTGCTGCTAGTCGCCAGCCCCCGACCTATGGAAGGCGGGCGTGGGGTAGTCACGACACAGGCCCCAAGGATGGGTCGTGATAATAAAACATCCAAATTTGATTCACAACATAGAGTCAACTATCACTATAACACTAGTTTCATGAGAACTCTTCATGATAACACCTACTTTGACATTCCATGATTAATCATTCAGGATTAGTATGTTTTTCTTGTATAACAAATCCTTTTTCTTATTTGTTATTACCATTTTCATATTAGATAAAAAATCATACATTTCTACCTCTATAATATTTTCCATTTTCAATTGTACTATCCATATGATCATGTAGTCCATATAAATATTTTAATCTTTTTTATGTGGAGATTATTTTTTCATAATAGATTTCATGTAAAACGAATTCAATGGTGATTTTATTTTTTTCTAATTGAATTCCACCATCATGGATTGCTAGTCATTCATTTATAATGAGTGTTCTAATGATTTTTAATCTATAACAATGATTATAAATAGCCTTTAAGTCACCTATAATTATAAACATCTCTAGATCTTCATTTTTGATTTATCCTACTAAATAAATATTTTTTTCACGAAAGATTGTATTTTTTCAAAATAGATTATATTAGATTAAATTTTTAAGTAAAATTTCTAAAGGACCATGAAGTGAATGTTACATCAAAATTAGATTCACCACTTTTTTAGTATTTTAAACATCACATTTCCCTTCATAGGTTCACATTGCATACCATTTTTCAAACACCCCTAAAAGTGTAACATTTTCTTCTTACCATGTTCCTATAAATAAATTGTTGTCTTATATTCTAATTTCGACATTAATCATAACTTCTAGACATAAAATATCATTCAATATCATATAAATAATTCATGTTTGGAATTATATAGAAATTATCCATGATTCAAAATTTATTTTTTGAATTAAATACTCAATATAGTCTATTAATTTTTCATCAACATAGTAGGATTAGTAATAAATTAACTTCTTCTCTCCCTTGGTTATATACTTCAATAATATTTTATAAATGATATTTTATTCCAATAATCAATATCATTTTCTCAAAAATTATATATCACCTACAATGACCAATAAAAGAAAATAATTTTTTTCATGAAGCATAGTATATATATCATTTATATTTTACTAATTTAGATACAAACTATCATTTTAGTCACATTATGTGGATATATTATTTAATATCATTATAAAATACTACCTTAATTTAATGGTGGGATAATCATAATTTTCAACAACTATATTTTTAATGTTTTTTAAAATTAATTTGTACATCTCATAAAACAATATCAGATAAAATTGATTTCTCTACGAAATGGGTAACATTTTCCTATAAGATTATTATAGATAGATGATCTGATTTCAAAATAAAAAATATATCCTTATTTAATAATGATTAGATAGAATATGAATTTCAACATCCTTAATGAAAAAATTTAATTTCTTAATAGATTATGATGTATCAATAAGTGCCTACTCTAGATTTCATAACCTGACATTCAATTCCTAAAACATCATGATGAGGGAAATATTCCCATCCTCAACTGAATTAATTATTTTTTCTAATTTACTTTTTTTCTTCATAATTTTGTTATAATATATTTTTATACCATCATGATTATATTTTGTATATCCTTAAATATTTTTTTAACTCTAACTTTAAATACATGAATATAATATAAGCCTTATTATTTCTAAAACAGAATGGATTTAATTTTCATTTAATTTTAACTCATCCAATTTACCAACTAATAATTTCAATTTTAAATTAACTATATTTTATATTCCCTCATAAAAAAAGTATAAATTGTTCCTTTTTATCAATATCTACAAAGAGTGTTTTTAATTGTTTCCCATTATTTCTCTCTATGACTCATCCATACTCTATGATAATAAATTAGATTATAATTTATCGTGCTTTAGACTCATAAGAAACTCCATAATATTTTTAGTAACATAAATAGGGATTATATTAAAATAATATTTAATTTCTTAATAATAAATAGTAAATGATTCAATAGACACTTAATTAAAATATACTAAACCTAATTATTCAAAACGATCATTCCAATATTTATAGAATGATACAACCACATCGATCACCCTCTATTTTTTGTTAAAAATTATACTCATTTGAATAATTATAATCTTAGTTTATTACTTGATTTTATTAGTTTTAATGATTTTATATAAAACCTCAATCTTGATACTAATGATAATGGGAACTGAATTTTTTATCCTGGGAAACAAAAAACTTTATTAGAATATATACAACATATATTTTTCACAATAATATTAATGAAGAAAAAATTTTGATTCAAGGGGAATATATATTTGATTTGATAACGATTAATTAAATCACTCTAAGAGGTGGTGCATCATTGTGACTATTTTTTCTAAATTATTATTTCTTTTATTTTCTCCTCATATAATTTAAACCTTATGAAATTACGATATATTGGTTTTCATATATGTTCTCTACCATCATCTCCAAATAAATGAATTAATTAATAAATAATAGATAAAAGAAATTAATTTTTAATGGTTCCAAAACATTGTAAGAATCTATCATTTCACTATTTTGGTCAATTCTAATACTTATATTTGTCACTATTATTGAAAACAGATTAAAAATAGTGATAATATGTCAACCTTAAATAAACACTTACACAGAGTTGCGAGGATTCAAACTTAATACTTATGATGGAATTATCCATAACCAAAATGTTATTTCATTATAGTATTAATCATCAATAAAAAATATATTCTACAAAATGGTTAGTAAAATACTAAAGTAGATCCCATAAATCATCAATCACCCTCTAATATTATATCTTGATCAACATATCTAGTATTCTCTTGGATCTTATTATATCCCCAATGAAAGAAATTTTAATGCTTAGAATATATATTCAACTACCGATTTGTATTAAAGTAAAATTGAAAGAACAACATCTAAATTTTTATCAACTCAATATATTAATGTTTTCCTCTTTTGGACACTAGGTTTCATCACATCTTATTATTACACATTCATATTGAAGTAACTTGACCCATAGATCATGAACCTGTAACTAGTAGTGTAATATTTTCATTAATGTTCTATTATTATTGTTTTTCTATAATGTTATAGAGGTATCATACCGAATGAATTTACTCAGACTTATACTTCTTAATTAATCTCTTATGCCATTGATGAAATATATGTATACAAAAACAATACATCATTAGATTCACTATTTCTTTTTTATTCACCCTCTACACACAAAAATATATTATCCATAAATATAATTGGATTATCTATATTAGATACATATAATATTTATATGTATAAAATATAATTTATTTCTCTATCCAAAAAACTTTATATCATTATTTTTATTTTTTTATTCAAAAAATAAATCAAATTTATTTCAATATTTGAATATGGTAAAATCTATCATTCTTAGAAATTTGATCATCTTAATAATTATAAATCAATATTATCTAATGATATATTCATTGTATTTTCTAAATAAATGATATATTTAATATATTAAAATTCCACTCATTCTTTAAATATCATCCACATTTTCATGAATGAAATTTTTTATAAGATTAATCATTTTCGTCACATAGTATTTATGAATTCTCAATTTTCTATTTATCAACATTGGGGTACCCTTGAATATCATGTTACATTATAAATCCAATCTTTACTCTGAATTCTCTTTCACACTATGAAATGCAATAATTCATGTGATGAAACAATCATAATATTTACAAAAATTGTGTGAAAGATAACATTCCATGATTATAGCATTCATGTAACACATCCAAAATATATTAAGTCTATAACATATTGTGATGGTGATATCTATTTACGATAACTATTCAACTATTTTAAATTACACATATTCCCTCTATTCATAAACACCTTTTTATTTATAGTGAATTTTTATCCTTTCAAAAAACAAATTTTAGCATCTCCAAACACATCTTAAATCGCAGTATCAAATTCAGTTATTGTTATTTCCATGTAATAGATGAATAACATCAACATTTGATGAATTTGATATTTCTAAGTGTTACCCCAAATAAAGTCATATAATTTATAATTATTTTGAGATATAATACCATATGATTTTCATGATTATATTGTGTATGAACCCTTATGTATTTACATTTATATATAATGAAAAGGGACCCAAGCATATCAAAGTACAGATTGAAGAGTTATTTTCAAATTTTTCGATAGGATTTACTAACCTAATTACTATTAAAAACCTTAAATGACATATAGAGTATCCTTTGTCTACCTATTATAGGTTTTTACTTTTTTTAAAAAAAATCTACAACATTGAAAATTTCCAAAACAACATAAAATCATCTAATAACGACTTTTAAATTTCATATAAATTCTATAAAAAATATTTTGGATTAACTAGTCACTCTAGATTATATTATCAAACCATAAATGATATTATGAAAATACCATACCATTAAAAAATTTCACAGCTAACAATATTTTTGTCGGAAATAATAATTCTCCTTAAACTCTTTAAAAAATATTTTCTACCTATAACTCTAAATTATTTCAGACTTATCCATTTCTTTAACATTAGTTCTTTTATCATTAAATAATCATTAAAAAATATTCCTCAAATTTAGAAATAGATTTATCCCAATATAATTTAATTTATATTATCTATTTAATATAATAGTCATAATTAGATATTTAATATGGTTGGTAAATATCTTTACTTTCAGCATTCAATCAAATTCAATCACAACCAGCTATACTAAAGGTCATGTGGAACATTATATTGATAGTTATATAATTATCTATTAAAACATGGGGTGTTTATTACATGATAAACTATATACTAACTCGATTCCTTGCAACATCCATGAAACGGTATACCCATATTCTATAATCACTAGAAGTATTACCTATTAACAATTGTTGTAACCTCTTCATCATCATCAATAAAAATTTAATTGATCATACATAACAAACATAATGGTAAATAGTGTAAATATAATTGATCCATGGAAAATAATGTATTCATATAATATCTTTCATTTTCCATCTTTATTGGTATTTAATTATTTCATTGAACACATATTGGCAACTAGTGTACTCATTCTAAAACATATAATCCTTATCATCCATTAGAATCTTCAGGGAGTGTACCCAATCCACTAATTTTATATGGAATGTAGATTGAACATAATCAATTATTTTTGGGATGTTATCTACTTTTTTATGGTTGTATCGACACTGACCATTTTCATAAAAATTCATTTCTACTCTTTTTTGTTCCACATTTAAATTTCATGACACATTATGATATATTTTCTTTATAGATAATTACTATTTACTCATGCTTTGATGGTATGATGAATCATTTAGTATTATATTCCAAATTAAATATGTTATAATTCATGTTTTATGATAAATGATTTTTTTGCATGATTTCATTATAATATTAAAGCACCCTGATTTGCACATCCAATTCTAGGGTTATTAATGCATTAATTATTTGCCATCATTGAACGCCACATGAAATTCCCCATGCTAAAATACCATTATTTTATATAATTCTCATATTTTTAAAATCAAATATAATAATTAAACACAAAATGATAGTAATATAATGTTTAAAGTCATTACGGATTTGCTATAAAAGAAACATATTTTTCAATACATATGAATTTTTATCAATAATCAAATGACACTAGACACTCTTCTAGACATATCATATTTTAAACTACTTTTTTTTACTAAATGAATGGAAACATACGAAATGGATGAGTTAAAATAATATATATGGGAAAACACATAAACTTTTCATTAAGGGATATATCATTAGCATAAAAGAAAACATCAACATGGATACATGTATTTCTAAAAGAACATTTCAAAACAATAGTTTTTTGTATGATACAGTAGAATAGAAATTAATCTCTAATGAAAATTGTTTATCATTATATAATAGTGTCATATTATAAATATGAAAATTTTTAAAAAATTAAAATTTAATAGCATAGTATTGAGGAATAAAATATGTATAGAAATTATAACACAGTGAACTAGGTATCATATCATTAGTCCCATGAATTATTATAAATTAAATATTGTTTCAAATAGTGCATAAACTAAGACATCATGTTTTCCCTAGAGTATCAGTATTTAATTCATCTTTTGCATAGTATATCTATTGTTATATCATATTTCATATAGTGGATCTAGAGTTACTCATTTTTCTTATAGTATATCTATCATTACATCATGCTTCCCATATTGGAATTAGTTTTTTTACTCAATTCATATAATTATATCTTTAGATATAAATCATTACCCAGTTTAATAGAAGCTGATATATGACCCCAATATTTATAATAATAAATATCTATAAATATGTATTCCGTTAGAAGATATAAATATTTATAAAAAAACATCACATAATAAACCCTTGGAAAATGGAATTATTTAATCAAAAACATTCCTGAGACATTCAATAAAAATACATAGAATGTTGATGGATGGTTTCCTAAAATATCTACTGTATAACATATTGACCATTATTTATTGAGTTAAAGATTAAAATTATTTTCGATTAAATGGATTAATTAATTATAACAAAATAAGAATTTTTTTATTTTTTAAAAGGATTGAAAACACTTGAAAAATGTTTTTTTGAATATTAAATTCCTTGATCCATAATTTTTTTTAAAAATAAAATTAAAAAAATTACAATATTTTCTTCCAAAATAATTAGATAAATGAGAATTCAAAAATATTATTTGAGAAGACATAAAAAATTGTAAGATAACATTCTGGAAAACTAAATCCTTTAAATTACCTTTTATAAATGAAGAATTAATTTTTTGAATCCATATTTTAATTATCATGAAAATAGGAATTTTTTTAAATCCTCATATGTTTGAATATATTTTAAAAACAAATAAAAACAGATATTGTATAATTAATAAATAATAATTCTCATATAGTGAATGAAACAATAAAATAATTTTTTTAAAACATTTCTACCATGCATGAATATATTGATGTCTTGGGACATATTCAACCAATATTTTTCAAAAGGTGAATTGGAAACATCACAAAATAATGAATTTTGAAATGTATCGCTGATACCAGATCCTTGAAAAGATTAAAAATATTTTATTAAGAAATTATTATTATAAGATCAAAGTATATGATCATGAGAGGAAAACTTTTCAATATATTAAAATTACCATTTGGAAATCCAACGACATGAAAAGTCATTATAAGTCATCATTTTTAGAGTAGGGGAAGAAAAATGTGTTGTAAACATGAGATAAAACGTAATTTTGTTTCCAAATATAAATGGGATCATTTTGGGAAGGAGTGAAAATAGACATGGATGAATGCTTCTTAATAAGAGATGATAAAAACTATGTTAAAATCCCCAAATTTTCTTAGAAAATAAATCCATAAAAATAATTCCATATATAAAAATTATGGATAAAATTTTAATAAAATCAGAGAATATAAGTAGTCCATATTGAATAATATAATGGTATAGTGGAATCGTTATATTCAAAGAAAATAATATGATTCAAAAAACCAACTTACGATGTAAGAATCATTTTAATAATTACTATTTGAAAGAGATGGATTGAAATTGAACTTAAAATATCAGGAATAGTTTTTATTTTATATTTGATATATTAAATTTTTATTATAAAAAATTTTTATATTAAATTTGTTTCCTACAGAAAAAAATTATAAATGAATGTAAATTGAGAAAAAAAACTTATATAATAGTTATAATTTGAATTTTACCACCATAAAAAATAGAACATGATAAATATTTTAATATAAAATATACTTCATGATGAAATTTCATTATATAAATCCATGGACAATATATATATCTCAAATAGTATTATAGTGGTTAATACTCATCACATATCAATGTAACTAAATTGTAATTCCATTACATTTAATCGGAAATTACTGAATGTTATATTATCTCATTTAAAATAAATATATATATTATTTACATATTTTAGGAACATAGTCATATAAATAAAATTTAGTACATGTGAAATATATGTATTTATTTCTAATATATTAGTTAGTCATATTTTTTTCCTCATTGGACGGAATTCAATTTGTTTTTTGAGTGATAATTTCATTATGGAAGTGGTGATTCATATTTATATATTAAAATTAATAAATTAAGATATTTTTATATGTAATATAATATTTTTCTTAATGATTATTCATTTAATAATTATTTTAGTTATTATTTCTGAAAATGATGCTAACGATGAGCTTGTTTAAGTAACTTTCTTGAACGAGGGGTGGTATCGTAAAAATAGATTAAATATTATCATTTACATAGTTGAACATAAGTATTTATTCTGATTCATTTAATATCACAATTATTTTTGTTTCCCTAGTTACACATGATTTATATTTCTTACATTATTCATATAGCTGGTTACACATCCCCAAATTAGAAAAAGTTATAAAGTATATGTGGGTATAGATAAGAAAGTTATTACATTGGAATGCTGTAATTATTATAGAAATTTAAGAAAATTTTTTTAATGTAGTGTATCAGGTTATAACATATCTTTGTAAATATGAAACGATTATAGTTAATAATGAAAAATAATAATTTCAAATAGGTGGTAAATCTGAAATGATTAATTTTAAAATTTTAAATATAAAATTACTCTGTTAATAATTAAATAACTAGTAAATATATTTAATAAATATAAATAAAAAAAGGAATTATACATTGTTATGTCATATTTTAAGAAATGAATATAAAGGTATTTTTATTATAATAATAGATTACATAAATTTTTATCTGGTCAAAAGATGTTTATTAAATTCAATATAGTATGTGGACATGAATCATTTCATACAATAAATAAATTTCTTCTCCTAAAAAAGTAATAAATTTTTTTTAATTTATACCAACTAATTGATATATTTATGAATTATAGAGATTTAGAAAAACATGAATTTTTCATTAATCACATAAAAATTAGTTATTTTAGAAAATTAAAAAAAAAATCATACAATATCATTGAAATAGTGAATCTAAATGTAATTATAATTTATTAAATATAAATTATAATATTTAAAGAATTTCTTCTAAATTAAAATAAAAAAATTAAATAAAAATTGTTTTATAGAAACATTTACTTTTAGAATTTAAATATTATTAAACATATTTTTTATAAAAATTTTCTGTTAAAAAAAATGTATTCGTTTAAAATATTAATTATTATTATAATTTATAAATTTAATTTATTTGGTAAAACACATATCCCATTAATGAAATAGATCTTTAAAAGATATCCATTTTTAATGTTTAAATGTTTTAATCACATTTAAATAATTATATATCACGTAACACATAAATTTAATCAATACATAAATAATCATTTCAAAAATACAATTATATTTATGGAATACTAAATATATATTGCTTTAATAAACAATTTTTTATCATTTATATAAATTTTGATTCAATGTCATTGTGTATTTTTTATTGATGTATCCCCTTATATTGATTTTTTTTAATAAGGTGTGTTGTGATTTATTTTTCTTTAGTGATTCATTTGAAGTAATATATTCAATATATTATTTAAATAAAGGAAAAATATTAACTAAACTCTTTGGGTGTTATAATTATATCCTTGAACCTTAATTATTTTTTCTTTCCATCATGTTCATTTTATCCTCTAATATGATCTTTGTTTTAAATCTCTTATTTTTAAGCAAAATATGATTATGATTTTTCGTAGTTGTTATATTTGTATTCCTCGAGCCATGAGTATGATTATTTTGTACAATATATCAATAGGGTTATAATTTGGCCGTAATTATCTCGAAAATGATCAAAACTATTGTAATATAAAATGTTCATGTATTTAATCTCAAAAAAATATTGTAATTTTTTATATTTATTATCATATTTAAAGGATATTCAATTGAAATTATTAATTACATATGTTTTTTATGATTGGGTTATCTATCAATTAAAATTTTGTTAATATATTTTCTAATGAATGAAGGTAATTTATTATAAAAAAATTCTATAGGAAACCATTCTATATTTTAATGCTATATTTAAATGGATAAGGGGAGAGGTATTAAAAATAAGTTTGGATTAACCAAAATGATTGATTTATACAAATATTTATTGATCGATCAAACCATTTTTTTGGGTTATAGTTTAAATATTTGTGATAGATAATCTCACGTGTCATTAAAAATAGAAAATGGTACATTTTTTCTTGAAATATGTGATTGCATGCTATTTAAATACACAAGATTAGTGTATAAATCTCAACCATTATAATGAGTCTTTTATTTTCAATTTATTTATGTGATAATATCCTGAACATTAACATTGTGATTGATACACATTTTCATGCATTATAGGGTTTTCTTAAATCTCACTATGACCAAATAACACTATCAGTTAATGGATGAGTTTACATCATCACCCTACTAGAATTGGGCCAAACCTAATAGAGACAAGAGTTATTTTGAATCACCATCCAATGTTAAATCATCCCTATTCCAATATTATATCATGAATTTTCTTGAATTTAAGTCATTGTTTCACATACTCCTTAAAGTTCCACTACATCTAAATAGAATGAATTGACTCATCAAGGTGGTGGTTAATGTGGTTGTGATAACAATGAAATCATTATCTTATGTTACAATTTTCGAATCCATGGGTTAAATTGAATCATTAATCTGGAGATACGTTGAATTTGTCTCTATAATCACTAAAAAATATTATGTTATTCTCTTTTCTAAGTGAAATAATCATTTCCTCCTTTTACATTGGGAAGTCAATGGGGGATGAACCATTTTTTCACATTTCATACCTTGATTAGTCTGAGAAGTCCCATACTAGTTCTAGTCATTTCTACCATCATATGGGAACATATTACATAGAATATCTAGATGATTTATATATTATTTTCATTCAATTATGGGAACTAAAGTTATTGTCACATTGTGAATAAATGACATCTAAACCCTATGAGAATGTTAATTATCAATCCATTTATTAGTACAATAATATTTTCCATCATATATTGATGATAACTAGTGGATTGATTAAGGAAACCCTAAAATATATCCCACAATCACACAATAAATATAATTTTATTATCACATGAAATGAGTTTTCATGATATTGTATGAAAAAACAATAAAATAATTTTTTTATATGACCATACTACAAAAAATAGTATTCTTACTCTTACTGATAAAGAGATAAACGAGTGTTACAAAATCCAAGGTATAATCCCTATAATTTCTACCTATGGAAATTAATTCAACTAATATATGCATCTTCATCATGCCATATATTATTTATAACACATATTATCACCTGATGTTACTGATTATAGAGATAATACCTATGATAAAACATCAAACTAATACAGAGGTCATCCCTATAATTATAAAATATCCAACCAATGAGGACATCCTTTAGTATCCACCACATTTAACCTTCATGTAATTAATAACTAAATAAACATGGTTTTCCATCCTATATTAGTAAATATTCATGTTACTATAATGGTTCAACATATATTACTCATAAAGGATGTATTAATATGAAAAATAATTGATCAGATTCAAAGGTGATCCCCATGATATAAAAAATATCAAACATAAATATCATACTAGTGGAATCATCCATATAGTCATCCCCAATATACAAAATAAAATTAAAATATTGGTTCACCCAATGTTAATAAATATATCAACTATAGATTTATTTCTCATGGTGTTCACTATAAAGATGCTCTCTATAGTAAAAAATTAAACTATTTTAGAGGACATCCCTATGAAGATAAATAAATCCACTAAATAGGACCTTCCCAAGGTATCTAACACATAGATCATCCCATGATGTATCGTGAAATATATACGAAGGTCCTCCCCATTCATAAGATGAGGAAGACCATGTATTTCCTCCTCAGTAGAACCTATGATGGTCCTCTAAACGATATGAAATAAAATAACCATTGATGTAGACATAGTACAAAAAAATCCATGTTTAAATATTTACCATGACATTCACTTGAAATCGTAAAAAACATTTTGATACATTTTTTCATCAGTCTATGATGTACTATTTTAATTAATGGGATAACTAATATTTAGGTCATTCTTATTTCATGAATTTGATTATTTGAAATTTGAAATTGTTAAAGTGGAAAAATATGATTTATCCTATAAAGAAATATTTCCAAAAAAATGAACTATCTACTCATAAAATATCAATTATCTACTTTATTAAGTAATGATTGATTCTAGAGATACCAAAGTGGAATATGATGCTGATAAAATAACAATTATTGATTATTACCCAACACCTCAAATTATATTAGTCTAAAATTCATTTAAGAAGAGTAATTATCGTGACTACAGGAAATCATGTTGGATACAATTTTTTAGTTTAGATGTTGTTTCAAGCCCTACAATTGGTATTTTTATCATCAAGATGTTATTAATGAGAAATCCTGGTAGATTGAAACCATTTCTCCCTTAACACTAAATTAATAAAATAACATGTGTGAAACCATAACATGTTTAAGAATATACATAGAGAAATTTATGAAAACATTAATCATGTTTCCCTCATATATTCATTAATGTATAGTCTGTGTTAACCTTATTGAATTATTGTCAACATCCATCAATATATGAGTCCTTAGATATCAAATTTAATTATCATATTGGATCAATATATCAATTTTTTCCTGTAATGTTATATCTACTTATAATCATTATAATAAGAATTATGACAATAATAAATAAATAAATCATTATGAACTCCCAATATATCAAGACCAAATGATATGTACATGGAATGATAATGTAAATGATAGACTAATATTTGAAAATTATTATAATGTCATTGATGTATAGAACCTATCAATGGAAACCCCAAAGTGAAAAAATCACCCCTTTAAGTGGGAACACCACAGCTAATATATTTAACGATTTCCTTCATCAAATAATATTCAAATTATAATCATGAAAAATAAATAAACAATTTTAGGGAAAAAAGAAATGTTACATTGGAAACAACACACCACATGCCAATTTTTTTTAATCCCACCACCACATTAATTAAAATCAATAATGAATAAGGATAAATAAATGTTTTCTATATAACCTGAAATACTTTTTTCTTTTCAATTTTAATGATAGATCTAAATATATTTATTAGAATACATCATCCACATTTTTTTCATTTAATAATAGTCAATTGATATTCCCTTTAATTAAATTTAATGAAGAGTCACCTATATTTTAACAATGAGTGAATTAAAATGATAACATGATATATTTTTAGGTCTAAGAATCCAAAAATACCTTTTACAATTTATTTATATTGAATGAATATATTGATACAATCAATGACTCCATTAAATCTTCTTATTGTGTATAAATTACATATCAAAATGATTTATGTATTCTTATTGCAGTCACATTAGTAATAATTATCACAAATGGTCCGTATAGGGACATAAAACATTATGTACGTAATGAGTTGGACCAAGAGAAAGTACATGTGAAAAATTTTCTCATACTATGATATGTGATGAAATATTATGTACTTGTAATAAAAGATATATTTAAAACTGGTATCATTATCTAATATAACATTTCTAGTTAAACTTTTTAATTGGTGAAATTTAACAAAATATCTATAAATTGTACTCACCAACCACCAGAATCCATTAAGTTATTTTTTGGTAATTATGAAATCATAAATCTCCAAAAAGTAATAATGACCCATGATAAAATTAATATTGATTTCATTTGAATGAATTCACATATAATGAATCATTCATATACAAAACTTATACCATTATTAAATAATCTTCCATAATTGTAAGATGAATCTTGATCCATACATATTAAATCAATATACTCAAATAACTCAACAATATATCAAATTGTTCAGATAATTACATTATAAATATATTTATAGAGTTTATCCCATTTTGACTAATTAATATCATGAATTATTGAGTAATTCTTGAAATTTATTTTTGTTGGGACCACCATAAAATTTATATTTATACTAATTTCTATTACAACATTACTAGACTCATTTTTATATTATTTTGAATCATTATAACTAGTGAATAAATATTACCCTATGCTTGAGTACTTCAACCCTCAACCACTAAATTTCATAAATATGAACACATCATTAGTAAATTTTACTAATTAATATGAATTTTTTTTTTCATTTCACTTCCCAGCCTATCCTAATGTTGAGAAATTCTAAACAGTAGGTTTCATTCAATAGATAATGTTGCAAAAAATTAGTGAATGGATATAACTGTTTTAGATGAACATACTTGAATCTCTATCTATGTATATTTTAGGGGATCATTGATTGAAATTATGTTACTACATTATATTTAAATTGAATAATGAAGAATCTATGGAAAATCTAATTGTATATATTGGGAGAATGTTATTTTTTCTATATTACCAATCATTAAAAATGAATATAATATTAACCATTTTTATCATTCACATATTTGTTTCTGTAAAAGATATATGTAGAAAATATTAATTCTATATAAACATCAATGTTAATCATGTAGAATTATCTTTATGTTTTTTTTGGAATTTTTTTAATCTTATTAATTTCAACAGGAATCCATCAATTAACCTATAAAAAATTCAAATAATGTATCTATATCATAAATTGAAAAACATAAAATGTAGAGGTAATCATCATCACTCTCATATTGAAAATATTTTTCGATTCAACCATTAGTCTAGTAATGTTCCAGGTCCACGGCCTCCACCATAGTAGTAACAATGAAATGTAATCCCCCATCCAAATACAAAATCTTAAACATAGAGAAAGGATTTTTTCATTTTAAGAATATTTAAAAATGCAAATTTTTAATCTAATTAATATCTATATTATTTAATTATATCACATAAAAAAAATATCAACTAGATGTCATTATTCATGATACAGAAGTATTAAAAGATCCCACATATTACTGACTAAAATAATGAATAATGGGACAAACTAGACAATAATATTTTATCGTTAAAAATGTACTCTAAAAGATTTTAGATATAGATAATGTAGTTCCCCTAAATCCCAAAGCACACATGAATTATTTTTAAACTGTGTTTCAATATGAAAGGATAGAATATAATAGATATTATATAAAAATTAAAAAAAATTAAATAACTAGATGAAAAAAATAATTAGTCATGTGTATATGATCAATAAAAAATTATTTAATAAAATATTACCCAACCCAAATACCTCATTAAATCCTATAAAACATATTCCAACCCTAAACCATCTAATGAAAATCAAACCTTATATAATACAAGCCTAGATACCATAGTTCCATAATTATCATTTCGGAACTAACATAAAATGAAGGGTTTTTACAATCACCATGTGTAAGATATAAAAACATTTCATTATAAAAGATCAAACTAGGAATGGATTTTTCACCAATCCATTGGATGAAATAGTAACAAGTGAAAATTTAGAAAAAATAACTCCACCAAGAGAACAGTTCCAATTGTCAAACATGTATGTAAACCCAATTTAATACCACAATATACCACAAAACATGATAACAACCCATGTACCAATGAGTCATATCTCTATAAACCCCAAATATCAACAATAAGAAACACCTCTAAGTGGATCATTACCCTTTGTAGAACATGGAAATATATTATCTAAAAATACATTAAGGAATAGGTTTGATGTGAGATAAAATACAATTATGGTATCATCAAGGATCCCAAAATTAGATTCCACAATTAATAAACTGAATAAATCGCCCTATTTTAAATAAACGTACATAAAAGAAAAAAATATTTTTTAAAAATAATAATTCTATACATTTCAATTTATAGAAATACTAAAAACAATGATTTAATAATAATTTTTAATAAAAAAATTTATATATACTCATAAGGCATCAATAAATCAGTTTTCCTAGTAATATAATATACTAATTGTTCAATGAACCCTAGGTATAAATGATTCTTAAACCATCATAATACCCAATGATTATGTATATCATGGGTATAAATCTATCCCCATATTTCTGACAAATCCTGGGAATATTTTTTCAATGTTATACTAAAATTACAACACTTCAATGATTCATGGTAATATATGATTCTACCAAAAATAGTAGCAGCTACCCACGTTCCTGCTTCTTCCTACTTCCAGCTTCTTCCCACCTTGCTATTTACAGTAATCTTTCATCTATTAAAACCTTAAAAACATGAATAGAATATAGAAAAGTTACAAAACTTGATTTATCATTAAATTTGGAAGAATCAAAGAACACCCCACACACATCCAATTCAGAAAATTATTTACTTATGATATAAATTGAATGTTAAACCATTGGAGATCCCAAGTACATCATTTGGAATACATGCATAACATTCTCCCCAAGCTCCACATCCATAGGGGGACCCTATGTACTAAATTGGAATTCAAACCCACGTCATATTGGTGTGGGACATAGGTCTATAAGGATTCTTTCTACTATAATGAAAAAAACATATAAAAAGAAAATGGGGTAACTATAAAAAAATAAACAAAAAAAACATATTTACAACATCCACTTCCAAGAATATCCATAGCATAAGGTACCATAAAATCAATAAAAAAATTCAATAACTTTCCACTACAAAAGAGCATACATCATCAATTTCCCAAAGAATCCAAAATATAGATTTCCCTTATTCCCATTTTCATATGGATGTAGAATCAAACAGTTTTTGTAGATCAGGAGTAATTCATAAAATTTAATGAACACCCATATATGTTTCTTACAAAGATATAATTTTATTGAAAAAATTATTTTAAAGTCAGTTAGTATAATTATTTTAATCAAATAATACTGAAATGAATTTTCCATGCAATGATCGTCCATACACTTATATGGGAATACAACAAAAATGATTTTACAGACATTTTAAATACTATTAATGAAAAATCCATATAAGTTAATTGTTGACAATTTATTTAACCAAATTTTTTTAAATAGTCCATTTATATAATACTTTATATCTAGGTATCATCCATGTGATTATCTAATTAAGACTCTACCATTCCCGTATAGTAAAACCTATCACTAACCAAATTATGATTACAAATAAAGAAGAACCTATATTAAGAAATGCATGAAATTCTACAATAATCTGATACTAAATGTTTAATATTACAAAACTATCTACATTTCCTCATACTAAATGAAATAATGTGAATAAAAGTAAATATTAACCATCATTTAAAATGTTAATAAGAAATATGTATGATAAAATATGATACTAAACTTTCATAACTAATGAAAACTTTAGGAATGTGTGGTAAAAAAACAAGACAAATCTTATATTAAATATGAAAATTAACATACCAAAACATAAATAGATATTATTTTCATTAATAATGTTATAAGATTCCAAATTATGATAAAAATAGAGATTAAATGATGATAAAACCTACAGGAACAACAATTAATCTAATGATGAAAGTGTAAAATCTCATACTCACGATCAAAACAATCATGAATAGTAATATCAGTAAATATAATACTAATGAAAATTTTAAAACACATTGAAAACTAATTAATGCACTAATGACATAAGATAAAAAGTTTTAAAACATATGTGTTGTTAATTAAATATATCTAAAAACTCATAATCCAATGATTCACGAAAAAAAAAACATTTGAATGGGTTGCAAAAAAAATCATTTCAGTATTCAATATTGAAACATTTATAAAAAATGAAATATCAAAAGTAACATGTTGTTTGATCAGTATGTAATAATAACTACCATATAAATCATTAGTTGGAAAATAAATAAGTTCCTTGACATATAGGACTTGTTCTCATCTCTTCAATACAACCTTAATTAGAAGAGTTTTAAAATGATGACCATGTATAGTGGTAGTAGGATTCAAAATATAGAAGATATATTTTCAAAACACTAAATATTCAACCAAAAATATTTACAGAGAATTTGATTTTATTGTAATGAAAAATTAATAAAATAAAACAAAAAATAAGGTTATTAATATTACGATAAGTTAAATGAAGTGAAATGAATAGTCGCACATATGCAGATGTTAAATTTATGTAATATATCCAATACAAAATGTATAACATCATCTTTTAGAAAAATAAAATAAATAAAGGTAATAAATAAAGTAATCACAATTATTTATGTAAAACAAATATATCACACAAAATGTTTCAATTCAAGTATTATAATCCTTAAATAGTTGATATTTAAATTATAGGAATAGATATCGTAAATCTTGTGATGTGATGAAATTAATAGAAAAGGTACCAAATGTCCAAGGATCTGTAAATTTTTGAATAATAGTGTTATACCATGATTTAACTGTGTCTAAAAAATAAGAATAAATATTATAGAAGTTTTTATAATAATGTGCCTGAAATTAATATTTCATGTGGAATAGGTTATTGGGCAAAATGGTATACAATAATGTAGATAAATGGGTACTTGGATGGAAGTAGACATTGAATTGAAATTTCACATTGAAATAACTATAAAATTTATTTGAAATCAACATATTAGGTCTCTATGTATTGGGAATCAATATCTATTCTAATATGTACATAGAATGTATATAAAACCTGATCATTAACCGAAGATAATATAATTGTTGTAGGAAAAAACATATGAATAAAGAGGTCCTAAAGATCCATCTAGTATCTGAAATATGGAAAACTAATTTCTATCTAACAATACAAAAAAAATTATCTGCTAACATTGGATAGATCATGTGATTTTATGATTAGTATATAAAATCATAGTTTTCAAATAATTGATAAAAATCAAGAATGACAGAAACATAAAACTGTACATAACATCAAACAACTACAATGTCAAATTATTTGTTATAAAAGACTATTTCTGTGAAACTAGAGTAATGACATAGTGGTAATTACTATCATCACACTTAGTTTGATGAATGTGATTTTTCTCAGTGGTTAAACAGAAACTTGTACCAGTTAACTTGTCAAAATAGAGAATGTGTGAAGCCTACAACACCAAGATAAGAATATCAATTCATAAAAGGAACTAATTCGACAAGGAATCCCAATAAATACAAACAATACATTAATCCAGTAGACTCATTCCCCTAAACCCATGATCTGATTTCAAAAGAACCAGTATTTCTATCTTGTTCCATAGTTGAATCATGCATGTTCATTGTTAGAAAAGTGGTAAAACATGGTTAGGATTTTTTCAAATTAATACACGATGATTGATGGATTACTAATTTATAATATTATATAAATTAAATATACATAAATAGTTTTTAATAAAAAGATACAACAATCATTATGAGCTCAGTTGATGAAAATTACTATGATGAAAAAAAAGAAACTAACACAAAAACATTTATTCTTGGCACTGTTAAATGTTTCAGTTTTGATATATTGTAATAAAATAGAATATATTCAAGTTTGGATGCTTATCATATTTCCAAAGTATAATTTCATCAATAAAAACAATGTATTTATTAGTATGAAATATGGTACCTTTTCAAAAACATATTCATTCCATACATGTGAAAAATAAATTTAATGGAAAAGGTTCATTTTCATAGAAGATGGTCATTCACAACGACAAAAAAGAACTCCATTAAACTATAAATCAATCGAATGATGTGAAATGTTGATTAAATTATATATTCCTTTTATGAAATTTATATGTTTGGATGATACTGTAATATCATTCCCTATTTTACTGACATGCATATTTGGAGAATCACTCCGTTTCGTAGAACTGTACCATTACATTATGGTTGGAATGTTTTCATGATTAAAAAATATTGTTTGAAACCACCTACTATGAGCTTTAATATGATAATTCTAACCAAAATTCTTCTCTATATCATTTTTCCAAATACCTGGGTTCATTAAACCATATAGACTTTTTTATAGGTGAAAATTAAACATCAATTTTATCGAGTCAAGTCATTATTTATAAAAAACATATTTCGTTATAATGTTTAAATAAAAGGGAAATCTGCCAAATTAGTAGCCTCATGAGTTTTTAATGCTTTAATATCTCAATAAAAAACCTCCATAACAAATGGAACATGATATAAACAATTTCATACATAAAAATGATTTTAAAACAATATCTTGGAGAGTCGATTTTACAAAATCCATAAAGGAAATTGATGTAACATCATTAATATGAAAAATATGAAACCATATAAAATTTCTTGATAAGATAAATATTATTTGATAATATGGTAGAAGTATTTTATGGAAATAGTGAATGCCTACTCTAAGTAATAATAATATTTAACATGGTATTAATATATATTAAATGCAATTGATGATTTTGGTAAAGTAAATCATGATAGTAGTATATAAAAGAAACTATGTACATGATTTACAATTAACATTTTGAATAAATTAATGCAATGTTATATATATGTCTATCCAGGAAATAATATTGTCTAACCATGTGAATAACAAAATTAAATACATCCCTATAATAATGTATATAGTAAAAAATATATAAATTATTAGTTACTTATAGTTATTTAATTCTTCATGCGGATATAATTATAATATATGAATGAAAAAGTCTTAATGTTCCAAACAAGTTGATATAAGTACCAACACATGATTTGGATCCTAGTATATCCCTACGACACATTATTGAGTCTAGGTTTTCTTATAGATTAGTTATAAAAACTCTTACCTAGACCCAGTTAGTGATTTCTGACTAAAACCAACATAATAATTCGTAGCATGCTTTTCTACCATAAAAAGGATTTTGATTCATTTTTTTCGGATTATGTAATGAGTACCAATGAACATATATTATATTTAACCATAATTATTTAATTCTAGTAGCTCTATATATTCAATGATACCATTCTATTTCTTAGTTACTATTTTGTAAGGAATTAAACATTATTACTCAAATGAAACATATTTAAATCAGAAAAAATCCCCGACAATAAATCTAGATCAAAAAAAGGAAATCCACAAGTATCTGGTATTGTAACCCCATAAATAAATAATTATATATTTTATCCAAAGTGAAAAAATTTATCAAAACACAACATGAATCATTGTCACCTCAGAACATTCTCCAATGTCATGTGATAAACCTTACAAGCCATCTTCTATAGAAGACGAGAAACTCACCATCATGTTCACCAAAATTTCACTATGATAAGCTGGAATCAAAACCCATTCCCTTGACAAAATTTCACTAAAAATAACATGCATCAACTAAATAAAAAAAATACGGACGAATATAAGAACTAAACATTTTATTTCCATCTATTTCATATCATGTCCAAACCTACTTCCCCCCTCCATTCCACCCTGCACAGCCCCCTCCATACCTACTATCACCCATCCAAAACATCTCCCCAGACTATAAACATCATCCCCTCCCTCCCAACATCCTCCACCTTCCATAGATGTACTCCATCCAAACCTACATCCCCTCCCAACAAGAATCCCCTTAAAATCCTAACCTCCATCCCCCAGACCCACCACATCCCTCTCCCCTCCCTACATACACCCTCCCTTCCTCCAATAATTAATCCCCACTCCTAATCCTTTCCCCCATTCCCTCCAAACATGCACCCCCACTCCACCTCAAATCCTACAGGATGATCAACCTCATCCCAACATGACGATCCCCTTCCCCACTACTCCCCCTCTTAACCTACACCCCTCACTCCCAACATTCTACCTCACCTCCCAACCTATTTCCCCATCCCAATCTGCACCCCTTCCAACATTAATCCACCCTCCCAATATGCCTCACTCTATACAATTACCCATCCCTCCCAACATGCACACGCTCCCAGCCTGTATGCCCCCTCCAAACATGACCTGATAATATTTTTGGTTTATCATTCACTCAAATATGTGAATAATATATCCCTGAAAATATTAAAACAAATCCATATAATTTACTTTTTACATGAACTAAATATAAATTAATCATGTCATCCATATAATAATTCGATTCACGTTCTTAAAGTACATTTATAATAATCCTTACTGAGTATAAAATGAATGGGACTAATATCCTCCCCATCACCAACATACCCATTTATATCCCCATTCCCATCATCATCATCATCATCATAAATATCATCAATATCCTCATCACTAATGGAAGCATCAACAAAATCCTCACCACCTATAGCTATATACCCCTCATCTTCAGGGAAATTAAGTACCACATTAGAATCACCCAAAACAACATGTAAAGTGCTCATTGATTCCAAATATGATTCAAATGTAGTTGCATCCTCTTATGGAAGTTACTAAATCAAAACATCTATAATATTCATGAAATTCTTAGACATCAGGATACTTCTTTTAAGCTCCTCTAATGCTAATTTAATGGCATCAACTTCATCACCAGGTGATATTTCTAGATCAGAGGGGTGAGTGTCTTGAGATGAGCCCGATGATGACCCATACCTATAGGGGATGATGTTTTTCCCTAATTGGTATCATATTCTCTATAGGTATCCCTCACCTAATTCCATATCTAAATGATCATGTGGCCCAATGGTTTTGTCTTCCTTACCATCAAAGGACTCCAAGGAAAAATGTTGAAATTTTAAACATATTAAATTATTAATTTAGTATAAATATATAAAATATAAATAAAAAATATTACTATTTTATCTTTTTAATTTTTATTTACTTCATTTTCATCCATTTTATTTATACTACTTATAATCGAATATGTTGGTATAGTATCCCCACTATAGTACATGAGACCATAAATGGTACTTTTCACTATTCATCAAATGGGTAGTCATTCCTATGGTATTATATCTACAAATGCTCTAATCACCAATTGGTGGTATGTGGTTTTTGGACCTAGTAAAATGTTCTGAGCAGTTTATTAAGTCTAAATATTTTTTAATGGTAAAAAATAGAATAAGAATGTGCTGGGACATGGTATAATGATTTTATCAAGGTCTAGACAACCCATGAATGACGAATGTATAGGTTATCTATGACAAAATTTTAATTTATACTATTGGATTATATAATTTATCTAATTTAACCATTGTTGATACACATGATTATGAGGTTAAAAAGTGATATGATTCATCTGATGGCATAGTATAACAAGAGGGGTCGTGTTTATGAATTTTATTAGGCATGTAAAAATATTTTACAAGTTGAAATTTTATTTTTTACATGAACTATGACTTTTCAAAGTTATTTCAAGTGTTTTATAAAATTTATATGTTCTTTTTTCTATATAAATGTATGGTTTCATCTTACATATCCAATCTGATAAATTATAAAATATGTGTTCTATGACGACTAAGAAAGATTATAAAAATGGTTCTATAAAAAATATTCCAATTATTACATAAATAATGTTTTCCTATTTAATGTGTAATTGAAATCTTATTTAACTGAGGCATAACATTGGAGTTTTGGGTAATAATAAATCTTTAATGTATAGTATTATTTTCTTTAAAATTATTATTATGGGAACCATATCAAATAAAACTCAATTTACAACATAACGAGTGTTTTTATCAATAATATTTAATTGATATTTCATTTATCTAAGCCGTTACTATGGAATTTTGGTTTTTACATATAATTTCAATATATATATATATATATATGTATATATATATTAGTGACAAGGCCAGTAATAGATGTGGAATCTATGTTTCGGTAGTTGGGGATATTGAGAAATCTTTAGTTATGTGGTGTCCTTATGATGTGGAGCCTTTAAAAC
The DNA here is from genome assembly GCA_963277665.1 of Viscum album. Lineage (NCBI taxonomy): Eukaryota > Viridiplantae > Streptophyta > Magnoliopsida > Santalales > Viscaceae > Viscum > Viscum album. The sequence continues at coordinate 1,381,786,221 of OY728137.1, forward strand.
AATAACAATTTTTTTTATGTTGGTCACATTGTGATTGTGATTGATCTGATATTTTTAGTGATTAATTGTGATTTATTTGGTTTATGATTGACATGTTTGTTATTATGTTGAAATTATATTTAAGAGTTTTTCCAAACATAAAAGTATGTATTTTGAATTTTTAATTTCTGATTACCTTTAGATGGGGATGAGTGAAACCTATATTTATGACCAATGTTAAGAATAATATTAGTAGTAGGTTTGAGAGATTGGTTTCTTTATTTACCAAGGAACCATGATTGAAATTTAGTACATCGTGACCTATGAGGGTAACCCATCGGGATGGTTGGATGTTTTTTTAGGATCATTAATGTGTTTAAGGAATATGTAAAAACTTTTGACTATGATATCAATTCACAAAAAATTTTAAATGTATTTTTGATTTTTGTGTTTGGTTATATGGGTTCTCTGAGATAAGTACTTTTTATCAAGATAATTCTTTCTTCTGTATTTCATCGGGAAGAGAAGTCTAGTTCAGATTCCTTGACTATATGACATTGTTACATGACTGGAAGAACAACTGTATTCATGAAGGATAGAATGTGTGGTAAACATGGGTAATAACAATCATGAAAGAGTTTGGGTACATTTTGTTTGATATACCTGGTTATCAATAGATGAATACATTTTGTGAGTTAGTGTTTTGATAGAATTTAATGTCTTCAAATGTAAAGTGATTATATACCTGGCCCTACAAACTCAGGATAATATTTTTTAAAAGTAGTTTGATTATGAATAAACATGAGTTGAATTATAAAATGATGAAATAATTAATATTTTTTATTTAAATGGATTGAAATGATGAGATGTCTATGGTTTCAAAAGACAATATGGGAACTCTATGCTTAGTGATATTGGAATATTGAATAAAAACGTATAGTTTCTGGGACAAGTGGGGATACTATTGATTAAATGTGGGTCATTGGATATTTGATATAGTACTCACGATTAGTTTGGGCATGAGCTTGTATTCGCTGTGCTTTGATGTAATTATGGATCCAACCATGTTTGACAATACAGTATATTGTTTCAAATGGGGATTAAAGATAAACTATATCATTAAAACTAGAACATGGAGCTTGATTTATCATAAATGAACCAAATAGTTAATGATTTCTAGGGTTTTATTGGTCTTTTGTAAGGTATAGACACATATATTATTCATTAAATTTTAATACATCCTTTATTGTAAAATGTAAATAACAACAATGTAGTTTTAGTGACATATTAAGGGGGGGGGGGTGGGATCTACAAATGATATATGTGTCCATATATTCATCAATCTAACATCCCCAAATATATTTTAACATTTAAGAAATGTTTGTTGTATATGTATATAATAATTTCATAAATATTATGTATTCATGAAAAATATCTCTGGATAGCATCCTTATAGGGTGAGAGGGAAATTTTTCTAACGAAAAAACAAGATATGTTATAAAAAATTAATTATGATAAGTTAAATATGATACCAAATGAAAATGATGAAATATCAATGAAAGTATGATCGATTATATTTCCTAACCAACTATCCATGGGTAAATAAATGTAGAAAAATAATGATATTTCTAATGTAAAAGAAAAACAGAATCCTTTACCTGAAGAGGATATAAATAAATAGAATGCATCACTAAATGGGGGATATAAAATCAAAAACTGAAAAAGGTGTGAGAGAACTATGCAAGGAAGAAAACATTCCCTAATTATCCTACCAAAAAAAGAATAATCTTTCAATAGGATGTTGAAATAACAATGTTAGGAAGAATAAATTAAATCTAAGGTGAATGATTATTTATTGAAAAATTAATTCAAAAGAGAAATTTTATATTCTAAATGTTGAGGCTATTGAAAAATGAAATGGTGGCTAGTTAGGAAAGAATAAAATTTCAAGGATGAGAGGAAAATTCAAACCAATATGTAATGAATTGTGTCAGGACATCTTTGTCGGAGAGGGAGCAGGGGGGCACCATTAGAGGTGAGGGATCCTTGTTGGGCTTAGGGAAGGGAGGCAGTGGTCATGATGTTAAGGTGGAGGTGGATGTTGGGATGCCAATGTTGGGAGTGGAGGAAGATTTGGGAGGTTGAGGTTAGGTAGGGGAGGAGATGGTCAGGTGGTGGTGGTCATATGGTAGGGAGGCAGTGGTCAGAGAGGGCAAGAGATGTCTAGGAGGAAGTGGTCAAATGGATAGGAGGTTAAGGTCAGGGTGGGGAAGAGAGGGCCTAATAGTGGAGGTTGGGGAGGCGAGGGTTCATTTGGGGGGATCCTGATGGAAAATATATGTTAGGAGGAGAATCCCCATGGAGAGATAAAATGATGGAATTTTAAACCTACATTTTTAACAAATCCTTGGTTATAGAATCAAAAAACACATATGCCCATGTTGTTTCTAAACCGGTGGTAAATCTTTGTAGTGATAGAAAACTTTTCTTGTAGTTGATGTAATGACTATGGACATACTAAAAAACTATGTGATGCTACAATTATTGCATGTTAGATACCCTAGTAATGTTACAAGAATCATATTTACTTTTTTTATTGCGTGTATTGGGAATTTTGCGAATTTAATTTACACAAATAATTTAAATAAATCTTGAAAGGAAATATTCATACTACTCGAGCATACGAGTTTGTTATTTTCATTTTTTCATATTTTTAGCCTAGACAAATCCCAGTTTGGTACATGTATTTGAGGCCCATCATGCTGACCTGGATGATAGGCATAAGGTTGATCAAGAGGAGGAAGATGAATTGTGGAAAAATACCAATTGTTGCTTCTATCGGTTGACCCTAGGAAGTACAAAAAAAAATTTCATACCCATAGATAGAGGGCTGGTTTGATGAGTTTAAAATAATTGCTACCTTGACCTATGCTCTAATGGTGTACTGGGTTCCTTAAGATGTGATCTAGATGTGAGGAGCTGCACATTAGTTGTGGATGCTTTACCTATTGGGAGGATGAAGACCGATGTATCAAGAGATAAATTATGAAAATGTTTTGGGAAGAGTTCATTTCCTCAAAATTAAAGGAAAATAAGTGGTAGATATTCTCTTCCACTAGAAGGGGTATTTTGGTGAGGGAACTCAGGGTCAAGATCAAGGATCTCATATGCTCTGCACCAGAAAATTTTATTGATGAAGAGTCACTGAAGAGATGCATGGGGTAAGCACTCAGAACCACTCTTCTATATTCCATGAGTCCCATTAATCAATAAACATATATATATGTTTATAAGATGTAAGATGTAGTGAAGAAGATGCACTCTGTCGGTGGTCTGTCGTGAGAGGGGAGCCATCCGAGTTCATTGAAGGGGAAGGAAGTCAGCAGTAGGACTCTATTTCCATGGCCTCAAAGGTTTCATACATTGCAAACTAGACCTCAATAGTTACTGTTCTGATTTCATGTTCCTCACCCATTATCCATGGGCTTGGGACTGATGTTACTTGTCTTTGGAGGTTGTGAACACAATCATAATCTGTGCCTAGTTGGAGAATTGTATGATGGGGAGGGCAGGTCCCGCACCAACCTCAGCAGCAGTAGTTGTAGGTCATGCCTTTCAAGAAATAGGTTCTATTAGTTCCTACTTCACAGATGGTATATAGTTTTATAGGAGGATGAACTTATGGTTTTTATATGGTACCTCGACCAGGGCATGGTAATGGAAGTAGTTGATGATAGAGGGGTAGAAGAGTTGTGTGTGGGTAGTTGAGCACCACCAAGGCAGTCGTTCTAATAAGACCCGATTTTTTTTAGGTATAGTTAGTATATTTATTACCCTTTTGTGTACTTTGTTTTATTCATGATATTCATAATCCTCTATTTCACCTATTCTATACCATTCATTATGATTAGACGTAGAGAGAAAATTTTCTCCCCTGGTGTTGTGCATTCCAATTGGAGGTGAGACCCTCCTATTTGATGTTTGATTATGTAGACAGATTTTGGGGCCACATCAGTCTAGTGGTGATCTTATACTACTACAGATGCAACAATATGATGAAATTCTAGGCATAGACTGGTTTTTTATGCATGATTTTAACAACTTCTTCCGGTGAAGAGTTGTATTTATCGTTGTTGATGTCCAGTGTGTAGTTTATTTTGGTGGACATGGTTACATGGTTGGTCATCGGTGTGTGGAGCCTCTTCTATCCCTATTGGCCGAGATGTTAGTTTTATCCATAGACATAGAGATATTGGAGGGTTTGGGGGTTGTCTGGGAGTTCCTGGATGTCTTCTCATATAATTTTGTATCTCTACCCCCCTCAACATGACTTCGAGTTTAGAATAGATTTTTACCTAGGATCACGTCTGATTTTGATTTCTCCCTATGAGATGGATCCTTCTCAGCTATGGTATTTGATGATTCCGTTTTACAACATAATTAAAATTGTATTAATCTGGACAAGTTTGTCTTCCTGGGTTTCCCCGATCATGTTATCCATGAAGGAAGATGGTGGCATGATGATATTCATAGACTACCATAGACAGAACCAGGTTATGGTAATGAACTGTTATCCCTTCGGTGGATAGAGTATATTTTGAACCATCTAAGGTAAGAATGTTATATCTCTAATATTAATATTTAGTCTAAATATCACTATTTTAGTGATAATGTGGGTGAAATCTCAAAGATTGCTTACAAATGCAGGTATAGTCACTTTGAGTTTGTGATCATACCCATCAGAATTACAAATACACTATCATTGTTGATCGAGTCCAAGAACTCTAACTTCCACATGTTCCTATAACCGTTTTTCATTGTGTTTATCAATGAAAGTTATGTTTAACCAATGTCATAGGAAGATCACACTGATCATATTCATAAGGGTTTGGATATCCTCCGACAGCACTAGGTATATGGGATATTGTCTAGATGTAACTTCTAGGAAAGATATGTGTAATTTCTTGGACATTTGGTGTCTTATAAATCGATAGTTATATAACAATCAATGTTAGAAGTTGTTATTTCATGGAATGCAACCAATAATGTGGTAGATGTTAAAATCTTCCTCGGTCAAGTATGATATTACCAGTGGTTCATTCCTTACTTCTCTAAGGATTAATCTTTATTGATGGATTTAACCAAAAAAGACCATGCCTTAGCGAGGAGTCAGTAGCGTTATGATGCTTTTATCTCCATTAAGAAGAAGCTGATCAGTGCACTAGTTCTTAGGATACCTATGTAAGGGGTGATTTTTGAGGTGTTCTAATATGCTTCCAATATACACAAGTGATGTGTGTTAATCCAGCAGTGGGGAGTGAAATGTAATGGTTTTATGTAGTAACGTCAACATTAATGTAACTATGTTAATCAGGAACTAGATCATTCAGAATATGTGTTCATGATGATGTTGTTGAAAAACAATTACATCGATGCGCACATTTTTGTATTCATAGAACACAATATCTTGTGTTATATATTCACCCAATGATATGTAAACATGTTTTAGTGATGGTCGATAAAGTTTCACCAGTACAAAGACATAAATATATATTACACAATAAGAAATAGTTACTTGGAGGTAGATGACTTAAGAATAAATTTGCAGAATGATGTAGTTATAGAATCCACAGATGCTTGTAATGAAATGGAGGAGTTGTCCTATTTACATCTGGATGCCAGAGTGGATTACAGAAGAGTTTATCCATTTCAAATGACAATGAAATCATCTATAATGCAGAAGGTGGGGGAGTTGTTGTGGGGAGAATCATATAATGATGTATTGTGTGATCATATTTTTTAGAGTGATGCTCGAGTGGGATGGTCCGATATTGTTAGAATCAGATGTTGTTTTTGGGAATCTGGTTTTTCTAGTGGAAATTTCCTAGGAATTCCTATCAGATTTCCATAGCTCACCCCCTGATAGAGCATCCATGAGTTTCTATGATGTACTAAGAATTAAGGGTACAATATTGGTGGATCTCCGGGAAGCTAGTAATGGAAGATACTGTGGAAAGATTCCTAGTGGTTCCACACATTAATTATGAGAACTGTGTTCCCAGTGGTCTATTACAACCCTTATATGTACCCAAGTGGAATTGGGATTAAATATCTATGGATTTTCTCAAAGGATTACCCAGAAAATATGGAGGTTGAAATTCTCTTTGGGTAGTAATGGTCTAGTTGAATATGTTGGCTCACTTATTTGCGATCAAGGAGTTAAGCACATTGGTTTCCTTAATATAGAGGTGCGTAGATGGGGTGGTGTGGTTTTATGGAGTTCCAAGATCCATTGACTCAGTTCAAGATACCTGTTTTACCTCACATGTCTGAAGGGGATTACACCATGAATTTGGATCCCAATTATGCCTCAAAACTTATTTTCACCCTCAGATTGATGGGCAGACCAAGATGACAATTCAAAAATTGGAGGACATGTTACATGCATCTGCTCTAGAATTTAGTGAGGCTTGAGTGTGACATTATCCAATTTTATAGTTTTTTACAAAAATAGATATCACAATACCATTACTTTGTCTTCGTTCAAAGATATCATGGAGATGTCATTTCATTCAATCTTATGAAAGATAAACATTATGGGGGTAGCCATTCCTGGTCCAGGCATAAAAAAATGTATGACATATAAGGTGCATCTTCTCCATGAATGGATGAAGGAAGCACAAGACCGAAAGAAGTTATATGTCGATCATAGGAGAAGTCACTAGAAGTTTGAGGTTTGGGACCATGTCTTATTGACTGATACCCCTCGGCATGGGATATAGAGGATTGGAAAAGAGATAATATTTTCTCCCAGGATTTTCATACCTTTTGAGTTTTTAGGACAAGCCTACAAGGTGGAATATCAGCTGGTGTTTCCCAAACTTTTTTTAGTGGATATAGGATGTCTTCCTTGTCACTAAGCTCAATCGATATCTAAATGATGACACCCATGTCATTGATAGGGGAATGTTGTATATCTAAGATGATTTAAAATATGTGGAGATACTAGTATGATTTTAGGATAGTGAATAGAAGATGATTCTTGGAATGAAAACCTTGTTTGTTTGTGTGTTATGGTGGCATAGTGACCTCAATGAGATTACATAAGAGAAAAAGGTAGTGATGCATTCCCAGTACCCAGAGCTGTTCTATGTTTGGATTCTGGGTAATAAATGTATGGTTTTTTTATTATGTAATTTTATAACCTATTCATTATCTGATGATTTGTTTTCATGTTCGAATAATTTTTCTGAAAATTCCTTACTGTGGGGAGGGGAGGACCTGGTCTATAATTCAGATTCATTAATGTGGATGCGATTATACCCATGAGGGTGAGTTATTGTGCCCAAATAGGATAGTATATTTAGATGGAGGAATGTGCTCCCTAATGTATGTGTCTGGACAGTGTTACCATTGGCATTTGTGTGGTTATTTGGGGATGTGTGTACTTAGAATTTTTATAACTTTTCAAGAGATACATTTCATGTATTTTTTCATGGGTATTTATCTTTTCACTATAGTTTTCTAAAAACAAGGAATTTAATCCTTGAGAGGTATCTTATGTTGTAGATGAATGGACCACTCTATATTTTGGGTTTTGAATTCTTAGGGTTGAGAATAATATGAGAGAAATATGATGTAATGACATAGACCCATATGGTCTATTCCTTTGTGTAAAAACTCGTGTTTGGGGTGTTGTAGGGGATATAAGTGACTCATTCTGAGATCTAGAAAAAAATAAAATTTGAAACATAAGAATAGGTGAGTGATGGGTGTTGTCATCTGTTAGTAAGGGGAGTCAGCATATTTTATTCAAGATGATTGACATCAGCGAGTCAGGACTATCGACATCAGTGTGTTAGGGGCGTCAACATCATAGAGTCAAGAGTGTCAGCATCAATCCCAGGGCGTCAGTTCTAGGTTATCAATATCAAGGTATCAATTATATGGATTTAGTTCTAGGGCGTTGATTCCAAGGTTTCTATGCCAATGAGTCAGTGATAGGGTGCTAGTTAATCATTCTCAGTTTTTCAATTTTTTAGTTTTCCCCCTATTATGTATTTTTCTCCATTAATTGTGAACTTATCATGTATTATTCATTTATGACATCATTTCCTCTATTTACAAGGAGATTAATGAAAGCAAAATTTTATTCTATTATGTGGGGAACTTTTCAACATCCATGCATCATTGGGAAACCATGAACCAAAATTTATGTATTTTGAAATTCTCTTACTAATTATAAGATATGGAACCACAATGTTGGGATCTTTCATTCCCTGTGGGTTTTCTGTTCCCTCTTAGTACACCTAGAGCCTTCCTCCCTAGAATATTCGTGTGCTTGTCCAAAATCCCTGACCTGATCAATTTTCATGGATTCTTCAGATTCATGTGTGATCCCCATCTCTTGGAAAAATTGTGCGTTTTGATCACCTGCTTTTTAGGGTATGGATTCTTCTATCTCTCCCTTATGATTATGATGCTGGGTGGGTGTACTGATCTTTATTTGTGATGAATGACTAAATCCTATTCCTAATATGAAATAAATAAGGGGTTGGTAATACGATCTAAAGACAATTTTTTAATGGTATAATGGGATAGGAGATGTTTTATGGATATCACTTGTTTTATTTGTTATCCTTGTAGAAGATGGGATCATTTGTGGTTGTAAATCCTTCTAAAAATCATGAACGCTGGTGGTCTTCGTCTGTGAATGTGTGAAAAATTATTACTATTGTTTTTTCATTTTAATATTTTTTGTAAATATTAACATGACTAATCATGTATATTTACTAAAATGAATTGGATTACACAGGTTGAAAACCCATGTGTGATCACCCATGTTTGTCAATGTGGATTAAATTACATTGTTAATTACATTAGAATCTTCTCTATTTGGAAGGTTTGTCTATGATAAATTACATACATTAGGAGTTGGAAACAATGTAAGATACTTTCTTTTAGAATTTATATTTTAAAATTATACTTTTTTAACCCTATTATTATTCCATTTATATATTTTCTAAAAATATTTTAATGAATTTATTTAAATTCACAAATTACTGTTTAATTTTATTTTTATCCATGTTTAAATTTTTTACATATCTGTTTGAATGTACTGTTTTTGTAGTTATCCAAATGAAGTAGTTTGTTTGTTTTCTGATAATAATTTGGAATTATTTCTTTTACCATATCTTAAATGAGATTTAATTAAAACCATTATGATTGTTAATAGCCAATGAAAAATATTTTTTGAGTAGTTCAATTATTGGAAAAATATATTCATTTAATCATTTAGGAGAATTTTCATATTTTGGTTGATCATTATATTCTGAAGCATATTGTTATAAAAATTTATTTGATAATAATATAAATATTAAGGTTGGTATAACTCATAATTTTTAACATCGAATCAATTTTGAATCCTAAAAATGAATGTTCCTTGGATATTAATTAATTAAAAAATGATCAATATGATGATGATCGTGATCAATTACAATTTATAGGTGTAATTTTTTTAATATTCTGGAATTTAGTGTGTGCAATGAACATAAAATATTCTTTTTTTCAATCGTAGTAGTTATTTTCTAATAATGATACGGATTATAAATGATCATATATTTATTGCCTTACCATTACTTTAAAACTCAATTGTGGGGAGACCATTGATGGTTATAAACAATATAAGAATTTTTTTTCATTTTTTGGGATTAGATAGTTATTCAGTCAATTTTTATAGAAAAACATCATTATGATTCTCAATATATTCTGTGGGTGATCCACCCATGCAATAGAAATGTGTCAACATATTTGAGGATAAAGCATTGGTGGTATGTTTAGAATTAAAAAGTGTCTGATTTTAGAATAAAATTAATCACAAGTAAATAGGGTAAGGATGATCATTAATGCCCAATGGGTATGGTTTAAACATTACATATACCCATTGTGAAATGGAAATAGAGAACTATAAATATTTTTATATGTATTCAAAGAACTGTTCTGAATCTGATTCAATATTTAAGATTACAGATTGACTCCCAAAGGGATTCCACTTTATTATGATATGGGAATCTAATATTGTATAGGAGTTTTCATATAACTACAATTGATAATTGGTAATATTTCATTGAATAAACATTTCAATTTTACCAAATCTAGATACATGATTTAATTCTCAGTTGTTATGATATATTCAATAATATTTGGGTGTCCATTTGGATCTGAGAATAATTTATCAAAATATAATGGTTCGAAAGTTGAAAAAAATGATCCATCCTCTAGAAGATATGCTTATACCTTATGTTATTGATTTCATTGGCTCTTGAAAGGATAATTATCACTTATATAATGACTCTTATAACAATAGTCACTAGGAAATTATATATATGGTTTATTTTATTCGTTTTTCTTATATCAATGTCTATCTAGATATTATTGGCTTGAAATCGAGGAATTTTTTTTCACATTTCAATTTTCATGAAATGTTTTGTATGATTTTGAATATCACGAAATAGTAATTTTCATCCCAAATTCATTATAAGCCATATCATGATCATTTACTTCATCTATTATTATTTAGAGTTGTATATTAGGCATTATTTAATGTCACTCCATGAATGTGGAATCATTGATTTTATAATAATGAATGGATGTATCCTAAATAGGATGAAAAATTTTAGATATATGATTGAATTTTTGATATTTCTTAATTTTTAGACTTATCACCACATATTAGTTTTATTTATATTAAATATTATATATCACAACATAAGAAATAAAAATATTGTTTCTGTTACATAATTAAATGGGAGCATGTTGATTCGAAATGAGATTGTAAATTTTGTTAACCACTGGTTCATATCCAGGATAAGGAAAATAGAATCATTTCGGGATAATGTATTACTTTATAATGGATTATGTAAATATTTTTGTATATTAAAGTGGTGACATTGGAATGTAATAAACTCATGTTTGTTTAATGAACCAGACTCTTATATTGTACAACCATTCTCAAAATTTCTGAGGGTAGAAATCCCAATGGGGGTGAATGAGACACCCATGATCTGAGGAATTATACTAATTTTTTTTAACTTTTTTGATATAAATAATTATATGACTTAATCGTGTATATTTTATAGTTGGTTTTGAAATGTGCTGGAGTTTTTTGGTATGGTACACAATTTGAGAAAAGTTTGGGGAAATAGTTCATATTTCCATAAAATATGTATAGAATTTTGAATGAGATAAAGAGGATAATAATTATTAGTAAATGGATATAAATAACCACATGGATTTCCTAATAAAATGTATGAAATGAAATTGATTCACATAACATATCTGGAAGATGGGTTTTTAACTACTCATAAACAATAGGAAACAAGGCGGTATTCATACTGTGGAACCCACATGGTCTGTTCAGGATTGGTAAAATTGTGTATCCATACTATGCGACGTCTTATACAAAAATAATAAAAAAACTAACATAAAAACCACCTTAAAACGTTTATATTTTCATTATTCACATATTATCTCAACCCATAACAACTAGTTTGAGGATTTTGGATTCTCACTTTCCTCTAATGCCTAATTACAATGGATTTTTGTGTATTGAATCTAGGAGATGAATAGTAAGAGCCTCATACAATTTGTGCTATTATTCCGTAAATTATACCACATTAAATCAATATATAAAACATTATATCATTGTTTATATTCCTAGATTTGTTAGATTATTATTTTTTTGACAAACTAACTATGGGAATTGATAAAAGGACTAGAAGTGTAGTCTAAATCGGTGATATCATATATTCTTTCATCATGTTTCATGAAATGTGTTGTGAGTTAGGTTTATTATCGCATTTTAAATAATAATTTTTTAATTTTAAATAATCAATTTGTAATTTTTTTCTTATGTTATTAGTGGGAATTATTCGTGTTCATTTTTGTTAAAAAACCATTTAGAATTTTGTTTCAAACTATGGATCTTACATGACTCCAATTAGGTGTTTGATTAAATTATAAATATGATTTATTAATTTTAAGATAAACATTGACATGACTAGTTGGAATAACTATTCTTGGAGAGTTAATATTTCACCAAGTGTCACATTGTTGTGTTCTGAAAAGGGTGATGTCCCTTATGGGAAACATAGAGGATTGTAACCTACGATAGACATTGTGGATATTGAAGTTACCAATCCAAAGTGTTGGGAGAAACATTAAATGATATTTTTTTGTGTTTGGTAGAACATGTAGTTGGCATATATTGTGGAGTAAATGGATGATAATTTTTTTTATTAATATAAATTGAATTAAATCAATTCAATTTATAGGTTTTTATTAATTTGTTTCACTTATATTTTTATTTGTGAGATAAAATATTCTTTTCCTTGTAGAATGTGTGGGAATATTATAGATTATGGAATTTTTAGATCATATACTCACCCATTTAATATACATCATTGTGCATATAAATTCATTGGTTATCATGAAATATGTAAATGAAATGTAAAATACTTCTATATTGGAGAATCATGATGCTATATTTTCAGGATGGTTGTTGGGGCTTGAATATGTTCATGTGGAGTTGATGGAGTGATTTCACGTCAATTTTTTCTATGACATGATGTTTTTATATTTTTGGTTGGGTGTATTTTTATACATTATTATTAATACTATAATACTTTTAGTTTACTAGATTTGGAATTTTATAATTTACATTTCATGCATGAACAATTATTTGATTCATTACTTCAATTAATATCTTGCTTGGTTTTGTATGTTTTAAGTGAAATAATCCCACAATGATTTATTAAGCCCAGAAAGTTTTTTAATAAACTTTGGTTGAGAGGGGATACCACATATGGTTATTGGAAGCACAAATCATCATAATTCAATTTTTAAACTCATAATGATATATTATATCTCATTTTATGACCTATAAGGGGTTGGGTTTTGATGAGCCCAATAGATTGTGAAGTGAATCTAAGATGTTGGGGGTGAATTATTGTGGACATTTTTACCAAATATTATATATTTTTTACATTGAATATTAATATTTAATCCACTATTTTTGTAATTATGTAATAAAAATTTTATTTATCTCGTCCACAATAAATCACATTCCATGAAATTTTAAAATTAAAAGGTAATGAGATATAGTATTATTCAATTTTTTACCCAAATGTCGGAATATAGTTATTTCTTTTGGATGCGTCTAAACCATAAATTTATTAATAATGTATAAAATTTATTACATGTTTTGAGAATTTATCATACATAACTCAAGAACAACCCAAAGTGGGAAGCTATCATCCTCGAACCAAATATTGTTAGATGATAGCAGTCACCTCTTAATAGGGCTAGGGTATCTAGATTATAATGCCATTGATTACAATAAATCATTCTCATCATCAATTATGATGCAAAATATTATATGTAAAAATACCCGCAATGTAATCTAGGATATTACTACATCACCAATAATATATATTCTTCATAAAAAATGTTTCTAGTCTTCAAAATGTTCTTCTAGAATAATATCTTGGATATTTATCTTCTTCTTATCAGCTCAATCTCATAATGACCAATTCATATTAATATAGGGCTTATTTTATTTTCCTCATCCATGCCACTCTTGAAGATTAATTTCACAGAGATTATGAAAATGAAATCATCACTATCAACATTTCATAACACATTTCAATGTTCATCGCCTTTTATGATATAGTGATATCATTAGGAAGGAAATAATTCATATTTCTTCTTCTTATTCTTTTATATCTTCTTCATATGGATAAAACAACCATATTTCATAAATAAAAAAATTGCATTCATTATTCTTATTCTAATAATATTCTTCTATGAGTCACATAATATTCTATCATTAAATATAATGGTATTAATCCTATTAAATATATATAATTTTAAATGGAGGGTAGTATTTGATTCTTCTCCACTCACAATGTTTCAACCTCTTCATCTTATTTTTTTCATATAATAAAATATTTTTTTAATGTTTTAATATAGAAAAATATATAAATATTTGAAATGTGACAATCTCCATAATTAAAATTTAATACCATGAAAATATATAATCTATTAAACACCCTAGATACAAAATAGTTTTTTCTTCAATACTTCCAGAAAATATGCATATGTTTTATATATATGAATGAATATGAATAAGAACATGTGGTATAACCATTAAACTTTTAGAATGAGTAATTGATAATTTTCTTCAAGGTCTCCATGACTATGATATGGATTATCATATTTTGTCATAAATTCAATCCAAGATTCACATTCCATATCTTACTCTTGTGTGGGATACATTATGTGGCTTGACTATACTCATAGCCCTAAAACTAAAGTGGATGCTAAATTTAACACCCTATAATTGGGGATAATTAAATTATGAAGATAAATTATCACTTCAGGGGATATATATTTCTCGTCATAGTTTATAGGGAAATTATATACGTACAATTTTCATCTTGTTTTTTAGTGGAACATGATATATGGATAAAAATTATCCTTGAAACACAATATTATCATATACTCATTACTCAAAATAATTGATAATGTCTGTTTAAATAATTATGCTTTTCAATTAGTTATAAAAAGTCATAATTATTTTTTGAATTTGACATCCAGATATGATTTCCTTCTATGATAATATAATTTACTATTTTATAATGATATCATACACTATGGTTACAATGAAAAAATTATGTATCAACTCTATTATTTTGTGGATTATTTTTTCTATATAAACCCTTACATATTAAAATTTATTATCCATTCTTAGGAACATTTACATATGATAATGATTATTCAAGAATACTTACAATTAAATATTATCTTAAGGGCGTTTCCTTTTGAAATTTCATTAATATTTTCAACTTCAAGAATATCAAAAAGATCTCAAAACTACCATAAATATTTTTAGGGCGTCTTTAGCTACTATTACTCATTTAAAAACACCTTAAATGAATTAGATGTTTTTTTAATCCATTAAAAATATTTTAAAAATAATTTTTAAGACATTTGAATGGATTTAAGATTTTTTTACATTTTTCAATGTATCTTCACATATTGGAACCCATATCTCATTTGATCCTCTCCAACGTTTATGTAATAGTTTTATAACTTTAGATCACTTATCCTAGAACATTACTCATACATTTCTATTAAATTATCTATCCATAATCCATGTTTTTTATTTATTTAATATTGTATCTTTCAATTGTGATAATAATGTGATGGATACTCTCACATTTAGAGGTATTCAATTAGATTCAATTATGGACGTATCATGTAAAATTCATAGGGAACTTGTTGTAGATAACGTTTCATCTAACATAAAATCCACTCCATGACTCAATAAAATAAAAAATTAAAAATGATAAGATTTAATGATTTATACATTAATATGTATATTGAAGTAATCAATGAGAAATAATATTTCTCATTATCAATGGAATCATATTTTTTATCACTATCTCCAGTGTCGGAGTACATCATACTCAACATAACAAATATATGGTAGATTCAATAAAAGTAAGCCAAAGAAACTATAAAATATATCAAATATATTTGAACTTATTAATTAATTGGGATCATTCACCATCACCAAACACATATTTGGTTTCCAACATACTCATTAATAGGAATAAAAATAATCGAAATCCATTTGTATCTCTAATCAACCACGTTGGTATTTTTTCAAGACATGCATATTTATTACAAAAATAACTTATAAATATGTCTCATGTAACTGCCATTTTATCTCGCATTATTTTAAATAATTACCAATTTTACATATAAAAGGAAATCCATACCCATTATAGGCTTAAATCATGATTTAAATTGCATCATATACCATTTTAAAAGATACAACATGAATATAAGAGTAATGGATGAAATTATATTTCACATACTAAATGAGGAATAAATTAATATTCTATAATAATATATTTCATCACATGTATTAAAAAAATAACACCAACAATTTCATTTTGATACATCATGAAATCGTGAAATGGGGCACCATAATTCCAGTAACATCGTTCGATGACAAATGATTCTTTATGATCTACAGTTATTAATACATACACTATGTTCTATCATACTTGAATAGAATTAAATTTCCTAAAAATGTAATCATTAGAAAAATACTGTAACACCCGAGACTTTTATTAGAAATATTTCATTTATATGTTATATAAATCATCAAAGGAATCTTTCGCTACACGAAATGGTGACCTTCCTCGATAGCGTGTGTAGTACGCAATACCGAGTTCTACTAAACAACGATATATTATTATAATATTATAAACTAGCCGTTATGAATAATATTAACAGAATTTTAAATTTTACAACATTATTATTCATCTTACACATTTTCTAGAACATGGTAAGAGAACAAAATAAATTTTTTTGGGTAAAATTAGTATTTATAAAAAAAATGCAATTTTGCCGCCTTTGGATGGCGCACCCACATTAAATCTATTTTTTGACACGTTTATAAGTTCAATTTGACAAAATAAAATTCTTCTTTTGAATCAGGATATAAAAATTTACTTTGGATAAATTTTTGATATTTTTTAGATAACTTTTATATTTTGATGAATAGTAAAAATACGCTAGTTTTTAATTAAAAACAACATTTTTCATTGAGATAATTTATATGGTTAAATTATAATATTTAAGGGTTTTAAAGTATATATAGAATATATTTTTACCATTTAATATAATGTATGTCATTACCTTTAATTTCACATTGAATTCATAGGTAAAAACATTTCAATCTTTTTCAATGTCTAACTTCTAAAACATGTTTTCTTAACAAAGGGATTTATATTAAATAAATTACTGCGACTTATGTGTTTTGAATTTTGAAAAATATATACCATATTTGTAATCAATGGGACAAAATTATGTTAATAGGCTACTTTGTAAATTTGGGCATTATGAATAGTAACTACAGTAAATTTTATTTACAATAGTTAAAGGTAAATCAGGTAATTAAGGGTAAATATAAGATTCTAAAATTACCATAACACCTGCCAAAATACTTTTTTATGACTAAAAGTATACCCATATCACCTAAGGGTCAGATTAGATTCATTTAATGGACTTTGATCCATGAAAATAATTTAATTATTATTAAAACCAAAGAATGTGACAACATGCCACTTTCTTAAATCTTATAAGTATAATAATTTTCATTTAGTGATAAACTTATTTAAACTTCAAACATGAATAATCTACAGAAATCTAATACAATTATCTACAACATAAGAATTTATTTAGAATTTTTAGGGATTATATAATTATCCTTAATTATGACAAAATAGTGATGTTGAAATTATTTTATTAATTAAAATATCAAATAAATGGTATTAAAAAGATTAAAATAATTATTATATGCACTATTTAATGTGATACACTATTTTTCTAAAAACATATAACAATTTATTAATCTATTAAAGCTTTTAGTTCGAACATATCCTTGGTATATATTTTATTTAAATTCAAATAAATAAATAGTGTCGAAATTAACAATATTGTTATTTTATAAAAATAACATATCATAAAATTGTTTTAAAATCACAAAAATATTGAAAAATAATAAATTAAATTTTATATGGTATAAAATTTTATAATGTGTCAAATTATGGAAAATGCAGAACACATATGTAATTATTAATAATAATTTAAAATTTATATTATTATTACCAAAAATAAAATAAAATTGATAAATAAGGATAAATCAAGTTGATAATGTTTAAAATAGATTCCTAAAATATCTAAATTTCATTGGTTGATGAGATTACAACCCTATCTCATCTAATCTTCAGATATGAGTCATTTTGAAAGTTTTTATGTTGGGTTGGGATTTAATATAAACTAATATTTCTTATATTTCCAAAGGTGCCCCTCTCCTCCATTGTAAAAGGGCACCTCCTCCCTCCCCTCCTCACACCAATTTAAGCCTTAATGCTCGGAAAAACCCTAACCATTTCACTTACCCACTTCCCTAGAATCAACTAGAGGTTCTGGTCTTCTTCGAAGACCAGCCCTAGTGCCCTAAGAGGAGGTTAAGAAGAGGCGCGTCAAAAAGAGGTAATATCCATTACCGATCCTTTCCAAATTTATTTTTTTTCAAATTCTTCTTAATTAGTTGTTTCATTATGAAGTAATAAAATCAGTATCACTCATATACTGATATGTTATTATAAGTATGAAACAACGCTATTTCACCATTTATCCATCCTACCGAAAACGAAATCACCGCACCTGCGTACGTACGGAATAACGTCTCCACGCCATGGTGTAATATATTTTTCCCCACCACATTACATGGATGGGTATAATGGTGTAAATAATTACTATATATAATTATTGTAAATTGATATTGATTTTGAAATAGTATACATACACTCCAACACAATTCCACGATCATGGGAACAATATCATCGCCCGTGCGTACGTACAGAATACCGTCTCCACGATGTGATGTGATTCGTTCAACATGATCTCCATTGCATAATGATTATATAAATGAATTGAATGAATAAATATTATATATAGTACATTAATACCATTCTGTAAATTATGTATCTATTACCTAAAGAGAAGAATAAAAATTTATTCGACAAAACACGCATAAGAACAAAAAGTTATAAACACCCGAATAACAAGTACCAATGAAATATTACTACTAAGAAGCTAAGAATATGACCATATATGATTTCATAACAATAAGTATGATTCTGGAATAAGTCAATAACATTATTTAAATCATTATACCGGAGGTTCAGACACTTATGAAGCAAATCAGACCTAAGGTAAGGGAAAATATCACAATCTCATTTTATCCGAGATTGTTTATACTTTGTTATTTACTGGGTTGTATTTTATCATCCACATCCATGTTTCCTCAATATGTAATATTATTTCTATCCACCTACAATTGTTTAAATCCAATTTTACCCTTCGGTGAGATTTTAGTAAAAGATATCAAAGTAATCTTTTGTCGTTTTTCGTAAGAGGTACTTTTTGACTATACCGACAAATGTACGAGAAGGATATTGTTTTTAACTTATACAACATGAATGGATTTTTCAAACCTTTTTTCCAAGAAGCTTCCTTTACAAATTTTCATGTTTATTTTAAATCGACTTCTTTTAGTTTTGAATTGTATGACATGTTATGAAAGGAAAAGTGTTTCTGAAGTATAAAGGATATTTTCCTCAAGAATGGAGTTTAAGTGTTTTATCAAAATAATTTTCCATCTAAGATAATAATGAGATCTGTTTCTATCCCTATTATTACATTTATTTTATTATTTTGTGATGGAATTATTTTTATTAATTCCTATGTCTTATATGAATTGTTTTATGATGTCATGATGTTTAAGATTCCCATTTTTATTACATGGGTTATGCTATGATGTATGGTTTATGATTTTGTGGAACACATAAGAATGGTATCATTATGAGATTGGTGGGACCTATATCTCCCTCCAATGCATTGGGTAATGATTTTATAACTCATGAGATAGATATGGATGGAACGGCAGGTTAAACCGGTTCAGTGAAACAGGACTGAAACGAGTAGTGAACTCGGTTCAGCAATGGACTTGGTCCACTAAGATAGTCTTGGCAATGAATATTGACTAATAAGAAATGATTCTCTATGATTATGTTTGTATGCCACAAAGTTTCATGTTTTTTGTTATGATTATAGGGATTACATTTCACTACTATGATTTATCCCAGGTTATGAAATTATGTTTTCTATTGTAGGTTAAGATTTCCAAAAGTTATGTTCTTATGATGTGATTGATATTTCTGTTTTTACCCTTACTGAGCATTTGAGGTCACCCTTTTGTATGTTTTATTTTCCCCGGTCAGGAAGAAGGTTATTAAGTAGTATATTCCCAAAAGGGACTCTAGATATGATGAAATAAATGGGAGGCAATGTATATGCATTATGAACCAGTTGTTTTTGTTTACCAGTTTATAAAGACTCTATACCTATACGGTCCTTCCATGGTTTTGTTATATGTTGTAATAAGTATGCTTCAATTTTGAAGTATTAACAATGTATGTAAATTATGGGTCGTTATAGTTGGTATCAAAGGAAAGGTATAGTAAACCTTTGGAAACTAGGATGTGAAACCCTTAGAAAGAATCCTAAGGATAAGTCTAAGCATAGAACAAAATCTTAGTGTTTTAGAAATGGCCATGAACATCCTATGATAAGACCTTAAGTGTGAAATTTTATTCTTGATTATGTGGTTTCCCTATAATAATTAGTGTTTCTCACACTATTCTTCATGGTTTTAGTCAATGGCTTGAACCCGAAGGAACTGTGTTAATGCAGAATGCGATGGGAAATGCAATGATTGTCCTCCTGAGCAACCAAACGTTATGGTAGTTGGAATGAAAAATCTTGTAGCTATGCTCACACAACTATCTCAAGCTATGAATCATGTATCACATCCAAACGAGCAAAGGAAAGAGAAACATTATGTTGAATCCTTCATGAGGCAGTGTCCACCTTCATTCAGTGGGTCTACTGATCCATTAGTTGCTGAACAATGGATTAGTACTGCTGAAAAGTTATTTTCAGTTCATCAATGTTCTAAACATGATAATGTCATCTTAGCAGTGTATTTTTTGGATGGTGATGCTGATCAATCGTGGAATATTATCAAGAATACGAGGAAACGGGATGAAATTGAGTATATGGAACGGGACGAGTTCAAGAACATATTTTTCAATAAGTATTTCCCTGGTATTCTTCAAACAATGATGGAGAAGGAGTTTCTTGAACAGAAGCAAAAGGATGACGAATCCGTTGGTACATACGAAGCAAGTTTTACAAGAATTTCAAGGTACGCTTCTGGTATTATTATCCAACCTGAGAGTAAGATCAATCGATTCTTTCGTGGCATAAAACCAAGTCTCTGAAGGGTGTTAGCCCTAAGGTACTTCAATAGCTATGAGGAAATCGTTCGATGTGCTCTCAAATTCGAGATGGAGATTGGAGTTACCCATCAGTCATATGGGTTTGATAAGAAGAGGGAAATGGAATTCAAAAGAAAATCTAAAGAACACACTGAAAAGAAGATGAGCTTTCCCTTATGCTCAATGTTTGGAAGGAAACATGGAGGGAGTTGTCTTAAAGGGACATGTAAATGTTTCAAATGTGGAAAGTAAGGTCATCGGGCATTTGAATGTCGCAATGATGGGAAGAAGATGTCTAATGATGCAATCAAAGGAAGGGATACACAAGAATAAACCTACTACACTTCAATGTTTCAAGTGGAAGGAGATGGGGCATTATGCCAATCAAAGCCCAAATCCAAGGGTTCATGATGATGGTCGACGTCAACAAAATCTTAAGGATAAAGACAAAGGAAAGTCACATGCAATTTCTATCGGTGATGTGGAGTACGGTAACGATGTGGTGAAAGGTACACTTACCATCCACTATAAAGTAGAAAATGTTTTATTTGATTCTAGATCCACCCACTCCTTTATTTATGAAGAATTTTCTAAGGATATCATCGTATTACCTCAACAATTAGATATTGAGTTAGATATGACAACCCCTAATGGCACAACAGTCACATCAAAAGTTTATAATTCTTCTCTGATTGACGTTTGTGGGAATGTGCTTCCTGAAAATATTTTGATCCTTCCTATAGTGGAATATGATGTGATTCATGGCATGGATTGGTTTTATTTATATGGAGCTCATCTCAATTTCCAAAGAAGGGAAGTCACATTTCATATTCCAGATCAATCTTTGATCTTCTATCGATGCAAGGCTGAACATAACCTTCTAGTGGAAATTTCATCCATCTTATGGGTCTTGATTCCACTAAATGAAGGTTATTTATCTCAAACGGTTGGTGATAAACTCATGATTAAGAATATGCCCATGGTACGGGAGTTTGAAGATGTCTTTACGGAGGAATTTCCG
Organism: Viscum album; assembly: GCA_963277665.1. NCBI lineage: Eukaryota > Viridiplantae > Streptophyta > Magnoliopsida > Santalales > Viscaceae > Viscum > Viscum album. The sequence continues at coordinate 1,381,808,202 of OY728137.1, forward strand.
GGTCTTCCACAAAATCGTGAAGTTTAGTTTTCAATAGAACTCATACCGGGTGCTTTAACTATTTCAAATACACCTTATAGAATGACCCCAATTGAGTTGGTGGAATTGAAGAAGAAAATTCAAGAGAATCTTGATAAAGGATTCATACGCCCTAGTGCGTCACCTTGGGGAGCACCTGTTCAGTTTGTTAAGAAAAATGCTGGATCAATGAGACTCTGCATTGATTATCGAGAACTTAACAAGATCACTATCAAGAAAAAAAATTCTCTCCTACAAATTGATGACTTATTTTACCAACTATGAGGAGCCCAATACTTTTCCAAGATTGATCTTCATTCTAGGTATCACCAATTAAGGGTCAAAATGGAGGATATACCAAAGATGACTTTCTGTACAAGGTATGGACACTATGAATTTATACTGATTCCATTTGGTCTTACTAATTCCCTGCTATCTTCATGGATCTGAATAATAGAGTCTTTAGAGACTATCCTGATCAGTTTGTTGTAGTCTTTATAGACTATATTCTTGTATATTCAATGATCAAGGAAGAACATGATGATCACTTGAGAATTATATTGAAGACCCTGAGAAAGGAGAAGATTTATTCCAAATTTACCAAGTGTGAATTTTGGCTTCAAAGAGTTTCATTTTTGGGTCACATAATCTGAAAAGGGGGGATAACTGTGGATCCATCAAAAATAAAGGTTATTGAAAGATGGTTGAGACCAACAAAAGTAACTGAGATCCGAAGTTTTCTTGGTTTGGCTGGATATTATCGATGTTTTGTGAAAGATTTTTCACAATTATCTAATCCACTCACCAAGTTGACTCGGAAAGGAGTTAAGTTTTTCTGGATGGAGGAATGTGAAGAGAATTTCAGGGAATGAAAAGAAGGTTATCCAGTTCACCTGTGCTCACACTACCTTGTAGTGGAGAAAGGTTTGTGATCTATAGTGTTGTATCCAAGAAGGGATTGGGGTGTGTTCTTATGAAAAATGATATGGTGAGAGCTTATTCCTCACGAAAATTGAAAATCCATGAGAAAAATTACCCAAATCATGATTTGGAGTTAGCTACGGAAATCTTTGCATTAATGATTTTGAGGCATTACCTTTTTGGTGAAAGGTGTGATATTTATATTAATCATAAAAGTTTAAACTATATTTTCACACAAAAGGAGCAGAATATGATCCAATGAAGATGGTTGGAGCTGATTAAGGATTACGAATGCTCAATCCATTACCACCCTGGGAATGAAAACAAGGTGGAAGATGCATTAAGTCGACAAGACCATGCTAGATTATCCATGAAGAGGATCACAAAAGATCCAATATTTATGGATTTACAAAGGATGGATCTTGGAATTATAATGGTAGGGGAAAAATCGTATCTTTATCAAATGAATGTTCAACCATCTATACATGTGAAGATTAAAGAGGCACAGAAAGCAGATGTCGAGTTACAAAAGAAGGTGAGAAATGTTCCCGAATTCAACCTTGATTGTGATGGGATAACAATGTTCAAGAATCGGGATTGTGTTCCTCCCATCCCTGAATTAAAGAAGGTGCTGATGGATGAGGCTCATAGTTCTTCATTTTCTATTCATCCTGGAAGCACGAAGATGTATAGGGACCTGAAAGATTACTTCTGGTGGGATGGCATGAAAAGAGATGCTGCTGAATATGTCTCTCAATTCTTGGTTTGTTAGCAAGTTAAAGCTGAGAGACAGATGTCTAAGGGGATGTTACGACCATTACCCATACCAGAATGGAAATGGGAAAACATCACTATGGAATTTGTCACCAGACTTCCTAAAACATCCAATGGAAATAATTCTATCTGGGTCATATTTCATCAGCTTACAATGTCGTCACACATCATTGCTATTAGAGAGGATTTATCTCTGGATCAGCTTTCCAGGATACATGTAAAGGAAGTGGTAAGATTTCATGGAGTACCACTTTCTATTATATCTGATCGGGATCCAAGGATTACCTCAATGTTCTGGCGAAGTATTCAACATACTCTGGATACATAGTTGAGTTTCAGCACTGCTTATCATCCTCAGACAGACGGTCAGTCTGAGAGAACAATATAAACTCTAGAAGATATGTTGAGAGCTTGCTCTATGGATTTCAAAGGTGGTTGGGATCAACACCGACCTTTTGTGGAATTTTCTTATAATAATAGATTTCACTCCAGTATTCAGATGGCTCATTATGAAGATCTCTATGGAATGAAATGCAGGACTCCATCTTGCTGGGATGAAGTTGGGGAAATAAAGCTATTAGGACCTGATCTCATTGATGAAATGACAGAAAAGGTCAGATCTATTCAATAACACATAAGAGCAGCTCAGAGTCGACATAAAAGATATGCTGACAACCGAAGAAAAGACCTAGAGTTTGAAGTGGGTGATAAAGTGTTCTTACGAATATCTCCCTGGAAGAGGGTCAAGAGATTTGGAAAGAAGGGGAAGTTGATCCCTAGATATATCGGTCCTTTAGAAATACAAGATCATGTTGGGTAGGTATCTTACCGATAGGCGCTTCCACCGAATCTCTCTCAAGTTCACGATGTGTTCCATGTATCTCTCCTGAGAATGTACATACCTGATCCTTCACATGTACTCAGCTCAGAAGTTGTACCACTGGAGCAAGATCTTTCTTATGAAGAACAACTGACGGAGATTCTGGATCGTAGAGAAAAATTCCTACGAAACAATACCACTCGCTTGGTGAAAGTTTAAAGCAGGAACCACCAATTAGAAGAAGCTACATGGGAGCTTGAGGATTTGATGAAGGAGAGGTGTCCTCATAAGTTGGTTACAAAGTTACGAATTTCGAGGGCGAAATTCATTTAAGGTGGGTAGAATATAACACCTGAGACTTTTATGAGAAACATTTTGTTTTTATGTTATATAAATCATCAAAGGAATCTTTCGCTACACGCAATCGTGACCTTCCTCGATAGAGTGTGTAGTACGCAATACCCAGTTCCACTAAACAATGATATATTATTATAATATTATAAACTAGCCGTTATGAATAGTATTAACTGAATTATGAATTTTACAACATTATTATTCATCTTACACATTTTCTAGAACATGGTAAGAGAAGAAAAAAAATTTTTTGGGTAAAATAAGTATTTATCAAAAAATGCAATTTTTCCGCCATTTGTTGGCGCACCCACATTAAATCTAGTTTTTGACATGTTTATAAGTTCAATTTGACAAAATAAAATTCTTCTTTAGAATCAGGATATTAAAATTTACTTTGGATAAATTTTTGATATTTTTTTGATAACTTTCATATTTTGATGAATAGTAAAAATACGCTAATGTTTAATTAAGAACAACTTTTTTCATTGAGATAATTTATATGGTTAAATTATAATATTGAACTGTTTTAATGTATTTGTAGAATATATTTTTACCATTTAATATAATGTATGTCATCACCATTAATTTAACATTGAATTAATAGGTAAAAACATTTCAATCATTGGCAATGTTTTAACTTCTAAAACCTGTTTTCTTAACAACGGGATTTATATTAAATTAATTACTGCAACTTATGTGTTTTGAATTTTGAAAAATTTATTCTATATTTGTAATCAATGGGTCCAAATTATGTTAATAGACTACTTTTTAAATTTTGGCATTATGAATAGTAAATACGGTAAATGTTATTTACCATAGTTAAAGGTAAATCAGGTAATTTAGGGTAAATACAAGATTATAAAATTACCCTAAAACCTACCAAAATCCTATTGGATGACTAAAAGTCGACCCATATCACCTAAGGGTCGGATTAGATTTATTTAATGGACTTTTTTTCCCTAAAAATAATTTAATTATTATTAAAAGAAAAGAATGTGACAACATGTCAATTTCTTAAATCTTATAAGTATAATAATTTTAATTTAGTGATTAACTTAATGCACCTTCAAAAATGAATAATCTACAGAAATCGAATACAATTATATACAACATAAGAATTTATTTAGAATTTTAGGGTTTAAATAATTATCATTAATTATGAGACAATAGTGATGTTGAAATTATTTTATTAATTAAAATATAAAATAAATAGTTTTAAAAATATTAAAATAATTAATATATGAACTATTTAATGTGATCCACTAATTTTCTAGATACATATGACATTTTATTAATCTATTAAAGATTTTATTTCGAAAATATCCTCTGTATATATTTTATTTAAATTCAAATAAATGAATAGTGTCAAAATTGACACTATTGTTATTTTATAAAAATAACATATTATAAAATTGTTTAAAAATCACAAAAATATTTAAAAATTATAAATTAAATTTTATATGGTCTAAAATGACATAATGTGTCAAATTATGGAAAATTCAAAAAACATATGTAATTATTAATAATAATTTAAAATTTAGAATATTATTACCACAACTAAAATTAATTTGATAAATAAGGATAAATAAAGTTGATAATGTTTAAAATAAATTCCTAACATGTCTAAATTTTATTGGTTGAAGATATTACAACCCTATATCATCTAATATTCGGATATGAGTCGTTTTGGAAGTTTTTATGTGGGGTTTGGATTTATTATAAACTAATATTTCTTATATTTCCAAAGGTTCCCCTCTCCTCTCTTATAAAAGGGCACATCCTCCCTCTCCTCCTCACACCAATTTGAGCCTTCAAGCTCGGGCAAACCCAGCCCATTTCACTTCCCCACTTTCCTATAATCATTCTAGAGGTTCTGGTCTTCTTCAAAGACCAACCTAATGCCCTAAGAGGAGGATAAAAATAGGCGCGTCAAAAAGAGGTAATATCCATTACCGATCCGTTCCAAATTCTTTCTTCTTAAAATTCTCCTTCATTAGTTGTTTCATTGTGAAGTAATAAACTAAGTATCACTAATATTCTGATATGTTATTATAAGTATTAAAAAACCCTATTTTACCATCTATCCATCCTACAGAAAACGAAATCACCGTGCGTGCGTACGTACGGAATATCGTCTCCACGCCGTGGTGTAATCTATTTTCCCCCACCACCTTACTTGGATGGGTATAATTTTGTAAATAATTACTATAAATCATTATTCTAAAGTGATTTTGATTCTTAAATATAATACATACATTCCAATACAATTCCACGATCATGGGAATGATATCATCGCTCGTGCGTACGTACGGAATACCGTCTCCACGATGTGATGCGGTTCGTTCTACATGATATTCATTCCATAATGATTATATAATTGAATTGAATGAATTATTATGATATATATTACATTAATACCATTCTGGAAATGATTTATCTATAAACTAAAGAGAAGAATTAGAATTTATTCGACAAAACATGCATAAGTACAAAAAGTTATAAACACCCAAATAACAAGTAGCAATGAAATATTACTACTAAGAAGCTATGAATAAGACCATATATGATATCATAATAATATTTATGATTCTGGAATAAGTCAATAACATTATTTAAATCATTATACAGGAAGTTCGGACACATATGAAGAAAATCGGAACTAAGGTAAGGGAAAATATCACAATCTCATTTATCCGAGATTGTTTATACTTTGGTATTTACTGGGGTGTATTTTATCACCCACATACATGTTTCCTCAATATGTAATTTTATTTCCATCCACATACAATTTTTTTAAATCCAATTTTACCCTTCGTTGAGTTTTTAGTAAATGATATCAAAGAAATCTTTTGTCGTTTTTTGTAAGAGGTACTTTTTTTACATTTTCGACAAAAGTATGAGAAGAATGTTTTTTAAACTTATACGACATGAATGGATTTTTAAAACATTTTTTCCAAGAAGAATCCTTTACAAATTTTCATCTTTATTTTAAATCAACTTCTTTTAGTTTTGAATTGTTTGACATGTTAAGAAAGGAAAAGTTTTTTTGAAGTAGAAAGGATATTTTCCTCAAGAATGGAGTTTAAGTGTTTTATAAAAATTATTTTCCATCTTTGATAATAAGGGGTTCTGTTCCTATCCCTATTATTACATTGATTTTATTATATTGTAATGGAATTATTTTTATGAATTCCTTTATCTTATATGAATTGTTTTATGATGTCATGATGTTTAGGATTCCCATTTTTCTTACATGGGTTATGCTATGATGTATGGTTAATGATTTTGTGGCGCACATAATAATGGTATCATTATTAGACGGGTGGGACCTATATCTCCCTCCAATGCATTGGGTAAAGATTTTATATCTCATGAGATAGACATGGCTAGAACGGAAGGTTAAACCGGTTCAGTGAAACAGGACTGAAACGAGGAGTGAACTCGGTTCAGAAATGGACTTTGTCTACTAAGATAGTCTTGGAAATGAGTCTTGAATAATAATAAATGATTCTCTATGATTATGTGTATATGACACAAAGTTTCATGTTTTATGTTATGATTATTGAGATTACATTTCACTACTATGATTTGTCCCATGTTATGAAATTATGATTTCTTTTGCAGGTTAAGATTTCCAAAAGTTATGTTCTTATGATGTGATTGAAATTTATTTTGTTTACCCTTACTGAGCATTTGAGCTCACCCTCTTGTATGTTTTATTTCCCCAGGTCAGGAAGAAGGTTATTAAGTAGGATATGCCAAAAAGGAACTCTAGATATGAAGAAATAAATGGGAGGAAAAGTAGATGCTTTATGAACCAGTTGTTTATGTTTCCTAGATTCAAAAGACTCTATACCTATATGGTCCTTCCATGGTTTTGTTATATGTTGTAATAAGTATTCTTCAATTTTGAATTATTAACAATTTATGTAAAGTATGGGTCATTATAAATACTATATAGGAATAATGGAGATAAAATTCATATTTTTCATGAGATAAACTACTTTCAGATTTCATTCTCAACACATAAACAATGATCACTATAACATTAGTTTTATAAGAACATTTAATGTTATCACCTACATTTAAATTCCATTATTAATCATTCACGGTTAGTATGTTTTTTTATATTAAAAATACTTTTCTTGTATGGAATTTCTATTTTCAAATTAGTAAAATAATATTCATCCATTTCTACCTACATAATATTTTTCATTTACAATTATTCTGTCCATATGATCATGTAGTCAATATAAATATTTTAAACTTTTTTATATAGATAATTTTTTTCATAATATATTTCTTGTAAAAAGAAGTAAATGGTAATTTTATTTTTTTCTATTTATATTCCTCCAACTTGGTATGCTTGCCATTAATTTCTATTTGTTGATCCAAGACTTTTTTTCATATTCCACAAGGATTCTCAGTATCTTTTGAGTCACCCATAAAATATAAACATATCTAGTGGATATTCTTCTATTTTTTCTAATAAATAAATATTTATGTTTCATTCATGGAGTGATTACATTTTTTCTAAATACATTCCATTGGATTTAATTTTCAAATAAAATTTCCAAAGGGCCATGATGTGAAATTATCATCCAAATTAGATGCACCACTTTTTTACTATTGTGAACATCACAAGGCCCCTCACACGTGTACATTGTTTACCAATTTTCATAAACCCCATAGAAGTGTCAAAATTTATTCTTACTTCATTCCTTTCCATTATTTTTTGCATTATATTGTTATTACCACATTAATCATAAATTATAGACATAAAATATCATTCATTATCAAGGAAATAATTCATGTTATGAATTATATATAAATTACATAAGAATAAAAATCTACTTTCGATTGAAAGATTCAATATAATATATTAATTTTTCATCAACTTAGTAAGATTACTCTTAACAAAAGGTAAACTCTCCCTTGTTAAAATAATTCAATAATATTTTAGAATTGATATTTTATTCCAATAATAAATATCATTTTCCCAAAAATTCTATAACACAAAAAATGACCCATAAATGAAGATCTTTTTTCATGAAGCATAGTCTATACATCATTTATATATTACTATTTTTGGTAAAAAAATATCCATTTAGTCACATAATTGGATTATATTTTTTCTTATCATTATCAAAAACTCCCAAAAAGAAAATTTGGTATTATCGTAAATTTCATCAACCATATTTTATTTTTTTATTTGTACACTTTACATAATTTAAAATAACATTTGTATAAATTGATTACTCTAGGAAAAGATTAACATTTTTATATAAGATTGTTATAGATAAATGATTCGAATAGCTAAAATAATATCAAATTATTAAATAATTTTTTGAGAGAATATGATTATAAAAATCATTAATAGAGTCATGTATTTTCTTAGTATATTATGATACATTAATTAGTGTCTACTCCAAATTTCATAATCTGACCTCCAATTCATGAAACATCATGATGGGGGACATTTCCCAAACCTCGACTGAATTAATTATATATTCAGATTTACTTGTTTTCTTCAGATGGTTTTATCATCTCTTTATCTATAATCAAGGATATAAACTTTTATATCCTTTAATATTATATGTTTTAACTCTAACTAGAAATACATGACAATAATATTAGCATTGTTATTTTCATCAATTGAATGGATGACATATTCATTGATTTTTAACTCAACCATTTTACTAAAGAGTTATTTTTAATTTAATTTATCTGTAGTTTGTTATCTGTTAGAAAAAAGAATCAATGGTCTGTTTTTATTGGTATCTTTATAGTCTGGTTTTCATTTTTCCCACTGTTTCTAGAAAGGACTCATCCATGCTCTATAATAGTAAATTTTATTATTATTTTTCATCCACTAGACACATAAAAAACTCCAATATATTTTTAGTAACATCAATAATGATTGTTTTAAAAAAATAATTAATTTCATAATAATAAATAGTATGTAATTAACTAATCACATAGTTGCCATATAATGAACTTATATCTTCTAAACGATCATATAAATAGTTATGTTATGATACAACAAATTGTATTACCCTATTTTAGTTGTTAATAAACATACTCAATTGAAATAATTATCAACTTAATTTCTTCATAAATTATAATAGTTTTAATGATTTTAGATAAAAACCATATATTGATACTAATGGTAATGGGAACTAAAATTCTAATTAGGGGAAACACAAATCATTTTCAGAATATATACTAAAAATATTTTTCACAAAATACTATGGAAGAAATAATATTCTATCAAAGGAAACAATTATTATATTTGATACCAATTAATTAAATCACTCTAAGAGGCGTTACATCAGTGTGCCCACTTTTTCAGAAATATTTTTTTTTACTTTTCTATCATCTAATTACAACCATATGTAATAATGATGTATTGGTTTTCTTATATTTTCTCTACACACATCACTATATAAATATTTTAAATAAAAAATAGAAACTAAAAATATTAATTTTTCATGGTTCCACAACATTGTATGAACTCCTTAAACAACTTGTGTTGATTCCAATACTGATATATTCCAATCCTATTGAAAGGTTATTACAATCAGTGATAATGTATAATCCTTAAATAAACACTTACACTAGATAGAGAGTTTTTTTACTTAATGTTGAAAAGGGAATTATCTATAACCCATATGTTATTTAATTATAGTATAAATCATCTGTAAAATAATAATTGACGTAAATAATATTACCATACTATAAAAGATCCCTTCTACCTTCAATGATACTCTATTATATTCTCTTCATCATCATATCTAGTATTAAAAATGATCTTATTACATCCCCAATGAATGAACATTTTCCATTAGAAATTATATTCGACTTCCAATTTGTATTCACATAAAATATAAAGCAACACATACCTATTCATATCTACTAAATCTCAGAATTTAATTCACTTTTATACTATATGTTTATTCACATTTTTCACATTCACATTTATAATTAAGATCCATGAACCATATATCTTGAACCTATAAGTTTATTGTTTATATTTCATTAATCTTATCTTTTTTTCTTTTTTTATAATGATATAGATATATCATACAGAAAGAATTTAATCAAATTTATACATCTTAATTACTCGCTTATTCCATTTATGAAAATTAGGTATAAAACAAAATTAAATCTTCAGATTCCCAATTTATTTTTAATTCTCCCTCAACACACAAAAATATTTTATCAATTAACATAATTGGATTAGATATATTTGATACATATAATTTTTATACAAATAAAATATAATTTTTCTCTCTATCCAAAACACTATATATATATTTTTTTAAATGAATTAAATATTATTTCAATATTTGAATATGGAATAATCAATCATTCTCAGCAATGTCATCATTTCTATAATTATAAATTAATAATAGCATAAGATATAATCATTATATTTTCTATGTAAAATGATATCTTTAATCTAATAAAATTATACACATTCATCAAATATTTCCCTCATATTCATGAATGAAAATAGGTTTTTATGATTAAACATTTTCATCTCATAGGGTTTATTAATTATAGATTTTCTATTTATCAACCTGGTTTTAACCTAGAAACTCTTGTTACATTATAAATCCAATCCATGATTTACAGTTCCTTCCACACTATGAAATGTATTAATTAATATTATGAAACTATCAAAATATTTATATAAATAGAGTAAAAGACAACATTCATTGATTATAGAATTGGTGTAACACATCCAAAATAAATTTATTCCATAACATATTGTGATGTCACAATCTATTTACGATGTTGATTCAACTATTATAAAAAATACATATTCACCCTATTTATAACCACTCATTTATTTCAAATGAATTTTTATCCTTTAGAAACAAAAATATTAGCATCCCTAAAACCATTTGAAATCACAATATCCAATTTAGTAATTGTGATTTCAATGTAATTGATGAATTACATCTACATTGAATGGATTTGATATATTTGAGTTGATAACATAATATAGTAAAATTATTTATAATTATATTGAGATATAAATCAATATGATTTACATGATTATATTGTTTGTGGACCCTTATGTATTTCCCATTATATATAGGGAAGTGAATCCATGACATATTAGAGTAAATAATCATGGGTAATTTTCATATTTTTCTATAAAAGTTATCATACGTAAATTTTATGAAAACCCTTAAATAACATGTATAGTATCCTTTGTGTACCTATTATAGGTTTTTTGCTTTTAAAATTTCATAAAATTGTACAGAATCCAAAATTTCCAAAACAACATTAAAACTTCTCACATCCTATTTTAAAATTCATATATATTTATTAAATAATATTAGGGATTAACGAGTCACTATAGTTTATCTAAAAAATATAAATGACATTATTAACATATCAAACCATAAAAAATTAAAACACCTAAAAAATATTTTACTAGGTAATAATTATCATTAAATTGTTCAAAGACTTTTTTCTACCTATAACTCATAATTATTTTAGACTTCACCATTAATTTAGTATTAGTTCTATCATCATAAATCAATCATTCAAAATTTTTCCCCAAATTTTGAAATATATTTATCCAAATAAAATATAATTTATATTATACATTTAATATAATAGTAATAAATATTAATATAGTGTGGTTGGCTAAAATATTTTCATTCTTCATTCAATCAGATTCAATCACAACTAGCTACACTCAAGGTCATAAAAAACATAATGTTATCATTTATAAAATTTTATATTAAAATGTGGGTTTGTTTTATTACCAGATAAACTATATAATAAATTTATTCATTTCAAAATTCTTGTAACTGTATACCCATTTTTTATAAACTATAGAAGTCTTACCCATTATCAGTGGTAGTAACCTCTTCATCATCATCTATAACAAAATAATTGAACATAAATAAAAAATATAAATTTTAAAAGTGTAAGTATAATCGATTCATGTTAGATAAATTATATATATAATACCTTTAGTATTCCCACTTCATTAGCCTCGTCATATATCACCATACACATATTTAAATGTAACTTACTCATTAACCAACATATATTCCTTACAATCCATTTGACTCATTAGGGTGTTTACCGAGGCCACTATGTTTATATCGAATGTGGATTGAACGTAATAAATTATCTTTTGGGAATTTATATACTATAATAAGATGGTATCAACAATAAACCATATTATAAATTTTTTTCTACTCTTTTTTGTGACACATTTAATTTTCATGCCACATTACTGTATAAATTTTAACGGATCATGACTATTTACTATTTTTTTTGATGCACTGATGACTCATTTAGTATGTTATTCCAAATGAAAAATGTTGTAATGCATGGTTTATGATCCATGATTTTGTGGTATGATTTCAAACTGATATTGAAGCACCTAGATCTACACATCCGATTTTAGGTTTATGAATACATTATTTATTTACCATAACTGAATGCCACTTGAGATTCCCCAATCTAAATTATCATTATTTCATGTAATTACAATATCTATAAAATCAAAAATAAAAACAATAAACACAATAACAATATTAAAATTCTTATATTCTTTTAGGATTATCTGTACAAGAAACATATTTTACTCTACATTTTAAATTTTCTCAATAATAAAACCATTATTGAAACTCTTCAGGACTTATCAAATTTTATACTCATATTCATAACTACCTGAATGGAAACATAAGATATGGTTGAACTAAAATAATATTTATTGGAAAAATCATCAATATATCAATAAGGGATCTATCAAAAGCATACAACTAAACATCAACATGGATAAATATCATTAAAAAATAACATTATAAAATAACAGTTTTCTATAATATATTGTTGAATAGAATGTAATATATAATGAATAATTTTATCATTATATAATATTGTGATCTTATAAATTAGTAAAATTTTAAAAAAAAAATGTTTCATAACATAAAAATGAGGAATAAAATATGTATAAAAATAATAACATTGTAAACTATGTATCACATAATTCATCCCTTCTGATATTTTAAATTAAATGAAATTTCAAATTTTTCATAAAACAATACATCATGATTCATGTTGAGTATCAGTAATTACTTTATGCTTCTTATTTTATATCTGTTGCTACATCCTATTTCATATTGTGGATCTAGAGTCACAAAATTTTCCTATAGTAGATCTAGAATTACTTCATGTTTCCCATATTGGATTTAGTTTTATTAATCAGTTCATATAATTATATATTTAGATATAAATCATTACCAAATTAAATATAAGGTGGCATATGACCCCCAATATTTATAATAATAAATATCTATACATATGTGTTCCATAAGAAGATAAAAATATTAATTATAAAAAAATAACATATTTAACACATGGAAAAAAGAAATATTACATGAAAAACATTCCTGAGACATTATATAAGAAATCCATAGAATGATGTTGGATAATATCTTAAAATATATACAGTGTAACATAAGGTCCATTATTGATTTTTATAATGATTAAAATTATTTTCGATTCATTAGATAAATTCATTAGAAATATAATGACTTGTTTCTTTTTTAGAAGGATTGAAAATAATAGAAAATTTATTTGTTGAATATTAAATTAATTGATAAAAATTTATTTCTAAAACTATCTTTTAAAAATATATATATTCATACAAAATAATTAGATAAATCAGAATTCCAAAAAAATATTTTATAAGTCATAAAAACAGGATGAAATAATTTTTAAAAACAAAAGCCTTTAAAATAACTCTTAAAAATAAAGAATTAAATTTTTTAATGAATATTTTAATATAGATTAAAATATGTTTTTTTAATCTTCATGTGTAATAATCATTTATAAATCCATATAAACACATGTATTGTATGATTAATATATAAAAATTCTCATATGGTGAGAGAAACCATAATATAATTTCTTAAAAACATCTTAACCATGGATGAAATTATTGATGTCTTGGGACATATTCAAACTAATATTTTTAAAATGGTGAATTAGAAACATCCAAAGAGATTTAATTTAAAAAAGGCTCTTATATATTCAATCATTGAAAAGTGTGAAAATGTTTTAATAGAAATTTTTTAAAAGAAGCTAAATGTATATGATCGTGAAAAAAACTACTTTTTTATATATTGAAATAACATTTGTGAAACCCAACATCATAAAAATACAATATAATAAAACATTTTGGGAGTATGGGAAACACATATGATGTCATCATGATAGAACACATAATTTGGTTTCAAAATATAAAGGGTAACATTAGGGGAAAGAGTGAATTTGGATATGGATGAAATTTTCTTACAATGGGATAATGATAACTGTGTTTGAAATCACAAAATCATCTGAGAAAAGAATGAAATAAAATTAATTCCATATTTCAAAAGAATTTAATGAATTATCAAACAATAAAATATCAGATTTAGGCTAAATTGAATGATATAAAGTTATTCTAGAATCATTATATTCAATGAAAAAAATATGATTTTAAAAACCAACTTACAGTGTATGAAACATTATAATAATGACTATTTGAAAGAGTAAAATTGAAATTAAAAATAAAATATCAAGAATAATTTATAATTATATATTATATAAATTTAATATTTATTATACACACCATCTATATAAAATTTTGATCCAACAAAAAAATTATAATGGAATGTAAATTGATACAAAACACACTTATATAAAAGTAATAATTGGAATTTTACCCCCAAAAAATATATAACATGAGAAATATTTTAATTGAAAATATATTTTAGGATGAATTTTGATTATATAAATCCTTGGACTATAAATATATCTCAAATAGGAAAAATGTGTCGAATAATCATCCCATCTCAATTTACCAAAATAGGGATTCCTTCAAATTTAATATAGAATTACACAATGTGAGATTATCCCATGTAAAATAAATATCTATATCAGTAAAATATTTTAGGAACATAATCATATAAATAAAATTTAGTAAATATAATTTATGATAATTTATTTCTAATATATTAGTTAGTCATATTATTAAATCATTGGACGTATTTCAATTTGATTTTTGTGTTTTAATTTCATTATTGAAGGGGTGATTCATATTTTTATATTAAAATGGTAAAATTAAGATATTATTATTGGTACCTTATTTTTTTATAATTATTAATATAATAATTATTTTAGTTATTATTTGAGATGATGAATTCAATGAGGAGCATGATTATTTATCTTTCAAGAACAAGGGAGGTATCATTATAGTGGTTTAAATATTACTATTTGCGTTGTTGAATAAATGTATTTATTTAGATTTTTTTAATATCACCATTATATTTTTTTCTATAGTTACACCTGATTTAAATTTATGGAATTTTTCATATAGCTAGATACAATTCCCCAAACAAGAATAAGATATAAAGTATGTGTGGGTATTGTTAAAAAAGTTGTTGAATTTGAAATATGTAATTATTATAGAATATTAATTATATTATATATTTGTTTTTAAGGTATGGAATGAGGTTATAACATAGCTGTGTAAATATGAAATGATTATTGTGAAAAAAAATATGTAACATTCAAAGTGGTGGTAAATATGAAATGATAAAATATTAATTTTTGTTATATATAAGTAATGAATCGGTATATAATAAAATAATCGTATACAAATTTATAATATATAAATAAAAAATGTAATTCTACATTATGATGTCATAATTTAGGAAGAATAAAAAAAATTATTAATTATAATAAACAATTACTAACATTTCAATGTGGTCAGAAGAACATTTTAAAATTAATCACAGTATTTGGAGATGAATCATTTAAAATTATAAATAAATTTATTCTCCTCAAGAAGTACTCAAATTTAATTTATTTACATAATCTATTTGACATATTCACGAATTCTAGAGCTTTAGAAAAACTGATATTTTTCACTGTTCAACGAAAAGTTAGTTATTTTAAAATAATACAAAATGATAATTCATTTGAAAATTTTTAAATAGATAATCTAAAAGTAATTTAAATTTAATAGATATAAATTATGAAATTTTAAAAAATTTATTCTAAATGAAAGTTACAAAAATAAATAAAAAATAATATATTGGTAAATTTACATTTAAAAATTAAATATTATTAAAATTATATATTATCAATTTTTATGATAACCGTAAATAATGTATTAGTTTAAATTTTTTGTTATAATAATAATTATATTTAAAAATTTATTAATTGAAAATATTAGGTAAAATACACATCAGAGTAAAAAATAGTTCTTTAAAAGATATCCATTTTTATCATTTAATACTTTTAATAACATTTAAATAATTAATTAACACATAACACATATATTTAATCAGTACATAAATAATTTTTTGAAAAAAATAATTATATTTAACGAATATTAAATATATATTTTTAAAATAAACCATTTTTTATCATTTAAAATATATTGGGATTCAAGGTCATTGTAGATTATTTATTGATGTTTCCCATTATATTGAATTATTTTAATTATGTGTGTTGTGATTTATTTTAATTTATTGATTCATGTGAACGAATCTATTAATTATATTTTTTAAATAACGGAAAATATAAACTAATATCTTGGGTGTTATAACGATATCATAGAACTTTGATTATGTTAACAAACCCACTAGTTCATATTATTCTGTCAAATGATCTTTGATTTAAAACTCATCTCTTTACATAGAATATGAGTATGATCATATTCAGTTGTTATATTTGATGTCCTTGGGTAAAGAGTTTGTGTATTCTGTATAATATTTCAAGATGGATATAATTTTGGCATAATTATCTCGATTATTTTCAACCCTATTATAATATAAAATGTTCAAGTATTTAATCTCAAAAAACCCAAAAACATTATGTTCAGGATTTTGATTTATTATGATATTTAAAGGATATTAAGTTGAAATTATTAATTACATATGTTTTTTAAGTTTGGTCCATCTATCAATTCAAGGTTTTTTATAAATTCCATAAGGAATAAATTTGATTTAATATATTAAAATTGTATAGGGAACCATTCTAAAATTAAATTATACCTAAAAAGGAATAGTGAGAGAGGAATTAAAAATATGATTCAATTAACATAATAGATTTATTCATGCATATATTTATTGATTGAAGAATCCATTTTTCAGGTCATAGTCAAATCTATATGATCGGGAATGGAACATAAAATTAATAATATAAAATGGTACATTTTCCCAGAAAGATGAGATAACATGCTATTTAAATACCCAGGAGGATATCATGAATCTCACTATTTATAATTAGTCTTATATTTTCAATTTATTTATGTGGTAATATCCCGATGTTTTACATTTTAATTGATAAGATTATTCATTCATGATATAGTTTTTTATTTTGAAATCCCACTAAGTCGAAATAACACCATTTGTTAACGGGTGTATTTATATCATCACCCCTCCATGAATGGGAAAACCTAATAGAGAAAAAAAAATTTGAATATCGAACCAATAGTATATCATGCCCATACAACTATTATATATACAATTTCCATATGTATAGTTCATTGATTCTCAATTTACTTAATGTTTCACCTACATTTATTTATAATGAATTTACCCATCTATGAAGACATTTATGAGGTTGTGAAACTAATAAAATCATAATCATATGTTTCTATTGTTGAATACATGGGTAAAGATGAATCATTATTTGGGAGGTATGGAAAATGTGTCCGTATAATTATTAAAAATTGTTATTTTATTCTCTTTTCTTTGAGAAATAATCATTTCCACCATTCATATTTTGAATTAGATGAGGATGAACCATTTTTTCATGTTTGTTCCCTTGATTAGTACAATACATTTCTTAATAGTTTTAGTCATATCCTCCATCATATGTCAACAAATTCCATAGAATATCAGAAAAACATTCATTCTATTTTTATCCAATTATAGGAACTAAAGTGCTGGTCCCATTTAGAATAAACAAAATCTAAAACCCTGGAATAATTTAATTATGTATCCATTATTTCTAAGAGTAATATATTCCATCAAATATTGATGATAACAAGTCGATTTTTTAGGGAAACCATATTATATAATCCCCAATCATACAATAAATATAATTATATAATCACATCAACTGACTTTTCTCTAAATTGGACAAAAAACAATAAAATACATCTTCATAATAAAAATACATCAAAAAAATATTATTCCTCCACTTTCTGATAAAGAGATCAATATGTGTGACACTCTCCATGGAATAATCCATATAATTAATCCGTATGAAAAATAATCATACATACAGATGCTTCTTCATCACACCGTATATTATTTCTACCATGTACTTTATCACTATGTTACTCATTATAGAGTGACTAAATGTGATAAAACATTAAACCGATATAGAGGTGATCCCTATGAGGATAAAATATCCAACCAAGGAGGCCCTACAATAGTATCCACCAAATCTATATTCCATGAATTGAATAGCTAAATAAACCAGGTGGTCCACTATATATTAATAATGATTGATGTTACTATAAAGGTCCTCTATATAATACACATAATGGGTGTATAAATATAAAAAATATTTGATCAGATTAAATGGTGATCATCATGAAATAAAAAATATAAACCATGGAGATCATACCAATGGTATCAGCCATGCGGGCATCCCTAATATACAAACTGAAGAAAAAAAAAATGGTTATCTCAATGATGATAAATACACCAACTATAGATTTTTCTTCATAGTGTTCACTATAAAGACACTCTAAATGATAAAACATAAAACTATATTATAGGGAATCCCAATGTTGATTAATAAATCCACAATGGAGTACCTTTATAAGGTATCTACCACATAGATCATCCCATGATGAATATTTAAATATACACGAAGGTCCTTCCCATTATAATGATGTGGAAGACCATGGATCTCTCCTTTAGTGAAACTTATCATGGTCCATTGTATGATATTAAATAAAATCATAATTTATGTTCACATAGTACAAAAATATTCCAAGTCCAAATATTTACCATTACATTTACTTTAAATTCTATGAATCATACTAATACATTGTTTCATCAATTTGTGATTTTCTATTTCAATTAATGGGAGAAATTATATTGAAGTCATTATTAGTTTATGTACTTGATTTTTTGAAATATGAAAATGATAAACTGGAAAAATATGAGTTATCCTATTTGAAAATGTTGTTAAAAAATGAAATATGTTCTCATAAAATATTATTTAAATATTTAATATAGAATATATTGATTCTAGAGATACCTAAGTAGAATATAAAGCTTATTAAATAACAATTATTGATTAACCCCCAACACCTCACATTATATTACTCTGAAATTAATTTAAGAATATTAATTATTATGTCTACATGAAATCATGCAGGTGACATTTATTTTGTTTAGATGTCATTTTAATCCCTACACTAAGTATTTTTACTATATTGAGGTTCATGATAATAAATCATGGTAGGTTGACATCACATATCTCCCAACACTAAATTTATAAACTAACATGAGGGAAGCCATAACAATTTTAATAATATTCTAGAAGAAATTTGTGAAAAAAAATATTTATATTTCCCTCATATATTCATTAATGTTTAGTATGTGTTAACCGTGCTGAATTATTGTCAACATCTATCAATATTAAAGTCCATAGATCTCAAATTTAATTTCCAAATTAGATCGATGTGTCATGTTTTTCCTCTAATGTTATATGTACGTAAAATTATCATACTAATAATTATGAAAATAATAATTAATTAAATGATTATGAACACCCAGGATAACAATCCAAAAGGATATTTACTTGGAAATATCATGCAATTGATAGAATAATATATGAAACTTGTAAGAATGTCATTCATGTATATAACCTAACATGAGAAACCCCGTAGTGGAAAAACCACTCCAATGAGATGGAACCCCACAACTGATATGATTATGTTTTTTATTTAGATGATGCTAATCAGAATATAATCATGAAAAACAAAAATTCTTTGTAGAAAAAATTAACATATTCATTGGAAACAGTATACTACTTGCCTAAAGCATTTTAAACCCACCACAACATTATTTAAAATCAATAAAAAATTAGTATAAATGAATGATTTCTATGTAACCTTAAATAATTTGGTATTTAAAATTTTTCTGATATATCTAAATATATTTATTCGGATAAATTTTAAATTTTTTTTGATTTAATAATATTCAATTGAAGTTCCCTTTAATTAAATTTAATGAAGATTCACCGATATTTCATTAACATGTGAATTAATTTGATAAATCAATATATATTAAGCCCTAATAATCAATAAGTTCCTTTAACATGTAATTTTTGTTCAATGAATATATTGATACAGTCAATTAATACATTAGATCTTATGAATGTGTATAAATTACATATCCAAATGATTTCTATCTTCATGTGATAGTTGTATCAGTGAGAATTATCACAAATAGTCATTCTAAGTACATAAAATATTATATTTGTAATGACTATAAGAAAGATGAATTATATGTGGAAAAACATTTCATACGATGATATGTGAAGAATGATTATGTACATGGAATTAATGATATATTTAGAAACAAGTATTCTTATCTAATAAAACATTTCAAGATACCATTTTTCATTTGAGAAATTTAAAAAAAATATCTATAAATTTTACTCCCCAACCACCATAATCCATTGAGATTATTTTTAGTAATGTATAAAAAATCATAATCAAGAAGTTAAAAATGACCCCAGATAATATTAATATTGATTTGTTTAGAATGAATTTACTGATAATTAATGATATTGTTTTCAAACTTATACTATTATTTAATAATCCTCCACAATTTTAGAGGATTCACGATCCATACATATTGAATCAATATACTCAAATAACTCAATAATATATCCAATTGTTCTTGTAAACACATAATCAATATTTTTCAAGGAATTTATCCCATTTTGACTCAATAATATCAGGAATAATTATGTAATCCTTGATATTAATTTTTGTAGTTACTTCCATAAAAAATAAATTTATAGTTATTTCTATTACTATAATACACGACTAATTTTAATATTATGATGAATCATTATGAATAGTGAATAAATATTAGCCTATTTATATGTAATTATACCCTGAACCACTAAATTTCAAAAATCCAATCTTTTAATTAGTTAATTTAACTACCAAATAAAAAAAAATTCATCATTTAACTTATCAATTTGTTCTGATGTTGGAGAAGTCTACACAATTGGATTCATCTAAGAGAAATTGATATATATAAATAGTTAATGAATATAATATTTTTAGTAAAACATACATGAATCTATATCTATAAATATTTTAGGGGATCATTGATTGTAATTTTTTTATTTTTTTATATTTATAATGAATAAAAAATAAATTATGAAAACTCCAATTTTATATAATAGAAAAATGTGTTCCTCTTCTTTTTTACCTATAAATAAAAAGGTCTATAATATTATACATTTTTATCACTCCCATATGGGTTTATGTTACATGTATAGGTAGAAAACATGAACTATATGTTAACATCAATGTTAATCCCATTGAAATAACTATATGTTTTTTTATAATTTTCTGAATCTTATTAATTTTTATGGGAATTCCTCTATTACCCTATAAAAAATTCACATAATATATCCCTATCATTAGAAGAAAAACATAAAATGTAGAGGCAGTAAATATCACTCTCATACTGATAATATTATTCGATACAACTCCTAGTCTAGTAAGGTTCCAAGCAGTTCCATAGCCTCCACCCGATTAGTAACAATTACATGTATTCCACCATCCAAATACTCAATTTTAAACCTAGAGAAATGTCTTTTGATTTCGACAATAAGGAAAAATTAGTCTTTCCAATCTAAAAAATATCTATATTATTTTATTTATATCATAAAAATAATGTTCTAACTACTAGATGCTATGAATCAAGATAAAGAAGGATTTGGAGATCACTGAAACTATTTTCCGTAATAATGAATATTGGGACACTCTAGACCATAATATTTCATCATTAAAAATGTAATTTATAATATTTTCAATAAATCCAATGTAGTTTTTCTGAATCCCAAAAAATACATGAATTATATATAAAATATGTTTCCAGGTATAAGGGTAGAATATGGGAAAATTTAAAAAAAAATATTAAATAAAAAAATGGAAAAAAATAATAGTTATGGGAATATGATAAAAAAAATTATTTCATAAATTATTCCCAACCCCAAATACCTCAATAAATCCAACAAAACATATACCAATTATAAACCTTCAAAATATCATCCCACACCATCAATAAATTCCTAGATACCCTAGTAGCCTAATAACCAATATAGCACTGATATAGAATAGAGGGTTTCCACAATCCTCATGGGTTAGTTATAAGAATATTTAATTTTACAAGATCACTCTAGGAATGGTTTTTACAAAAAAAACATTCGATGAAATAGTTATAATTATCCAAATAATAAAACAATACCGGGAGAATAGTTCTAGAGGTAAAACATGTATGTAATTCCAATAAAAGACCACAAAATACCATAAAACATGATAACAACTCAAGTCCCAAGGTGGAATATCTCTCCATGACCCAAATATAATCAATAACAACCACCACAAAGTGTCTCTATACAGTTTCTAGAACATGGAAAGAGATAATATAAAAATACCTAAAGAAAAATTTTAGGTTGGATATAAAATACCGTTATGGTATCACCATGTATTCCACAGAAAGATTACATAATTAATACAAAATATAAATCCCTCAATTGTAAAAAAATAGAATTGGAAGTAAAAAATAATATTTACAAATAATAATTCTATACATTTTTCAATTGATAGAAATATATCAAACAATTTCATAATATACTTTTATATAAAATAATTTACATATATGCATAACGCATGTGTAAATAAGTTTGAAAAATGTCATATATATTAAAATATTCAAATGTGATAAAAAAAGGTCATTCTCAATGAGGCATGTTATTACTTTTCACTGTGATCATCACATGATCTATGATGATAACACAAAATTTTACACACACCTCTTGGACACTGTCCTAAGAAGATTATCCAACATCTCATTAGGGATAATTTCCCCCAATATGTTATTGATACAATCATAAATAATTAATACATTTCTCAGACTCTCACATCTATCGTATATTTCTTAAATAACTAACTAAGTACCTAGGTTTTCATGTGATCGAACAAAAATAAATAATGAAAAAAACTTATCTCAAAACTATTTAAAAAACACAATTCCAATTTCAATATTAAAATTTCAATTTAATACCCCAAATGGGGTTTTTATCAAATCATTGATTTTTACAATATAAAACCAATGGGTTTATATCAATACATATCATGCCATTTTTTCAGACAAAAAATTTGAAATCAATTTCCCAAATCAATTTCAAAATTATACCACCGAATTGAAATTATGAAATTTATATTACATAATACAATTTCACAGTATTCCATCAAATTCAACCAACTTACCCACAATCATAGAAATTGTGGATTTTTCAAAATTTCATGACAAATAAAACCAAATTCCATTTCAATTTGAAATAATATTTTCATAATTAAAAAGATTTAAATTATATTCATTGTATAATTTATGGTTATATAAATTCAAAAATAATAAAATAATCAACCTACTAAAACAATGAGACCACATCTCATAATTCTCGTAATATGAAATTCCAAAATAAAATATTTTAAAATGAGATATGAAAATCATACCTAAATTCATGACTAAAATCTACAATGATTAAATTATTTAATGATATAGAGATATGTCAGACCCAAAGGAGGACATTTAATGGAATCATGATAAAGAGAAAGTGATAAAAACTCTTACCATGAAGATATCAAATGGCATTTTATATGTTTTAATTCTCATTGAATGGGGTTTTGAGGATCCAAAATGGGTCCATGAGAGTTATAATAACCAAACAGAATAGAAAATACTATTTTAGGGCCACATGGGAGAATAAATATGAGTTTGAGGGATTTTATGTTAATTTAAAATTATATAAATTATGCATGCATGGTTGTATTATTATGGAAACACTATTTTTCAAATCAAGCAACATAACCGTCGAACCGTACTCGTGTTGTTACATAGTTTCTCCATGGTAGGAGTATGATCTGTTAAATGGTATGATAAAAATGAATTCAGTAACATCCTTGGTATTCATTGTTTTCAATACCAGGGTTCAAGGTTTGAATAAACTATTCACCAACCAAACACTACCCAAGAACCCTAAAAAATTACAAAATTTCACCTAAAAGACCCATAATGTGAACCCCAAAAATATATGATAAAAAAAGGGATTGAGGAGTAGCTGATAAATATAATAGGATTTCACACTCACAATACATTTAATAAAAATAATGATAAGATGAGTTCCATTGGCGACCAAAAATTATCCAAAAACTTATAATATTTGTGTTATACTTATTCGAAAGAAGGTAACTTCCCAGTTGACTATTACCCTCCTTGAATGAGGTGTATCATTTTTACACATTAGACCTTATTCTAATAATAATTAGTTTTTCTAGATAATGATATGTTTCATGAATTTGGATTTCAAATTAATTCTCATTTAATTATTTTTTATATAGTAAGATACCCGTTTATAATAACCAATATTTAATGAGTCTTCAATGATCACATTATACATGCTAGAAAAACATAATGAAAGGTGATTTACTGATCCAAATATGAGAAATATATACTTAAAACCCTACAATACTAAAATTCCTCTCCTTTTCATAGTGGATCAATAAACTAATATATAATACCTTAGACATTATTGATTTTTTGTGATATTTAATTACACTAACATAGAGGGAATAATCATTCCACCATAAAAAAAATACATGGAATCATTATCACATTTTTCTCATCACTTTGTCACGTAATTATTTTAAAGACCTTATATCATGTTACATTGGACCTTGGAATTAATATATGAAATCATTAAACCATTATACGTTTTCAATCATGAATTTAAATAAATGAGGGAAAATATGTAACCAAGAAACATAGGGAATCCATTTTAGATGGTTGTTTTAGTTACAAAGTATTTTCAGTGGATCTTCCTTCTAAATAAAATTTTTTTCCATGACTTTATTCAGTAAACTAATCATAGACAATTCCTTTACCAAAAAATAGGATGTTATGCATAAAAAGGTAAATTCTCATGAGAATCACATATAAATATCATAAATCAATTTTTTGGACACCAAAATAACATTAGTCAAAGGAGACAATAATAATAATCCAGTAAAATCGGTGTATAAAATCACGGAATAATTTATTCATACGATAAATTTCAATTTTTTTCACATAATCATTCCAGATTAATGCATACTCTTAAAAGAATTCAATGAAAAACATGAAATGGAAATGAAGAAAATTTAAAATAATCATGAGGTTTTACATGGGTTGTAGCATCATTTATCATTAAATGGAGAAAATATTAAAACATTCATTTCATCATAAATACAATATTATAGTTATTAATACTAGTTATCCACATTGATCAGTAAATAGAATGATCTAAGAAATCCTAAATGTGTGATAACACATCCCTTTTATAGAGTACTAGGTTATAAAATAGTTTCACTGACAACTTATATTGTTTAGGTCCCACATATTTAGTTTTGAAACTACTGATTCTATGATTCTCCTATCAGCATGATTTTCAATAACATATGGATTTAAAATGGTTATACTAATCACTAAATTATCTGAAACACCATTGTGTGAATGATTCATACATACAAACTACCTCCATTAATTTGATCTCAATATAAGTTGTTCTTCAAGTGGATTGAAACCCATTTAAATATTGCATTTGAATTTACCATCATTTCATAAATACATCATCAAACAAGCTATAAGAATCTACCACTTAACCAAAATGGTCAAAGGTTCACCTAGTGAATATCGTTCAAGAAAAATTATTCTAGATCAAGAAGATATTTTAAAAAACCAAAAATATATTACATTTAGACTATTACAGGGTTGAAAAAATCATCCAACCCATTTCCAAAACACAATCCATCCAACATAAAACATATTAAATGCTCCACCATTTACATCCAATTCACCAAAGTATAACATATGATAATCCATATCTCTTATAAATATAATTTCATGCTTAATTATATAAAATTACACATAATAAAACCCGTTATATTGTGAGGTAAAATGAATTTTTTGTAATTTGGTAATTAACAGATAAAAATACAATATAAATAAAGAACATTATTTAAAACACTTATAATAAGGCCTTAAGTTCCTCAATCCACTAACACATATTAATATAACATGGTGATGTTGATTTGAAATGGGGTAAGATATAAATATTTTTATGGAAATTATCAATGAATATCATGAGGTAAAGAAATACATTCGAACCATGATGTATATAAAGGTAAAATATGAGTACTGAGAATTATAATCTCGAACAATGTGGAATGATATAAAATTAATACATAAATGACACATGGGAATGTGGAAAAAATATATAACAAGTAATTATAAATATATTTCAAAGATAAACCCAAATAAATTAATAAATAATATTATTATGATTACCTATTTTTCACCATACAAGGTGTTTCATGAAATTAATACAATATCAAATTCATTGGAGATTTATCTGCGAGCCCCCATCATTTTTTTGATCAGGTGCATGCATAAGTGTGCCACATGGTTCTTAAAATATAGATATTAATATAATATATTTTTATCTCATGATAATGGAATAAATGTTAAATAGATAATGTTACCCATTCCATGAAGGATAAGTAAATCTTGTTGAAAAATCATGAATTGTAATATGGATGGTTATTCATAATAAATATATTTGATATAGATAAATTAAAGGATAATGTTAGTCGAATTACATGGATATGTAATGGTTTATTATAGGGATTAATGTGATTGAAAGGGGTAGATCATAAAAAATAACAAAATAGACATGATGGGGGAAACCTAAAAATATATTCCTATAAGATGAAATGCCAATCAAAAGGCATAATATAAATAAGGTCATTCCATACATAGTATAATGAGATGATCCCTTAATTAATCATTTTATGATCATTGATAAATTTCATAACAAGATATTATAAATGATATTTATTTTACTATCAATTTTAATTTATATGAATATTTATAATCCCTGGAAGACATAACCAATTTTTATTTTAATGGTTAATTACAATGAATGATATTGTATGTAAAGGAAGATTATTATATCTATTACATTCAGTGGGAAATTAAAAAATCATGGTACGATATTGTAACGAGATGAGTGTGTCCCGAACTAGCCTAAGTCAAGACTGAATATATCACCCAAGTCGAACCACAGTACATCCTAAGGGGAATTATCGATCCACCTAGAATTGAAATTAGTGATGAACATCAAATTATATTCATGGGAACGATTTCCTCCCAAAATATAAATCCCATATAAGTAAAATAAATGAGCCAAACAATCCATGAAATCCAACTACTCTACATTAATATGTAAACAAAAAATTAAAAACTCTATAAAACTAAAAATTGAATCATAAGGAAATAAACTAAAGATAAAATTACCAAATACCACAAAATTTACTAAAAACTAAATAAAAAAACAAAATAACTTCATCACATTATTTATGCGACTTATTGTTCACCAAAATTCTCATGACCAAACATACTCCACCAGTAACCAGTAGAACTAGGAACATAAACCATAAATGGAAACCTACAACTAAAAATGTAGGATATGCAAGAGAATCAAAATTCTCAGTATGGATTATAATAATAAACCATATATTTCAATTATTTACTTATAAAAAAAAGTTATATTAACACATGATTGAAATATAGTTACTAATGTATGGTTTTCATATTTTGATAATAAAACATCATTTTCCCAATTATAAATCCAATACAAGCAGCATATTGTTTCCAAAAACATTATTCATTTTATTAAAAATAAACAAAACAAGTAATTAATAGGTGGTGTGAAAAGATATATATGAATAGTTTGATATTGATAAAACTAGTTCAATAGAAAGTAAAATATATATATAAATAATAACCATGGGTGATCCTAAACATCCCTAGACTGCCAATGTATGTACAAGGTGAGGAACTACTGGTCGTCTTACAATGATGCCCCTATGTCAATAACCAGGTGTCTACTCTATTCATGCCTTACCTGTGAAAAAACCCTCATGGCCTATCTACAACTGGAGAGTCTACCAACCCATCTAGTTGTGGCTGGTAAGAAGACATCACTCGATCATCTAAAATACCCCCAGGAACCCATATTGGTATTAATAATTTTATGTAATTTGGAGTCCAACACACACATGACTCTGCTCAACATATACCACTGCACATATCTACCACAAAAAACTCCAATATATGATAAAAAATAAAATAAATCCAACCTATAATGGTTACCAATATAAATACAAATACATTTCATATCATTCAAAGCTTACAGTTATCCCATCAAATCATTATATGTTCACATAATTTCATAAAACAATACTAGATGCCAACTGGTCACACACACATCATTCATAAAAAAAATCACCTCTAAGGAATAACAAAAAAATTATTCTTTTGATGAAAGTTCCTAATTGGTCATTAATAGGACATGTCCAAAATAATTTCCAAACATCACACAAACACCATATTTACATTTTCAATTCCAAACAGGCCCATATGATCGAGAATCAAAACCAAAACCCTTCATGATTACCTAAACATGGAATTACCCTTTTCAAACTCACACCAAAACTTATTTCAAGGACTAATGGGAAATAAAAGAGAATCTTATTTTATGTAATTTTTTCCAAAACCCATGATGTATTGCTTTACCACGTGAAAGGATGAGGGCCAATTTCAAGAAGAATGGAAGGAGGAAGAAATTTTTAGTAGACCATGATTTAAGGAACACCACAATTCAAAGATCTATCTTCATTTAAGGGTAAATTCACGGGTGTAAATAACTTAGATGTTCAGACATCCAATGGTATATAATAATTCAAGAATAGTTTTGAAAATCATTTACACAAAGTCATCATTTCATTTCTAACCAAACCCAACCACTCATATTATTCTGGAAACACAACTAATCACTTTAGACCCAAAAAACACCCTTCCAAATAATTTTAACACATGGAAAGCTATAAAAATATAAATCCATAAGCACCGAAATATGATTATAAAAAATAAATTACCATTACAGCATTCTCAAGGCTATACATTTCATGAGAACCCCTAATTTCTACTTTGGAGAACAAAGGAATTTCAATTAATCTTCCAAGGACCCAAAACTCTATTAATTGGACATATTTTTCATTAACCATATTTTTAGTGACATTAAACTAAAAAAAATAACCATTAACAAAATCTATAAATATATTATAGGTGTGAATGTCATTTTATAATTAAATAAAAACATAAATGTGATCATAAAGTTTTCTGGAATGGAATAATTGGAAATTCCAACCATAACCTTGTGTATGTGGAAGGGGAATTCAACAAAAAGTAGATTAAGAAATTGAGGATGATATTAATCCCTAAATTGAAATAAAGACTACCTACACCCAAACCCTATATATTAGTTTTTGGCCAAACAGATTGAAGCTCAATGAACACCAAATTAAAAGTTGAGGAAGATGGCAAGAGGAGGAAAATTGGTTGGAAACCTAAAGAAAGTACCATGAATTGAAGAGTTAACTATACATGGAGGTTGGAAGGACATAGAAGGAGGGGTTTTGGAACCAATGGTGAACCAAAATTGAACATGTAGGAGGAGGTATGAGTTATGGTAATAGTGAGGGAGGGGTAGAATAGGGAATCTCTGATTTAAAAAAAATTATGGATTGAGTGAATGGATTTGCCGCAAGGCTTCCCAAACTGTGTTCTAACCCGGTGGATACCTCTTCCTACAAAGCAGAAGAACCACGCTCACCTGGGACCTACCACATGGTCGTGTGGTTAGTTATTTCTATCCAGCACTAGCTTCATGGTGTCTGTATGTTTACTACTAATCGTGCAATAACAATGCTCCACTATCAAACATTTCAATAAAACTCCATAAAACTCCATAAAACTCAAAATATTTCATAGGAACCAAACCTAATCCTTTACAAAATGATCTAAGACTAATAAAATGATATATATTAAAAGTATTAAATGTTGGGGTGTGTCATTTTACCCCACCATGGATTTTTTTTCTTCCCCCATATTGTCACCATACTTATCATTAACCAATACTCAAGTCAATACCCCACCAAAACTGTGGGAGAACTAATATTCATAGGTTGACATACTCACAACATGTCACACTAGACCAATTATAGAAGAATAAAATCCCCATGATTTAGATATAACACTAGAGGGTTCTCCATAAGACAAGAATGTAGAATCGAAATAACAATGTAGATGATCAATATAAAAGAGGGGGTGAATTGTATACTTTTAAAATTCTTTTGAAACCTTTAAAGTTGGTTACGGATAAATATGTTTTCCTTAGACAAGAAAAATCTAGGTTTAAAAAAGTTAAACTATGAAAATTCACAACACCTCTGATCACCAATTGGAGAATTGGAACCAAGGATTACAATATAAGATTATACCATAAAGCGTATAGAATCTAAACTAATCAGAGTAAAAGTGTAAGGTAATACAATAACGTTATACTTTACTTACAATACAATATGCAGTGGAAACAAATAAGTATTAACTACAGGTAACAAAATATAAGTTTTTTATCCCAAAGAGAAGGGTATCCAACAAACTTGGATAAAGGTCTCTTAATTTTTACTTTCAATCAAGTCTGTCTTACCCACACCAGGGTAAGCCATCGATACGAAGATCTGAATCTCTATCTTGCTATCCCTAGAATCCCTCAACTTCAAGCTAGTTTTAACCTCTATGTTCCTCAGCTAGGAAGCCCTTGAACTTCAAGGTAGTCGAAACCTCTGTCTTCTTATCCCCAGAAGTCCATGAATGTAATAACCAAACTTCGGAGTCGCACAGAGCAATCTGAATGGGCGGTTCAGTACGAACAAGGAATGAAAAGCTTCTCTCTCTAGAAATAACCTTAACAACGTGTGGTCTCTAGATTGATCAACTTCTTTATTTTTTACTATATCGTGATCTTTCAAATGAGCTCCTATTTATAGGAAAACTTCCAATGGTCGGCTCCCTCTTCCAATGGTCATATTTTCCATGAAATTAGGAGGGACCTATACACGGTTAACTAAACCAACGGTTAATTAGAAACAAAATATACAACATCGTTTTATAACAAACCATGTATAACTGAATGCATGACATCGTTTGGAAATGAAACATATGTATGTAAAAACTAATCAATATTTCGGAGTGTAAACAAGAAAAATTTTCGGATTCTAATCAAAAAGAACATCGGAGTCTATGTTAAGAAATTTTCGGATTCTGTTTTATAGGAATTCGGAGTCTGGTTTCACCAGAGATCAGAATCTGAACTTGTAGAGTTCGGAGTCGAACAGTTTAAGAGTTCGGAGTCAAACTGCTTATGAGTTCGGAGTCGAACTTCTTAAGATTTCGGAGCCGAACATCAAAAGAGTTCGGAGTCGAACTACTTAAGAGTTCGGAGTTGAACTTCATAAGAGTTCGGAGTCGAACTGCTTAATAGTTCTGAGTTAAACTTCATAAGAGTTCAAGGTCGAACTTTTTATGAGTTCGGAGTAAAACTTCTTATGATTTCGGAGTCGAACTGCTAAATAGTTTGGATTCGAACTTTTTAAGAGTTCGGAGTTGAATTGTTTATGATTTCAGAGTCGAACTTCTTAAGAGTTCAGAGTCGAAATTTATTAGAGTTCGGAGTCGAACTGCTTAAGAGTTCGGAGTTGAAATTCTTAAGAGTTCGGAGTCGAACTTCATAAGAGTTCATAGTCTAGAATTCGGATCCTAAAAGTAGAATGCTCTAAATCATTACATTATATGATTCCCTTGATTTTGGTTAAGAATCAAGTTTTTGAATTTATGAATAATATTACTATGTATAAGATAATTTAGATTAGGGTAAATTTCCTTAAGTAAATATTCCTTATGGATGTAAAACATACATTTGCTTAAGTATAAGGTGTTTGTGATTTTCAAAACAAGAAGGAATGGAAAAGTCATAGGGAAAAACTTATTGACTCAACAATCTCCCCCTTTTTAAAAAAAAACAAACATCCTTATGAAAAAGAATATAAGGACTTTGAAATTTTTTATTAGGCTTTGAAATTAAACACTTCTCTCCCTTTGTTCATGGATGAAAGTGAATACAACTAACTCCCCCTTAGGCATTGAAACACTAAGGATTGTATTATAAATTTTTGGAGTGAGGTTTTCATTATTGTAATAATGAAGAACTTTGTAGTGAGAAACTCCCCCTTTCTTTAAGAATATTTCTCTTAAAAATTTTCCTTTCTCTTCCTTTTAGGAGTAGTTCTTTTTCCTTCTCCCCCACTGTGATTTTCAAAAATAATTGAAGGGAATGGAAAAGAAATTATGATACCTGAAACACTTGTATATAAGAAGATACATCCATCCAAATAATATTTCATTAGAGTTGGAAAAATTTTCATGAAAAGACAATTATAATCAAAAGATCAGAGTATGTTCATTTGTCTTCTTTTTCCTTCAGAATGAGCTTCTTTGACAAGGTTTTGAGTTTCTTCAAGTCCCTATGATCTTCATCACTGTGCTTCTCTAAGGATTTTACCTTTTCTTCTTGGACTTTTAATACCTCCTCCTGAGCCTCCAAGGCTTATTTCTGAAAATTTATTATCTCATCTTGCTTTTCCATCTTCTGCTGAAACTCAATCCAGAAATCTCATTCAGTTTTCCAATTCTGAGATACCGAGTTAAGCTTCTCATTCAGGTCCCTGACCTTTTGATTCTGAGAATCTTTCTCTTTGGTCAGCTTTTCATAAATCTCATTAACCTTTTTATCCTCCATTTCAAAAGCATTTTGATCTTCAGCCTGAAAACTCACAAACTGAACTAAATCTTTATTATCTCTTTTAGACCACTTGGTTTCCTAACTGGAGGAATTTCTATGCACATCATAATCGATAAGAAAAATTTTCTATTTAGCTTCCAACTTCACATTCATATCCAGGACCATGGATAAAGAATCTGATTTCTGATTCATAGTTTGTTGCAGCATATGGCATCTGGAATCTATTGTTGGAAGAATCAGAATTATGTCCACCAACTTCCTCAAAGACTGAACCACAAAATCATGCCCATGAGAAGATGATTCTGAATCATAAACTTCTCTTTGAGACTGCTTTTCTTCAACTTGCACCAGCTTTCTTCTAGAGGTACCACCAACCTCTTTCCTCCTGATAAAATCTTTTATAGGTGTCTCCATGAAAGTTTTCTTCTCCTTATCAGCTCTTGGAGTAGGTTCTTTATTAAGGGATAATTTCTCATATTCAGACACTTGAACCATCTGGTATTCATCTGGTTTGTGTTTTTCTTGAGCTTCCTCAAGGAAATTCCTCTCATAGGATTCTACCTCATCATATAAGACATTTTATTCTTCTTCTTCTTACTGTTGGTTGTGTAATACCCGAGACTTTTATGTTATATAAATCATCAAAGGAATCATTTTATACACACAACACTTGTTTGGCTTGCTTTACACGAAATCGCGACCTTCCCTGATAGCTTGTGTCGTACGCAATACCAAGTTTCACTAAACAACGATATGCTAATAAAATATTATTAAAACTAGCCGTTATGAATAGTAATAACTACTTTTTTAAATTTTATAAATTTTATTTTTCAAAATAGACTTCATTTTTGGATTCGGAATATCGAAATTAGCCTAGGGTGAAAATTTGGTATTTTTCTGAAAACATTCAATTTTTGATGAATAGTGAAACCACTAAGTGGTAGTTAAAAAACTGAATTTCTCATAAAAAATAATTTTACCACTTTTGTGAGTGGAATTTCAAAAATCCGAGATACACGGTTGATGTCAGTAAGTAAAATTTGGTTCAATGAGATGAAAATAATTTTTTGGTGAATAGTAACTTTTTACTTTTATTTACCATGGTTAAAAGTAAATAGGGTAATGAAGGGTAAAAATGATATTTTTATTACACTAACACATGTCCTAATTCTATTGGACAAGTGTAATTCGACCAAAAACAACAATAGGAATAAAATATGACCATTTAGGGCCACTTGGATTAGATTAGGACATTTATTATTAATTTATTTAAAGAAGGGTTAAAATAGTTAAAATCAAATTTTAATAAGTAAATAATTTTTAATATGAGGGTATACATAAGATAAATTCGACTATAAATATTCATTAGAAAGATAAAAATATTTCCTACATAATGTTATTTTTTTGTAATTTTTAGACATTAAATAAGTTAATTTATTTATGACACAAAGATGATGCAGTAATTATCTTATTAATGAAATATTGACACTATTAATGTTATAAACAGCTAAATAAATGTATTTTGAGACTTTTTATGAATTTCACTAATTTTATAGGTTAATATGACATGTTATTATTGATTTAATAAACTTGGTTCGAACTAATAATTCTGTTATGATTTTCACAAAAATCAATTACTAAATAGTGTCAAAATTGACATAAAATAGTTTTCAAAACAAATATTATATTAGTAATTGTTATTTTATTCCTAAAAATCTAAGGTTCGGCCAAATGACTTAGATAAGGTTATATATATTAATAATAAACAACTTTGGGTTCATTTGGCTGCTTATTGTATGTTTATTAACCTTATAGTATAAGAACACAAGAAGACACGGTAAAAGTAAACTTATTTAACTTAATGTTAATTCTAAATGATAAGGTTAAAATAGGAACCTAAACTTGTCTAAATTCAATTGGATGAGAGTATTTCGACGCATCCCTACCTTAGCTTAGAAATATATCAATTTGGAGCTATTTAAAACCGAACTTGACTTTATAATAAAATAATATTTTTAGTTTTCCCAAAGGTGCCCCTCTCCTCCCTTATAAAAGGGCACCTCCTCCCCCTCTTCCTCACACCACTTTGAGCCTTCAAGCTCGGCCAACCCCTGCCAATTCTTCCTCTCCACTTCCCTAGAGACATTGTAGAGGTCCTGGTCTTCTTAAAAGACCAATTTTAGTGCCCTAAAAGATGGTCTCAAAGAAGCACTTCAAAGAAGAGGTAATGTCTGTTACCGATTCTTTCATCTTTATTTCTTCTTCCACTTCTTATTCTTTAGTTGTTTCATTATGAAGTAATAACATCAGTATCAATCATATACTGAGATGTTATTATAAGTATGAAACAACCCTATTTCACCATCTATCCATCCTATGGAAAAAGAAATCAACATGCGTGCACACGTACGAAATACCGTCTCCACGTCGTGGTGCAATCTATTTTCCACCACCACCTTACTTGGATGGGTATAATGGTGTACATAATGACTATATATGACTATTATAAATTGATACTGATTCTGAAATAGTATACATACACTCCAATACAATTCCATGATCATAGGAACGATATCATCACTCGTGCGTACGAACGGAATACCATCTCCACGATGTGATGTGACTCGTTCTACATGATATTCATTTAATAATGATTATATAAATGAATTGAATGAATGAATATGATATATATTACACTAATACTATTCTGGAAATGAGGTATCTATAACCTAAAGAGAAGAATAAGAATTTGTTCGACAAAACACGCATAAGAACAAAAAGTTATGAACACCTGAATAACAAGTTGCAGTGAAATATTACTACTAAGAAGCTAAGTATATGACCATATATGATATCATAAAAATAAGTATGATTATTTAATAAGTCAATAACATTATTTAAATCATTATAAAGGAGTTTTGGACACGTACAAATCATATCGGACCTAAGGTAACAGAAATATCACAATCTCATTTTTATCCGAGATTGTTTATACTTTTGTATTTACTGGGGTGTATTTTATCATCCACATCCATGTTTCCTAAATATGTAATATTTATATCCTTTTAAAATAGTTTATATCCAATTTTACCCTTCGGTGTGTTTTTTGTAAAAGATATGAAAGGAATCTTTTGTCGTTTTTCGTACGAGATACTTTTTGACTTTTCCGACAAAAGTACGAGAAGAATGTTTTTTTTAACTTATACGGAATGAATGGATTTTTAATAAATTATTTACAAGAAGCTTCCTTTACAAGTTTTCAAGTTTATTTTTAATCAACTTCTTTTAGTTTAAAATTGTAAGACATGTTATGAAAGGAAAATGTTTTTGAAGTACAAAGGATATTTTCCTCAAGAATGGAGTTCAAGTGTTTTATCAAAATTATTTTCCATCTAAGATAATAAAGGGTTCTGTTTCTATCCTTATTATTACATTTATTTGATTATGTTGTGATGGAATTATTTTTATGAATTCCTTTATCTTATATGAATTGTTTTATGATGTCACGATGTTTATGATTCCCATTTTTATTACATGGATTATGCAATGATGTATGGTTTATGATTTTTTGGCAAACATAAGAATGGTATCATTATGAGATGGGTGGGACCTATATATCCTTCAAATGCATTGGGTAAAGATTTTATATCTCATGAGATAGACATGGCTGGAATGGTAGGTTATACCGGTTCAGTGAAACAGGACTAAAATGAGGAGTGAACTCGGTTCAGAAAGGGACTTTGTCCACTAAGATAGTCTTGGAAATGAGTATTGACTAATAAGAAATGATTCTCTATGATTATGTGTTTATGCCACAAAGTTTCATGTTTTATGTTATGATTATTGGGATCACATTTCACTACTATGATTTATCCCATGTTATTACATTATGAGCTCTTTTGCAGGTTAAGATTTCCAAAAGTTATGTGCATATGTATATGATGTGATTGATATTTCTTTTGCTTACCCTTACTAAGAATTTGAGCTCACCCTTTTGTATGTTTTATTTCCCCAGGTCAGGAAGAAGGTTATTAAGTAGGATATGCCAAAAAGAGACTCTAGATATGATGAAATAAGTGGGAGGCAAAGTTGATGTTTTATGAACTAGTTGATTATGTTTCCCAGTTTCTAAAGACACCATACCTATACGGTCCTTTCGTGGTTTTGTTATATGTTGTAATAAGTATTCTTCAATTTTGAAGTATTAACAATGTATGTAAAGTATGGGTCATTATAGTTGGTATCAGAGGAAAGGTATAGTAAACCATTAGAAACTAGGATGTGAAATCCTTAGTAAGAACACTAAGGATAATTCTATGCATAGAACACAATCTTAGTGTTTTAGAAATGGCCATGAATAACCTAGGATAAGACCTTAGGTGTGAAATCTTATTCTTGATTATGTGGGTTTCCTATTATAATTAGTGTTTCTCACACTATTCTTCTTGGTTTTAGTCAATGGCTGGAACCTGAAGGAATCGTGTTAATGCGGAATGTGACGGGAAATGCAATGATTGTCCCCCTGAGCAACCAAACGTTATGGCAGCTGGAATGCAAAATCATGTAGCCATTCTCACACAACTTTCTCAAGCTATGAATCATGCAGGACTTCCAAACGAGCAAAGGAAGGAGAAACATTCTGTTGAATCCTTCATGAGGCAGCGCCCACCTTCTTTTAGTGGGTCTACTGATTCATTAGTTGTTGAAAAATGGATTAGTACTGCTGAAAAGATATATTCAGTTCTTCAATGTTCTGAGCATGATAAAGTAATCTTAGCAGTGTATCGATTGGAAGGTGATGCTGATCAATGGTGGAATCTTATTAAGAATATGAGGCAGAGGGATGAAATTGAGTCCATGGAATGGGACGAGTTCAAGAACTTATATTTCAATAAGTACTTCCCTCGTATTCTCCGAACAATGATAGAGAAAGAGTTTAATGAACTGAAGCAAAAGGATGATGAATCTGTTGGTACCTATGAAGCACATTTTACAAGATTTGCAAGGTACGCTTCTGGTATTATTATCCAACCTGAGAGTAAGATCTATCGATTCTTTAGTGGATTAAAACCAAGTCTTCGAATGGTGTTATCCATAAGGGACTTCAATAGCTATGAGGAAATCGTTCGATGTTCTCTCAAAGTCGAGATGGATATTGGAGTAACCCATCCGCCATATGGGTTTGATAAGAAGAGGAAAATGGAATTCAAAGCAAAAATCTAAAGAGCACACTAAAAAGTAGGTTATATTTCCCTTATGCTCAAAGTGTAGAAAGAAACATGAAGGGATATGTCTTAAAGGGACAAGTAAATGTTTCAAATGTGGAAAGGAAGGTCATCAGGCATTTGAATGCCGCGATGATGGGAAGAAGATATATAATGATGCAAACAAAGGAAGGGATACATAGAATTAACCTACTACACTTCAATGTTTAAAGTGCAAGGATATGGGGCATTATGCCAATAAATTCCCTAATCCAAGGGTTGATGATGATGGTCGACGTTGAAAAACTCATAAGGCTAAAGACAAAGGAAAGCCACATGCAATTTCTATCAGCGATGTGGAGTACGATAACGATGTGGTGAAAGGTACACTTACCATCCACTCTAAAGTATCAAATGATTTATTTGATTCTGGATCCACCCACTCTTTTATTTATGAAGAATTTTCTAAGTGTATCACTGTATTACCTCAATAATTATATGTTGAGTTAGCTGTGACAACACCTAATAGAACAACAGTCGCATCAAAAGTTTATAATTCTTCCCCGATCGAAGTTTGCGGGAATGTGCTTCCTGAAAATCTTGTGATCCTTCCTATAGTAGAATTTGATGTGATTCTTGGCATGTATTGGCTTTCTTTATATAGAGCTCATATCAATTTCCAAAGAAGGGAAGTCACATTTCATATTCCAGATCAATCTATGATCGTCTATCGATGCAAGGATGAACATAACCTTCCAGTGGAAATTCCTTCTACCTTATGGGTCTTGATTCCACTAAATGAAGGTTATTTATTTCAAATGGTTGGTGAGAAACTCACGATTAAGAACATTCCCATTGTACGGGAGTTTTATGATGTCTATCCAGAGGAATTATCGGGTCTTCCAACAAATCATGAAGTTGATTTTTCAATATAACTCATACCGAGTGCTTTGCCTATTTCAAAGACACCTTATAGAATGGCACCAATTGAGTTGTAGGAATTGAAGAAGCAACTCCAAGAGAATCTAGATAAGGGATTCATACGCCCTAGTGCGTCACCTTGGGGAGCACCTGTTCTATTTGTTAATAAGAAAGATGGATCAATGAGACTCTGCATTGATTATCGAGAACATAACAAGATCACAATCAAGAAAAAATTTCCTCTCCCGCGCATTGATGACATATTTGACCAACTACGCGGAGCTCAATACATTTCCAAGATTGATCTTCGTTCAGGGTATCATCAATTAAAGGTCAAAAGGGAGGATATACCATAGACAAATTTCCGTACAAGGTATGGACACTATGAATTTATAGTGATTCCATTTGGTATTATTAATGCCCCTTCTATCTTCATGGATCTAATGAATAGAGTCTTTAGAAACTATCTTGATTAGTTTGTGGTGGTCTTTATAGATGATATTCTTGTCTATTAAAAGAGAAATGAAGAACATAAAGATCACTTGAGAATTATATTTAAGACCCTGAGAAAGGAGAAGCTTTATGCAAAATTTACCAAGTGTGAATTTTGGATTCAAAAAGTTTCATTTTTGGGTCACATAATCTCAAAAGAGGCGATATCTGTGGATCCAGAAAAAACAGAGGTTATCGAAATATGGTCGAGACCATCAACAGTAACTGAGATCTGAAGTTTTCTTGGTTTTGATGGATATTATCGATGTTTTGTGAATGATTTTTCATGATTATCTAATCCACTCACCAAGTTTACTCGGAAAGGAGTTAAGTTTGTTTGGACATAGGAATGTGAAGAGAATATGAAGGAGTTGACAAGAAGGTTATCCGGTGCACCTATGATCAAACTTCCATGTAGTGGAGAAAGGTTTGTGATCTACAGTGATGCATCCAAGGAGGTATTAGGGTGTGTTCTTATGAAAAATGATATGGTGATATCTTATGCCTCACAAAAGTTGAAAATCCATGTGCAAAATTACCCAACACATGATTTGGAGTTAGCTGCGGTAATCTTTGCATTAAAGATTTGGAGGAATTATCTTTATGGTGAAAGGTGTGATATTTATACTGGTCATAAAAGTTTAAAGTATATTTTCACAAAAAAGGAGCTGAATATGCATCAAAGAAGATGGTTGGAGCTGATTGAGGATTACGACTGCTCAATCCATTACCACCCTGGGAAAGAAAACAAGGTGGCAGATGCATTAAGTCGACAAGACCATGCCAGTTTATCCATGATGAGGATCACAAAAGATCCAATATTTATGGATTTAAAAAGGATGGATCTTGGAATTATAATGGAAGGGGAAAGATCATACCTTTATCAAATGAATGTTCAACAATCTATACATGTGAAGATTAATGAGGCACAGAATGAAGATGTAGAGTTACAAAAGACGGTGAGAAATGATCCTGAATTCAACCTTGATTGTGATGGGATAATAAAGTTTAGGAATCGGGTTTGTGTTCCTCCCATCCCCGAATTAAAGAAGGAGCTGCTGGATGAGGCTCATAGTTCTTCATTATCTATTCATCCTGGAAGCACGAAGATGTATAGGGACCTGAAAGAGTACTTCTGGTGGGATGGCATGAAAAGAGATGTTGCTGAATGTGTCTCTCGATGCATGGTTTGTAAACAAGTTAAAGCTGATAGACAGAAGTCTAAGGGGATGTTACAACCATTACCCATACCCGAATGGAAATGGGAAAACATCACTATGGACTTTGTCACATGACTTCCTAAAACATCCAAAGGCAATAATGCTATCTGGGTCATAGTTGATCGTCTTATCAAGTCTGCACATTTCATTGCTATTAGAGAGGATTTCTCTCTGAATCAGCTTGCCAGGATATATGTAAAGGAAGTGGTAAGATTGCATGGAATACCACTTTTTATTATATCTGGTCGGGATCCGAGATTTACCTCGATGTTCTGGAAAAGTCTTCAGCATACTCTAGATACAGAGTTGAGTTTCAGCACTGCTTATCATCCTCAGACAGATGGTCAGTCTGAGAGAACAATTCAAACTCTAGAAGATATGTTGAGAGCTTGCTCTGTGGATTTCAAAGGTGGTTGGGATCAACACCTACCTTTGGTGGATTTTTCTTATAATAATAGCTTTCACTCCAGTATTCAGATGGCTCCATATAAAGCTCTCTATGGAAAGAAATGCAGGACTCCAACTTGCTAGGATGAAGTTGGGGAATGAAAGCTATTAGGACCTGATCTCGTTGATGAAATGGCAGAAAAGGTCATATATATTCAATAACACATAAGAGCAGCTCAGAGTTGACAAAAAAGTTATGCCGACAACCGAAGAAATGACCTAGAGTTTAAAGTGGGTGATAAAGTGTTCTTACGAATATCTCCCTGGAAGAGAGTCATGACATTTGGAATGAAGGGGTAGTTGAGCCCTAGATATATCGGTTCTTTTCGAAATATTGGATCTTGTTGGGAAGGTAGCTTTCCGATTGGCGCTTCCACCGAATCTCTCTCAACTTCACGATGTGTTCCATGTATCTCTCCTGAGAAAGTACATACCTGATCCTTTACATGTACATAGCTCAGAAGTTATACCGTTGGAGCAAGATCTTTCTTATGAAGAACAACCGATAGAGATTTTGGATCGTAGTGAAAAGGTCCTACGAATCAAGACCACTCGATTGGTGAAAGTTTTATGGAGGAACCACCAATTAGAAGAAGCTACATGGGAGCTTGAGGATATGATGAGGGAGAGGTATCCTCATCTGTTTTTTACAATGTGACGAATTTCGAGGGCAAAATTCATTTTAATGGGGGTAGAATGTAACACCAGAGACTTTATATTATATAAATCATCAAAGGGATCTTTTTCTACACACAACACTAGCTTGGCTTGCTTTACACTAAATCGCGACCTTCCTCGATAGCTTGCGTCGTACGCAATACCGAGTTTCACTAAACAACGATATGCTAATAAAATATTATTAAAACTAGCTGTTATGAATAGTAATAACCACTTTTTGAAATTTTATAAATTTTATTTTTCAAAATGGACTTCATTTTTGGATTCAGAATATCGAAATTAGCATAGGGTGAAATTTTGGTATTTTTCTGAAAACTTTCAATTTTTGATGAATAGTGAAACCACTAAGTGGTAGTTAAAAAACTGAATTTTTTATAAAACTTAATTTTACCGCTTCTGTGAGTGGAATTTCGAAAATCCGAGAGACATGGTGGATGTCAATAACTAAAATGTGGTTCAATGAGATGAAAATAATTTTTTGGTGAATAGTAACTTTTTACTTTTTTTACCACGGTTAAAAGTAAATAGGGTAATTAAGGGTAAAAATGATATTATTATTACCATAACACATGTCCTAATTCTATTTGACAAGTGTAATTCGACCAAAAACAACCTTAGGAAAACAATATGACCATTTAGGCCCACTTGGATTAGATTAGGACATTTATTATTAATTTATTTAAAGAAGGGTTAAAATAGTTAAAATCAAAGTTTAATAAGTAATTCATTTTTAATATGGTGCTATGCATAAGATAAATTCGACTATAAATATTCATTAGAAAGATAATAATATTTCCTACATAATGGTATTTTTATTGTAATTTTTAGACATTATATAATTTAATTTATTTATGACACAAAGATGATGCAGTAATTTACTTATTAATGAAATATTGACATAATTAATGTTATAAACACCAAAATAAATGTAATTTGAGACTTTTTATGAATTCCACTAATTTTACAGGTTAATAAGACATGTTAGTATTGATTTAATTAACTTTTTTCGAACTAATAATTCTGTTATGATTTTCACAAAAATAAATTTCTAAATAGTATCAAAATTGACATAAAATAGTTTTTAAAACAAATATTAAATTAGTAATTGTTATCTTATTCATAAAAATCTATGGTTCGGCCAAATGACTTAGATAAGGTTATATATATTAATAATAAACAACTTGGGGTTCGTTTGTCATCTTATAGTAATTTTATTAACCATATAGTATAAGATCACAAGAAGACACGGTAAAAGTAAACTTAATTAACTTAATGTTAAATCAAAATGATAAGGTTAAAATAGTAACCTAAACTTGTATAAATTCTATTGGATGAGATTATTTCGACCCATCCCCACCTTAGATTCTAAATATATCAATTTGGAGCTATTTAAAACCGAAATTGACTTTATAATAAAATAATATTTTTAGTTTTCCCAAAGGTGCCTCTCTCCTCCCTTATAAAAGGGCACCTCCTCCCCCTCTTCCTCACACCACATTGAGCCTTCAAGCTCGGAAAACCCCTGCCAATTCCTCCTCTACACTTTCCTAGAGACATCCTAGAGGTCCTGGTCTTCTTCAAAGACCAATTTTAGTGCCCTAAAAGAAGGTCTCAAAGAAGAACTTGAAATATGAGGTAATGTCTGTTACCGATTATTTCATCTTTATTTCTTCTTCCACTTCTTCTTCTTTAGTTGTTTCATTATTAAGTAATAACATCAGTATCACTCATATACTGATATGTTATTATAAGAATTGAAACAACCCTATTTCACCATCTATCCATCCTACGGAAAAAGAAATCACCGCGCGTGAGTACGTACGGAATATTGTCTCCACGCCATGGTGTAATCTATATTCAACCACCACCTTACTTTGATTGGTATAATGTTGTAAATAATGACTATATATGACTATTATAATGTTATACTTATTCTTAAATAGTATACATACACTCCAATACAATTCCATGATCATAGGAATGATATCATCACTCGTGCGTACCTACGGAATACCGTCTCCACGATGTGATGTGACTCGTTCTACATGATCTTCATTTCATAATGATTATATAAATGAATTGAATGAATGAATATGATATATATTACACTAATACGAATATGGAAATGAGGTATCTATAACCTAAAAAGAAGAATAAGAATTTATTCGACAAAACACGCATAAGAACAACAAGTTATAAACACCTGAATAACAAGTAGCAATGAAATATTACTACTAAGAAGCTAAGAATATGACCATATATGAAATCATAAAAATTAGTATGATTCTGTAATATGTCAGTAACATTATTTAAATCATTATACATGAGGTTCGGACACGTACAAAGCATATCGGACCTAAGGTAAGGGAAATATCACAATCTCATTTTTATCCGAGATTGTTTATACTTTGGTATTTACTGGGGTGTATTTTATCATCCACATCTATGTTTCCTCAATATGTAATATATATATCCTTCTAAAATAGTTTATATCCAATTTTACCCTTCGGTGAGTTTTTAGTAAAATATATGAATGGAATCTTTTGTCGTTTTTCGT
The DNA here is from genome assembly GCA_963277665.1 of Viscum album. NCBI lineage: Eukaryota > Viridiplantae > Streptophyta > Magnoliopsida > Santalales > Viscaceae > Viscum > Viscum album. Next base: position 1,381,852,710 of record OY728137.1, read on the forward strand.
ACGAGGTACTTTTTGACTTTTCCGACAAAAGTACGAGAAGAATGTTTTTTTAACTTATATGGCATGAATGGATTTTTAAAAAATTATTTACAAGAAGCTTCCATTACAAGTTATCAAGTTTATTTTTAATCAACATCTTTTAGTTTAAAATTGTAAGACATGTTAAGAAAGGAATTTTTTTTAAAGTATAAAGGATATTTTCCTCAAGAATGTAGTTCAAGTGTTTTATCAAAATTATTTTCCATCTAAGATAATAAAGGGTTATGTTTCTATCCCTATTATTACATTAATTTGATTATGTTGTGGTGGAATTATTTTTATGAATTACTTTATCTTATATGAATTGTTTTATGATGTCACGATGTTTAAGATTCCCATTTATATTACATGGATTATGCAATGATGTATGGTTTATGATTTTGTGGCACACATAAGAATGGTATCTTTATGAGATTGGTGGGACCTATATCTCCCTCCAATGCATTGGGTAATGATTTTATATCTCATGATATAGACATGGCTGGAATGGTAGGTTATACTAGTTCAGTGAAACAAGAATGAAATGAGGAGTGAACTCTATTCAGAAAGGGACTTTGCCCACTAAGATAGTCTTGAAAATGAGTCTTGACTAATAAGAAATGATTCTCTATGATTATGTGTGTATGCCACAAGGTTTCATGTTTTTATGTTATGATTATTGGGATCACATTTCACTACTATGATTTATCCCATGTTATAACATTATGATCTCTTTTGCAGGTTAAGATTTCCAAAAGTTATGTTCTTATGTATATGATGTGATTGATAATTCTTTTGTTTACCCTTACTGAGCATTTGAGCTCAACCTTTTGTATGTTTTATTTCCCCAGGTCAGGAAGAAGGTTATTATGTAGGATATTCTAAAAAGGGACTCTAGATATGATGAAATAAGTGGGAGGAAAAGTTGATGCTTTATGAACCAGTTGTTTATGATTCCCAGTTTCTAAAGACACTATACCTATACGGTCCTTTCGTGGTTTTGTTATATGTTGTAATAAGTATGCTTCAATTTTGAAGTATTAAAAATGTATGTAAAGTATGGGTCATTATAGGTTGTCAACATTTTTACTAGATTCCTCATCTTCTTTCCTATAGTAACTATCATTGCGGATTCAGCCTTATCTTTATAGTCTTGTACTTTCTTGATTAGGGTATCCAAATATTCACTCTCCTCTTCTATTTCTTCTTCTTCTTCCTAAACTTCTTTAGCAACTTCTTTCTCAGCTTCTTCAACTATTTCTTTATCCTTGGATCTATTAGGAGAGACATAGTTCCTAGCTGGAGTTTCTGGTAGTGAAGGTTCAACACCAAAAGTTTCCGGAACGGGAAGCATTCCAGAAGCCAACTCTGTAGCTTTCAGTAAATATTGCACCACTTCAGATTCATACATCTTTTTTTTCATTTTCTTTTCCTTATCATGTCTCTCTAGCTCATCAGCAAATTTTTCCATTAAGGCCTTAGCCTCAGCAGGGTGCAGTCCGAATTAAGGATCCCCTTCCTTCCTCATTTATTTATATTCCCTCTACTTGGCTAACACTTCATCCGTATATGTTTTCTGCTTCTTTGGCTTGGGGGGAGCAGATTTAGTTTCCTTAGCCTGAAGAATTTCTTCATCAGCAACAACATCCTTAAACTTTCTCTTCCTCCTTTTCTTTTTGGATAGTTCCAGAGAGTGTGTTTCTTTTTGAGATACTTCAAACTCTTCAACAGATATAGGGTAAAATTATCTAGATTCACTGTAAAAACCCATCTTCATCCTCTTAAGAGTATCATCACTGACTAGTATGAGCATGTAATTCCGGATCATTGACTTGCATGAAACATTAAAGGATTCTAAGCATCGAACTATCAGATTATATAGTATGGAAAAAAACATGATAATCTGAGCTCTCAAATTGACTTCTTTGATATTCTTGATCGTAACCAAGACATGCCTCATTAAATTTATCTTTCTTAGATTTGCTAAAAAATATAAGACATATATATCAATTTCTTCAGATTGCCTTTATCACCTCTTCTTGAAACCAGAAATCCTTGCACCCAAAGCTGAAGAATCCTATTGTTTAGAGTGAGACGGGCAATCTTGATAGTTGAATCATCCTTTATCCCAAGACATTTTAGTGCCTTCTTCTTATTGAAATATTCTTGCACATCGGGAAGTTTGTGTGAGCAGAATTCAGCTTCTCATTCATATGATAATCCAACCAAGCTCGCAGCCTTGGTGTAAGAAAGCTTATAAGTCTTCCCATAAGACATGAAAGAAAACCATTCTCTGCCATCTTCCTTCAGGAATGAAACAGACTCATAAAACTCAGTCAGCAAATCAGTATAAACCGGATCCTGTTTATCTGACTTTGCTACGCAGACATCTTCCGATCCATTCAGATTTTCATTCTTGGAAATAAGGGAATCATGCTTATAGAAGTCTGGATGAACTAACCATTCCCTGAAGACTAACCACTTAGAGATCGGTTTCGCAGTCGATATATCTTGAGATGTTTCTTCAACAGACAATCGGAGTGAAGAAATCTGAAAGATTAGGATCGACTTTGCAATGTTCAGAACCGGACACAAGAAGAGCAGCAAGGCATCGAGACGCAAAAGCTTGAAAAAACCGATGTGGGTCGAGTCTCGGGGTCCACTTTATATAGGCAATGGTTGTGACCATTGGTCTTCCAAAAACCATGTGACAGTTGAAAAGATTTTGACCTGGTCTGAAGGTTGAAAACAATCCCAAAAGAAGAACTTGACTCCAATCTTTTGAGGGCTTCCTTAAAGAAAACATTCAGATTTGAAGAAATCTAGAATCTGATCTTCTAAAAACATAGGAAAATACCAGCAAGAAAATTATGATTATGAAACTATAAGTAAGGAAATCACAACTCTCGGACTGCCTAGAAAGATTGTTCGTAATTGATAATATTCTTCTTGAAAAAAATGAATTTTAAAAAAAATCATTACGAAAAGTTACATTACAAAAATCTCATTATGAAAGCATCAGTACGAAAAACTCCATTCCAGAAAATTTCAGTACAAAAAACTCCATTTCGGAAAATTTCAGTTCCAGAAATTCTCATTCTGGAAATTTTAGTTTCCGAAATTTCCATTCCGAAAACTTTAGTTCCAAAAGGTTTGAAAAACTAACAAAAAAAATTAGTTAAACTAATTTTTAAAAATAGATTCCGAAAAAAATTAGTTACACTAACATTCAAATGTACTCCCACTATGAGAAGGAGTTTGTTACTGTTAGGAGATTTTTTCAACAAGAAGTTAATAAAGAATGATTACCTTACATTTATCATTCCTAACTTTTGTTTAATGTATTGAAATCCATCAGAGGGTAAAGATTTTGTGAAAATATTAGCAAGATGATCTTTAGTTCCGATAAACTGAAGAATGATATCTCATTTAAGTGTGTGATCCCTAAGAAAGTGATGCCTAATGTCTATGTGTTTTGCACGAGAGTGATGTGTAGGGTTCTTACTTAGGGAAATGGCACTTGTGTTATCACACAATATTTGAGTATTAGTAAAACTCATTCCATAGTCTGTGAGTGTGTGTTGCATCCACAGCACATGAGCGCAACAACTTCTAGCTGCCACATATTCAGCTTCAGCAGTGGAACGTGCTACAGAATGTTGCTTCTTGCATGACCAAGAAACTAACGAATCTCCTAAGAAATGACATGTTTTGGATGTACACTTTCTATCCATCCTACATCCACCAATGTCAGTATCAGAAAATCTTTTTATAACAAAATCATTTCCAGAAGTATAAAATAATCCTAGATCCATTGTTCCCTTTAGGTAGCGAAAAATTCGTTTTACTGCCTTTAAGTGAGATTCCTTAGGATTGGATTGATATCTTGCACATAAGCACACTGAAAACATTAAGTCTGGTCGACTAGCTATTATGTAAAGTAGACTCCCTATCATACCTCCAAAAGACGTTTGATCTACTGGTTTCCCAGCTTCATCATGATCTAAAGTGTTTTAGGTACCAATGGGAGTAATTATACTCTTAGTTTTGTCATAACCATACTTTTTGAGAAGATCATTAAAATCCTTATGTTGAGATATATAGATTCCTTCTAGTTATTGAGAAATTTGAAAACCAACGAAAATAGTTAACTCACCCATCATACTCATTTCAAACTCAGATTTCATTAGACTTGCAAAATAATCTATTAAAGATTGCAGATTTGATCCAAATATGATGTCATAAACATAAATATGACCAATCAAAACATTTTTCTTATCTTTTTTATAAAAAGGGTTGTATCTGAATTTCCCTTAAGATAGTTATTTTGAAGCAAAAATCTCGTGATTCTATCATACCATGCTCGTGGGTCTTTTTTAAGACCATACAAAGCATTGGTAAGTCTAAAAACATGATCATGATGTTTTGAATCTACAAATCCCGGAGGATGTTCAACAAAAAATTCCCCTTGAACATAACCATTAAGAAAAGCACATTTCACATCCATTTGAAAAATTATAAAATTGAAGAATGCTGCAATGGCAAATAGAATACGAATCGATTCATGTCTAGCTACTGGAGCCTAGGATTCTTCATAGTATTTCTCCTCTTGCTGATTATAGCCTTTAGCAACGAGTCTAGATTTATTCCTTACTATGACTCCATTTTCATCACACTTTTTTCTGAAAACCCATTTCACTCCAATAATAGAATTTTCCATTGGTCTTTCAACCAAGGTCCAGACTTTATTCCTTTCAAATTCATTTAGTTCATCTTGCATGCCTTTGATCCAATCATCATCACCTAATGCTTCATCAGTTCTTTTTGGTTCTAATTGGGAAAGAAATGCTAGATGTTATACTTCATTTCTTAAGTAACATCTAGTCCTTAAAGGTTGATTTACATCACAAATGATTCTACCACTGGGATGATTATTAAGGAACACTTGATTTGGGTTTTGTAAAGTCTGTTCATCAACATAGGGTAGAAAGTCTTCTGGGGTAAATGTTTCAGAAGTATCTTCTTGAACATTTTCCTTATTAGAAGAATTTTCTATGAAAGTTTGACAATCAGTTTTTGAAAGGACATCTGAAGATGTAGATTGGGATGGTTTGAAAATAAAAGTATCTGACTCATCATATTTTACATGCACTATTTCTTCAATAGTACAAGTATTTTTATTGAAACCTCTATATGCCTTAAAATTTTTGGAGTAGCCCAAGAAAATTACTTCATTAGATTTTGGTGCGAATTTATGTAGATTATCATTACTATTCAAAATGAATAATTTGCAACCAAAAACCCTGATGTCTTGGTTTTCTACCATTACATAATTCATAAGAAGTTTTATTAATAAAAGGTCTAATTAAAACTCAATTTATAGTACAACAAGCAGTACTTACAGCATTATCCCAGAAATGTCTAGCCATAGAATATTTACTGAACATGGTTCTAGTTATATCTTGAATAATTATATTTCTTCTTTCAACTACGCCATTTTGCTGAGGAGTTCTAGGTGCTGAAAAATTGTGAGTAATACCTTTTCTACTACAAAAAGGTTCAAAATCAGAATATTGAAATTCTCCTCCATGATCACTATGAATAGTTTTCAGTGGAAGATTTTTTTCATTGTTTACTTGTTCTATAAAACTTGTGAAATAAGAAAAACCTTCAGACTTCTTTTCTAGAAAATAGCCCCATGTAAATCTAGTGTAATCATCAACTAAAACAAACACATAGTATTTTCCTCCAATACTTCCAGTTTGTGTTGGACCAAAAAGATCCATGTGCACTAACTGTAATTAATCAGTCGTTGAGACTTCACCAATTGATTTAAAACTAGATTTATGTTTCTTTCCATACTGACAAGGATTAAAAACTTTAGAAGAATCAAATCTAAGCTTCAGTAGATCCTTAACTAGTTTCTTCTTAGAGAGTTTACACATGTTTCTAAGGTTATAGTGACCTAGTCTTCTATTCCATAGCCAGGATTGATCTTCCATTGCACATAGGGAAGGTAAATCTTGGCTCCTTAGGTCTTTTAAGTTCAAAGTGTAAACATCCTCTTACCTATTGGCATAGAGAATAAATCCTTCCTTGGAATTGTGTACTAAGCATTTATCATTCCTAAAATTCACAAGGTACCCTTCATCACATAACTGACTTATGATTTTGTGGTTGTGCTTAAGAACCTTAACAAATAAAACATTTGAAATCAAAGTTTTACCTAGAAGAACAATATTACCAATACCTACAACTTCTGCCTGTGCATTATCTCCGAAAGATACCTTTCCTCCTTTCGTTTTGACAATCTTTTCAAAATAGATTTTGTTACCAGTAATGTGTCGGGAACATCCACTATCCCTGTACCACGTATTGTTGTTGGTACTTCCACTGTTTTCCTAAAAACAAAAAAATAATTAGACTTTCGGAATCCAAACTTGCTAGGATCCGAGATTTCCAGACAACAAGATTTTAGGAACCCACACATTCTTAGAGAAATAGGCAATATGAAAACCTAGAGATTGGGTTTTATTTAAAGAAAAATTCTTCACCCAGTGACTACCACATTGACACTTGGTACAAAATGGGGCACTTTGTGGAACAATGTAGTTGTTACTAAAAATTGGTTTTGTATGGGTATAACCAAATCCCGATTTTTTTCTTAAAGGTCGTATTTGAGATTACATTTTATCAAAATTGTCTTTACCATGGGTAATGTTTGATAAACACTTCTTTAAGAAAAAAATTTCGAACTTGAGTTTTATAACCATGTTTTTATCTTCAAAATCATTATATTTAGAACTAGATCTAGGTTCAAAGAAACATTTATTAGAAATTAATTTTTCTAACTCTTTAGAATGTTTGTTCCTCTCAGAACATACTTCCTCATGATTTTTTGAAATTTTTATAAAATCAGAATTTTTCCTATGAAGATCTTTAGAATGATCTGATATCTCTTTTGTAAGAATAGAATTCCTAGATTTTTCTTTATCATGTTTTTATTGAGTTTAAAATTCTCAATTTCAAGAAGTTCAGAAAACATAGAAACTTCTTCATAGGTAGGTGAAGTATTTTCTTCATCAGAAGAGGATTCTTCATCGGAATAGTTATACTACTTACTATCATTAGAATTTAATGAAACATTGGACAAGATTCAGAATTTCATACCTTAGCCATAAATCAATGATTTTCAATAGGTAATCTGGCTATAAGACCAAGATTCTTTTGTCCTGAAGATTCATAATCAGATGATTCATCGGAAGGGTCACCACCACTGGCACTCTAGGTGTCATTTTCATTCAGAACATTCTTAGCTTTGGTTTTGTAATACATCTTTATATTCCTCTTAGAATGCCTTTATTTCCTTTCATTCTTTTTGATCAAGGGGCAATCTGGTCTAATATGTTTTGCTCCCTTTCATTCATAACAAGTAACTTCTCCATCTTTCCTGTCTTTCCATTCCTTTTTCTTATACTTGGATTGGAAATTTCTCTGGCCAGCTATCTTGTTCATTCTTCGAGTAAGATTTTCTAACTCATTTTCTGAGATTTCACTTTCACTAAATTCTGACTGAATAAACACCTTCTTAGACTTGGATCTGTTTACTCTCTCAGGAGTCTTAGCTTTCATATGATTTGATGTTGTTGTAAAAGTGACAGTACCATTCCCATTATTCTTTTTGATGTTGTCAGCATCTCTCATCATTCTTGTTTCATGTTGGAGAAGAGTTACAAATAGCTCATCAAGATAAATTTATGTGACCTTCCTGTTCTCATCTATAGCTGTTCTCTTTTATTCCCACTCATTAGGCACAATATCAATTATCTTATCCACAGGGGATTCATCATCTAACCCTTTTTCTCTCATAGACTGTAAGCTGTTGACTATAGTCATAAATCTCTGTTGAACTTTACAGAATGGTTCTATATATAGAAAATTGAATCCATGGTATTCATCTATGAGCATATCTCTCATAGTCTAAATTACATTAGAAGTACCAATGTGTGTAAATTCTAACTTCATCCAGATACAATTAGCTTTTTCACAAGAAGAAATTTGGCTATATATATTTCTAGTCATTGAACATAGTAAAGTATTGTGTACCTTATTATTGAGTTGATACTCTTTCTTTTCCTAGTTAGTGAATGTTCTAACTTCCTTATCAGGAATTTTATAATCAACAGTAAGAATAATGAAATTATCCACTTCTGTGTTGATAAAAGGTCTTCATTCGATCTCTCCAGTACTCATAGTCATTACCATCAAATATTGGTGGTCTTGTTGGATTTAGATTGTCAATAGAACCAACATTGACTCCTGCCATTCTAAAAAAAACATGGCAACATAACTTATTAGTACTAGATGTTCGTAACCACAATGTTCTGAACGAAAATGTTCGGAATGACAAAGTTCAGAATGACAAAGAAAAAAGAAAATGAGAAAGATAAACTTATACGTGAGTTTGAGTATTTCAGAGACCTCCTCTGATACCAATTGTAGGATCTAAATAACAATGTAGATGCTCAATATTCAAGAGGGGGGGTGAATTGTATACTTTAAAAATTCCTTTGGAAACTTTAATGTTGGTTACAGATAACTATGAGTTCTTTAGACAAGGAAAATCTAGGTTTAACAAAGTTAAACTAAGCAAATTCACAAAACCTTTGATCACCAACTAGGTAATTGGAACCAAGGCTTACAATATAAGATTCTACCTTAAAGCGTATAGAATCTAAAGTAATCAGAGTACAAGTGTAAGGAAATACAAGAAGGTTATACTTTCCTTACAATACAATATGCAGTAGAAACAAACCAGTAGTAACTATAGGTAATAAAATATAAGAATTTTAAACCAAAGATAAGGGTTTCAAACAACCTTGGATAAAGGTCTCTTAATTTATAATTTCAAGCCAGTTTTTCTTACCCACACCCGGGTAAGCCCTCGATACGAAGATCAGAATCTCTGTCTTACTATCCCTGCAAGCCCTCAACTTCAAGGTAGTTGGAACCTCTTTCTTCCTCAGCTAGGAAGCCCTCGAACTTCAAGGTAGTCGGCACCTCTATCTTCCTATCACCGGAAGTCCTCGAATGTAATCACCAACATTCTGAGTCGCAAAAAGAAATATGAACGAGTGGTTCAGTACGAACAAGTCATGAAAAGATTCTCTCTCTAGAAATCACCTTAACAGAATGTGGTCTCTAGATTGATCAACTTATTTCTCTTTTCCTATATCGAGCTCTTTTAAATGAGCTCCTATTTATAGGAAAACTTCCAACAGTCGGCTCCCTCTGCCAATGGTCATATTTTCCATGAAATTCAGAGGGACCTGTACACGTGTAACTCAAACAACGTTTAATTAGAAATAGAATAGATGACATCATTTTATAACAAACCATGTATAACTGAATGCATGACATCATTTTGAAATGAATCATATGTAATTAAAAGATAATTAGTATTTAGGAGTATAAGAATGTGAAAAGTTCGGAGTCTAATCAAAATGAAATTCGGAGTCTATGTTAAGAAATGTTCGGATTCTGCTTTACAGGAATTCAGAGTCTGGTTTCACCAGAGATCGGAATCTGAACTTGCAGAGTTTGGAGTCAAACAGTTTAAGTGTTCGAAGTCTAACTGCTTAAGAGTTCGGAGTCGAACTGCTTAAGAGATTGGAGTAGAACTTCATAAGAGTTTGGAGTCGAACTGCTTAAGAGTTCGGAGACGAACATCATAAGAGTTCGGAGTCGAACTGCTTAATAGTTTTGAGTCAAACTTCTTAAGAGTTCAGAGTCAAACTATTTAAGAGATTGAAGTCGAACATCTTATGAGTTCGGAGGTGAACTGCTTAATAGTTAGGAGTCGAACTTCTTAATATTTCGGAGTCGAACTGTTTAGGAGTTCGGAGTCGAACTACTTAATAGTTTGGAGCCGAACATCATAAGAGTTTGGAGTCGAACTTCTTAAGAGTTCAGAGTCTAACTTCTTAAGAGTTTGGAGTCGAACTTCATAAGAGTTCGGAGTCCATAATTCAGATCCTAAAAACAGAATGCTCCAAATCATTACATTATATGATTCTGGGATTTTGGTTAAGAATCTGGTTTTTAAATTTAAGAATAATATTGCTATATATATGAAAATTTAGATTAGGGTAAATTTTCTTAAGGAAGTAAATTTTCCTTATGGAGGTAAAACAAACATTTTCATTAAGTATAAGGTGTTTGTGATTTTCAAAACAAGAAAGATTGGAAAAGTCATAAGGAAAACCTTATTCACTTAACAAAGAACCCAAATAACATGAAGACATCAAAACCATAGCAGACCCCCCCCCCCCCTTAGTGTGGGGGGGGAGGGGGTGTTGAATGTGTGATCTCCAAATCCATTAAACCCAACTTCCTCACACCAACCAAGAAAAATCCTCTACATAAGAAGATAAAAAGGGATTGTTAATCCCTGACTATACCAACTCCCTCAGTACAGGGAAACAACTCCACAATGATGGTTCATTCCAAATAACCTACCACAAAACAACCCTTCATAAAAAGACACCTAAAAAGAACACTTCATCATGGAACCCAAAACCCTCTGAACATTGGTTAGCCACAACATTGTTAGAATTGAAAACGCACCACATCATCCAAATACTAAAACACTAGAGAAAACCCCTAAGAAAACCAAATTACAGATGTGATACCAAATCACCGTCCACCCACATAACTCGAACATCCATAAAAGAGAAAAAACTATTCAAGGTCGAAAGCACACAAAAGACAAAATTAAACTCCAAAACACCCATCCAAACCAACAAATTTACATAGATAATAATAGAGAAAGTCAATCATACCATTAAAATGAAATGATGAACTTTCCCTCTACCGAGTAATGAATAGAAGGAAACATCAGATGATTCCACTGTAACCTGGAAAAACATGAACTGGGTCATGGTCCCACACACCATCTGCAACTAAGGACTATGCATGAGCATTGCCCCGAGACATGAGGCCTGGGATATGATTGTAGAAGAACCATATTCCTCAAAGTTAGGAACTGTTATCCCTCTATCAAATTTCCTTTCACGAATTATTACACCTAAGAATCATTCCTCGGTCACCCGAACGACCACGACAATATAACAAACTCAGATGGTATGATGAAACAAAGGCTAGAACCAACAATGGAATCTCATGAACAGATTACTCTAACTCTCACATATATCCAGAAGAGGAGCCTCCATGAATAGATAGATACATCATATTTTCCATCCACTTTCTCTACAAAAGCCAACTCCTTTATGTGGTCAACATATTCCTTCAAAAAATACAGGACCTGATCAACCCATATAAGGACTTACCACTTTTTTTTCCATCAAATCCTATTGTATGAACCATTCGAAGATGATGGATTTAAGAACCTCCCAAATAATCAAAACATATAATGATGGTGGGGAGAATAACATCAACTTATACAGGGCTAGAACCTCCATAAACCCGATACCACTGAATAAGTAACAACCACAAGAGTACCCAACACCCTAAATACATTCTATATTCACAAAACCCAAACAACTGACTCCAACGAACAACAATTACCTGTAAAAACAATAAACACACAAAAATAACTGTAAAATGGTCGCAATACATAGACATACTTGGGGAACATTCTATGGAGAACATATAGAATAACATGGGAAACCCAAAAAAAACAAGTCATCATGACAAAAAACTATTTTCAAAGAAAATCCCATGTAGAGATAACAGACCAGAATTCCAAACAAATACCAACACAACAAAAAAACATAAATTTCAAAATCACCATTTTTCCTATAGATCCCATATATAACTTATACAAAATAAAATTTTCCAAATACTAAACTCCACATTTCATGAAAAATCAATTTCCAAATCCATTATTTTACTTTCAAATTAACATTGAAAAATATTTCCAAACCTCAAATTTCAATCACTTCCCTAAAGAATCTTCTAATGTATGACATGTGTGAACGTCCACTTCAACATACCTCATTCATGAAAAAGTTCCCCACACAATTTCCACACATACCCACACACATGTTATCCATCATAAGTAATATCAATGGATACATACTTCCCTCCTCAATAAGTATAAATATTTTCAAAATATCCAATTCAAACAATTTTTCATTAAAACCAGCATCATTAATTTAAAACCATTTAATGAAAATTTCATTCATTTTCAAAACAATTTTCATTTTCAAACCCTTATTCATTTTCCATTAGTACAATAGCACCAACCAAACCCATGATGCAACACAACTCTGGATGAACCATTGTAATGAGGGACTAGTAGTTAAGCTTAACCTAGTGACATACTAGAGAATACTGACCAACGTAAGAAACAAAAACTAATGGGAACATGAACTGTGTAACAAGACTCTGCATGGGTCACTACTTCTAGTGAAATCATGATGTAACACCAACTTGACTCCATTTTCGTCCCTCAATTCCAAATAATTCTAATACTAATTACTCAATCCCAGACTACCCCTCGAAACATCTATCTCATCATGGGAGATGTTGATATGGCCCTAACCCATAACCAACCTCATAAAGATCGAAAACACTAATATCCATCTGAAAGACCCCCAATGTATCATGGGAATTCTATGATACCATATTTTCAAGTACCACCCCATGTCAACCATGTTCCGGTCACCCATGTCGGACCATAATAAATCCCAGTCAGCGTTCTTAATCCCAACAGGACAGAATCCTGTTTCGAGCATCAAAACACACACATGAGAACAATTTCAGCCCAAAATATGATACCTAGACCAAATAAATAAATGATCCAAACAATCCATTAAACTAACAACTAAAAAATTATAATTAAATAAAGCATAATGAAAACTCAACACAACTAACAAATGATTCTAAAAAAATAAAATGATGATTTATTAAAAAAATACAACCAAATAGGATGAATATTGAACAATAAAAACTAAACTATTGACATATGAGCTCTATGTGACCTCTTGGTCACCGTCAGCTTAACGAACAAGCCAACCAAACCCCTGAGCATCTAAACATGGATCCTAAACTAGAAACAAAAACCTGCAACTGAAATTGTAGGATAGGTTGGAGCACCATAATACTCACCATTGGTTCATCATATAGAATTATATATATATATATATATATGACATGGAACAATACATGTTGTAGGGTGTGAATATTTTGTTTAAAAAACATTGGATTTAAACTCTTAAGAATGAACATTGTTTAAAAGGTCATAAAAATCAATATTAAAAACTAGTAAAAATTACCATATAGGTGTTGGATATGATGGATATGATATGATGTAAAAACAAAAGTAAGGAAAAAAAGTTGTATTAGACATGAATAAACAAACAGAGTAATTTAAATTTTAATGATTCTACCATAAAACGTATATAATCTCTAATTAAAATATGTAATGAATGAATCATATTTGATAAAATTATAATAGAAAGGAATATGAATAGAAAGATGAAACAAAATAATTTTCTTTCTATTAAAAGATGTATTGTATTAATAATAGTGTTACAATTATTTTATCCCAAATAGAAGTGATTCCCTTTAACTTGGGAAAAAGGTATGTCTTAACACCGCTGTGGAAAGACATTGACATAAAGATCAACACGAATATCTTCTTATCCCCATAAGACATAAATTAATAATGTAATTGTCACATATATATCTCAAACACATGAAATCACTCGATACTACAATCAGAAACACATCTTTATATCCTTGGAATTCCTCGATCATTTTCATAAGGATAGGATGCACAAAGAAAAAAATAACTAATAGAAATTCATGAACATAGAACAAGTTGTCCACTTATTGTATCATCATGTATTTTTCATGAACAATAAGAATATAACACTATCTATCTTCAGAAATTAATAGTAGAAAAAATTTATCCTCTTCGGTTCAAATGACATCAAATTTATAGTCATCAGGTTCCAATGGTATTATTTCCACCAATAGTCATATTTCATAGAAAATATTTGATGGACATAGACACCTAGAATTACAATGAACAAAATAAACAGAATAAAGGATATTGTTTTGTTTAGTGTATTAGTAACTAAATGACATCATTTTATTTATAAAATAGAAAGAACAAATTTATTAAAAAATGAGTATGGGAATCATGTAATATGTATTGATGTAAGACATGAAGTCAATGCATCAAATTAGTACAGTGCATAACCTGGGTACAATGTTTAAAATCGATAAGATATATATCATGGTTAAGATTAATGACGTGGTAACAATACATATGGTTATGATGCAAGAACTGGTTACGAAACATGACCTAGTCTCTATACAAGACATTGTTACAATACATGAGTAGGTTATGATACATGACCGGGTTATGATACACATGGTAACCATGCATGATTACTATACAATACATAACCTAGATACAATGCATTATTTCAATATATAATATTAATGTGGTACATAACTTGGTTATAATGAACATGGGTAGGAAAACAACATAGGTAGATTGGATTGTAAAACAATTTATGTGGTTATGATGAGAAACAATATATGTGATTAAAATTGAATAAATGATATATTATAACATTGTAGATCAACAATGCGTGTGGTTATGAATGAAAAAAAAATTATATGATTATGAATGTATGTGATTATGATATGTGTAATTACGATGAGAATAAAACGTATAAAACAAGAAGTAATTTGAAATTTACAAAACAAAAATGATCAATGGGAATGTAGAAACACATTTTGACACAACAATCTCCCCCATTTTGGAATTCACAATACAAAATAAACAATAAACACCAATCTCCCCCTTATTTTAATAACTCATCTAATTTTAATAGTAAATATATCAAATTTTACCCTAGATTTAGACAAACCACTAGGGATCGTATTCACTTTACATTTACTAGTGATTTCTCCCCTTAATAAGGTATTGATGAAATTATTCTTTTCTAGACTATTATCCCATTTTGGATTTTCTAAAATAGTAAGAGACAATATTAATTTCGTATAATGGGTTGGAGAAACATAGTTTGAAAAAACATATATTACATTGAATGAAATATGTTTATATTACAACATGATTTCAAGAATCATTCTTTCCCCTTTCTTTTTTACCATATATTGAACATCAAATTATTCATCTTCTTGAACTCTTTTCTATCATCCATTAGATTGTCAAGAGATCTTTCTATTCCTTCATCATCCCATCTTATTTCACAATAACTATTTTTTTCTTCTAGATCCTTTATTCTAGGAGCTGATTGATTGATTCATGAGCTTCAATATTTTCTTCATTAGAATTGAAATCCTCTAATATAATTTTTTAGGAATTATATAAAATTAAAATTATATTTATGAGTATAACAACCTCATTACATTAATTTTCTAATTTCTTTTTTAGAACATCAATTTCTTCAATGGATATTCCTTTTGAGGTACCCGGTCTTTGAAAGACATCCGGTTTTTCAGTGAATTCAACAGCCATATTTTTAAAATTAGAATAGAGAACATTTACCCAATTCACCAATTCATCATAGTTGTCCAGATGATTCCTGTGACTATCAATATTTTTTTAAACCACATATCGACCTTAATACAAGCCTTCGTGTGCTTAGTATCATGTTCTTTGAATATCTTGAAATTGTCTTCATGAATCAGAAACCTGTCTATCATTGTATTGATAGAGTTTATTCTATCATTACAAGAATTTGAATGGATTTATAACCTAGCTTCAATATTTTGAATAAATTTTATTACCTTTTCAAATCTATATAAGTATTTCTTGATATAATGAATTCCATTAAATGATATTTTCCATTCAAAATCTGTGCCTTCAGTGTATTTAATGAGATCATTGAAAATTGTTTCAATAACTATCCAAAATATCTGGATGATTCCTATTCTTAAAACATTATTCACATTTATCTTCTTTATATATAATTTGAATGACTTTTTATGAAGATACATTGTGAGAAATTTCCTTGCATGGATGTCGATCGATAGATGAAAATTTGAAAGATGAAACTTATGAGGATTCAATTGAAAGTTTTCTCTTGTTTTCATACACTTCCTCTTCTGATTCTACTTCTTATTGACCATTTTCATCGTCTCTGTGATATTATTATTCTTATTATTATTCATATTTTTTGAATAAGAGCTTCTTTATCCTATTTTTCATTACCTTTTTCCATTCTTTTATTGAACCAATTGAGTCTGAACAGGTGGCACACTTAGTACAATTTCGGTTTTTTTGCTCAAATTTTATCAGAAGGATATCAGTGCCAATAGCTTTGGTCTTTCAATTCTTCATTATATTATTTCTATCTTTTTTATTAAATGTATCTTATAATCGTACATTCAAAGACAATGCTTCATCTTGAACCAAAGCAAATTGAGGATCCCCTTCATTCCTTTATTTCTATTATCCCCTTTTCTTCCTCCATTCTGTAGAAACCTTATTAGATACAGACTAATATATCATTTATGACTGTGGTGTTGTAGTCATTACAATATCTCATTTTCATGAAGTTTATTTCGATGGATTATATTTGTTTTCACTCTCTTCAAATACTTCCTTTTCATATATTTCTAAAAAATTGTCGATTCATCATTTACATATAATATGATTCTCTTTATCATATCCTTACCGATTAGGGGAACATTAATGGAATATAGATCTAACATAATAGAAACATTCCAATATCTCATAAATTCATTCAAAAAACTTACTGATAATAGTTGGAAACAAGATCAACTAAGATTTTATGGAACCATATATGAGCTTCAATACTTCCATGAAAATTAATAGCACCATATTTAACTTCCGCATATTCATTAAATAATCATGATGATATATATCGGAATAATTAAACGATTCCTTATCATTTTTTGTCATCAGTAAAATTATTTTCATCGATAGGGCTATATTATTATTATCTCTTGATAAATTATATACCTTTCTATTTTCCTCATGAATCTAAAAAAGTGATTCTCCATCTTTACTCTTATCAAAATACCCATCAGATTATGGTAATTTATGAGAAAAGATTAGGAAATCACCCTCATAAGGAAATCCAAGAAAGGAATCTCGTTGTTTTAGATAGGTTGTATACTTATTATCATACAACATATAATAAATCATATGACCCATGTCTGTCTCCACTGATTGATGAAATTGGAACACCACATCATTATACATGGAATCTTGGTATGAATATGGTCTTTCGACATAAATGGATTTCTCGAGTTTGAAGCTTATTATCCTTTTCAAAGATGAATATAAAGTCATATAAAATTGTTGAGAGAATAAATAGTCCCTTCGAAAGGTCCTTGAAGTGAAATATTTTGGAGACATTTACTTTGGAGATGAAATGGTTGACTTAAACATAAGAGACAAACATGACGCATGAAGACATTCATAGTTATGAAATCTGAATAGATCTTAATTTATGATAACTATTGTTGAAATGATTTCAAACTGGTCATACTATTTATAGGACATAATGATATAGGTGAAATTATAGACATGATTTATGTGGGATAGGTTCAGATGTGTTCTTTATAAAAATCTATTGTCACGGTTAGATATTTTAATATCCAATGATTGAGAATGATATCAATACCTTGAGGATTTCATTTAAAGAAAATAGTATTTAGACTGAAAGTGATTTGGAATAATTTGAACGAAGTGAGAAAAAAATATTTGAACAACATAAATAGTGTTTTAGAAATTTTAAATGTTGGAGTATCAGGTTATATATTTTTTCAGTATTCTTTTATTATGATATTAATATAATGAAAAACGTAAAACGGATAAGAAATATAAAATAGATAAAATCAAATAATCTATTATCGATAATCTAGAATCAATATAATAATCCAATACTGATAATTTAGTAATGATGGGATAATCCAATTTCGATAATCTGCTACCGATGACATGAAATAAGAAACAAATAATGGTGATATCGATTAAAATTGGAAATTGATAAAAGAAAATCTGATACTGATTAATGTGAAACTGATAAACATGCAAAACCAATAAAAGAAAAACTGATACTGGGTAAATTGAATCCTATAAACATGTAAAGCTAATTGAATTTTCATGGCCTATCATCTGGGATTGTGCTGTCACTACCCCAATCCCACCTTCCATAGGCTAGGGGATGGCGACTAGCACTAAAGGCGTAATCCCGATAAAAGGGAAGGCATTGCATTTTTAACCTTCAACACACACACAGTCTGATCTCAAGTAATATAGGCAACAACTTAAAATAATCACTAATTAAAAATGATACAAAAGTATGTGCTTAACGGAAAGGGGCCGGAAATACAAGCCCAATAGTAATGTACAACTATAGAAAAGTAAATAGAAACTATTGAGTCGTCCTCCGGGAATCCCACCAGAAGGGTGGGTACATATGGCCTCCTCAGCTCCTCAGGTCTGCCCGTCTGCTCCGTGTATGTCTAGCCAAGTATTCCACCTCCATGTACCATCCAGCTCCACAACACTCTGTCTCGATTGGTGCTGTTTGTCATCTGCAACCAACACAACGAAGTGTGGGCATTTCCCCTGTAAGGGTGAGTATAACGATACTCAGTAGGGACCCCGAGACTCCCTAAGCTCTCCTAAAATCCACGATGGATAAAACAAAAAATGAAAGATACAATAACGATTTATCAACCAAACCTACATAGGTATATGCCCATACATATACCTAAGTTATCATTCTCATATCGGCTCCAACTATTGAGAAAAAGCACAATCACGTCTACACAGGAAGTAAAGTGAATCACATCGATGATAATGATTGAAATTCAAGACTGAGCTCACACATGTATTAATCTTTCATATAGAGATAGAGATGATTAGATGTACTTACTGATTAATCTATGTTGTTGGACCCATATAGGAAACTAGACCAGCTTAGCGGTTAGACCCACACAAGATACAAGACCAGCTACATTGTCGGACCCACACATGATTCAAGAACAAAAGTCAAAACGATCAGACCCACACAAGATATAAGAACATTAGTCATAGCTTTCAAACCCATGGAGGATCCCAGTACAGTAGTAATCGCCGTCAAACCCATGGAGGATCCCAGTATAGTAGTCTTCACAGTCACAGCCAGCTCTAGGGCTCCCGCACACAGCACGCTCTCTTCGGGGAGGGTCTTCTCCTCGAGAAAAGGGGTCGATAAATCAATTATCAAGAACATCATAGTTGATGTATCACGATGTTCCGTATCATCAAAATGAATCCAATGCGATAGACAACATGTTAATCAGATGCCAGGTCTGAGAGTTATTTGCTTTTCCGTTCCAGGGGCGTGGATGGAATTATGCTCGTTCCAAAACCATCCTTTTTCCAAATTTTTCAGAAAAATCACTTCGAGTATCAGAAAGGAACGCCTCATCGCAAGGATCCCTATTCCATAGACGGCACGTCAATCAGACGCACAGTCTAGATGATATTCACATTTAAGCGTAACGGGCCCAGCCCGTCAAGCCTAGTGGGCTAGCAGGTCGGCCCAACCCAGTTTAGCGAGTCTGACCCTATTGGGGGTTGGCCCGACCTGGTGGAGTGTGGACCACCCGCGGACCCGGCCCAGCAGGTCCGACCCATTTTGCGGGTAAGCCTGTCCGGATGGGGCACGGTCCACCCGCGAACCCGGACCGTGGTTGCAGGCATGTTTGGTTCGCCCAGTGGCGCCGACCGGCAACGCCCTTCCTTGTTGACCAGCCGGTTGAAGCCGATTGGTTTTTTCAATTGCGAGCGGCCCACGGTTGCAAGCCGCGGTTCCTACGCATGCGGCACCAAGCGGCGTCACTGCTCCTTCAGCCCAGCCGGAAGGCGGCCAGCTGGTTCGCTTGTCGAGCAGCCCGCACAGTGGCCTGCGGTCATATCTACAGCACATTATCAAGCAGCACCACAGTCTCATGCCCAGCCGCCGTATCTGGCCGGTTCTTCCAGCAAGGGGCCCACTATGCGGGTCATACCTCCTCCGAGCAGCACCTGCGGGTGCCGCGGCTCACCAGCCCGGCCGGCCGTAACCGGTCAGTTCTTCAGCCAAAGCGGCAGATGGTTGTGGGCGATGGTTCTCCTCCACGATGCATGTGTGTGGCCAATGCTTCTGGTCTCCAACACATCTGGTCTCCATTTTGAAAACAATCACAATCCAACGGAGGGTCGTCGGGTCGTGTTCGTTCGGCCCGCGCCCTCCGTATTTTCCGATTACAAAAGGCCTAATAAAATCCAATGCATTCATCAAGAATGAGTTATAATTTTTAATCATATAAAAATATACAAAAACCCCTACCTCGTTTCAGAGTTATTTTATTGATGACGACGTCGATTTGTTGACGTCGGGGTGCGTCCAAGGAGGAAGCGTCGTTATTGGCGACATTTTTTTTGGGCGACATCTTCTCCCTTGATGTGAAGAAAGAGGAAGGAAGACATCTTCCTTTGTGGGTGTTGCCTCAATTTCTTGTACTAGTTGGAAAAAGCAATACATGTTTTCATTATTATATGGAATCAGCGTTCTTCGTCGAGTGAACGTCGTTCTTCGTTAGAGATGGTGATATCCTCCAAATTCCTTCCTGTTCCACCCAAAACGAGACTATACCAACCCATGTAAAAGAATTCCATCTCTTCTTTTAATGTTGGCAAAGTTAATTCAAATAAATTCAAAAAGATTAATTAAATGTGGAATTTACATAATCTTAGGTGTCGACATTAATTGTGAGAAGGTGGAGGGTTCAATATTTAAATGAAGGGAGGAGGCTTAATTAAATTCAAATGGATGTTTATAGGGAGTTGAGGGGAGGTGAAAAGTGTGAGTTCTTGTGGGCCTCGCGACACATTATACTATCATGAGAGGATTTGTGGGGTTGGGCCCCACCACCAACTTCCCAATCGAGATAATAACCACCAACTAATTAAAAATGTGTTACTACACAATTTTATTTAATTTCTAACTTTTCAATAGGAACCCCAAAATATAACATCCATCCTATAAAAAACGCAACTAGGGTAAAGGTCCCCTTATGCGAATACCAGCACTGCAAGTTTATCAGTGTCCTCATGTTTCAATTCAGAGCATCGGTTCAAAAGTTCGAAAAACATGCACGTACGTTTACTGAACGTACTCGAACAAAACGTCAGAAAATTATTCCGGGCACACCAGGTCTCAGAATCAAGTGCCGTCAGAAACATAGGACTCATAAAATTTCAAAAAAATTAAGAAAAAAAACCCATTGAAATTTAGGTGTCTTTACAATACCCCACCATAGGTCTTTACGTCCCCATAAAGCTACAACACACACTATGGAAACAACAGAGGGTACTGAACACGCATCTGAGCCTCCCACTCTCATGTGCTCTCCTCAAGTTTTTCATGCTGCCAGCGAACACGCACAAGAGGAATCTAACAAACATGTAGGACCCTCTCCTGTCAATCATCGATCTCTACTGGGACCTCCGTTAATGTCACCCCGTCATCGATGTCCAGCTCCATGTGGTCAATGATGTGGGATGGGTCGTGCACGTATCTCTTCAGGTGAGATACCTAAAATAGGTAGTGCACCCGGTGCAACTGATGTAGATGGGCCTGGTGGTAAGCCACCTCGCCTACCCTGCTGAGGAATGGAAAAGTTCTGATGAATTGCGGAGACAACATGCGGCCTCGGCTAAATATCATAGACCGACTCACAAAGTTAGCCCACTTCTTACCGATCTGAGAGCAGGGAATAGTAGAGAGATATGCACATCTCTATGTTCAGAAGATCGTAAGGATTCATGATGTTCCATCAACTATCATCATCGATCGAGATGCTCGTTTCATGTCCCGGCTATGGAAGAGGTTACAAGAGGCTTTTGGAACACATCTTTAATTGAGCACCACCTTCCATCCTCAGAAGGATGGTCAAACTGAGAGGACCATTCAGACTCTCGAGGACAAGATCCATGCATGTGTCCTCGACTTCGGTTATAGCTAGGAGGATCACTTACCCTTGTTGGAGTTTTCATACAATAACAGCTCCCACTCCACCATCGGGATGGCAACGTACAAGGAATTGTATGGCCGACCTTTCAGATCACCTCTATGCGGGACTGACCTTGGGGAGTCAACACTTGTTGGACAACAGATGGTGCAGGATAAGGGATTGAAGGTTCATTTCATCTGGAAGTGGATGAAGACTGCATAGAGCAGGAATAAATCTTATGATGATAGGATACGGAGACCACTGGAGTTCGGGGATGGAGACCACGTCTTTCTACGGGTCTCACCTCGACGAGGTCTACGGAGATTTAGCCGAGGCCGCATGTTGTCTCCGCAATTCATCAGAACTTTTCCATTCCTCAGCAGGGTAGGCGAGGTGGCTTACCACCAGGCCCATCTACATCAGTTGCACCGGGTGCACTACCTATTTTAGGTATCTCACCTGAAGAGATACGTGCACGACCCATCCCACATCATTGACCACATGGAGCTGGACATCGATGACGGGGTGACATTAACGGAGGTCCCAGTAGAGATCGATGATTGACAGGAGAGGGTCCTACATGTGTGTTAGATTCCTCTTGTGCGTGTTCGCTGGCAGCATGAAAAACTTGAGGAGAGCACATGAGAGTGGGAGGCTCAGATGCGTGTTCAGTACCCTCTGTTGTTTCCATAGTGTGTGTTGTAGCTTTATGGGGACGTAAAGACCTATGGTGGGGTATTGTAAAGACACCTAAATTTAAATGGGTTTTTTTTCTTAAATTTTTTGAAATTTTATGAGTCCTATGTTTCTGACGGCACTTGATTCTGAGACCTGGTGTGCCCGGAATAATTTTCTGACGTTTTGTTCGAGTACGTTCAGTAAACGTACGTGCATGTTTTTCTAACTTTTGAACCGATGCTCTGAATTGAAACATGAGGACACTGATAAACTTGCAGTGCTGGTATTCGCATAAGGGGACCTTTACCCTAGTTGCGTTTTTTATAGGATGGATGTTATATTTTGGGGTTCCTATTGAAAAGTTAGAAATTAAATAAAATTGTGTAGTAACACATTTTTAATTAGTTGGTGGTTATTATCTCGATTGGGAAGTTGGTGGTGGGGCCCAACCCCACAAATCCTCTCATGATAGTATAATGTGTCGCGAGGCCCACAAGAACTCACACTTTTCACCTCCCCTCAACTCCCTATAAACATCCCTTTGAATTTAATTAAGCCTCCTCCCTTCATTTAAATATTGAACCCTCCACCTTCTCACAATTAATGTCGACACCTAAGATTATGTAAATTCCACATTTAATTAATCTTTTTGAATTTATTTGAATTAACTTTGCCAACATTAAAAGAAGAGATGGAATTCTTTTACATGGGTTGGTATAGTCTCGTTTTGGGTGGAACAGGAAGGAATTTGGAGGATATCACCATCTCTAACGAAGAACGACGTTCACTCGACGAAGAACGCTGATTCCACATAATAATGAAAACATGTATTGCTTTTTCCAACTAGTACAAGAAATTGAGGCAACACCCACAAAGGAAGATGTCTTCCTTCCTCTTTCTTCACATCAAGGGAGAAGATGTCGCCCAAAAAAAATGTCGCCAATAACGACGCTTCCTCCTTGGACGCACCCCGACGTCAACAAATCGACGTCGTCATCAATAAAATAACTCTGAAACGAGGTAGGGGTTTTTGTATATTTTTATATGATTAAAAATTATAACTCATTCTTGATGAATGCATTGGATTTTATTAGGCCTTTTGTAATCGGAAAATACGGAGGGCGCGGGCCGAACGAACACGACCCGACGACCCTCCGTTGGATTGTGATTGTTTTCAAAATGGAGACCAGATGTGTTGGAGACCAGAAGCATTGGTACGTCCTCTGAAGAGGATGACATACTCCCTGACTTCAGAAATCCTGTCATGTGCTTTCCCTAAGGATATCTTAGCACATCGCGTCTCACAGTCAACGTCCCCTCACTGTGCCTACCCGACTCACTGAATAAGTGGAGGAGTGACTGTGAGAGACTGAACAAAGGCTGCTCCATCTCTATCCACAAAGGATACATGCAAAGCGGCTAGATACTATTTCGCCTCTCCTAGAAGTTGAATGCCTGATCTCTTACTGAGAGAATCTGCTACAACATTCCCCTTCCCAGGGTTATAGACTATCGTGAAGTCATAGTCTGAGAGAAAATAGAGCCATAGTTACTGTCTCAGGTTCATATCATTTTTAGAGAAGATGTACCCGAGTCACTGGTGGTCATAGTAGACTGTAAAACACTATCCCAAAAGATAGTGTCGCCACATCATCAAGGCGAAGACCATGGCTGCTAACTCCAGGTCATGTGTAGAGTAGTTCTTCTCATTCTATCTCAACTATCGTGAACCATAGGCGATCAATGCTCGCTCCTGCATGAGGAAACACCCGAGTCCGGTTCATGTTGTGTCGCAGTAATCTACGTACCCAACACCCTCCTCTGGTAACCTCAAGATGGGTGCAATGTTCAATATCCGCCTCATCTCCTGAAAGTTATGCTGGCAACTCTCTGACCACACGAAGGGTTTTCCCTTCTTCGTTAATGCTGTAAGCGGTCTTTCATCTCATGAGAAGTCTGGCACAAATATCCAATAGTACCCAACTAGACCTAGATAACTCCGAACATCCGTCACACTCCTGGGTGGCACCCAAGCATGTACTGCCTCGATCTTTGATGGAACCGCTGCTACTTCAGCCTCCGAGATGATATGTCCAATGAAGTGAACCTCTTGAATCAAGAAATGGCACTACGAGAGCTTACCATAAAGCTGGTGATCTAGGATTGTGTCTAGTACTACCCGCAAATGGTATGTGTGATCCTCCTTAGTAGTTGAGTAAATCAGTATGTCGATGATGAGGACTACGAAAAATAGATGGAGGTAAGGCTGGAAGATCATGTTTATGAAACTGAGGAGCACTGATGGTGTGTTGGATACACCATAGGGAATGACTAAGAACTCTTCGTGGACATAGCAACACCTGAAGTCCGTCATCTGCTCATCCTTGTCTCAAACTCTAAGCTGGTGATAGCCTGACTTAGGTCTATTTTGGAGAACCATCGTGCTCCCATGAGCTGATCAAAGAGTTTATCAATCCTCATAAGTGGATACTTGTTCTTCACTACCACTTTATTTAGGTGACGGTAGTAGACACACAGTCGCAAGCTCCCATCCGCCTTCTTGGAGAACAAAATCAGGGATGCTCAGGGTGAACACTGGGTTAGATAAATCTCTTTCCCTACAAGTCCTCCAGCTGTACCCGCAGCTCACGAAGCATGGTGGAAGCCATCCAATATGCTGGAGTAGATATCAGTGTCGTCTCAGGGAATAGGTCAATGTATAATTATACCTCTCTATGAGGAGGTAGTCCTAGAACGTCATCTGGGAAAACATCCGCATACAGATCCAACACAATAAGAAAACTAGGACTCCGCACATCATCCACTCCGATGATGAGACTAGCCAAATGATGTGTGATCGGCTGCCCCCCTCCTCTGCAAAAGTCCATCCTGTGCTACTAAAGATTATTTCTCGCTGGTGAATGTTATCCTTGTCCCATCCATGCGAAGACACCACACTTAACGCCTTATACAGTCAATCTGAGCATGAACTGTGGATATCCAATCCATACCCATGATGATGTCGTAAGGCCTCGAAACCGCTACAAGAAGATCATAGCTGAAGGTCTCGCCTTCTAGAGTAATATCACACTACCATCACAGATGCTTAATCACCGAGTCTTATCCCTATGATTCTCTAGTCGTAAGGATCGAGCCAACGACTCCATCAGAATCTATGTGTTCTCATCAAAGGCAGTGGCTATAAAATAATGACTCACACCTATGTCTATAAGTACTACTACAAGGGTGGAGTAGACATACATATTACCTTGAATCATCTCAGTTGTGCCATGGCCATAGGCCTCGATTGCCTAGAGCTGAGCCCGCCTCTATCTTCCAGCTACCTTGGTTGGGGTGGACCTCCTGTTGGTGGTGTTGGCAGTGCCTCGAAACGTCGTCCAAAACCCACTGCTCGGTCAGCTCCTCTGCCACGTCCGCCTGCTCCGGACAGACCACCACGGTCAAACCTCTGACTATTCTTGGGTGGTCCCTCTACTATCTGCTGTTCAAATTAATGGTGGGTCAGTCAATCACGATCCTTGTGGCACTACCCGCCGCATGCATAGAAATGCATGCTCCTCGTAAGGATGGCTCTGTTTCGTGTGCCCTGTACAACCGAACTTGTATCCCAAGGTCACCCACCTGATGGCCTGCTCTGCTTAGACCACTGCGTCAACTGTCTACTACTGGCTGTAGAAAACTCCACGACATGTCACCCTGCGGTGGGTCTCGACACTGGTGACTGCTCAGCGAGAAAACTCTCCAATAAAAGGGCTCACTCCAGCACCCCTTCTTGCTTCGGGATGCTGGGGGGAATCTTCAAAGCCCTGAACTCGTGCCTGAATCCCTGCTCAATGGTCTGGGACCTGAAAAATGAGTTACGTACCATATCCTTGGAGTAGAGCGAGAGGTCGGTGAATCTTGCTGAATACAGGGCTACTGTCATGCTTCCCTTCTGCATATCAAGTAACTCATGAATCCGCACCACATGAAGCGTGTCTGGAAAAAATCCAAAATAAGAGATTCTCGAAGTCCGTCCAAAGCAATGATGCCTCGTCATGCACCGAGAGCATCAACCTCCACCATCTACCTGCTGCTGTGTGAAGGTGACTCACGGTAATAATCACTATATGGTTGGCTGGTGTCCCTACCAATATCAAAAGTCTCATGAAAACCCACATCCAATCATCATCTGCCTGTGGGGATCTGTCTCCTCAAATCCTGGGCGGCCTTTTGTGATGGAACTCATGCAACGTACTCATGCGGTGTGCACTCTCCCCTGCGGGGCTGGTAGTATCGGTTGCCCATCGGGTAGTGGTACCGCTGGTGCCTCTGCTGTGATGACGCCCTACACTAAGGCCTTGTTGCTCGGCGGGCTAGCATCTCGTATGTAAATCAGAACCCTAGCTGGACGCCTTCGTGGGCCATCCTGAAAAGTAACAGGTCCACCATGGTCAAAATAGTATAACTGGTGAGCTGAGAAAAAGTAATCACGAAGACAACTTTTTCAATGGAAACACACACCCAATCATTGTTTTCATGCACTATCACAGAAATAAGAGGTCAGGGTCCTAGTGTATGGATACGTCGGCCTCCGCACAAACACTGGTTTCCCTAAACTGCTATCCACACTCAAAACACTAAACAATATTTCTATTTAATGAATCTGAGTCTATGTTCTGTGGTACAATCAACGCCTCTGATACCAATTTGTCTCGACCTGTCCTCGGGACCTATGCCTTGACCACCACTAGCCCGCATTCCATAGGCTAGGGGCTGGCGACTAGAACCAAAGGCGTAAACCCGATAAAAGCGAAGGAATTTCCTTTTTAACCTGTAACACACACACACAATCTGAACTCAAGAAGTAGAAGCAATAACTGAAAATAATCACTCAGTAAAACCGATAAAAAAGTAAGTGCTGAAAGGAAAGGGGCCAGAAATACAAGTCCAACAATAAAGTACAACTATAGAAAAGTAAACAACAACTAATGAGTCGTCGTCCGGGAATCCAACTAGAAGGGTGGGTAAAGATGGCCTCCTCACACCAATGGTCCGACCGTCCACTCCATTACATCTCGCCAAGTGGTCCACCTCTGGGTACCGTCCAGCTCCACAACACTCTGTCTCAATCAGTGCTGTCTATCGTATGCAACCAACACAACGATGTGGGAAAATGCCCGTGCAGGGGTGAGTATAACGATACTCAGTAGGGACCCCGAGACCCCTAAGGTCTCCCAGAATCCACGATTGATAAACAACAGAATAATGATACAACCACAATGTATCAACAAACTCTACTTACGTATATGCCCATATATATACCTATGTTATCAATATCAGTTCAGGTCCAACACTCGAGCCCAAGCACACCCCTGTCCACACAGTAAATAAGTCAATCGAATCGATGATAATGATTGAAAGTCATGAATCAGATCAAATATGTATTCATCATTCATATAGAGATAGAGGTGATCTGATGTAGTCACTAATTCATCTATGTTGACAAACCCACACATGATAGAAGACCGGCTAAGCTGTCGGACCAGACAAGATACAATACCAACTACTCTGTCGGACCCACATAGGATACAAGAATAGTAGTCAAAACTATCCGACCCACACGGGATATAAGAATAGTAGTTATCGCTGTCAACCCCATGGAGGATCCTAGTATAGTAGTTATCGTTATCAAAAACATGGAGGATCCCATTACAGTAGTCGTCATAGTCGCAGCCAACTATAGGGTTCCCACACACAGCACGCTTGATTCCGGGAGGGTCCGCTTCTCGTGAAAAGGGTTCGATACATAAACTAGCAATAATTATATAGTTAATGTGCCCCAAAGTTCCCTCTCATCATAAGGAAGCCAACGCGATAGACGACGCGTCAATCAGACGCCCAGTCTGAGAGTTATTGGCTTTTCCATTCCAGGTGCCCGGTTGGAATTATTTTCATTCTAAACCCTGTCATTTTCCATTGTTGTCCAAAAATCAATTAGAGTATCAAAAAAGCAACACCTCTTCTTGAGTATCCCAGTACCCAAGATGGCACGTCAATTGGACAAGCGGTCTAGAAGATATTCGTGTTTAAGCGTAACAGGTCTAGCCCGTCAAGCCTAGTGGGCTGGCGGGTTGGCCCGAACTAGTTTGGCGGGTCCAACCGGGCTGAGGGTCGGCCCAACCCAGTGGAGCCCGACCCACCCGCAGACCCGGCCCAGTGGGTCTGAACTGTTAGGGGGGTCGGCCCGGCATGGTGGGACGCATCCTACCCACGGACACCGCCCGCGGTTGCGGGTCGGTTCGGTTAGCCTGGCGGCGCCAAGCAGTGCCACCCCTCCTTACTGCCTGGTCTTCCGAAGCCGACCGGTTTTTTCCGGAACAAGTGTTCCGCGGTTGCGGGCCACGGTTCCTCTGCACGCGGTGACAAGCGGAGCTGCGCCTCCTTCATCATGGCCGGCAGGCGGCCGACCTGTTCGCTTGCTGAGCAGCCCGCACAGCGGGCCGCGGTCTTCTCCGTAGCACGACACCAAATGGCGCAGTGGTCTCCTACATGGCCAGTTCGTCAAGCAAGGGGCCCGCATATGCAGGCCGCAACTCTTTCACACAGCACCAGCAGGGGCCTCGATTCTCCTCCATGTGGTTGATGTGCCTTCTCCGCTTCTGGTCGCCGACACTTAGAGTATCCGTTGATGAAATAATCACGAACCAACGAAGGTTCGTCGGGTCATGTTTCTTCCACCTGCACCCTCCACGTTAGGAAAATTAAAAAGGCCAAAGAAAATCCAATGCATTCATAAATAACGAGGTATAATCATTATTCATACAAAAATATACAAAACCCCGTACCTTATTTCGAAGTTCCTTCGGTCACCACGGCGTCGATTTGTTGACGTCTGGGTGCATCCAAGGAGGAAGCGTCGTTATTGGCGACGTTCTTCATGGGTGGTTTCATCTCCCTAGACAAGGAGAAAGTGGAAGGAAGATGTCATTTTTCATGGGTGTCACCTCATGTTCTTTCCCCAGTTGGAAAGAAGGAAGACACGTCATCGTTCTTCAGTGGAATAAGTATTCTTCGTCAAGAGAACGTCGTTCTTCGTTGGAGATGGTGATATCATCCAAATTCTCTCAAGTTTCTCACAATGCGAGATTATGCCAACCCAAGTAAAATAATTCCGTATCTTCTTTAAATGTAGGAAAATTAAATTCAAATGAATTCAAAAGTATTAATTAAATGTCGAATTTAATTAATCATACGTGTTGACATTAATTATGAGAAGGCCGAGGGCTTAAAATTTAATAGAAGGGATTTTTCGTCATTAAATGCAAAGGGAAGTTTATAGGGAGTTGCGTGGGGGGGGGGGGGTTAAATGTTTCAGTTCATGTGGGCCCCACCACACATTATCCTCTCATTAGAGGTTATGTGAGGTGTAGTCCCCACCCCCAACCTCCCTTTGGAGATAATAACCACCAACTAATAAAAATTGTGTTAATACACTTATTTATTTAATTTCTAACTATTAAAGTAGGAACCACAAAATATAACATCAATACTGTAAAAAAAGAAACTATAGTAAAGGACACCTTAATCGAATATCGGCGCTGTGAGTTTATCGGTGTCCCCAGATTTTAATTCCGAGCATCGGTTCAAAATATAGAAAATCCCACACGTACGTTTTCTGAATGTACCTGAAAAAAACATCAAATAATTATTCCAGGCACACCGGGCCTTGGAATTAGGTGTTTCCAGAAACTACAGAATCATAACATTCCATAGAATTTAAGAAGAAATAAATTTCCTTGAAATTTCCATTTCATTACATAAATAAAAATCTAATAAGTGTAAATCTAAATAGTGAAATATAATCTACCTCTTTCAAAAGGAGAAATCCAATTTATGGATATGGTTTAAACATGAAATGGATGTGAATGATAACATTTTAGTGTTAATTTCATATTTCTGTATATTATATAAAAATATATCAGAATAAAATGGTTTTTTTAAAATATCAGCATGGTTTTCTTGCGTTCCCATCAATTTTAATATAATATCTCATTTTTGTGTGTGATCTCTAAGAATGTGACGCATAATATCTATTTTTTCACATGAATGATGTGCATGGTTTTAACTATGGGAAATGGAACTAGTTTTATCGCATGGTATTATGAGTTCTCGGAAAACCCACTCCATAGTCAGTATGTGTGTGTTGTATCTACAAAACATGAGAACATTAAATCAAAGCTGTTATATATTCTCCATCAATAGCGGACAGTATTGGTTTATGTTATTTTTATGACCTTGAAACTAATGAATCTATTAATAAATGGCATGTTCTTGGTGTCATTCTTCTATCCATTCTATATCCTCCAATTTCATCATCAAAAAAACATTTCAAAACAAAATCATTTATAGACGAATAAAATAGTATTAAATTAAATTTGAAAATTAATTATTCAAAAATTAATGTTAAATGAGAATTATTTGTATTAGATTTACATCTTTCACATAAACATGCTGAAAACATTAATTCTATACAACTAGCTATTTAGTATGGAAAACATCATATCATACCTCTAAAAGATGTTTGATCTACTGGTTTCCCAACTTCATCAAGATCAATTGTATATGAGGTACCAATTACAGTGCTAATACATTTAGTGTTCTCATATCCATAATTTTTATGTAAATATTTGATATAAATAAGTTTTTATTTGTTGTTTTCTTATTGTTTTTTAGATAATTAAAAACCTAAAAAGAATATTAACTCACCATAATACTCATTTCAAACTCAGATTTTAGTATTTTTTATATGAATCATTTAGATATAACAGAGCTTATCTAAATACAATGTCATCAACATATATTTAAACAGTCAAAAGAATTGTACATCCATTTTTATTATGGGAGTTTGATCGACAGTACCTTTTGCATAATTGTTTTGTAAAAGAAATCATGTATGTCTATCAAACCAAGCAGCAGGGTCTTCTTAAAAGTCACAAAAATATTTGGTAGGATTAAAAATAATATTAGGATGTTTTGACTATACACAACCATGAGGTTGTTCTACTGAAACATATTTTTGAAAAAAAACCATTAACAAGATCCCAATTTACATATATTTGAAAATTATTGAAATTTATGTATGTTTAAATGTGATAAAAAATTTGAAAATATCCAACTCTAGCTACAAGAGGATAGGTTTCATAATCCTTTATTAACTCTTTTTGATTATATCCCATACCAAAAATTCATTCTTTTTTCTAAATAATGACTCCATATACATAATATTTGTTTCTAAAAAGCCATTTTATAACCATTACAATTGTTTCATTAGGTTATTCAACCAAGTTAAAAACATTATTTATTTATTACTCATATAGTTCATCATTAATTGATTTAATCCAATATTTATCACCTAAGGCTTCAGTAAAAATTTTAGGTTAAAATTAGGACAAAAAACAAAGAATTAATATTTCACTTCTCAATGAATTTCACGTCCTTATGGATTGATTTACATCACCAATGATGTTATCACTAGGATGATTACTATGAAAAAATTGATTTGGGTTTTTTGAAACATGTTAATCAACGTAGGATAGAAAATCTTCTGGAGTAATGTTTAAGATACTTTTTCTTGAGTATTTACCTTTTATAAAGGGTTTTCAATCAAAGGCTGATAATCAGTTTTTTAAAACACATCTTTGAATATATGTAATGGTTTTTTAAAAAAAATGCATCAGTTTCATGAAAAATAACATGTACTATTTTTTCACCAGTATATCTTTTTTTTGTTAAAAACTATATAAACCATAGATGTTGTTGAATAACATAGAATATTATCTTCATTGGATTTTAGTGTGAATTTATGTAGATTACCATTAGTATTAAATATGATATATTTTCATAGAATTACATTAAAGTGAGAAACATTAGGTTTTCAGGCAGTCCAAAATTCACAAGGTGTTTTATTAACAATAGGTCCAATTAAATCAAGATTTTTAGCATAATATGTAGTTCTTAAAGCTTCAGCCAATAAATTCAAAGTAATTGAGTATCCAGTCAACATTTTTTTATTTCTTGATGAATATAATTTTTTATTTTAATAATATAATTTTTTTGAGGGGTTCATGGGGATGAAAAGGTTTGAGTACTACCTTTCTTACTAAAAACATTCTCAAAATACATATTTTTTACTTCTCCCCCGTGATCAATATAAATAGTTATTAGTGGTAGGTTTTTCTGATTTTTTACATGGGAGATAATATATTTAAAATATGAAAAGGCATCATATTTCATATCTAGAAAAGACATTCATATAAATCCAGTGTAGTCATCAACAAAAAAAATAAATATTAATTTCCTCTAATGAATCATATTTTTGTAAGAATGTAATGATCCCTGTGAAATTTCATAAATGAATTAGATGTTGAAAAATAATTGAATGATTAAAATATAGTTTTATGTTTTATTCTATATTGACAAGGATCATAACCTTTTGAAGAATCATTCATATGTTCTGGTAGATCCTTAACAAGTCTTTAATTTGAGAGTTTATAAATGTTTCTAAAAATAAAATGTAGAACCCTTCAATTCCATAATGGGTATATATCTTCCATTTCACATAAGCAATGTAATTCATGGATCCTATGGAAATCTATGTTATGTG
The DNA here is from genome assembly GCA_963277665.1 of Viscum album. Lineage (NCBI taxonomy): Eukaryota > Viridiplantae > Streptophyta > Magnoliopsida > Santalales > Viscaceae > Viscum > Viscum album. The sequence continues at coordinate 1,381,886,095 of OY728137.1, forward strand.
TGTATACATTATCATTTCTGTGGTTAGAATGAATGAATTAATCCTTAGAATTGTGAAGCAATCTTTTATCATTCCTAAAATTCACAAGGTAACCATCATCACATTAATGACTTATGGTTATATGGTTGTGCTTACAGCCTTTACCAAACCAACCATTGAAAATTAAATTTTTTCTTTAATGAACATAATTTTATATTCTAATGCTCATTCCCTGAGAATTATCTCAAAAGATCACTCTTCGACCTTTCATTTCGACAATATTTTCTTAGAAATTATTATTTATATTCTTATGTAGAGAATAACCAGTATCAATGTACCAAATATTATTGTTGTTAGAAAAAATTTATTTCATGAAAGAGAAACAATTAGTTTTAAGAAACCAAAACATGATTGGATCCAAAAAGTTCAGATAACAAGAACTTAAGAATCCACAGTTGTTTAAAAGAATGAGATTTATAAAATTCTAAATACAGAGTTTTATTATGATATAAATATCATTTCCAGTTTTCACCATAATAAAATTTAGTGCAAAATGGAGCATTTTGGGGAACAAAATAGTTATGACTAAAAATATATTATGAATGTGTATAAAAAATTCCATATTTATTTCTTAAAGAAAAATGTTGATAATACATTTTATCAAATTAATTCATTCTATGGTTAAATTTCATAAACATTTCATAATAGAAATTATTATATGTTTTAGTCTAATGAAAAAAGTATCATTATCACAACAAATTTTTTTGAATTTTTTTTATAAAACATTTATCTTAAAAAAAAGATGTTCAAAATCCATTAAAATATTTTCCCTCTCTGAATTTTCATCTAGATTGTTTTTGCAATATTTCCAAAATCCAGATATTTTTATTATCGAGGTATTTTTAATGTTATTATACTTCTTTTGTAATAATAGATTTTTTCAAATATTCATTATCATTCATTTTCATGATTTTGGAAATATCATTCTTATGTAATTTGAAAATCTAAATACTTAATCCAAAGAATGTAAATTTTCTTCAATAGAGGAAGATTGTTCATCTAAAGAGAAAGAATATTTCTCATCAGGGTAATAGGAATTTAAAGATACATTTCTACGAGATTATACATTGTGTACCATAACTATAGAACAATTATTCTCAATAGGTAGTCTGGCTATGAGTCTTATTTTCTTCTGACGAGATGATTAATATTCTAATGATTTTTCAGATGAATCACCACCACAATCACTCCATGTATAATTTTCATTAAATAATTAAATTATCATAGATTTGTAATATTTTTTCTTATTTCATTCAAAAAAAATTATTATTTCTATCCTTTATTTTTGGCTATAAAAAATCATTCCTAATATTACCCACTCTTTTTAATTCATATAAAGTTACTTAGGTGTCATTATTGACTTTTTTTATCATTGATTTTGAATCTAACATGAATGTATTTCTTTCCAAAAATATGTTTCATCCATGAATGATGGGATAATTCATTCAATGAATGTTCAATTTCACTAGATTATTATATAACGACCTCATTCTTATCTTTGGATCTTGATATCCATTTAGGTGTCTTCGCTTTATATGTAGTGGCGAAATATAAACTTCCTTTACCATTTTGTTTTTTTTTATTGAAATCTTTCTCTCACATCATCATTCACTCATTTTGTAAGAGAGTTCCATATAAATCATCTATAGTGATTTGATTATGTTTCCTAGACACATCAATATCTACCCTTTTTTATTCCCACTCATTCGAAATTATATCAGTAATAAATTACACAAGCTCTTCATCATCAAGACCTTTTTTTATAATAAATTGAAACCTTTTTATGATTTTAAGAAATCATTATTTTACCATTCATACTAGTTCTATATAAAAAATAAACAATCCATGATATTCAGATCAGATAATGGAGCTTCTTATTTTTTTATCATTAGAAGTATGAAAATGTGTGACTTCGAATTTCAACCATATACAATTGGATTCTTCTCATGAAGATATATAACTATATATATTCTAGGTTATAGAACAATAAAAATGTATTACATACAATGAATTTCAGTACATATTATAGTTTCTCTTGGTTAGTGAGGTTTTGACTTCCTTTATTGGTATTTTGTAATCTTCAGTAAGCATGAAAAAGTTTTCCACTCAACTATTTGAAACAAAGGTATTTATTTAATCTCTCCAATACTCAAAATAATTCCCATCAAAATTAGGTGGTATAATTGTGTATAGATTTTAAATTGATCAAAGATTCATTCCATCCATATTATAAATACACTAATATTGTAATACCCCATGATTTCATAGTACATTATCTCTTCATAAAAATTCAATAACATGTGTTTCACGCAACATCGAGTTCGAGCGTACCACGACATTCCAAACTAGCAGTTTAATAAGCAGTTATGAATAATATTAACTTATTTTTGAATTTTATATACTCCATATAATTTAATAATCCTTATTATGAGTTTTTTTACATAATATAAGAAAAATTTCATTTTTTTCACATAAAAACATTATTTTTCAAAAAATGGAATTTTACCGCCTTTAAATGGAGAATCATTTTTAAACCAATATTTGACACTTTTATATATTTAATATAATGAAATTATATTATTATTTTGAAGTGGGACATAAAAATTTCTTTTGAATTAATTTTTGGTACTTCTATGATAAGATTCATATTTTGATGAATAATGAAAAATACTAAATATTAATAGAAAACAATTTTTTTAATAAAAATAATTTATAGAGTTAAATTATACATTAGATTGTATTTAAATTATAATTAGATTATATTTTTATAATTTATAAAAACATAGTTCATTGTATGTAATGTACCATTTAAACTGGACATAAACAAGTGTAAATCTTTTGATAGTTATTATTTCAAAAAACAAAATTTTTGTTATGACAACAATAATTAATTTTAAATTAATTTCTACCACTTCACTATTATGAATTTGGAAAAAAAGGTTTCCAAATTTGGAATCAGGCTGTCCAAATTGTGTAAATAAGTAACTTTTATTTGTAGATATTATGATTATTTATATTAGTAAATATATTATTTACCGTGGTTAAAAGGTAAATATGGTAAATTAGGGTAAAAAAATATTATTATAATAATATTAAGTTAAACTAAAATGTTTCTTATTCCTATTGCTTGATACATCTCCAAACATGGGAATCCTTGGGTCTATTTTGGGACCACATGGAGCCACTTGAGAGTTATGATTACACTTTATATTAATTAATTTAAAGTAAAGACAAAAATGACATAATCATATATGTTTTAGTAAAACAATTTTTACAATGGGTAATATAGGTTAAAATATCATCTATGAAAATTCATTTGAAATCAAAAATTATTTCCTAAATCATGGTATTTTTTTATAATTTTTAGACATCATAAAAATAAAATTATTTATTACACAATAATGATACAATGTTTACCTCATTAATGAATGATTTAAATAAGTGAGAATATAAAAAAAATATTCAAAACCTATCAAATTCTAATTGGATGATTTTATTTCTAACCCTAGTCATATTATCATTGACTTTAATGATTAATGGACGTTTAGAAACCAATAATAATTATATAATAAATTAATATTTTCAAACATTCTTAAAGAGCTCCTTCTCCAACTTATATAAAGTCCTCACCTCTAACCAAATTCTCATACCTTTAAAGCTCCTTGGTATTACCATACTCAGACCAATTAATCTACCTACTTACCTTTTTTCCTTTTTGAAGCCTTACCTTATTCATAATGAAATTCAAGGTACCCTTCTAATTTAATCTAAAGGGAGTTACCTGATTTAAATGTAACATGTCATCTTAAGAAGTTTTCTTTAATTTTACTTCCCCAACCCCCTATACTATCATTATTATTTTTTTTATAAATAAACTAGTATCATAAATATACTAGAATTTTTTTATATTTATTTGAACTACACTTACACACACCTTCATCAAATGGGTATATAATATAATATTTTTTTGGACAGCGAACTATTACCTCACTATACGACGATTGTTCAATATTCTACTACAACATATTATGGTGGACATTGTGATGTCACTATAATTATATATGATTTTTATGATATTTATTTTCTCAATAGTCTTCATTAAAAATATTTTTTGGCATACCTCTATTTTTTTATTGTTATATATAAACAATAATTTCATTTGGGGAAGTGCGGGCTACCGCCACCTCAACGTGATATGACTCATTCATTACATACATGAATCATATAAAAGATAGTGTTAATGAACTTATGTAACATATATAAAATATTATATTATATTGAAATAATAATATACCTATGTATCATTTGGTCTTCCTTTCTTTTTCAAATAATAAAAATTAAATGGAAGTAGGGTTCGTGGGTAATTACAGATTATTGTCTCTATGAACGTGATGAGAATCATTCCCCATCGTAACCATTCAAGAATAATTTTCATTTTATTATTATTAAAAAAGTTAAATAAATTATAAAATTATGCATACCAATCAAATACATTCTATCCATTACAAACGTGACTTCCATAACAAGACATATAAATGCAAACGAATCATTTAGCACCTGAAACAATGATACTACTATATTTTTTTAACAAAGCAATATTAGAAGATAATATATGTTATTATATTTATGTAGGTGGTTCTTTTATAATTTAATAGAAATTATTTGTCTATTATATTGGAGTTTATCATATCCTCAACCATGGAATATTACAAGGTAAGAGTTAATTCCACAAACTCTTTATTATCCGAGGTTGTTTTAATGTAAGTGTCTATTTGGACCTTTTCATCATCCACATTTGTGATTCATAAAAATGTATTTTAAAACATTATTACTATTTAAAATACTATGGTTTAATCTCATTTATACCCTTTTTTATTTTTTATAAAATGGATTGAAATAAATCATTCCATAACTTTCCAAACAAGGTTCTTTATAAACTTTTCAACAAATAAAAGAAAGAAAGATTTTTTAACTTATACGGAGGGTGTGGTTATTCTCCCCTATTATAACACCTATTATGTATCCCTTACAATATAATAAGAAATTTTAAAAAATAAGTGTTTTATTTTATAATTAAATTAATATTAAATTATATCAAAATAAAAAGAGATATTTCCATCAAATAGATTTTATTTAATCTATATCAACATCATTTAATGGATTTTATTCATTTTTGAAGTTGATATATTATGATAAAAATCGTCCATATTTTATTTATGGTTTTTTGGTATGTGTGACTCTGGATGTGTTATTTTTATACCAATCTTGTTTTATGGTTAATGTATTAACATTTCTTAAGCTAGTTTTAATATGAATGCTTATGTTATGTTTCAACCTTTTCATGTGATGAATATATTGGTCATAGAATGTGATGGTTGGATCCCGCTATAGCTCCACGATCGATATGTCTCATGATAAAAACTAGTGTCTTGGAACAAGGAATTAAAAAAATATTATTTTTAGTGTTGGCACGAGGCCTTAAATATGTGGTTATGGTGTCCGGCATTATACATTCCGTCGTTATAAAGTTAGATATTGATACTGCATCTAATTATTTGACTAGTATAATATCCATGTTAATAATTAAATGGAATTATTTGATTTATCTTTTCTATATTATGTGTAATATTAAGTTTAAAAGGCTTTTGTTTTGGTTTTATACAATTCTTTATATGATTATACTTATTTATGATTGTTTCCACTATATTGTTATCCTTACAAAGCATCTGAGCTCATCTCTTTCTATGTATTATTTTTCCCAAGATGTGAAGAATTATATTATGTCTGACCTATAGATATATTCTAAGGGATATGAATGTGGTTAATGGAGAAATGTTGTTGATGTTTTTCATTATATAACATAATGTAACATTCATTTATGTAATCTATTTTTAATGTCTCCTAAACTGATCTATCATTCGGGAGTTGATCAATTGTTATCATGACAATATATTAAAATAATGCACTGAATATGGGAAACTGTGGTTAGGGTGTTATAGTTGTTATCATTGGATGATTAGAAATATCCTTTAAAACAATATCACGAAAAACTATGATTAGAAATCATTACCCTAAGATAGACATTGATGATAAGTATAGAATAACATCCTAGAATTTTGTTAATGTATAGATTTTATGAATTTTCCTTGCAATACATCCATATATGGATATGAGCCGGAATAAAAGGCTCTATAATAGATGTACATTAGAGTGAACACTATAACACAGAGTTTTGGTCTTGTCCTGGGGTATCATATTACACAAAAACTGATATTTTTATACTCTTGGTTATAAAACGCCCAAGGGTTATGCTTGGGATAATTCACATTTTCTATACAAGAGATTATGAAGGATTTATGAGTTCATACTTCCTCAAAAAATATTTTTTTTACGAATAGATATTTTATGCATAATATTTTCTATTTACGATAGCTATTTAACATTTTTGGAATTATGCATTGTGGTTTCTAAAATAACTTAGTGTTTCCCATTGTTTAGAAATGGAACCTAGTTGATGGAAGGAGAACTCCAGCAATACGATTGATCCAATTATTAAGAAGGATCATATATTTCATGTAATTAAGAAAAATTTAATAAGGGAAAACATATCCCATGTATTATCATCATATGTTGAAATAGTATCATGTGTTAATAAGATTGGTAAATAATTCTCTCAAACATATAGCTTTACGAGGAATCCATTTAAGAAAATGATGGTAGAGGTAATGATGGGTAATAAGAATTGGGGAAAGAAAAATTTCCCCATATGTGATAACTGTGGAATGAATCACCATGGTTTATTAATGAAGGAAATGTTAGTATGTTATAATTGTGGAAAAAAGGACACCAAGGATGTGACAAAAACGGTAATAAAATGTTTAAAATATACAATTTTTCATCGGCAAGGAGTTGGGACAATATGAAAATTAATGTCCCAATAATCAGAGTATAATGAAAATGATGTTGTTGGATAATAATCAAGTAATGATATTACCACTGATGAAGAGTTTTGACTTGTTATATTATGTTGATATTAATTAAATATGTCATTTTAGTGTTGTATCAACATTGTAGTGGTTATAAAAATTTTGGAGTATATAAGGATTGTACTACATTACTATTTCATTAAGGATTTGAGGTTGTGTGATATGATGAAAAGTGACTCAATAGCATGTTATACTTTTTGGCAAATATATGGTTGAATGAAATATAAACATTAATATGGTCCAGATAATGAGGTATTGATTTTATAATAATAGATTATTGATTTTTATTAATTATATTGCATATTATTGACTACATTGGAACTAATTAATTGTTTTTTATTCCATCGTTGATTGTGATTAATTTTTTTTATTTTTGGATTGTATCTATTATATTAATATATAAAAAAGAAATAAAGAAGTACATATACTTTCAAAAATGGTTTTTTGGTAATTCATTTTATTTCCATAGTTTAAGAGAATACACGAAGAAGGTATTCAAATGAATATTATGTGACATTCCATATAAATTGTGGACAGTGAGTTCGGACAGAATTATTGTGGATATATCTAGTGGATGGAATATATTAAGTTTTATATTGGATAATATTGTTAAGGATAAATAATTTATTGAGATTGTTTCTGGATTGTAAAAAATAGTACACCCTGGAGGTCGGGCAACAACTCATCGCGTCCGGAAAGGCCGCAAGAATTGAACCTGCAACCAAAGGGTATCAAGTGTAATCACGTACCACTATCTTACGTGATTTCATAGTTTGTATAATGTATTTTTTTAAATATTATGAAAATGAATTATAAATACATTATTTTTGGAACCCAATAGGATTATGATCAATAGAATATTTTGGATTTTTGTTATCTTCTTCCGTGAAGGATAAGTTTGTGTTGGAATTAGTTGAAGGATAAAATATACTTTTCAAGTATATTTTTTCCTCTTATTATTTGAATAAATTAATTATTATACATTATATGAGGGTTTTTAAATCCAAAAATGTGTTATATTTATACAATAAGTTTTATTGAACCGATGATATTTTAAATCATCGTAGATTGATGGATTTGAGGCCCTCAATTTTACACTTTTTTTTGATTGATGACCTCAATCACTCCCAATAAATATTTAAATTTTTCCTCCAATTATGTTTCTCTTATTTCCACCAATGTTCTATTAATTGTGATCATAATTTGGTGGTGACTATTTCATTTCCCATTCCCTTTTATTAAGACTAAATTTCATTGAACTAATTTCTATTCTAGGTTTTCCACAATGGTATATTTCTATTTTTTACCTTTTTTCAATGAAAAATGTCAAATAATGAGGAGACAATTTATTGAATGAGGGGATAATGTAACAACCCAATATGTATTTGTATGTTATCTCTTTAATGAAATTTAATAACTTGTGATACATGCAACACCGAGTTCGAACGCACCACGACTTAACAAAATAGTCATTAAAAAGTGGTTATGAATAGTATTCATTAAAATTTGAATTTTAAATACTCCATATAATATTAGAATCAATATTATCTGTTTCATATACATATTAAAAAAACAAATTCATTCTTTTCGGATAAAAGAAGTAGTTTTAAAAAAAAATGCAATTTTATCTCATTTTAATGGACAACCTTTTTAAAACAAATATTAGACACTTTAATATATTAAATTTAATATAATTAAAATATTTTTTAGAAATGGGAAATATAAATTTAGTTTGGATAAATTTTTGGTACTTTTCTAATAACATTCATATTTTGATGAATAGTGAAAAATAATGAATTTTAATCAATTTTTTTAATCAATATAATTTATAGTGGTAAGATATACATTTGAGTGTTTTAATAGAATTAATAGATTATATTTTTATAATTTAATATAATTTTTTTCTTGGGATGTAATTTCAAATTTAAACTGGACATAAACACGTGTCAATCTTTTGATAATTATTATTTCATAAAAACATGCTTTTTTAACTATAGAATTTAATATTAAATTAATTTATGCAACTTATGTGTTTTGAATTTTGAAAATGGATTCCATATTTTGAATTTGGAGGTCCAAATTGATTATATAGGTATCTTTTATTTTTAGAAATCATGAATATTTATTTTAGTAAATACTTTATATACGATGGTTAAAGGGTAAATATGGTAAATAAGTGTAAACAAATATTATTATAATAATATTAAATTACACTAACATGTGTTATATTCCTATTAAATGATACATGTCCAATAGTTTGCATCCATGGGACGATTTGGGTACCACATGGAGATACTTGAGAGTGATAATGACAAGTTATATTAATTTATTTAAAGTGAAGAAAAAATAGCATATACATATATCTTTTAATAAAACAATTTTTACAATGGTTTCTATAAGATATCATTTTTACTATAAAATTTCATTTTAAATATACAAATATTTCCTACATCATGGTAATTGTTTTATTATTATTAGACATCAAATAAATAATATTTTTTATGACACAGTAATGATGCAATGTTTACCAAATTAATGAATGATTTAAATAATTGATATTATAATAATTAAAACAATATAAAAAATAGTTAAATTCTAATTGGATGATTTTATTTCGAAGATTTTCCATCTTATATTCAACTTTAATTAGTTTTGGACCTTTATAAACCGAAAATAATTATATAATAAACTAATATTTTCAAACATTCCTAAAGAGCCCCTTCTCCCCCTTATTAAAATCTCTCACCTCTTACCCATTTATCACACCTTTCAAGTCCCTCAGATCATCAAAAATCTTCTCAATTAAACTCCCTAAATCACACTCTTCATGTTGTAATCCTTGCATTAGTAATAAGTCACATTAAAGAGTCATTTTGGTTAAAAAAGTGAGTTATCCGATTTAAAGGAAACATCTCATCTTATGTTCTTTTCATTTATTTTACTTATGCAACCCCATAATATCTATTTATTACAATATTTTAAAAAGAACAAGTATCTTAAATATACTATGTTGTTTTTATGAGAATTAATAGAGCTAAAATTATGAACCCCTCCATCTAATGGGTATAAAACATAATGTTTCTCTGGATGGTGAACTAATGCCTCACAAAAGGATGATTGTTTAATCATCTACTACCTCCTCTTGTGGTGTCCATTGTGATGAAAATGTAATTATATATGATATTTTTTATATATTTTTATCTATAATCATATGTAATTCTTATTCATAGCATACCTTTATTCTTTTCATGTTCTATATGTAAGATAATATCATTTGGGAAAGTGTGGACTACCGCCCCCTCAAAGTGATATGACTCATTCATACCATGTCTGCAACGTATAAAGGATGGTGTTAATGAACATAAATAATGTATAAAAAATATTATAATATAATATAATGACAATATACCATTGTATCGTTTAGTCTTCATTTCTTTTGAAATTTAAAAAAATCAAATGGAAGTAGCGTTCATGCATATGTACGGATTACCATCTATATGAACACGATGAAATTCATTCCCCATCGCAAACATTCATTAATAATTTTAATTTGATTATTGAAAATAAAATTTAAAATAATTATATCAATATGGATATGAATCAAATACACCCAATCCTTAACAAATATGACTTACATAACAAAACATATAAAAAATGAATCCGTTAACACCCAACAAAATGATACTACTAAAATATTATTAACAAAGCAATATTAGAAGATCATATATGATATCATATTTATGTATGTGGTTCTTTTATAATTTATTATGATTTATTTATCTATTATACATGATGTTAACGTACCATCGAGTAACGAAAAGTACAAGGTAAGGGTTAATTTCAAAATCTCTTTATTATCTGAGGTCGTTTTTACATAAGTTTGTATTGGAACCTCTTTATCTTCAACATATGTGTTTCTTAAAATTTAATTTCAAAACATTTTCACTATTTACAAGACTATGGGTTAAATTTATTTATACCATTGTTTGACTTTTTATAAAATGGTTAGAAAATAATCTTTTCATCATTTTCCAAACAATGTACATTATGACCTTTTCGACAAATAATGTTAAGAATGTTTTTTAACTTTTATGGAGGGTGTGGTTATTCTCCTCTGTTATAACATGCTTGAAGCTTCTCTTACAAGAATTCAAAATGATTGTTATCATTTAAAATTACATTACGTTTAAATGATTTCAAAATAGAAAGAGATATTTCTCTCAAATAGTTTTGATTTCATCTATGTCAACATCCTTAAATGGATTTTATAATTGTTTGAAGTTGATTAATTGTGATACAAATCTTCCATATTATAGTGAAGGTTTTTTATATGTTTGATTGTGGGTGTGTTATTTTTATACCATTCATGGTTTATGGTTAATGTATTAACATTTTATATGACATTTTTATTACAAATGTTTATCTTATGTTTCAACCATTACATGTGAGGAATGCATTGGACATAGTAAGTGACGGGTGGAGCCCGACCTAGATCATTGATGCATCAGTAGGTCTTATTAGTCAAAATAATTTCTTCGAACAAGGTATTGACAAGAAATTATTACTAGTCTTGGCACGAGGCCTTGACTATGAGGATATGAAGGCTGGAATTATGCATTCCATCATTATGAACATATCAATTCATATTAAATGTGATTATTCAACTAGTAGATTATCCATGTGAATAATTAAATGGAATTATTTGATATATCATTGTTATATTATGTTGAAGTTTATGTTTTAAAGGATTTTGTTTTAGTTTTATACATTACCTTAAAATTTTATTCATTTTTTTAACGGTAATGCTTTGGTCGCTTAAATTTTTATTCATAATTATGAATGTTTCTGCTATATTGTTATCCTTAATGAGCATCTGAGATCCCCCCATTCTGTGATTTATTATTCCCAGGATGTGAAGAAGTGTATTATGACTGACTAGTTGGGATAGTCTATGGGATATAAATTTGGTCAATGGATAAAATTTTGTTGTTGTTTTTCATTTTATAATTTTATGTAACATTCATGTTTGTTATCAATTTTCCAAGACTGTTAAATTGTTTAGTCTTTTGGGGAATGTTCCCTTGTAATCAAGATAATGTAATAAAATAATGCTCTGAATCTGGGTAATTAGGGTCAGGGTGTTACAAATATTCCACTCCAAATGATGGTGTAATATGTTAAAAAAAATTTATTTGAAAGACAATAGGATTACAAATAGAAATAAAGAAAGTTAAACAAATCAGTGGAGACCGGTTGAGGCACCAATTGATGGATCGTAATATAGAAGTATATTTATATGGTATTCAACAAATCTAGAGTGGCTGAATTTTAGTTTTAAAGAAATTTTTATTTAATCTAATAATAATGAGCTTATTATTAAAGGTACTAAACAAGTACAATTCACAGCCAATAAAACTGACCATATGGGTCTTGGATATGATGGATATGATATGATGTAATACCACAAGTGATGGAAAACAATTTTATTTGAAATGAATACAATGATCAGAGTGATATAAATGTAATTAATTCTACCATATAGCGTTTAGTATCTCTTAATACAATATGTAATAAATTAATCGTATTTGAAATAATTAAAATTGAATAGAATACGAGTAAAAAGATGAAACTAAATAATTCCATTTCTATTACAAAATAAAATTGAATAAAAATTGTATTACAATTCTTTTATACCGAAGTGTTGGGTGTCCTTTTACCTTGGATAAAATGTTTGTCTTACCACCACCATTGTAAGACCTCGATATGAATATTGGAATGACTATCTTTCTATGTCCATGATCCATTAATTAAAAATTTAAAAAACACATATTTCATTCAAAAACATGAATTTCCTTAATATGATTATCAGTATCACTACTACTATTCCCCTTAAGCCTTCAATTGTAATCACAATGATCTAAAACACAACAAAAAAAGATCTTATTGAAATACAAGAACCTAAAATAAGTCAATCACTAGTTGTATCATTATGGATTTAAAATGAATAAATATATAAGTCACAGTATATCTCTATAAAAATTTATTGTAGAAAAATATATGATTTTTTTTCAAATAACATCATATTTATAGGCCTTGGGTTATGGCGGTCATATTTCCTCTAATGGTCATATTTCCCTGAAAAATTCGAAGTGACCTGGAAATATAGAACTATAATAGTTAAAACAAATAGAATACATGACATCATTTTTTTAGTTTATCAATAAATAAATAATGTCATTTTAGTTTGAATATAGTATGTACAAAATTAATAAACAAGGAGTATGAGAAAAATGTAATCGGTATTGAAGTAAGACATGAATTCAATGAATTACATGAGTATGGTATTTAACATGGTTATGATTATTAACATGGATTAGTTGTATATAGTGGTTATTATTCATGTCTTCATTTCAATACATGTGGTTATGATGCATGACCTAGTTATGATACCTGACTTGGTTACAATACATTACCTGGTTACAATACATGAGTAGGTTACGATATATGTTCTAGTTCAGACACATGACCTGGTTAATATACATGTGGATGGGATGCATGATTACAGTACAATACAAAAACTTTTTACAATGCTTGATTACGATATATAATATGAATGTGATACATAACCTAGATAAAATACACATGGTAACAACAACACCATATGTAGTTACAATTATAAAACATTTTTTGTGGTTAAGATGAGATACATTATAAGTGATAACAATTTAGATGAAAATGGAATATTTTTACATAGTAAATCAATATCATGTGTGGATACGACTGAAAAAATATGATATTATGATTTTATGTGGTTATGATATATATAATTATATTGATAATTAAACATATAAAACATGAATTCATTTGAGATTTTCAAAACAACAAGATCAATGGGAAAGTCAAAACATGTTTTGGATCAACATACATATTGGATACCAAAGAAAAACCACAGATTCCATGTATTTCCATTTCCGAAACAAACCATTAAAATAATTTTTAAATACATCTATGAAATTAAGGTATTAAAATTTAAATAAACTAAATCTTTTTCAAATTATAAATACCCACAAACGGTACATATTATTTCCAAAACACATTTTCATTTTATATATAATAACCAAAACAATTAATACAAAGGATTCGCTAAATGAAATAGATGAAAAGTACAAGGTGGATATAAACTATTACAACTAAAAGTAAAAAAACAATATAAATAGTAACAATGGGTGATCAAAAACATACCTAAAAAACCCAATATGTAATCATTTTTGAACCACCTTTCATCACACGATGAATCCCCTAAGTCAGTAACCACATGGATTTTTTATCATAGCCTCACCAATAACACAACCCTCATGACATGTCTAAATATCAGGAGGTTACCAACCCATCTAATCTGGGTTGGTAATATATCATTACTCTATCATCTAAAATATGCACATGAACTGATGGTGGTAATAATAACGAGGTGTATGTAGAAGTCCAACACCCATGTGACCCAGCTCAGTTATCATCATTGGGCACGCCTTCCCCTAGCACAGACACCTATTGAAGATAACCCACAAGGGAAATCCCACATATAATGGTTCCCCATATATATACATATACATTTACACATTATTAAAAGTTGACAGGCAGGCCATCATAATATCTACATGTTGACATCATTTCATAACACAATATGGGTTTCTAACAAGGCACACCCACATTTTTCAATACACATTATTTTTTAAGGGCCAACACAAACATTACTATTATGTTGGATGTGCATAACGTGACTTTAACTTGAAATGTCCAAAATATTTACCAAACATGTCATGACCCGTCCTCTGGGGTCCGTGTAGTGAAAACACAATGATTTCCTTCCATAGGCTAGTGGCTGGTGACATGCACCGAAATGGTGTATCCCTTAAATGGGAAGGCATTGACATTAACCTATACAAACACATAGTATGTGAATAGAACAATAAGCAAATATTAAGTAAAATAAATAAGTAAAAGTGTAATAAATGCAAAGGGGCAGGAATACAAGCCAACTAGAAAAGTAAAAATACCACTAAAAAGTACAAAACAGCTGAATGGATGAAATAAGCTCCAGGATTTTCCTCCGCAGATCCTACCTAAAAGGTAGGTATAGATCACCTCCATAATAGTCCACATCCGTCATTCTCCTCCATGTCACGTCACGCCGAATGTCCACCTTCGAGCACCGTCCAGTCCTCGCTCCCACAGACTCGATCAATGTTTTATGTCATCTGCACTAGACACAACAAGGTGCTGCATATCCATTTCAATGATGAGTATAAAGATACTCAATAGGGACCCTGAGACACCATAGGTCTCCTAAATCTACACAAAGGAAACCCGCAATGCAATACATTAAGTCTACATAGTTATATTCCCATACATACACCTATGTTATCAAGATATACACATCTCATACATGAGAGAAGAATACAACAAATATTACACCATGAAGGTAAAAGAAACAGACAGGTATCACCACATACATGGTACCACGAAGGTAAAAGTAACAAATATGTATCGTACCACATAGCATAACCACAATCAAAAACTCAATGTAATGAAATCTCACACCAGGATTTATTCTATGGGTATTAACAAGTGAATTTCTGAATACCTCTACTACTAGAGAACTCCTCCTCAATATATTACAATGGGCCTTTCATGTCACACAGAGGAAATTACCACTAACCTTCGATTGTTGAGGTACTCCACCTATCGATTATCATGGGTCTTCCTCATCACATAGAGGTGCTCCCCATAATGGGTCTGTCGCGTCACATAGAGGCGCTCCTCCTCGTGGTCAGTTGAGGAACTCCTCCTGTCATGTACCTTGTGTCTTCCGTATCACAAAAAGCCACTCCTCACTATGCTAGTCAAGTCACTTCGAGTAGAAACAGTTAGCAGTTATCAAGTCTCATCCAGTTGCAGGGTTCTGTACATATAGATCTTGGATGAACCGCTCCCCAAGCCAGTTTTCATATTTCAATTTCCCCTAAGTTTAAAAAAAAAATTAACCCAATGATCCATCACATCAATAGGGACCCAACACAATAGACAGCGCGTCAATCAGATGCATGTTCTGTAAGTTATTAGCATTTCCTCACCGAGGGCCTGATTGGATTCGGGGTCTGATCCGACCTCTCCATACTCCAACATTACTCAAACTCGTGTTGAGTATACCAAACAGACCGTCTAAATCCAAGGATTCTGATTCCATAGATTGTTAATCAAACAGATGCTCGGTTCTCATGATACGGTCAAAAATGTGAAACATGGTTCGGATGGGGCTAGGTAATTTCCATCCCAGTTGGACTGACCCGCCCCAACCTGGCATGGGCCGACCTGAACCGGTATGACCCGGGTCTGTCCCAAATGTCCTCAGACTTGGTGGTCTTGGCCCGTAGGGTGCGGCCTGCTGCAACACCGCCCATTGGATGCGGATCGTTTTGTGCGACCTGCCGCAGCGTGGCCCGCTGGTCGTGGACCAGTGTGGTGCGGCCCGATCAGCTGGTGGTCCGCTGAGGAGGGTCTTACAAAACTAGTACCTGGGGGGAAGCTCCCTACGGATTTTCCGAACGGTCCCTGGACTATTCAAGTGATGGAACGCGGGACCTGCCAGAGGGGTCCCTCCCGGTGGGGCGCAGCTGGCAGAAAATCTTCGCTGCAGCACATTTGCAATCCACTGATCCAACATGGCCATCCTGATTATGGTTTCCCTTCGGACTCAGCCGTGGCCTAGTTTTCACAGCCTCCTGCTCCGCCAACTGCGTGGATGCACACTGTTGCTCCGATACGTGGTCGTTCGGCATGCCGACAGCCACCCCTTGCATTGTCGTAGCCGAAGTGCTGCAACCTCTAACTCATCTAGCAGTGAGGATAGGCACTGTCCTTCCTTCATGTAGTTGGCTCGGTGCCGGCTGCCACATTTTTTTTCAAGCCATTTCATTTTCGTTCCGAGCAGAAAAAAATAAATGATCGCATATTTGCAATCCTCGGGCCGAGGGATCCACATCCATATGTCGTGCTCAAAAAAATATTGTGTTTTGAGTGTCAATAAATATTTATATTTGAAGAATGCATGAATAACATGCAGTGAATCAAATGGGGATAAGAATGGTTTAAATAAGGGACGGTGTCTTTGTTCGTTTGGCCATCATTGTCCTGAATTCAGAACATGAAGGGTCAATAAAATAAATTAAATCATATATAAAACCACTACCATGTATGTCGGAGAATCGTTCGCGCTTTCTGGTGGACCGTGTTCTTAGTTCCCATGACCAGCTCTCAAAGACGCCACTCCCATGTCGCCCATTGGTGGTTCGATGTCGTCTGTCACCTCCCGCTCCGTCGGCTTCGTCGTCTAAGTCTCTGACGTCGTGGAATTATTCCAGCAATTTTCTGCTTGGTGAAGCTCTTATGAAATGCCTTCCCTAGAGGAATATCTATAGAAGAGGGGGAGAGTAAGAAATGACACGGGGAGTTAATGTGGATCATTAAATAGGATGTTTTCTAATTTCCCCCAACATTTCTATTACTCATATTGGAGGGTCATGCCATTTATTAGCTTTACAAGTCATCAGTCCCACCTTACTACTCGTTCGTTAGAGGAATAAAATTAAAATTAAAATAATAAGGTTATTTTATTTATTCTATAAAAAAGATCCAAAAACTAACTTTATCTTCGGACCTACTGAGTTAAGAGTTAAGTCTCCATTATGAGATTCTTGACACAATGAATTCAACGGTGCACTAATATTTTTAATCTGAACAACAATTAAAAAGTAAAAAAATGCTGCTCGTGAGTTTAATGAACATACACGAAAGAAATTCGGAAAAATTAATAACAGTCACCCTCAACATGCACCAGTCGAGGTTAGGCTCTTCCCAATTGACATATTCCCAAATGAACCCAATAGTACTCTCAAATTTCCAATCCATTTAACCATTTAATAGTTATGAATTTTACTATAAAATTATTCACACGTAATTATTCTCTTTACGGCCAAAAACATGCTTTCACTAGTGGCCTACACCGGCAAAGGATAGTATCTTATTATAGAATGTATAACCTCACGAGTTTAGCAGTGGTATAATATTATTATTCCGAGTTACCATCCTCGAGTTATAAGAATTTTAAAAATAAAATTACTTTATTTATTTATTTTATTTATGGATATGCCATTTTCGGGTTTTCTCACAGGATGCTTGTGCCGATGAAAGTTAAGTCGCACATAAGGAAAACCCGCCATCCTCAGCGCAATGGTGCCATCAAATAACTAATCTGAGTAACTGTTTACGAGTTATTCCACTTTTATAAGAAAACTTATTATGTGCCCTAATTGAAGCATAACAAAACATCAATGGATCATTTTGAGCACTCTAGGCCTCAAAATCATGCATCGTTATATTTAGCGGTCTCTAAATTATTCCATATAATAAAAAAATAATAATGAAATTTCGGGACATTACATTCTCCCCACCATAGGGAATTATGTCTTTGAAACCCACAACATAGACTAATGAAACCAAAGGGGGTACTGAATAGAAAACTGAGCCTCCCACTCCCAAGTGCTCTCTTGGAGGTTCCTGTGCAGCTAGTGAACGCACAATAAAAGTATCGACCACCCACGAAGGACCCTCTCATATCGATCCTCAACCTCCAATGGTAACTTCATAAAAGTCACCCAATCATCAAAGTCCATCTCACCATGTCAATAACATAAAATTTATCATGAATGAATCTCCTCAACTATGACACATGGAATACATTATGCACCTGGTGCGTCTGTGGGGAATGATATAGATTGTAATCCACCTTTCCCAATCTTATATGAATTTAGAATGGTCCAATGAACCTCATAGATAACTACCCTCCTCGGCCAAAACACCGTAGTCTTCGTTGAGAGGAGACTCAAATGAAAACGTGGTTCCCCCTACTGGGACTCCAATGGTCTCCATCTCTTGTGGGAATAATGCTTCTTCTAGATCTTTGCAATTTCACTTCCTGACAAGTGAGACATCATGATACAAACTCTACAACTGCATTCATCATCCCTAGCCACCAGTACTGACGCCGAAGGTCCTGGTACAACTTTTCCACTGTTGAATGTACTACTAGAGGGGACGTAGAGAACTCCCTCAACACTTCTTCACATAGAGACACTAGTAACAAAGTATGCTCTGTCAATAGAATGATGTGCTCCCCACCTTCATAAAATCCACCAGGTGCCTGGCCTGTGGATATCTGAGCACATTGAGCCTCTAAGTCAGTGTCCCCAAGATGTGCCTCCCGAACTCACTGAAGGAGTAGGGGAATGACTGTCAAACACTAAAGATAAGTGGCTCCAAATATATCAATTTAGTATATCCACAGAGTGGCTAGATTCTCCATCACCTCACTCAGTAATTGTATACCATATATCTTGATTAGTGAATCTACTCCTACGTTCCCCTTCCTAGGAGTATATACAATCTATAACTCATAGTCATGGATGAAATCAATCCAACATTGTGGTCTCAGGTTTAGTTCCTTCTGATAGAATATATACCTTAGATTATTGTGATCATATTAGACTGTAAAACGTTTACCCAAGAAGTTGTGCCGCCAAATCATTAGTGAAAAGACCACTGTTGATAATTCCAGGTCATGGGTAGAATAGTTCTACCTGTCAGTCATTGTCTCATCTCTTGAAAGCTCTGCTGACACTTCTCCGTCCACAGAAAAGGATCCCCATTTTTTCAATGTGGACAAGGGGGCCGCTACCCTGGAAAAGTCTGGTCCAAAACTCAGATAGTACCCATCCAAAGTAGATGTCCCTCCCCCTTCAGAGATGTAATACCGATAACATATTTTGAAAGGATGTCTCAAACATATTTCCACTTCTGTTGAGAACTTAAAAATCAAAAATCTTGCTACTAAAAGGGTTAGGCTGGCTGACCCAAGAGTGATGGGTTGCACCCTCCTTTGCATGAGTCTGTCCCATGCTGCTTCGGTTTACTTTTTCTCCATCCAAGGAAAATACCATTCCAACGTTCTAGGTAAACCAAAATTAGGTTTCCTAATACAGTTAATCAGATTATGAGTTATGGATATCCTATCATACAAAAACTAACGTTGTAAGGCCTCGACACTGTCACCAAGTAGTTCGAACCGAAACTCTTGCCTCATGGGTCAGATCAAGCAGTCGGTGTAAGTGTGACTATCGTGTCTCCTCCTAATGATATCTCCATACATGAGGATCAATTCAACGACTTAACCAAAAACTCTAGATCTATGTCAAGATTCGTGGAAATAAGGAAAGATTGGTACCTATTTATATTAATACGATAGCAAGTGGTAGACACAAACCATACATCTAATAATTACTGGAGCCCTTGGGTCACACCCCTTGACCGCATGCAGCAACTCCCATCCCATGTTCTCTAGCCCCCAAATCCTGGTGGGGACCACATTGGGGTTGTGCTTTTAACATGTCAAAATGTATACCACCTCATTCCACTCTCCTTGCTCCACTTCTATGTTTAATAACCTAAAAATTCATTTATCCCTACCAATTTCTCTCGCTAAAACATTTTATATGCCAATGTCTCAGAGAATGGCATCAGTTTCCTTCTTTCCCACTTTTAACATTAATAGGTTGCATCTGCTCAATCAAATAATATTCATCCAAAAAAATTCTCTTTGGAACCCTAACATAAGTTGGAATGTTTAGAGGAAAATTCAAGTCTTAGATGTCCCTAAACACCCCCTCATGGAGGTCTGATCCCTAAATCATTGATCGAACTATATTCATCTAGTGACTAGGATGGTCAGTACTCCTCGATGAATACTCATCTATAGACATGTTGTCATGCCGAAGCTGTAGAATCTCTAGGGGACTCTCATCCCATAGCTCTTTATTATAGAGACCCGCTTCATTGAGGAAGTTTATCATGCTTATCATCAGAAAAATTCACCACTTTGTAAGATCAAGGTAATCTAAACCATATCATCGTCCTGTTGAGAAACATAGTAGTCTCTCTATTAGGACCAAAATTTGATCGAATGGTACCCTGACTAGATGGATCCACGAAAACCTCCTCAATCCAGTGCTTATCCGCATGTGAGTCTGGAACGCCTCAGAACCTATGGGGTATCTGATGCAGAATAATAGGTAAGGCACTAAGCCTACATGTCTCCTCTACCGAAACCACCAGTTGTAACAGCTGACCAACATGCAGTTATATCACTGGCACACTACCTGAAGGAACCATCTTAGGGAACTATCCAAGTACCAAAGCCTCGTCACTAAGCAGAACATTCTAATGGTCACTCCCTGAAAGTTACTAGAATATAATATCACCATATTCTCTATAGGTGTACCAACTAGAAGGAAAACTATAGCCACTTATGACATATTGATATCCGTGAAAGTCACCACAATGAATATTATAGGGCAGTAAGAATAGCATCATCAATCAAATACGTCAAATACCAATGTTGTTGGAATTTGTGCAATGGTCTCAGTCGGCGTACACCGTCCACCCATGCGTCTGGTGGAAACTACTGTCCAACGGGTAGTGGTGCTGCTGGTACACCACCCGAAGGTGACAACATAGTAAGAGGGCCCTCCACTGTAGCCTCATCACTCGGGGAGCCATCATCGTTTACTCTCTTAGGAAAACAAGGAGTCTTTCTTTGTGGAAGAATCTGGATAAGGAACATGTGCGCAAGGGTCATTAAGTTATACCTGGTCAGATGAATCCAAATAAATCAAAAGAAATATGTTAAATAATACATGTATTCGATGTTTTTGTTTGCTGAGATATAAATCAGAATTCATGGTATTGGTGTATGGATAAGTCGGCCACCACACCAACACTGGAATCCCAAAACTAAAAACCACACTCATAACACTTAATAATATTGCTTCACAGAAAAGATTATATTCCTAGTACTTCGATAGAACCGAAATCCTCTGATACCACTTTGTCACGACCCTTCCCCCAGGGCCCGTGTGGTGACAACCCAAAGCCCAACTTCCATAGGCCAAGGGCTGGCCAATAACACGAGAATCTAGTATCCCTAATACGGGAAGGCATTTCCATTAACATGTACAAACACACAGTCCGAGAACAAAACAAGAAGAAACTGTGACGTAAACTGCTGATGTATATGTGTACTAAATATAAAGGGTCCAGAATACAAGCCAACTGCAAAATAACAAGTACAACTGAAAAGTATAAAACAGCTGAAAGGAGGAAAGAAGCTCCTGGATCTTCCACCACAAATCCTACAAAGTGGGACGATATTGATCACCAACACAGTACACTACGTCCTCCCATCTCCCCCGTGTCACGTCATGATGAATGTCCACCTCTGACCACCGTCCAGTCCTCCCTCCCTCATCCTCAGTCATTATTGTACATCATCTTCACAAAACACAATAATGTACGGGCATAGCCCATACAGGGGTGAGTATAATGATACTTAGTATGGACCCCGAGACCTCGTAGGTCTCTTAATGTTCCAAAAAGGAAAAACCACAAAGCAATACATCAACTCTACTTTGGTATATGTCCATACATACACCTAAGTTATCAAGATATACACATCTCGTACATGAGCGAAGAATACCACAAAGGTAACACGATGAAGGTAAAAGTAACACCCATGTATCAATACGAAGATAGTACCATGAAGGTAAAATTATTAAATAGGTATCATACCACATAACATAAACTCAATCACATATTAAAGGTAAAGATAACTCCCACCAGGATTTATTCTAGGGGTAGTAAAAAGTAACATTCCAAAAACCTCGGCTGCTACAGAAATCCTCCTCTATCATGTTGAGTGGGCCTACTGCATCACACATGGGTGCATTCCACTAACCATGGACTGTTGAGTTACTCCACCTTTCGATTACTATGGGTGAGCCACATCACAGAGAGGCACTCCCCAATGTGGGTCTACCGCGTCACATATAGGCGGTCCCCCCCATGCCCCCTGAGGTAAACCTCTTGTCAGGTACTCCGGCTCTATTGTGTCACAAAAAGGTGCTCCCCAATGTGAGATTTCCACTTCACACAAAAGTACTCCTTACTGGGCCCGTCGAACCACTCCGAGTCGAAACGGTCAGCAGCCGTCATGTCTCAGCCAGTCAGAGGGTTTCGTACGTATCATGCTTGGGAGAAACACTCCCCAAGCCATATTTCATACCTCAAAAAACTCTAAGTTCCACGAAAAAGTAACCTAAATGACCGCCAATTCAAAACAAACCAATACAATAGACGGTGCGTCAATCGGTCACCCCTTCTGTTTTTTATTAGTGTTTCCGATCCGAGGGCCTGGTGGGATTTGGGGACAGATCCGGCCCGACTATACTACCACATTATCTAAAACTGATATGGAGTATACCAAAAGGACCGTCCCAATCCAGAAATTCTGGTTCCTCATACGGTCCATGAAACAGACGCCTGATTATCATGTTATAGCCAAAAAAGCGAAACTGGGATCAGATGGGCCCGGGTCCGGTCTGACCCTGTTGAACCCACCTGGACCGACTTGGCCTGGGCTGACCTGCCCTGGTTTAGGTCGACCCGGTCTGACCTAGGTCCGACCCGGATGTAATGGGCCTTGGCATGCCAGGCCCGTAGGGCCGTGGTCTATCCTGGCTTGCATATGGGGTGGCCCGAATCGGTTAGGCCCGTAGGGCGCGACACACTGTGGTGCAGCCCGCAGGGTGTGGCATGCATAGTGTGTCCAGTTGCGGTGCAACCCGCTAGACGTGGCCTGGTGTGGTTTAGCACGGTGGTGTGGTCCCACACTACTGCCCCGCTACGCGGCCGATCAGCGTTCCCACAACTACCCCTTTCTTTGCCGCTACGGACGGCCCTTGGCCTCCAGGTCATCCAGGGGCGTGGACGTGAACAACCCATCCATTAGGAGGCCGGTCGGGTGCCGGTTGCCACATTCTTCCATGAGCCATTATGGTTCTGTTACTTGCCCAAAAAATTAAGCGATCAAATATTCGCGATCCTCGTGTCAAGGGCTTTGCGTCTATATGTCGATCTCAACAAAATATTGAGTTTCTAGCATCAATAAATTTTTGGCTTTGAAAAACACATGATGAAAGTGCAGTGAAACAAAATGGAAGAGGAATGTTTTAAAAGAGGGAAGATTTCCATGCTCATTTGGACATCATTGTCACAAATTCATAATATGAAGGATAAATAAATAAAATTCAATCATATTAAAACCCCCTACCTTGAACATCAGAGAATCGTCCACACTCTCCAGTGGATCGTGTTCTTAGTTCATTGGACCAGCTCCCAATGTTTCCACTCACACGCCACCCATTGGTGGTTCCATGTTGACTGTCACCCCCTAATAGGTTGGATTCATCTTCTATGGGTCTGGAATCATGACATTCCTTCATCTGTTCACTGTTTGGTGAAGCTCCTAATTACACCTTCACTTGCTCCATATTTATTGGAGAGGGGAGGGTATGTAACGCTGTCGGGAGTTGATGGGGCTCATTAATTAGGAATCTTTCTCATTTTCCACAATGTTGTTCTTACTCAGATTGGAGGGTCAATACATTTATTTGTTTGACACATCACAGGTGCCACCTTATTTCTTGTCAGTTAGAGGAATAGAATAAAAATTAAAATATTAAGGTTAATTTTTTTTTTCTATTAAAAATTTACAAAAACAAACTTTTTCTCTGGACCTACAGAAATAAAATTGAATACTCCCTTAAGTGAATCAGGCACTGTAGTTTCAATGGTGCCCTTAGATATTTAATTCAACCTATTGATCAAATGTTACAAAACACCACTCGCACATTTAGTAAACATACTCGAAAAAATGTTCAGCAAAATTATTAACAGTCACCCTTGAACCGCGCCGATCGAGCTTAGGCTCTACCCAAATGAAAACTGTCCAAAACCCAATATTACTCTCTAATTTCTTATTTGAGTTACCGTTTTAATGTTAAAAATTTAACAGTAAAATAATTTTCAATTAATTATTTTATTTACAGAAAAAAACTAAATTTCCTTATTGGCCCGCACCGACCATGGTTAGTATCTTCTAAAAAAAGCATACCCTCATGAGTTCAGAGGTTGTCTTAGATTTTTAATCTGAGATACCATTCGTGAGTTATAAAAATTTTAAAAAATAAAATAACTTTATTTAATTATTTTATTTACGGTTATGCCATTCTAAGGCTTTCTTAGAAAAGGCATGCACTCACTAATCTTATGTTGCGCCTAGGGTAAACATGCTATCTTGAGAGCAACGGTGCCCTCTGATTTTTTATCTGAGAAACCGTTTATGATTTATTCCACATTTTTTGGAAAAATGGATATGTGTGCTAATTAAAGCATAACAATACATCGACGAGCCATTTCTGGAACTTTGGGCTTTAGAATCACGTGCCTTCAGATTTCATTTTCTTGACTGTATTCCATATAATAAACAAAATATTTATACAGAAACTCTAGGGCATTAAAAAATAGTAATGAAACACCACATTTACAATTAAAAAACCAACATTCCCTTTTTTCTAAACATGCTCTTATACCCCTTCACGATTACCAAACATTACATTACTCTTTACAAACTCGCACCAAAACTTATTTGAAGTCCCAACAGTCCAAACCAATAGTAACACATTTACATTCATGCTTTCCAAAACCCATGAAGAAATTATTTACCAGTTTAAATGAAGATAGACCATTTCAAGAAGAATGTAAAGAAGAAAAACCGATTAGTAAACCAAAAATTAGGGAAAATACCAATTTAAATAACCATATTCATTAGAAGGCACATCCATGTGTGAACATCATGCAACAATGTATTTTCCAACATCTGAGAGCACATCATGATCCAATATATGATTTTAAAACAATTTAGGTAAAGTATTAATTTCATTTCAAAGAAAACAAAACTACTCACATTAATTAGAAAACAAAAATCATCACATTTGAACAAAAAAAACCCCTTCCGTAAATTTTTTAGACATTAGAAATGCTAAAACATAACAAATACATAAACACCAAACTATGTACAAAAATATGAAATTACCATTACACCATAATCAATTGGTAATCATTTCACAAAGACCACACAATTTCACCTTAGGAGAACAATGGAATTTCAATTTAGCACCCTTGGTGCCAAAACCTTTGAATTGTACATAAATATCATTAAAAAATGTAATAAATAATTTTATGCAACATTATATCACCATTCACATCATTTAATAGATATATTATATTTGTGAATGACAATTACGAATTAAATGTAATCACAAAATTTATAATGGAGTGTTCCAGAAATGGAGTATTGGAAACACCTAACACAACATTGACTTAGTGGAAGGAGACATCAATAGAAGGGATATTAGATCCTTGAGGATGATATTCATGCCATATATCAAAAGAAACACCAGTAAATCACAAACCCTTTCCATTAGTGTTTTTCCGGAGAGAGAAAACTATAATAGAAATGATTAATAATTTGAGGAGGAAAGAATGTGGTGGAAATGTTGGTTGAAACCCTATTAAATTACCTTAGATTGAATGGAAGAGCATATATAGAGGTGGGATAAACATTCAAGGAGGGGTATTGGAAACTGTTGGTTCTGCAAAAATGAAAAAGTAGGTGGGATGAGTTAGTGTAAAATAGAGGGACGGGTAGAATAATAAAAGAATGATTTTTAAAAAATATGTGTTGACTGCACGATTTGGATGCACAATTTTCCAAACCATTCTTTAACCTTGTAAAACCCATTGCCTACAATGGATAGGGTTTACACTTACCTATGACCGACTTCCTAGTCATGCATCGACTGTGCGGTGATTCAGTTTGACCATCACTAGATGTATGGTGTTAGTATGGTTATTACAAACTGTGGAGACCATTCTCCCCATAGAATACATAGAAAAAACTCCGAAAAACACAATTGTTTTTACTAGGACTCAAACCCAAACAATTATCTAAGGATATATGACTAATAAAAGGATAAAAATAATGAGTATATGAATTCGGGCTATGAGATAGTTTAAAATTGAAAGGGAACTATAAATTCATGTTATGAATGGTTTCATGGTGCCATGTTTTTGTATAATGATAAATAGGACATTTGGTGTGTTAATTTAAAAAATAGTTTATACTTCTTCATTAATATAAAAACAAATGTATTATATTCCATATAATAAAGTAAAAAACATGTCCTCCATTTTTTGACATTTTTCCTACCAATTTTTAGTAGAATACATTATTTTATTTCTCCAATAACTCAACTCATTAAGATAATACCCATAATATTGTGGAATTGAGTCATGTTCATGTATAATAGATATTAAAAACATAAAATATTATTTATTTTTTGGAGGATTTGTGATGGATTTTTAAAATAAATAATATAGATTCAAAATAATATATTTTTGTGGAAACAAATATTTCTGTCATTAATAACATTTACGGAAAATATTACATCACTTTGAGGCCATTATGATTTCATAATGCATACAGTATAATTAAAATGTATTCAATTTTTATAAAATTATTTTAATAACTCATAAAAAGTTGAAAAAACCACCAATGGATAATTACAATATTAGGATTACTAATTTATAAAACATTTATCAGAGAAATTATATAAATATTCTAATTAATGCTTTTACATAAAAAATACTCGTTCAAATATAATGTATATTTTATAAAAATGAAATTTTTTTGAAACATAGAATAAATAAATTTTTCTTCATCAAATTTCATTTTATTTTTTATTAAATATTATTAATTAATATTATTTTATTAAACTAAAATTATTTCAAGAATTTTTTAATCCATTTTAAATGTTTTATTTATTTAAACAATATATTATCCAAAAATATCATTTATGATTCATTATTTCATAATTGAATTTTTATTGAACTCATTATTAAATCATTTTCAAAATATTAATAAAAATCGATAAATATAATAATTTCACATTTAAAAAACAAAATATCAGAAATCATATTATTGGGGTCCAGATACAAATCCCATTATTAAACTAGTAAATTCTTGATGGAAATAGTATTTGATGATGAGACATTATTAATATGGGTTTGAAAACAGGGTTTGTGAAATGATCTAATTGAGAATTAAATTTTCTTACTAATGGTGTCGCTCATTCTTTAGTTTTTAGATGTCTTCTTGGGATTGACAATGGGAAAATAAAAGTGACTCTACATCCATAAAATGTCCGGATAAATGAGAATCATATTGTATGATCATAATGGTATAATGCATCACATCATTTATATAAGCCATTTGGTTACACCATAACCACATATATATTAATTATAGAATCACACTATATTTAGTATATAATAAATGGTAACAATTATTAATTGTCTTTTAAATTAGATAGGATAAATCATTTAACTGTCCAAAATCCTATGTTGTGCATGTTTTTAAAAATATATAGTTATAAATAATGAATTTTCAAAATTTTTATGGAATTTTATTTATTAATGATTGTACTGTCACATTATTCTCCATTTATATATTTCAGACTTTACATTTTATTTCATTCATTAAATTAAACAATGATGATTATGCTTCTATTCCTCTTCATGTTCGCACATCGTTTCCTCAATCGTGTTTTATCTCTAGAAAACATTGACCCAATGTGTTTTATTGTTTCATATAACATTGTATCTTGGATATAACATATTTTCAAAATGTTCCTCTTGTGAAAATTCATTTAATAATAGGACCACCTATAAATTTTATTTATGTGATGGATCTAGTATGTATATCTTCTAGAGGGATACATGGACATATTAATGTACTTGAGATAGGTTTTGTGGGAGTAGTAATTTGTTGGAAAAAACTATAAAGAGATCAAGGATATAAATGGGGCCAATATATCCTAGACTAATCTTTTTCTTCTTCCCATACATCATGTATTTCATACATTATGATATACAAAGGAACAATTTAACCCAAACACCTAACAGTAGATCATGTTGATTAATTTTTCATATATTTATGTGAATGTTTTTGTAGAATTCATATTCCACATAGTGGTTTGAGCATTATATTCAATTTTTTAGATATTATCATGTACCATTATCCACAACACATCATATTTAGCTTAGCCTATGACATCTTAACACTTCCTGTAATACAGTGCCTCATAAGGTTTTATTTAAATGCGATAATGTAAATTGTTATAGTATCAGATATTTTATATGGGAAGGTGTTGATCCCAACTTCCTATAAAATACACTGAACAATAAATCTATATATACTATATAGTTTTAATGGTTATTTTACAATACCGATATGTCTAAGGGTTATAAGAATTGGTGATGTTGAACACCATATCAAATGATTTTTAATCTACTATCATGAACCATGAGGTTAACCATGAATATTAATCAGATAAAATAAAAAATGTAATTCTTTATAGTCATAAAATTACCATTATGTATATCATGGTGAGTTATTCAAGAGGGAAATATTATATGATAGAAATGACATGCACTATCTTAGTATAGAAATCAACAACCACCCAGATGTCATTGTTTACTTTAGGGGGATTACTGATTACTATGAAACAAATCCATGGTTATGTTTTCTAATTTACTTACAGGTATGGGTAATGGTAGCATCATTTCCATAGACATATAATTTTAAATTTTATCTTTTTATAAAATCCAAAATCGCAATATGATTTCATCAATTTCTCCCTTCTTATTAAACCACCGTATTTGTTTCTTATGATCAATATAAATTATTTTTTATCATAGATTAAAAGAGAAGGATTAGATATACGAGTCATCCAAAAGTGACCTCTTCTATTTTTTATTATTATGTGCACAGATCTTGGTTAAAAACCATATCATTATCCTTAGCGATGTTTAACTATAGGGTAATCAATAATATATTCTATAACAATTGATTATCATTATGGTCCTCTTTGATCAAATTAATAATAGTTTTTTTAAATTATCTGATAAAGGAGGGATAAATTTCCTTTTATTTTTCACATTTTAGTTATCTAAATGTATAATAATATTTGTTCATATAAAATACACATCATGGATAGGGGTTTTGGATCCATTACAATTAGAGAAACTACCACATTGTTTTCATTATTAGGATGGTAATGAATAGAACAATTATAATAAATGGTCATATCTAACCATCTAATATGGACAATATTGATCTTGTTTGGGGAGGATATATAATTTCTATTTAAATATAAATATATTTTTCACACATCCCCTATATTGTTAACATTTCAAAATATTTTATGCAAATATCACTATAACCCATTCAACATAATGTGAATTGTATTTCTTCTCATTGATCATTAATTTTTGGGATGCATTGGATATCACATTCATACTTCATTAGTAAAAAATTCAAGCCCATTTTATATGAATATTTTTAGATCCAAAATATTTCCCCATTTGTGGGTAATGTGATTACATGAGATGTAATTATCTTATTCATAAACACTTTTAATATCTCTATAAGTTTATCATTATAGATATACATGAATCCCTTACTGGTGTTCTTGAAATGTAGGTTCACAATCAAGTTTTGTTTCTCATAAATTTTTTATAGTTACTATATTATTCAAGGAAACTATGGACTTCCATCATAGATTTGGAATGATATATCCTTCAATTATAAGATTTTTAATCATATACATATATTAATTTTTTAGAAATAACATTCTCCATGATTGTTACATGCTTCAAAAAAAACTAAAATTTACTATACCATTCATATTAAATATTCACCCATAAGGTATTTAGTATAGCATTCAAATACCTGACATGTTCGTCAAATAATTTATAGTAGATAAAAGTATTGTCTACAATGACTAACCCAATTTTTTTTGTAATCACTAAGGAATATATTAATCCAATCAATGAATATAAATGAATAATTAGTGATTGAAAATGTAACCACTATAAAATTAATGACCCCATAAGTTGTATGGAAAATATTCATAGAGATAAAATCATTATATAAAATTACATGATAACATAATGACAAAATATAAAAAAAAGAGAGGTATTTGGATCCATATAGATGATCGAACATTTAATCAATCATTAATAGAGTATGTTTTTTTATTATGATTGTATTGAGCTCAAGATAATAAACAAAAAGGAACATTGAACCAACCTTTTTCGTGATCAAGAGGATCAATGAACCATATAGTGGAGAACTAAGGAATTTGAACCCTTTATATAGATTTTACTATTGTTTCTTTTTCAACTCATCCAGTTCGACAACAACTATTATATATGGGGATAGTAATATTAGAAATGATCTATGAATTAGATTGATTTACAATTCTACCATAGGATATGGAGGAAGACCTATAAAACCTGAGAGAAACATATTAATTAATTATTTTACAACGGTAATGTCATTATGTATGAAAATTTATTTAGTCCTAATAATTTAATATAGAGAAAATTTATGTTTAAAAAATAATATACATGGTTGAGATGTTGGTACTATTTATAACTCATCACCATCCTTAGGCACATATAGAATCAGTGTCTAATATTTAATATGGTTTGGGATTTACTTTTTTCATAAATTTATGGTCACACTATATAAGGAAATCCCACCCATACCCATAATATAATTTAATTCCACTAAGGGGAGTATCTGATGGTTCATTAGGAATTTCAACCCTTAAATACAGACATGGGAAGAGTTAAATACTAGAGATTCATTAATGACACCATTTTAAAATTTGAACTAACTATAATAATCTATAATTTTAGGTGGTTTCTGAATATTTATGCTCGTCATAAATGATATGAAATAATTCATAGAACCAAAATCAAACATTATTTTTTCCATACATTAAAGAATTACTAGAATTCCAGTCACCACTTCATTAATAGGAACTTACAGAGAAGTAGTGATTGTATAATCTCATCATTAATGATCAAGATTTTGAGGTTAGTGAAATCTATAGTCATTTAAATATATTTTATAATATCATATATATACATTTTCCCCCAACATTTGGTTGAAACGTTAGACATATAGTTGCAGCTTGATTGAATCATGCCTTTCTATCATTAAACTGGTTGTTTTCTCCAACATTATTTCACTCTCTATATTAAATTTCTTTTAAATATATCATATTTTCTATTCCAATTTAATTAATTTATAGGATTACTCTTACCACATTTTTGACATGTGGGATGTTGGACATTCCTTCCATAATTATTTTCCCATCCCACCATAAGAATTAATGATATTATATGCTACTTTTCTGAATATAAATTTTACAATGGGTAATTTTCAATCCCTATTTCATCATTGGTAGAACATCATATAATATCCTCATTGCTATAATTATCCTTAATAAGAAATTATTTTTATATATTTTATTTTATCCAAAAAAAAATTTATATTCCTTCCAATCCATTACTTTTATATCCTCCTCATGCATTATATTTTTTACAAAATTACACCATTGATCATCTTTCCAATCCCTATGATAAAATTCAATCCTTATCTTCCATTTTCATAAAAATGAAGGAAATAAGATATATTTTCAAAGGATTAGATAATTTTTTCATTGATTATGGGACTAGAAGATCCACTAAATATTGAATTAATTTATCACATAAAAGTCAAAATTACAAATTTTCATTTACTACGGAGATTTGGATATTCTTCCTTAATGTAGATTCAGTTCAAAATAATATTCAATTCGTAAATTATTTTCATTCATTTTTTTATTCACATTCCCTTAATGTGGGAATTTCATTAGGTATGTAATATCATCACCACTAACATTGGATGTTTACAGAATTCCTTTTACTCCCAGATATTGACTAAAAAGGAAACAATTATGTTCAAAAAGATTTATAATATTAAATACATAAATAAGAAACAATAAATATTAATGGGATACCTAATAAATATAACAAATCCTTTATCCTTTTCAATTTCCAGCTTTTAATTCGTGTTTTTTGTGATCTATTTATTAATATAAAATTTTATTGAAATTTTTTTTTCACATAATGATGGTTTGCAAGATGATTTTGAATTTTACATTCTTTAACACACAAAAGGGTTAAAACTAGTTTGAAAAAAGTCCCTTTTTAACCAATTTGCAGTCAAGGCTTGCTTAATGGTCCTTTTTCGGTTATATAAACACTAGGTATAACTATGGATGAGACACATACACATGTAGTATGCAAAAAGGGATTTATTTTCATGGATACAACTTACCCTATACTTTAGGAAAATTTATGAATGTATTAAAATAAATAGTATTTTCATTAATTCTTTCATGGAGGTTTTATTTTATTTATCCTATAAATAAGTATCCTGTCCAATGATACCTACTACGACTACAAACATCATAAAAACACATTATTTCATTATTTATTACATAATAGTACACATAATATGTCCCCTCAGATCATGTTGCATTTTTCATTTGAAAAATTAAATACATAACATAAAAAATATAAAATAAATATAAAAATATTATTTATAAAAATCGATAACATGTCCTTATGATCAATCGATTATCTAATGATTCATGAGATGAACTGGAAGCATACAAAAGAAATGGGTAACATATAAATCAAAATATGGGAATAAATAAGGAAATTTATGAGTTAAATTATTGCATATGAGTTAATTGAAATATTAAGGTTACATAAGATTGGTAAGAATCATAATCATAAAAAAAAGATTCATGATATAAAATTATAGCATAATGGAAACATGATAGAATAAAAAAACCTAAAAATGGTCATCATAAAAATAATATTTGTATAAGGAAAAAATAAATCATTACATAATCTCATTAGGGTGTCGTCCTTCACACCATATGTGGTATCTCATGAGGAAAATCTATTAACCATTGCATTAGAGAACAATCGAGGAACACCGACCATTTTCATATCATGTGGATGTATTACCATGACACATGGACCCGGAAACATAAATATGAATTAAAAAAATAAAAACAATAATCGAGTTTAGAGTATAAAAATTTAATTTCCAAATAAATTATGCATATGTACATATATATAAATAGTATTTAATTCAAATAATTATATATTTATTCCCAATAATAAATGTATGGAATTAAACAAACCCAAGATAATTTTTGAAGCATAATAGAGGTGCATAATGTTTCAAATGTGGTTATTATAGGAGTTAAAGGGGACTGTAGAAACATTTTTATCATAATGAAATTAATATTAATATGTAAAAAATTTATAAATGATTAATGGAAATAAAATAGAATATTTTAAATGATTTTCTTGAATAAATAGAAGAAAGAGAGGATTCCTTACATCTACATGGTAATATCTTAGTTAATGATCATAAAGGGATGAGATAAAGAATATCACAATCATTGAACATTAATTGGAATGTAATGTAACCTTTATAAATTCATTAAAATATAACCCATTTATATTCAAAATTCCCATTTAGATCAAGGTTCTTGAAAGGAAAAGAAGAGTGTGAGACACCTTACCTTGAGAGGGAAACTAGAAAAAATAACAGGATATTCATAGAAGATTTCGATACATTGGGACGCACCTCAAGAGGTATGGGTGGAGTAATTTTATGATATTATGGTTTTGAGTAATGTGAAATGGGTGTTTGGGTGGGCATATATTGAAACATAGAGGAGAATTCATTTTAAATTTCCACTTAAATGTTTTAGAATCTATATTATAATGTAATCCACCCCACAAAGCATACCTTGGGGTTTTCCATGTTTCTTCCAAAGGGGAGTGGATTTTGTTATTTTAGAATGCTATGAAAATATTTCATTTAAACAATACCCTCATTGTAGTGTAATTGAATATTTATCAAAAATTCATTATTTTATGACTGTAAAATATAAAATTGGTTTTGGAGGATTCATTATTGTTTTTGAAAATTTGAAATTGACTTATAAACAAATTATTCTGTAGAGAAAACATTATTAAGTTAATTGATAATTTTAATGGAGTATATTACATAACATTTATGTGATTATCATTTCAAAATACATGATGTATAATTATACAACATTTAATTATTACAAACAAATCATATATCTTTGAAAATGAGGAAAAAATAATCATTAGATAAATTTAATGTTATGATTTAGAAAATAATATTTATTTTATCATAAAAAAATTTATAAATATTTAAATTTAATCATTGATATATAAAGTCATAATTTACTCAATAATTAGTATTTTTTGATAATATTAGTTTTCCAACCCTTATAAAAATTTAATTTGACTTTTTAAAAAATGCATATATATTTAAATAAATGTTATTTAATAAAAATATTTGATAACAATAATATTTATTTTAAATTTAAATTTATTAATTAAAAATACTTTCTTGATTACAAATATATATTTTCAATGAGTAAAAACTGTCATTCATTATTTCAGAATTTATTTTTTTTGT
Organism: Viscum album; assembly: GCA_963277665.1. Lineage (NCBI taxonomy): Eukaryota > Viridiplantae > Streptophyta > Magnoliopsida > Santalales > Viscaceae > Viscum > Viscum album. The sequence continues at coordinate 1,381,921,621 of OY728137.1, forward strand.
TGAAGTTGTTATTTAATCATTTTTAATGTAGTAATAACAATGTATTATTATAACTACTTATATATTAAAATTTTAATATAAAACATTATAGTACTAAGGCCTAGATACATCGAAATTAATACACCAATGAATTCATAATGTGTATGGTGTGTGGTGGTGAGGTATTCTTGGTGGGTTTTAGCATACACGGTTTGGGTGTTGATTTATTTTAGTTTTAACATCACCATTAATCTAGTTCACCATGGATATAATTGTTATATTTTTTTCCTGATTTTGATCATGTGAATATCCTTGTGCTCCTATCTCCCATGTAATATTTATTAGATATTCATTATAGGGTATGCTCCTACCAGTTCAGTCCCATAGTTACATTGGTTGGTTCAATTGGATTCATCATTACCTTATATATATAATAATTATACCATTGTTGTATAATGAAAATATAATAAATGGATTTGATTATTAAGATTATTTTAATTTAAAAGGATAAAAATTATAATCATAAAATATTGAAGTAGTTAATGTGTTATAAAAAATGGATATAGTTATTTAAAGAATGAATTTTATTTATAATTTTTTTTCTGTCATTGTAATATTAAGGCTCAATTGTTCTTCATACATTCCTACAATAAACACTAGATAAACATATCATATGAGTTCATTCATATTGCTATATTATAAAATGTTAAAAATACATCTTTATAAATATTTTAAATATAAAGGTACTATAATTATATGCTATTGACACCCATATAGAAAACCCAGTTTATTTATAAGTGTACTTCTTTTGTATTGTCATAATAGAACAATCAACTATCCTTGCTTCATATATCATCCTCAACAAAAAGTATCAACCAAATTATCACCTTACATATGTTGATCCCACATTATCAACTTCACTTGTAGAGAAATAAATTAATAATTATAGTTATGAGATATAGATGGGTATGGTTCCAATGAAGGAATATAAATATCAGGTCATTCTCTATTGAATATCCTAGTCTAACTCGTTGTATTAATAATAATAACAAACATAAAATTAATCCAATCAAAGGAAAATTTTATTACCTTCAAATGTTTTAATATATATTTGATAATCTTATCTATGTATTCCAGAAGTTATTTCCTCTATTTTTACATGAAAAAACTAATAAATCTCACCGCATAAGATATATATGGATGACTACACAACATGTAATATATTTTTATTTCTACTAATAGTTCTTATATAATTTTTTCAATTTGTTTACCTTTCCACCCATTCGATATGATTGTTACATAATGTGTTTGAATGTACCAGAAGGGGTACTGAACCATATTTACACCCTATTATTACAAATCATTCAAAATCATTAAATATGTACACTTTTTATAATATAAAAAAATTGGTCCTACTATCTCATATAAATCACTTAAAAAATATCTTCATTTTTACACCATGTTCATTTATCTCAAAAATTATTAAAAAGATAATTTTATGGTTATGGATAGGATTAATGTTTTATCCCATCAAAAGCACATCAACCTTGTAGAATCTTAGAATGATGAAATTTAAATCATTGTACTCCTCCTATGAGAAAAAAGAGATTTACTTTCACTACATCAATGTAGTTTCCTTGTGAATGTGTCGAAACTATGGTTCAACTATCCTATGTCTTATTTGTAACCATAAATACCACTCATGGGTCTTCAAATCATTATATGATTTTGATGAACCTGTAAAGTATATTGTTTCATCATATATATTTTTTCCTCTCAATCACCATGAATAATAATAATGTTCAAATATTTTTTTTATAATATAATCCTCAACATTAATTAAAAAATCTAAAATTATATATCTAGTTAGTTTAAATAAAAGATAATATAATTATGAAAAAATTATTCCCTACATCTATTGAAATACATTTTCCACGAGCCTCTATTTAGACCATATAATAATAAAATATTTTTTCCATCCCAAAAAAAATTCTTGTGCATTATTTAAAATTTAAATATATGTTACCATATATGTATTTTTTCATGTAGAAAATTGATCTGCACCTTCATGTAAAACAACCTTGTACTAGAATCATAATCTTTTTATACATATTTTTTGATTTTTTTCTTATATCATTTAATGATAAGAAGATAAACATGTCTTTACACCACTATAAAGTCACTTGACTCTTGTATACCATCAAAATTTAACCTTCAGTCATTATCTATAGAGGGGTAATACCCTTATAGATTTAACCGATGATACTATATATTGATTGTAACTAGTTATTTAGTTTTTAAATATATCATTCCTTGGTAATTACCCTGAACTACATTTTATTCAATATGAACATTATTATGGAATTTAATAACATCTAGTTGACACATAAGAATTTTAAATACTATTAATGGACAATATATTTTACCTCTATTCCTATTAACATGGATTAATTTTGATTATATAAAAATAACATTCATTTCCACCAAATTTTAGTCCTTGTATATGATCTTACAATTAAATAATAAAACATATAATTTTAATGGTTTTCCTTTTACAATATTCCCAAAGGTGAAATTCAAGATCTTCACCAACATACCCTTTAAAGAAACATGAAATAGAATTATCTTTATGTATATATAATGATTTTGTAGTAACATTTATTAAATGTATCTTACATAGAGATTAAAAGAGATAATTATATTATCTGTTTCATCCATACATCATTCTAATATTCATTTGGAATTTGTTTTGTGGGGCTCTAATTGATTACGTACATTTCACTATCCACGTATTTCACACACTAAAATTGTGAATTCTTGAATACATGTTCATAATTTGGGTCCGTTTGTAAATTTTAGATAAAAACATTTAACAATATAATATTTTTGATATCTTGGGTATATAAATGTCATGCCTAATTCATTTTTTTCTTCACGAGTTTTAGAAACCTATTCCACTATACTAACATCTATTGTCTGATCTGTATAATTTCATATTGTTTCGTGTTATTCTTTTAACAATATTATTCCATGGAACAAATGAATAGAAAAGGTAAATTAGGTTTTAGGAAGTATAATTATAAATTCATTGAATTTTTGTATATTAATTTCATAATTTTTCATTAAATACCACAAAATTTCACTAAGGCAGGTCCTCATATATCAATACATACAAGCTCTAGCTTCAAGAATTCTGCTATATTTTTGTTCAATTTAAATCTCACATTTCACTGAATCCCATTCCTATAACTCTCAAAACAATACAATTTTTTCGTCAATTATCTTATTTCTCCTAAATAATAATTTAATTTCTCTCTGATATTACCGATATGGATGTGGAAGAAATATAAAATATTGGGAGCTAAACTTCTTAAAAAATATATCCCTTACCATTCGAAAAAGTGAAAATATTATATCTTGTAGACTAATATCTGTTGAAAAATGAAACTTTTGTGACTTCCCACACACCAATCCAAATGTTGATTCGATATCTGCCTATAATCTATTATACCACAAAAATAATGTTATTCTGAAGGTATATAATCTGTTTAAATTTATTCAACATTATGAAATTACCTTTCTTCAATCACACCTTGAAATCTTCCTTCAATAAAATATACAAGTGCATCATCATCATCTATGTTCACTAATCCATAGATAATATACACATGATTTTATTTGTATCACTTTACACTAGGAGAATCAAATTAATATATAGAATCTGTTATAAAGTAATCAATATTATTGTAAAAATTACAATGTATAATTTCACTTCTCTCTCCACCTGATCCAATGGAACATATTGCACCAAAAGGAGACATTAAATAATATTCAATAAGATTAACATAATATTTATTGAGGTGAATTTATTTATTATTGTTACAAAACAGTGGTATGGGTTTGATATATTTACCTCCACCCCCCTCTATAATATATCTTCTGACCACTATTGATTTATTTGATTAAAATAGAACCCACACCCCTTAATTGTAAGTTTTATTATATAAGGTTCTTGAATCTACTGCCTCTAGAGAAATTCATTATGAATAAAGATAATAAATTCATTGAATATCAAGTATTATTTTTCAAAATTATTTCATTAACTATGTAACCATTTAATCATAAATAAATTGATATTATGAAAACAATAATATATCATAATAATAATTAATGAATGTTATTTTCATACACTCATACTAGCTTTGAATGATGTTACATTAATTAATATGATACATTTTAAGTCTCCATTTTATACACTCATGTTGAAAAACCATCGTATCAGTACAATTTTATTATATCTTTTGATGTTCATATCTATCTCTATAAGGGAAAATATTAACATCATTATGGTATTATCGTAACGGCCCAAAGTTTCATTAATGGAAATCCCTCATGATCTAATTAAATGTCCCTTTATGTTTATATAAAATGTAAACTTCTTTGGTTTTATGTTAATAATTTTGACCGTTGCTAATATAGCTGTTGAATAGTGATCACATTATTAGTATAAATATAGGGGTTTATCAAATCGAATTTACTCAGACAAAAGATGTGATGGCCTCTTCCAGTAGAAATGCTCCATACGAAGCCCATTTATCGGATCTCGAAAGAGAGGTGGAGTCCTTGGGCTTCTCTCTTGTCCAATCCCAACCTTAGCTTCATTATGCCAAGCTCGAACGGGACCGTCTACGGGAAAAGTGGAAGTTGATAGAAATTACCACTAGAGAAATGTTATCCGAGCCACTCCAAGAGTCTGTCACCAACGCACACCTTACCCTTAGGTCTTATGCAGATGTTTTAAGGGGTTATGTAACAAATAAGTAGTACTATGTTCATGTATATTATTTTTTTATATAATAAGGAATATAATTTCTAGTCATTTTTTATACAATTTATATAGTTTTTAAAGTACAAATGGTGTTTTTAGTTATTATTTAATTAAGATATCTATTTTATTAAATTAATTTATTTTTGAAATAAATAATATTTTAATAAAATAATAATAATAATATTAAATTAAATTTTATTAAATATAAATGATCTTATAATTTTATGAAGGCAATTATAATTTTTATTATGGTATGAAAGCCATTTTTGTCAAAACCCGTGAGTTTTTTATAAATGTCAGTTTTTATATTAAAAGTGAAAATTAACATATTTAGAAAATTATTTAGATAAAATAAATGTTATTTTAGGAATCATGAAGTCGAAGTTATCCAACGGTAAATTTTTCAAAATTTTCTGAGACAATCAAATTTTTGGGTAAAAAATTAAATACCCTTTAAATATATAGTGTGTTTTATGACATCATAATGACCAAATAGTGATGTAATAAAATACTATAATCTTTATGTTCGGCCAATATATGATTTAACATTAAAATAATGTGATTTTTGGTTTGTTTGTCTTACTTTTCAAATCATTAGTGGACCCCTCAAGACATATTCAACACCTTGCCTTTTTAAATTGATTTCCATGGGAGTGTGACTCACCTCCACATAAGCAACCCTAATATTTTATGAAGTTCGGACTTTTTCCTTATAAAATATTGTTTTCATCTTCCCTTTTCCAACAACCATTGGCAGAAACCATGGGATGGTTTGTGGTTTGGATTAATTTAATGTAAGGGGACTGAAACCTAAATAATAATGAATTCCCTCACCTTTCCTATAAAATCCCACCCAAGATCCCACTTCCTCCTCACTCAAAGCCTTTGGAGTTCATCCAAACTCTTCCCAACTCTCTCTAGATTCCTCCCAAGGTGCCCCACGCTCCAAAAAATCATCTCTAAAGCCTCTCTCTAGCCTTTGGAAGCACACTTCCAAGTAAGGGTTTTTCCTTTCTTTCTCATTTTATTTAATTTTATTTAAGTTGTATTTCCCATTTAATTTCAATTATGAATGTTTGGGTATAGTTTAACACCTCCCCCATACTTCCCAATTATTGTTTGAATGATGGGAGGTCCCTTTCTCTCTCATTAATTTCCTCCCATATACACCCGTTACTATGCTGAAATTCCGAAAGGAACTTCTCTCTCTTCTTTTACATTCAAGCAATAATTTTGTATCATGAATATAAATTCCCTTAGAATTGTTGGGACATGTATCTATATTACCTCCTTAGTGTCCATTACATGTAAATATTATGAGGAACCAATTTCTCTCTCATCAACCATTTTTATGAATTCTTATGTCACACCGTTACGATGCCAAAATCACACCGATTTTCTATGCTAATGACATTGTGTAGGGGATACCATGCCCATTTTTCCATCAAGGGTATCCACCTTTATGAACCTTTAATTATTTATTACAATGTTTCATGTATTAATTCCACAATCCATTATCGTGGAATAAATGATTATGTTTCATGAATCCATGTTTTATGTTCCATGTGGCACACATATGCCTGAAATGAAATGTTTAAGAAGGGTGCGTCCTTATTGCACTCCAATGAATTGGGTAAAGTATAGTATCATGATACTTCATGTGCAATGAGTGTTGACTCATGATAATTCAAGTGCAATGAGGGTTTACACGAGCCTTATGTGCAATGAGGATTTACTAATGCTCCATGTGCAATGAGCCCTGGCTCATACTAATTCCATGATAAGTGTTGTTGCCACATTTCCATGTTATGATTATCATGCCTTCATGTTCATGTTTCTTTTATGCTCTATTGATATGCCTATTTTCTAACATGTATTGTACACCTCATTTTATTCCATGTGTACTACCTTACTAGGCATTACAGCTCACCCTTTTCTTATACATGTCCTCAGGTTATCCCTTGCAATGCTAAGTACGAGGGAATGTAGTGGTCATGTAAAGTAAGTTTTCAATAAAGTTGTTGTAGTTCATGTTTTTAGTTATTTATGTAATGATCCTAAGGCCTAATGAATCTAAACCTCTCGATATTATTTGTTGTATCAAGTGATGTTTTATGTAATAAATCATGTTTAAGTTTGTAATAAAAGCAGGGTTGTCATAGTTGGTATCAGAGGATATGTTTAGTTATTTTTGGGATTAGGAAACCCTAGTAAAGCCTTAGATACAAGACTAAGTATAATAAATACATCCCTAAGTTTTGGTATGTTCTGAGTAAGTGGTTTATCAAACAAATACATCCTTGTCTTGATAAGAGCAGGTAGAGGCGGCTCTGGCACAGATGTATCCTAGTGGTAAAACCTGAAAATACCGCTTTGAGCTAGACTTGAACGGGAACTGGTGCACGAAAACGGGCCTTACTGCACTCTTGGTTACGACAGTCCTGGGGGATATGTTTTGATAAATTCACAAGCTTATTATGAACCCTTATTAAGGGAATTAAAAAAATTCCCCTTAGAATATATGCTAGAAAGTAGATCATGAAAAGCCTATATTGAAACTTAAAGAATCATTAGATAAGGATATAAAAGATTATTTATGAGTCATCAACTTTTGTCTTTGGATTACCCTTTATGTGTTACCCCTAAATTTCCTTTTATTCCAGCCAATGGCCAGTAATAGGAGGACTCGGGCTAACAACCGTTTTGAAGATCAGTGTGATGACTGTAATAATGAGATGCCAAATCCAATGGGAGCGGGAATCGCAAACATTGGCACGCTTCTCTCTCAACTAACTCAAGTTTTGAATAGAATCATGGGTCAAGAGGAACGTTCAAACCCCCCTAAGAAAGAACAAGTCAATAACGAGATATTCATGAGACAAAGTCCTCATACTTTTAGTGGATCATCTGATCCCACGATTGCTGAACAATGGATCAACTCCATTGAAAAGATCTTCTCCATCCTTCAATGTTCTGAACAAGAGAAGGTTCTCATGGGAGCTTATCATATGGAGGGTGAAGCTGATCAATGATAAAAGTTGATCAAAAATATGAAGCATGAGGTGGATATTGAGCCGTTGGAATGGATGGATTTCCGGAAGATGTTTTTTGATAAATATTTTCTGCGCACCCTCCGACATAAGATGGAAAGGGACTTCCTTTCCCTGATGAAAAAAGACGAAGAATCTATTGAAGCGTATGATGAAAACTTCACAAGGCTTTCATGATACGCTTCTTGGCTTTGTCGTTACCCCCGAATTCAAGGTTGACCACTTCTTTGGTGGGCTGAAGCCTAGCCTGTGGAAAGCATTAGCGAACTGTGACTTCGACAGCTATGAGGAATTTTTACGATGTACCGACAGGGTCGAAATGGAGATCAGAAATCATAAGGGTATCCTAGGGATAAGAAGAAAAAGTTGGACATAAATGCTGGTGGGCCGATGGATAAATCCAACGGTGCTAAGAAGATCTAGCACCCCACTCGCCAAAAGTGCGGAAAGAAGCACCCTGGAAATTGATTTAAGGTGACGAGGAAATGCTTCAGGTGTGGAAGAGAAGGGCACCTAGATGTTAACTATCGGAAATAAATACTCGAGGCTGCGACAGAGGAGAGGAACGCTCCGATTGAACTTCAACACATTGTTCAATGCTACAAATGCAATGAACCAGGTCATTTTTCAAATCAGTTCCCTAATACAAGGGTTTTCGGAGACAACCAATAACCACCAAGCCAACAAGGAAGAGATTTTTCCATCACTTCTACCAAAGTGAACCCCGACAACGATGTGGTGATAGGTACACTAGTTATTCATTCATGAATAGCGAACGTACTTTTTGTTTCAGGTTCTACGCATTCTTTTATATCTCGAAAGTTTAGTAGATCAATCTCAGCACCACCACAAATCATGGAAGTAAAGATGTCAGTGAGTACGACAAATGGGTCAATAATTGCATCCCATGAATATAAGTCTTCCACTGTTATAATCGGTTGATTGAATTTCCTAGCGATCCTCATCATACTCCTTCTGATAGAATTTGATGCGATTCTTGGCATGGAATGGCATTCCTTATATAGAGCCAATATAAATTGTTGGGAGAGGGAAATCACACTCAATATGGAGAATCAATCCCCTATTAATTACAAGTGTCAGGAGGAAGATGAATCTCCTTTAGCTCCATCATCTCAAGCATGGATATTGCTACCCTATGAGCATGAATATCTGGCTTAGATGATTGATTCCATGGAAGAAACCATCCTTGAAGAAATGCCTATTGTAAGGGAATTCGCTGAAGTGTTTCCCAAGGAACTTCCTGGTCTTCCTCCAAGAAGAGATGTTGAGTTCTCAATTAAACTTACACCTGTGGCTTTACCAATATCCAAGACTCCATATAGAATGGATGTTGGAGATCTTGAAGAGCTGACGAAATAATTACAAGGGAATCTGGATAATGGGTTTATACGCCCATGTGCTTCACCATGGGGTGCACCAATCCTCTTCGTCAAGAAGAAGTATGGGTCAATACGGATTTGTATCGATTATCGTGAACTTAACAAAATCACGATAATGAACAAGTATCCTCTCGCACGAATTGATGACTTGTTCATTTAGCTGCATGGAGCCCAATACTTCTCCAAGGTGGACTTGTGTTCGGGATATTATAATGTAAGGGTGAAGAAGGATGATATCCCCAAGACTGCTTTTCGCCCAAGATATGGGCATTAAGAATTCATAGTAATGCCTTTCAGACTCACCAATGCTCCATCAATGTTCATGGACTTGATGAATAGAGTCATTAGAGGTTACATTGACAAATTTTTGGTAGTATTTATAGATGATATTCTAGTATACACTAAAACCATGGAGGATCATGAGGGGCATATAAAAATTGTACTAGAGACTTTGCGCAAGGATAAGCTCTATGCAAAGTACAACAAGTGTATGTTCTGGTTGAAGGAAGTCTCATTCATGGGCCATTTCATCACAAGCAATGGGATATCTATGGACCCCTCCAAGTAGATGCAATTGAGGGATGGATGAGGCCAACATTGGTAATGGATATTCGTAGATTCTTGGGGTTAGCTTGATATTATCGATGATTTTTGAGGAATTTCTCATGATTTTCCAACCATATTACCAAGATAACTCGGAAGGGAGTAAAGTTTTATTGGAGTAATGAATCCAAAGAAAGATTCAAGGAGTTGAAAAGGATGTTTATCACTACGCCCATGCTCACTTTACCCACGAGTCTTGAACTTTTTGTGGTATTCAGTGATGCTTCGAAGAAGTGATTTGGCTGTGTGCTGATACCAAATGATAAAGTGATATCCTATGCCTCAAGGTAGTTGAAAATCCATGAGTGAAACTATCCAACGCATGATCTGGAGTTGGCGGGTGTGATCTTTTCCTTGAAAATCTTTCCACATTATCTCTATGGAGAGAAATGTGATCTATATACTGACCACAAGAGTCTTAAATATATATTCACATAGAAAGTGCTTAACATGCGCCAAAGAAGATGGATAGAGCTCATCAAGGATTATGATTGTTCAATAAATTACAACCCAGTGAAAGCGAACAATGTGGAAGATGCCATAAGTGTAAAGGACCCAGCGATTCTGTCAATGATGAGAACTGAGAAGGATCCAATCTTCTTAGACTTGATGAAGATGTACATAGGAATCATAGAGAAGGGAACATCATCAATCCTTTCACAAATCATTGCTTAACTATCTATTTTGGGAAGGTTAAAGGATGCTAAAAAGGATGATGTGGGAATTCATGAAAAAGTTGAAGATATCAAAATAGGGAAATCCTCGGAGTTTAATGTTAATGAAGAACGAATGGTGCGGTTTGGGAAAAGACTATATGTTCCTTCCTGTCCGGAGCTGAAGAAGGAACTTTTGGATGACACACATTGTTCGAATTTCTCTATTCACCAAGGGAGCACAAAGATGTATCGAGATCTATGAGATTAATTTTTGTGGGATAATATGAAGAAAGAGATTGTTGAATATACATCAAAGTTCCTGGTGTGTCAGCATGTGAAGGTAGAGAGGCATAATTCTAAGGGGATGATGCAACCATTGCCCATACCAGAATTGAAATGGGAGAACATCACCATGGACTTTGTCACCGGACATCCGAGGACATCCAAAGGAAACAATGCAATCTGGGATGTTGTGGATCATCTTACAAAGACTGCAAACTTCATTTATATTCAGGAGGATTTCTCTTTGGATCAAATGGCAAGGATATATATTAGGAATGTGGTAAGGTTGCATGGAGTACCACTATCTATTGTGTCTGACCGAGATCCAAGGTTTACCTCTATGTTTTGATAGAGTGTTCAACATGATCTGAATACTAAAATAATCTTCAGTAAGGCCTATCATCCTCAAACTGATGGCCAAATCGGTCAGACTATTCAAACACTTGACGATATGTTGAGAGCGTGCTCAATAGACTTTAAAGGAGGATGGGATCAACGTCTTCCTCTGGTTGAGTTCTCATAAAATAACACTTTCCACTCGAGCATCCAAATGGCACCATATGAAGACCTGTATGGGAAAAGGTGAAGAACATCAGCATATTGGGATGAGGTCAGTGAACGTAAGCTGCTTGGACCAGAAATGGTCGAAGAAATGGAGGAGAAGGTGAAAACCATTCAGCATCATATCAACGCAGCCCAGAGTCGACAGAAATGTTATGCAGATAATTTTCAAAGAGACCTTGAGTTTAAAGTTAGATACATGGTGTTTCTACGGATATCTCCATGGAAGAAGTTCGTGAGGTTTGGAAGGAAAGGGAAGTTATGTCCAAGGTACATCGTCCCCTTCATTATTCTTGATCGTGTCTGGGCTGTGGCCTATTGACTAGCATGTCCACCTGTCATGGCCAATGTTAATTATGTCGTTCATGTATCCCTCTTAAGGAAATTAATACCGTACCCTTCACATGTACTCTCTTCTGAGGTTGTACAATTGGAAGATGATCTTTCTTATGAGGAGCAACCAGTGAAGATCTTAGATCATAGAGAAAATTTTCTACGAAATAATACAATGTCCCTAGTCAAGGTGTTGTGGAGAAACCACATGTTTGATGAAGGGACTTGGGAATCGGAGGATATGATGAAGCTGAGATACCCACATTTGTTTTTTTGTTGGAAAAGGAAAATTTTGAGGGTGAAATTTTTAAAGGGGGTAATATTGTAATGGCACAAAGCTTCATTAATGGAAATCCATATTGATATAATTAAATGTCTCTTTATGTTTATATAAAATTTCAACTTCTTTGGTTTTATGTTAATAATTTTGACCATTGCTAATATAGCCGTTGAATAGTGTTCACATTATTAGTATAAATATAGGGGTTTAAAAAATCCAATTTACTTAGTCAAAAGAAGGGATTGCCTCGTCCAGTAGAATTGCTCCATACGAAGCCCATTTGTCAGATCTCAGAAAAGAGGTGGCATCCTTGGGCTTCGCTCTTGACCAAGCCCAAGCTGACCTTCACCATGTCAAGCTCGAACCAGACCGTCTATGGGAAAAGTGGAAGTTGATAGAAATCACAACTCGAGCGATGTTATCCCAGCCACCCTAAGAGTCTGTCTCCATCGCACACCTTACCCTTAGGTATTATGAGGATGTTTTAAGGGGTTATGTAACAAATAAGTAGTACTATGTTCATGTACATTATTTTTGTTTATAATAATGAATATAATTTCTAGTCATTTTTGATACAATGTAAATAGTTTTTAAAGTACAAATTGTGTTTTTAGTTATTATTTAATTAAGAAATATATTTTATTAAATTAAGGTATTTTTGAATTAAATAATATTTTAATAAAATAATATTATTATTATTAAATTAATTTTTTTAAATATAAATGATTTTATATTTTTATGAATGCAATTATAATTTTTATTAAGGTTTGAAATCCATTTTTTTCAAAACCCGAGAATTTTTGATAAATGTCGGTTTCTATTTTAAAAGTGAAAATTAACATATTTAGAAAATTATTTAGATAAAATAAATGTTATTTTTGAAATCAGGATGTCGAAATTATCCAATGGTGAATTTTTCATAATTTTCTGAGACAGTTAAATGTATTGGTAAAAAATTAAATACCGTTTAAATATATAATGTGTTTTATGACATCATAATGCCCCAGTAGTGATGTAATAATATACAATAATATTTATGTTCGACAAATATATGTCTTAAAATTAATATAATGTGATTTTGGTTTTGTTTTAGTTTCTTTTCAAAGCATTAATGGACCCCTCAAGACTTATTCAACACCTTGCCTTTTTAAATTAATTTCCATGGGAGTGTGACTCACATCCACTTAAGAAACCCTAATATTTTAAGAAGTTCTGAATTTGGCCTTCTAAAATATTATTTTCCTCTTCCATTTTCCAAAAAACATGGGAAGAAACCATGGGATGTTTTGTGTTTTGGATTAATTTAAAGTAAGGGGACCCAAACATAATTAATAAATAATTCCCTCACCTTTCCTATATAAACACACCCAAAATCACACTTCCTCCACACTCAAAGCCTTTGGAGTTCGTCCAAACTCTTTCCAACTCTATATAGAATCCTCCCAAGGTTCCCAAATCTCCCATGAAGCCTCTCACAAGCCTCTCTCTAGCCTTTGGAAGCACACATCCAAGTAAGGGTTTTTTCTTCCTTTATCATTTTTGTCAATTTTCATTAAGTCGTATTGCCCTTTTAATTTCAATTATGAATGTTGTGGTATGGTTTAACACCTCCCCCATACTGCCCTCTTATTGTTTGAAATATGGGAGACCCCTTTCTCTCTTATTAAATGCCTCCCATATACACTCATTACTATGCTAAAATTCCGAAATGAACTTCTCTCTCTTCTTTTACATTCAAGAAATAATTTTGTATCATGAATATAAATTCCATTTAAATTTTTGGGAAATGTATCTATATGACCCCCTTACAGTCCATTACATGTAAATATGATGAGTAACCCCTTTCACTCTCATCAACCATTTTTATGAATTCTTATGTCACGCCAGTACGTCGTCGAAATCGCACCGATTTTCTGAGCCAATGCCATTGTTTAGGGGATACCATGCACATTTCTCCATCAAGGGAATCCACCTTTATGCACCTTTAATTATTGATTACAAAGTTTCATTTATAAATTCCACATTCCTTTATCATGGAATAAATGATTATGTTTTATGAATCCATGTTTTATGATCCATGTGGCACACTTATGCATGAAATGAAATGATTAAGAAGGGTGCACCCTTATAGCGCTCCAATGCATTGGATAAAGTATAGTATCATGATATGTCATGTGCAATGAGTGTTGAATCATGATAATTCAAGTGCAACGAGGGTTTACTCGTGCTTTATGTGCAATGTGGATTTACTCATGCTCCATGTGCAATGAGCCTTGGCTCATGCTAATTCCATGATAAGCATTGTTGCCACATTTCCATGTTATGATCATCATGCGTTATCATGCTTTTATGTTAATTTTTTATTTAATCTCTATGGATATGGCTATTTTATAACATGTATTGGACTCCTCATGTTATTCCATTTGTACTCCCTTACTGGGTTTTACATCTCACCCTTTTTTATGCATGTCCTCAGGTTATCCCATGCAATGCTAAGTACGAGGGAATTTAGTGGTCATGTAAAGGATGTTTTCAATAAAGATGATGTATTTCGTGTTTTAAGTGTTTATTTAATGATCATAATCCCTAAAGACACTATACCTCTTGATCTTATTTTTTGTATCAATTGATGTTTTATGTAATAAATCATGTTTAAGTTTGTAATAAAATTAGGGTTGTCATAATTATTGTATCATCCCAACATTTTTGGAAATATATTTCATTAAATTAAACTATATTATTTGATATCTTGAGGTACATGATATTAAATGTCTATATTTCATTATAAGAAACACCATTTTTATCGTTAATTGCATGTTACATCGATTATCATTGATAAATTGTTTCATTTAGAAATATGAGTTATACCGAAAAATAATATACTATTTAGATTGTTATTTAAAATGAAATATTTTTTTATAGAAATTTTTTAATAGGGTCATTATATGATTGTATATATAATTTTTACAAACTTTAATTTTTTTACATTCATTCAATTTATTTTAAAGTCAAAATATTTTAATAAATATTGTTTTCTATTTGAAAAGATATATATTTTATAGGGCAGTTTCAAAGTCTTTAAATGGAAAACCTATTTTAATATAATTATGTACATTTCTCTATATTAAATATGAAAAAATAAACATGATTTTTGAAATCAATATATTTCAAAATTTAAAATGGGGTAATTTTTTTATTTTTCATAATGTTTAATTTTGTTGATGAATAGTAGATGAACTATTATTAATTGATATAAAAATTTTCTTAATTTATTTATATATATATAATAATAAATATTTTATTAGTTTTAATGTATAATTATATAAAATATATTAAAATGAATCCAAATTAGAAAAATTTATTCAATGTCACATTTAAATTGGTTATAAAAATTATTCAATCTTTTGAATTGTTCTCCTTAAACACACACAATACTGTATCATCTACGAGATTAATTTTTAATAAATTTTATCCACTAATGTGAATGAAATATGAAAAAAAATTATATAAAGAGTTTTAATTAGTATATTATTTTTTCTAGAATATTTAAATCAATTTTTTTGACAAAAAGTACCTGTGAAATTAAATAAAATCAATTATAGTGATAAATGTAAAAATAAGCTTAATCAAATGATTTAACATTGAATATAAGGTCTATACATGTCCCAAAATATGTAAAAACACATTTAATGTGAGTATATAGAACCTAAACACATTAAGATATATTTTTATGAGTTACTAGGATACATTTTAATGAAATTGAAAAATATAATAAATTAGGTAATGAAAAATAATAAAACAACATTCTTCAACTTTAACACTAATAAATATTTCGTGTTGGGAAAAAGGAAAATAAATCAGGTTATAAAATGTTTTTAGCAATATAAATGTTATTATAATAATAATTAATAATTAATTTGCGTAAATGACATATTTATATTAAAATCATATAAAAGTCAATTCTTGGATTATTTAATTATTAATTACAAAAAATAAATTATATTTTATTATATGATTATAAATTTCATAAAATATCATACTATTAAAAGTGATATTTAAGTGAAAATTTTATCCAATATGGTAAATTTTTCATCCAAATTATAATTTATAATTAATATTTTTAAGCTTAAATAGTAAATGGTTTGTTAGTGGAGTTAAGGTTAAAGTAGTGTGTTTTCTCGTCACATGTGTTTTTATTAAAATTAATTTACATCTTATACGGGTTATTTATAAAATAAATTATATAAATTATTTTAAAATAATTGGGTCTAAATTGAATAATAATTACAAACATTAATTTATACTTAATTTAAAAAATTATATATGTTATAAAACTTCTAACCTAAATGAAAACCCATAATTAAAAATATGAAACTCAAAGACTAACTATCCAATAATATAAAATCATTTATTTTTGTTTTGTGTGAGTTTTTATCGACCATTTTATCTATTTTGAACATTATTTTTAAATGTTAATACTTATTATGTATGATAGAACTCCAAATTGTGTTTACCTTTTCATATTTACTAGAATGCCACTCCTCCTCCCCAGTAAAAATCAACTCACCCACCACAATTCATCAAACATATCAAGAACTTTTTTCTTCTATAATAACTGCATTTTAATATCAATATATCCCTACTATCAACATATAATAATCACTTTCGTAATAATGCAATTCAAGGGAGACATTTTGTGTAAACCAAAAGGAGTAACCCAATAAAAGAGGAAACAATATTCAACGATCACTGTTATATTATTTTCATCTCAAACCATTTAGTTATTATTATAAAATTATTATATAATAACATAATTATACTAAATTTATTTTTATTTTTTAATGATATGTGTTTTATCTATACCTACACATACTTCCATCCAATGGGTAATGAACTTACTATTCTACTGCACATCGTACTACCACATTGCGAAACGATGTCACAAGTTATTCTTTTTCCACCTCTGATCAGTTAAAATTATAACGGACACCCTATATATAAGATATATATGACATATATGTTTTATTAAAACATTATTAATTTATATATAACACATAACATTATTTTATCCATTTTTTCTAAATATAATAACATCCAATGGGGATGTATGAAATATTGCCTCCTCAAAGAGATGTAATACATTGACACATTAAATGAGTTGTATTAAGGATGGATTTAATTAAAAAAATTTGACATAAATAACATATATATTATATTAATGATGTAATACACATTCTGAAAATATAATTTATTAAAATTTTTACTACATTTTCACACATTGGGGTAGTGCTAACGTCATCCATGGATGTCTCGAAAACTACATCCTCGACTCGATGTTTTTCATATTTCTTATAAAGAATGACATATAAAAATATATATTATTAAATAGCTTGTTACTAGTGATATAATCATAATTTTGGAATGAAAATTTTTACTAAACTTCTACCATAATGATCATTATAAAATGGTAATGTTACTCTGGAATATGTATTGCCCACTATCTTTATGATTGTATCGATGGATCTTTCTTCATTAAAATAATCATGATTGGTTATAAAAGTTTAATTTTTGTAAATATGAAAATTATTACATGTTTTTAATTTTTATATGTTTATATAATTACCCTTTTACCATAGTTGATATTCCAATGTTGTTTTTGACAACACAAGTGATCTTAATATTTTATGTTGTGATTTTAAAATTGTAATAATTGAGATCAACATAATAATAATATAAAAACGATATCACGATATTAAATATTTATATTATGTTTATTATTTAAGAATATGATGGCACCTGAGACTATTTATAATCATTGTATGGGAGTTTGTCTCAATATCTTTTAAGGCATCTCATGATGATTTGAATATTTAAACATTTATATGGTGTATATAATGATTATATTGAATTTTATATCTATATTTTATATTTTATCATGTTATTTAAGATTTTTAAAAATATTAATCCTTCATGGGGATTATGATTTAAATGTTCGAAGTCGTATGTGATACTTTGAATGTTTAATGATTTAATTTCAAAATATATTTTCCTAATTACCATTATTGATATATTTTTATATATATATTATTATGGATATAAATGGTTTATAAGGTAAATTTATCACTATTTTAAATTTCAACCAAATTATTTCATAAAGAATATTTAACTTTTTTATATGAAATTTTTTTACCAATGAAACAATCTGTGTCCCATTTCTAAGGTTCACTATGACAATGGATTTTATTCCACCATGGTCATTAATTATATTTCTAGATTCAATTCAAGGGATTCAAATTCAATTAATAAAAATAATTAATTTCTTTTTCAGTGTTTTTTTATTGGAAATGGTTTCATAAAGTAAATAGTTTTTTTGATTTGAAAATGTGATTTTAGAAGAGAATGGTATCTTAAGAAGAATTTTGTATTTTATATGAGTTGAAATGTGTTTTTAATAGATTTTATGAATAATTTTTTTAATACAAAGAGTATCAAAATATTATTACATGATGGTGTGTCCTAGATAGCACTTATATAAACCATTATAGCATAACATTTGGTAACCTAGATATCACCAAGAAAGCCTAGTATATCATAACATGGGGTGTCCCAAATAGTGCCGAAAAAATTTATTACAATAAAACCTCAGGTGGCCTAGATATAATTGGGAAATGCCACTAAATATTTACATGGGAGGCCCATACAGAATTGGGCGATCCTTTTATATCTCTTCAGTGCATTTGGAAATGATAATATTGTGATTAATTAGTATAGTTTTTCTAATTTAAAGGTTATTGAAAAAGGTTTTAAAGGCTTTTTTCAATATGATTTTCTATTTCACCTAAAGTAGTTATAATTTTTTCATTGGGTTTTATTGATTTTATTTTAGAATAATGTGAGTTTTTTTACATTGAATAAAATTTATTCTATATTCTTAAAAAACAGTGATGATTATTATATACGTTGTATGTTGTTTCATGATTTTAACAATCTAATGACTTCTATTATTTTTATATCCATACCTATTATTTTTTAATCGTCCCATGTTTTTTAAATGTTTATATAGATTATATGATTGGTTAAGAAAAAGGAATGCATCAAGTTGGATGTTTTTTTGATTTACCAAGAAAAAAATTCCAGCGTATATTAAAATATTTAAATTACGGGGAAAATGGTGTGTGATTGGAAGTTTCCACATTTTATTTTAGGTTTTTATTTTTGTAAATGTTATTGTAGTACCCCCGGTTTGAGGTATGTAGCCTTTTTATGCATTTTTATGTGTTTAAAGTGAATGACATGTTTTGGGAAGAGGTTAGGAGAGCTTGGAATTGTTTTGGCTGAGCATGGAGGATTTTAAAGGGGTGCACAGATTGAGCACGGTTAGTGGAAACTGTGCTGGTTCTCTAAAAACCATGCAAGGGAGACAATACAATTTTCATGGCTTACACACGGTTTTCCTAACCATGCAAGGATACTGTGCGGGCCCTAGCTCTCGAGGAAGTAGCGTGTGCACGGTTAGCACACAGTTTTCCAAACAATGCGTGCTAACCATGTGGGCACTTAAAAATAATGTTATAAGTTACGGGCTCCCTTGGGCTTAACTTATTTCACACCAATATTCCTTCCACTCAAGCCTCACTCGGGATTTCGGGTTCTCAGGGGTTGGAGGGGTTCTCCCACTCGGTTTGGAAGTGTTTTAAAGAGGGTTCATGGTGTTTTGAAGGTGATTTCTCCCGGGTAAGTCTTCTCTCATAGTTTATTTGTGTTTTCCTCTAGATCTTCTATTACATCTTCCATGGTTATCTAGATCTACCATTGTTTTTTTTATATCTAGGGTTTTGGTTACCTTTGATGCAGATTTTATGGCTTTTGAATGTTACGAAAGGGGATATTGAGAGGTTTTGGTGTTGCGATCGCCGGATTTGAGGTGTGGTTGCTTGTCGGTTGAATTTAGGGGAGCCCTAATGGTAGGTGGATTATCTCTTGACTCCACTTAGTTAGAGATAATGGTTTTGGTAACAATTAATCTATTTTTCGTGAAATTAATTGTGTTTTGATGTGCGAAATTGTTTAGAAATCCATGGGGTGATGTTTTGAGGATTTTTGGGAAAAATTGGGTTTTGTGGTGAAATTCTATTATTGTGGAATTTAAAATAGATATTTTAAAATGGGATGATACAGTTGATTTGTGAAAATGATTAATGGAATGGTTTTCAATAAAAGGGTTGTTTTATTGAAATGTTTTTTGTCATGTAAAATGATTTTCAATAAATTGATGATTTATTGATGTGTATTGATATGCAAGGGAATTTCTTGATTGCATGTGGTTGTGACCATAGTGGGTTATATGATTTTAATTGTCATGGTTTAATTATTTTGTTGATGTGGCCATAATTAACACTATAAAAAGGGGATGGATTGTGGACGGAAGGGCCACCATCAATAGGAAGTGGACGAGAAGTGCCACTAAAGTGTGAATGGGTGAACAGGTCGGACGGAAGCTCCACCGTTTGGTTTTTTTGTTGTTTTTTCGTGCATTTCATTATAAGATGGAAATTTTGGTGTTAATGTAATATGATGAAATGGATTGTGGCATGTTTGGTTGGCTTTCCCTTGATTTCATATTTTCGGTGTGATGGCTTGGTAAAGGGCATGTTTGGATTATGAAAATGGTTGCACTTGTGATTTATTTTATATAATATATTTTATATAAATGTGCTAATGGTTTTATCCTAGTGGTGTGTATCAGGAAGTCATTGGGGAAAACCTATTAAGTTATAGTACGCACCCCTTGCTTTGGAACGTTGGTATCTCTGTAGATATCGTGTACCGTGACGTGGGAAAAGGTAATGCATCACCCTCCTTTAGTGGAGCATTGTGATCCCTTGGTGGATCTTGGAGCTTGGTGTGGAGATGTGGTGGTGTCATGGCTTGTGGTGTTTGGTTGATTATTTTCTGTAGTGTACTCTGATTTTGTGTGGACATGTCGGGTTGTATTGGTTTGAGTTTCTTTGTGGAACAACTTGGTGGTATTTTGGGAATGCATGGTTGGGTAATTTATTTGACATGCATTATATAGTGGCTATTAGTGGATGGGTTGATTGGTTTTATAGTAAGGTAAAATTGTTCCCCAACATGATCTTGAAGACCATGAAATTTATTGACAGCCTTTGGCGTCTTGGTAACGTTTCTTAATGCCAAGTAGTCCTCACCAACTTCTCAAGCCAATGTTGTAGGGGAAGGGTGTTACAAGTGGTATCAGTTTGTTCGATCCTTTGGAGTTGATTCTCGGATTTGGTGTTGACATTCGATGTTGCATATTACTAGAGTTGCGACGTTAGCAAGGCGTATGATTTTCAGAACATGGAATGTATAGCATTAAAGGATGTAACTAAATCTTTTGTGCTGAAATTCAAGTTACCAGGGAGTTGGTTACAAAATTATTTTGGAGACACTTATAGACATTGGATATCTCATTGTCATGGGTGTAGCCAATGAGATGAGAATGACATGAATGGTAGAAATGACATCCCACTTGGATTAATATTTCATTGGGCATAATGATTTATTGGATGAATTGATAAATTGTTTTTCAAATGTGTAAAATTGAAATGTGAATAAATTGGTATTTTGAAAATGGTTTGGTTTTCAAAATGGTAAAACATAGAAATGTGAACTGGTGGAAAGCCTTGTTGTAATAGTGCTGTGTAATGTCATTTTAAATGGGATTCCGTCATTTCTACAGAAGTGAGACTCATGGTTGGTTGTTTTCTATTTATAGAAATGGCACTAGGTAGGCGTCGTAGAGACCAACCAGATGAGGCTACTGAGAATGTGGTAGTACCTGATCCTCGGGTGAACCAGTTACTAGTGCAAAGAATAGTGCAATCATTCCATGCTGTGGAAAGTTTAAATAAGATGAATGAACCAAGGCATGTGGATCATGCATTTCAGTTTCAAAAGCAGTATCCACCCATCTTCAGGGGAGATTCCGAGTCGGAGAGGGAAGAAGCATGGTTGAATAGAATGAACATGATCGTCAAGTTCTTGGGAACATCGATAGATCTTAAAGTGAAGATGGCCACGTATAGGTTGAACGATATTTCCCTTCAGTGGTTGGAGTTGGTAGTCAAAGAGGTGATGGACCAGGTTATGTTGCGGGAAGGCTTTGTAGTATTGTTTAATAAACAATTCTACCCACATGCGTTCAGAATTACGTGTACAACTGATTTTGTCAGTTTAAATCAAGAGCATATGTCTGTAAAAGAGTATGTAGATAATATTATGAACATAGTGTGATTTTCACCCGAGGTGGTGGGTATCATGCCATTGAAGGAAAGGATCATTGAAGTGGGATTAAGGCAAGAAATCTGTTCAAATATAGCGGTGCTTTGTATTGATTATTTCACAGAGATGGTGAATAGTGCCTTGGTGGCAGAGCGGGATCTGTTGGGCACTCCGAGCGGAGGAAGCATGGTGGTACCCATAGGGAATAGTGGGAACTCTAATGCTGGGTTCAAGAGAAGGAGGGACACTTCTCCCAAGAGCGGGAATATTGCATATAATCTGATGGTAGGATCGGTAAATCATTCTCTGAAGCCCCAGAGCAAGACGGGATGTTTTCTGTGTGGTTCTACGAGCCACATCATGCTGTATTGTACGACCCAACCTCAAGCATGTCAAAATTGTATGAAGATGAGGAATCGACAATGTTATTTTCGGAATGCTCCAAGGTCAGGTGCGCGTGACACTCCTTAGGGATCATATACGTCCCATGCTTCGACTGGACGGGGACATCATCACACCCCTTGTCAGTAGAGTAATGTGGGTCATGGTGATTCCCAAAATACCACGATGCCTCAGCAAGGAAATAAAGAGCCAAGTGTGGCAAGAAAACATGTATTTGGATATGAGCATTTTGTGGTGGATGATCAGTCAGGACCATCCACTGTAAGAGGTACTATTCTTTTAAGTTCTACTTTGATGCAAGTTCTGTATGATACAGTTTCTTCACACTCTTTTATTGATCCACATGTGGTTTATTTGATAAGTTTAAGGGTAGAAATGATTCCCTATGTTTTAAAACATAAATCTCCTCTAGGTCGAAGAGAGTTTCAAGCCCTCTTGTGTTGCGAATGTTGCACCATTATGGGCGAGGTTTAGCTAATGCGGAATTTCACAATGCTTGAGATGGATAGGTATGATGTAATCCTGGGAACGGATTGGCTGGTGGTGTTTAAAGCCCACATCAATAGTGATGCACATACTGTGGCTTTTACGACACATGATGGTGTTAGGCATCTCTTTAGAGGAGAGAGGCATGAAAGGTAGGGTGCAATGGGTTTGTTGGCACCAGCAGTGGGAACGCTATTGTATCAGTTGGCGTTGTTGTCGTTATAATCGTTAATGGGAGTTGAGCGTAGTGTTTTTCCGGCAGTGGTAGATCAGTTCATGGATGTTTTTCCTGTAGAATTCGATGGGTAACCTCCCATAAGAGATTTGGATATTACGATTGATCTCCTTCTGGGGACCAGTCCTATCTCACATCCATCTTATCAGATGTCACCAGCTGAATTGAAAGAATTGAATGTCTAGTTGGAAGTGTAATAAAACAAAGGGTTTATCTGGCCCAGCACGTCTCTGTGGGCAGCGCTGGTGTTGTTTGTGAAAAAGGCATATGGAACGTTGAGCCTCTGTATTGATTATTGTTGACTTAACCATGTTATGATAAAGAACAGATATCCACTCCCACATATTGATGATTTGTTCGACCAGTTGATGGGAGCCCAGTGGTTCTCCAAGATCAACCTGAGGTCGAGATATCCTCAATTGCGGGTGAGGAAGGATGATATTCCTAAAACAGCTTTCAGAAGTTCATATGGTCATTATAAATATGTGGTTTTGCCCTTTGGTCTAACTAATGCGCCAGCAGTGCTCATGGCATTGATGAATCGGGTATTTCATAGATATCTGGATTCATTTATTGTGGTGTTTGTAGATGATATTCCAGTGTATTAAAAGACAAGGGTTTATCCTTAACAGCACATGGAGATAGTGCTGGGGATATTGAAGGATCATCGGTTGAATTATAAATTTCCAAAGTGAGACTTTTGGATACAAAAATTTCGTTTTCATGGCCATGTGATTTCTGAAAGGGGTGTTTCAGTTGATCCGAAAAAGATAGAGGATGTTTTCTCGTGGAAACCGCCAAAGAATGTGTTTGAGATACCAATTTTTCTCAGTCTAGCTGGGTATTATCGGTGTTTTGTTTGTGATTTTTCCCATTTGTCTTCGCCAACGACAACATTGACATGAACGAATGTTCCATTCTAGTGGAATGAATAGTGTCAGTAGTGTTTCAAAGAGCAGAAGTGTCACCTTACATCCGCACCAATCATGGTTTTTCCAATACTAAGAAAATGGTACGTGGTGTATTGTGATACATAAGGTTCAGGGTTGGGGTGCATTCTCATGAAAGGGAATCATGTGATTGCGTATGGATCACGGTAGTTGAGGGTGCATGAGAAAAAATACCCAACTCATAATTTGGAGTTGGTAGTAGTGGTACATGCTTTCATAGTACAACATCATTAACTCTTCGATAAGAAATTCCTGGTATATACAGATAATAAGAGCTTGAAGTATATTTTCTCAGAAGGGTATTTGAACTTGAAGAAAAGGAGATGGATGGGATACCTAAAAATGTTTGATTTTGACATAATATACAAACCAGGTAAGGGAAATTTGGTGGCAGATGCATTATGTAGAAAATCATATGCTCAGGTGGTAAAACAAGAATCCGACTAGTGGGAGTTGTTGTCAGTTATAGCTGATATGTGGTAGGAATGTGAGGAACATGGTGATAGAGCAGTCTTCTTTCCAGTTTTGTTGATTCTTGACATGGTTTGAAAGGTTAGAGAGGCACATATATTCGATTCTGAGTGTGTGACCATGGGGTCGAAACTCAATGGTGGGGAGACCATTGAGGGTTGGCAATTGAAGTGAGATTCAGTTTTGTGTTGTCGTAATCGGATGGTTTTACCATTTTATTGTCAAGAGGATCTTATCATAGAATATCATCATTTCAGGTGGGATAATCATCCTCGAATTCAGAAAATTTATAAAGTGTTGAAGGCGCAGTTCTGGTGGGCTGGTATGAAAAGAAGTGGGGATGAGTTTGTTTCGAGATGCTTGACTTGTCAGTATGTCAAGGAAGAGCATCATGGGCCAACAGGAATGTTGTAGACTTTACCAATTTTTGTTTCTAGGTGGGAGTATATAGCAATGGATTTTGTCACAGGTCTCCCAAGAACCGTCAGAAAGCACAATTCTATTTGGGTGATAGTGGATTAGCTAACGAAGTCAGACCATTTCATCCTGATTCGTGAATCTCATACTGTGGAGAATCTATCCTAAATCTATATCTGGGAGGTGAAAAAGAGGCATGGTGTTCTAGTTTTGAATTAATCTGATAGATATCCGAGATTTACATATCATTTCTGTAAATCCTTGCAGCAATCCCTTGGGATTCCGTTGACTATGAGCACGATGTGTCACCCTCATACGGATGGTCAATCTGAGAAGATGATACAAAATGTAGAGGACATGTTTCGGGCTTCTGTCATGGATTTTTTTGCTCGTGGGAGGATAACTTTTCATTGGTCGAGTTCCCTTACAAAAATAGTTATCAATCATCCATACAGATTGCTCCATTTAAAACATTGTATAGGAGGCCATGTCATTCTCCATTATGTTTGGTGGAAATGGGCGAGTCCTCAGTGGTTGGATCGAGCCCTGTCCAAGAGACTATGTAGAAGATCAATTTGATCAAAAAGAGAATGGATATGTTTCATATTCGTCAGAAATCATATTCGGATGATCACCAGCTGTCGTTGTCATTTGAGGTGAGTGATCAAGTTTTCATGAGGATCTCTCATAGGTTGGGAAATCGTTGGTTTGGAAAGAAGGGAAAGATATCTCCAAGGTATGTTGGACCTTTTTAGATTCTTCAGTGGGTTGGTGAGGTGGATTATTATTTGTATTTTCCACCTAGGATAAGTGTGGTGAACAATGTGTTTCATGTGTCGCAGTTGAAAAAGTATCAGCCGGATTGTGACCATGTGATTTTATGGGATCATGTTGAACTAGAACCAGATGTTTCATTGGTTCATGTGCCAGTGTGGGTTGTGGATAGTCCAGAGAATTTATTTCATGGTAAAATCATCGGTTTAGTACATGTTCTGTGGCATCATGGTCAGATTCAAGAGGAGACATGGGAGTCGGAGAAAGAGATGATCGAGTAGTGGCCCGATCTCTTTCCGAAAATGGAGGGTTCAATACATTCTGAGGACGGAAAGTCCAATGGTGGAGAGAATTTAATACCCTCGGTTTAAAGTATGTAGCATTTTATTATGCATTTTTATGTGTTTGATGTGCATGGGATGATTTGGGAAGAGGTTGGGAGATATTGGAATGGTTTCAGATGAGTTTGGAGGCTTTTTAAGGGGTGCACGATTTGAGCATGATTAGTGGAAACCGTGAGGGTTCTCAAGGAAACCATGAAAGGGAGTGAGTAGGATTCACACAACCTGCGCATGGTTTTCCAAACCATGCAACTAAACCATGCTGACTTTAGCTCTTGAGGCAGTAGTATGTGCCCTGTTAGCACACAGTTTTCCAAACCCTGTGGGCTAACCGTGCAACCACTTACAAATAGGGTTATAAGTTCTGGTCTCCCTCAAGATTATCCTATTTCACCCCAAAAAACCTCCCACAAGATCCTCACTTGGTATTTTGGGTTCTCAGGGTTTGTAGAGGCTCTCACACTTGGGTTGGAAGCGTTTTTAAGAGGGTTCTTGGTATTTTGAAGGTGATTGCTCTCAGGTAAGTGTTCTCTCATGGTTTCTCTGTGTTTTCTTCTAGATATGCACTTCCCTCTTTCTTGTATTTCTATATCAACAATTTTTTTGTTTATATATAGGGTTTTTGTTGTCGTGGATGATGATTTGACAGCTTGTTAATGTTAGGGAAGGGGATTTAGAGATGTTTCGGTGGTACGTTCGCCGGATTTGAGGTGTGGCTGCTTGTGGGTCAATTTCTCGAGAACCCTAAAGGTAGGTGGATTCTCTATCAACTCCAATATGTTAGAGATATATTTTTTATTACAATTAATTTATTGTTCTTGAAATTAATTGGGTATTGATCTGCTAAATTTGTTAGAAATCCCTTGGGTGATGTTTTGGGGTTTTTTGGGGAAAAAAGGTTTTTGTGCTGAAATGCTATTGTTGTGGATTTTAAAATGGAGATTTTAAAATGGGATGATGTGGTTAATTTTTGAAATTTTTTGATGGAATGGTTTTGAACAAAAGGGTTGTTTTATTGAAATGTTGTTTTTTATGGAAAATGATTTTCAATTAATGGGTGATTTATTGTTGTTGATTGATATGCAATGGAATTAGCTGATTGCATGTGGTTGTTACCTTAGTGGGTTATATGCATAAAATTGGATTGTTTTAAATGTAATGTGGAAGTGGCAAGATTTACCACTATAAAAAGTGGATGAGTAGGTGATAGAAGGCCACTATCAATAGTAAGTGGATGAGAAGTGCCACTAAAGTGTGAATGGGTGAATAGGTTGGACAAAATCTCCACTTTTTGGTATTATGGTTGTTTTGTTGGACATTGCTTTGTAATATGGAAATTTTGGTGCTAATGTGAAATGATGAAATGAATCTTGGCATGTTTGGTTTGCATTAACTTGATTTCTTGGTTTGGGTGTGATGGCTTGGTAAGGGAATGTTTGGATAATGAAAATGGTTGCACTTATGATTTATTTTATATAAACTGTTTTATATAAATGTGCTAACGATTTTATCCTAGTGTCATGTGTAAGGAAGTCATTTGGGGAAAATCTACTGAGATTTAGTACTCACCCCCTTCTTTGGCACATTGGTGTCTTTGTAGATATCATGTACCGTGACATGGGAAAATGTAAGGAATGAACCTACTTTAGTGGAGCATTGTGATCCCTTGGTGGTGCTTTGGGCTTGGTGTGGAACTGTGGTGGTGTCATGGCTTCTGGTGTTTGGTTGACTAGTTTCCGCAGTGTAATATGATGTTGTGTGGACATGTTCTGTTTTATTGGTTTCATTCGTGTTGTATAGAAAATTGGTGTCCTTTTGGGAATGCATGGTTGGGTAATTTATTTGACATGCATCATTTAGTGGTTGTTAGTAGATGGGTTGGTTGGTTTTGTAGTAAATGAAAATTGTTCCCAAACATGATCTTGAAGCCCTCAGCATTAATTTCTAGCCTTTGGCATCTTCGGATCGTTTCTTAACACCAAGTCTCCCTCACCTCCTTCTCAAGACAATGAGGAAGGGGTGGGGTGTTACAGTTATGATCTAATTCTCTATTAATAAAATCCTAAAATTATCCCACCTATGATAGAATTAAAATTAATGACATACCTAAATATAATATAATAATTAATGGTGGGGCATTATAGTTTGTATCAAATGAATTTTTCTAACAACATTAGAGGATTGGAATGGGTTAAAAGATATCCTTAGAATATATAACTTTATGGTAAATTTGAAATGAAATAATGATTTATGTTTTCCTTGATTATTTGTACAAAACAATGTCTATTTATAAATTTTTATTTTTAAGTAATATGGATGTTTTAGTACAATGGAATCAAGAAAATAAATATTCTTTTGAATCAATATCCAGATATTGTTGGAATTATAAAACACCAGTATGTTTCACCGACAGATCAGTTGACTCAAGGTATAAATAGTGGAGGTTTCTATGCATAAAAGAATCAGATGTTCCACCAAAGAAAATGTCTATAGAAGATCATTTCCTAAGACCATATCCTCCATAATTCAACGGATAAATATACCTAGTTGATGACAGTAGATATATTAATTCCCATGAGAAGAAATTTAATGTTATGGGATGTTCTAAACATTAATAGGTATATATCTCCATATATCATTTTGTTGGTGAATCTGGACGATGGAGGCCATTGGATAAGAATACTAAAGAGAAAATTGGTATTTATTACATGGAATTGGAATAATTTATTTACCTTTTACTTTTGAAATAATTCCCTATATATCATCATATTATTGTAGGGGAAATAATCCATTTAATTAATGAAAATTGATAATGATTCAGCTCTTATGTAAAAATCCTATATTTATAAAACTAGACAAATATTATCCAGATTTTATTTAATAAATTCACTATAAAATTAATATATTTTTATAGTATTGAAACAATTTATCAATATAGTTTTTACATATTGGAAAATTTAATGCTATGAAGAACTAGTTTTTTGTGCGGAGAATGTTGAGATAGAGTTCTCCGACCCTTAGGTTCCATGAGATGAAAAGAGTAATAAATAGTCAATTTACCATGAAGTAGGGTGGAAACAAACTATGAATTTGGGAGGTAAGCCTAAAACTGATCCATGTGTGGGTTTTTTTAAATAATTCATGAAATCATATGGAATGAATTTATAGTGTTTTTTGTTTGGTCCAAAGATTCATTACTGCAAACAAAACTTCCATGAAAAACCCGATAATGGATTATCCAATAGTCATTCAACCATGATATGTTTTAGTTTTAATGAGTAGGGTAATTATGATAATGTGTTATTGATTTTAATTAATCTGTATGGAAATTTTCCTCTCTAACACAAAATGATGTGGGAAAATAAATTTTGACAACTACAAATGATGTTTGGACTTCATGTAACGTGGGGGAAGCTCCTGTGAGATCAATCTTTTAGAAGGATAATCCAATGTTAATGATTTTATAAAATACCTCTATGTTTTTAAATTATATTACTATTATGTTATTAATGTATTCTTGGGAGATGTTTCTTTTTTTTATATCTGTGTAATTCATTGTTGTAATCACAATTATAACCTTAAATTTTATTGTTATAAATTAATTTATTACAACCTCACATGAATGCAATAATTAACTTACTCTTTTCTAAAAATCTTCGTTTTGTTGAATATATAATGATGAGAGGAGTATTGTGTTATCTATTTGGGGATTATGTGAGCGGTTAGACATTGATTCTTGTGTTTCAAGCTAAAATGTCATCTTTAATTTTCATTTTAAAGATAAAAAGATGAAACTCCAGTCAAAACTAATTCATGTATGAAATTATTCTCATAATGAAATTCTATTTCTTTATTCATTTAGTATATATGGTTAAGGAATCCTAAATCTTTATAAAAAGGATCCTGAATAAATAAAATGATATCATATTTCCTTCTTTATAATGATATCAATGGACTTTTCCACAGAAATTAAGCATGTGGTTGTGTCATCATTGATTTATTATTCACCATTTTCTTTATAACACTTTATTAGTTGAAGATAATTAGATTTCACTACAAAATCTATCTTTTTAATTACACAAGAATGTTCTCCATATGTGGAATCCTAGTTATGTGTAACATCATGTAGCCATTTTGTTTCACACATCCCCATTTCATGATTGTATTTTATTTAAAATTTATACAATGTGTGTTTCAATAATTTATTTCTTTAAAGGTTAATCATATCATATTGAAGACAAATTTTTAGGGGGAATTTATTTTTATGGTTGATATGATTTAACATCCTGGTATTTTACAAAACATCATTCATTAAAATTAAATGAAATTATATTATATCATGAGTTACATGAATTGAATAGCTGATGTTTCATTGCACATAACCCCATGTTAATCTCTCAATTCATGTTACATAATGTTCATTCTATAACATGATTGGCATGCATTTCTAAATCTAACCGAATAATAATATACTAGGGATATTATTATTTAATATTAATATTATTTTCTAGATTTTATATGTTAAATTGGGAATTAAAAAAATTATTTCATTTATACATGTTTATATCATTCTTTAAAATTCATCTAAGAGATTTTATATTAATAAGTTTGAAATAAATATAGTTTTACTATTAGAAAACGACACATTATTTTTAAAAAGTTTTACCGACATTTAATAGGGATTATATTTTAAATATAATTTTAGAAAACATAATATTTTTATATGAAAAAATAAAATTCAGTTTTTATAAAGTAATGTTAATGTTTAATTTTTCTGATTCTTTGGTATTTTTCTAAGAAGATTCATTTTTTTGATGAGTAGTGAAAAATATTTCATTTTAATTAAAATCCTTTTTTCACCTAATATTCTAACATATTAAAATAACATATCTAATAGGTTTCAATTATTAATTAGGTAAACTATATATAAATAAATCAAATTTAGAATACTGGATTGAACTTATCATTGAAATGGGAAACAAAATAATTTTAGTGTTTTGAACTTTTATCCTAAAAATAATTGTTTTATAGCTTCTAAAATATGAATATAAAATTAAATTTAGCCACTTCTATGTATTGGTTTTGTAAAAATGGATATAATTATTTGGGAAGAGTATTAAATTTTTCTTATAATAATATTAACATGTTTTTTTAACAAAAATATTTGTAGCTGTAATTAAAATTACTTATTGTGATTAAGGTAATAAAAAGGTTGATTAATTATTTAGTTTAGAATATGGGGTGTATAAATGACTCAAAACATTTTCAAAATACCTTTAATATACAAATATCAACCATTTCCACCTAAGGATCAATATGTATTATTTTTTAGGATAAAATCTAATGATACTATCTGGTACAATATTTTTAGTCAGGAAATAGGAAAAATGGAACATTTTTTTCTATTTACACTTATAAAGAATAGGAATACAAAACATGATACATTAATTTGGTTAGTTTTTTAGGAAGGAAATGGTTTATTTTTATCTTAATAATTTACCATTATTCATTAAAAATGATGTAGTTACATTATATTCATAAAAAGTTCCAATGAGTGGATTAATTAGGTTATAAATAAATAAAATAAACTATATTTTTTTAATATATTTAAAATTTATAAAAATTGTATATTTATCAATGTGATTTTTATGATCTATAAAATATTTTTTTTTCAATTATAGGTCAAATTAAACTATTATAATTACCAAATTTACCAATAATTTATAACAACATTGTTAGACCTGTTAGGGTGAATGTAGTGTTTTTGCACGTTAAATGCCTTTTTGCTAATGAAATTTTTCATAACATATCAGTTTTTTATTTTATAAGTTAGATTTTATATTATATAATAATAGTTTATAACATGTATTTTATTTTTTACTTTAATTTATAGATATTTTTATTAATTTAATATGTTATCAAACTTGTTTCTCAAACAAAAGACCAAAATTTTAAAAAATAATGAAACCTAATGACTAAAGAAAAAAATATTTTTTTTGTGGGTTTTGATCAACAATAATTCTAATTTGATCAAATTTTTTTAATGCACATTACGTAAGGGATACCGCCAAATAATATTTACATTTATACATTTATAGGAATATGACTCTTCCTCCACTATAAAAGGCACTCACACTCATGAAAACATCACAAAAATCAATACCTTTTAGATCATCCTTCCACTACCCAAAAAATTAACCAACATCCTATACGCGTTCTAGAAGCATCAGATTGGGACGAAATCAATCCATGAAAGTCTTATCGTGTAAATCAACAGAACATACCCTAAAAAGATCTAACATTCTTCCATTATCACTATTATGTTTTTCCAATCTTTAAGAATTCAATTTATATTAATACATAAATATATAATAAAACATTGTCCTAAATATACTAATATGTTTATATGTTATGGATTCAACCTACACATACACACATCCATCTAATGTGTGAGGAACCCACTGTTTGTGTGTTTAACGAACTACCACCACAAAAAATGATGTCATTCGGTTTTTCCATTACCACATCTCATGGTTCAGAATTATAATTGACACAATATTTTTATAATAACTATATGATATTTTTTTAAACATCCTTAATTATTATATTACATATTCCTTCATTATTTCTAATTTGTTTAAATAAGATAATATTGTTTGGCGGATGTGTGGACTACCACCTCCTCAAAGGGTTTCGATACATTTACACATTACATGGTATTAATTAATGATGGGGATAATTAAAAATACATTACATACATAAAAACGATATATGTTATTAATAAAATATTCATCTTTCTACAAATATAAAATATTATTTTCTTATTACCTTTTCACACATTAAAAAAGTGATTATGTCGTTCGTTGATGTGTGGACTAACACATCCTTGATGCGATGTGATTGTTTTTACATCAAATGAATAAAATATATTCACATTTATTATTAATATAAATTTTAATTGTAATATAATAATCAGTTTTAAAAGATGAATATAACATTCATTTTTTCTACAATGAACATTGAAAAATAAGAACGTTACTCATGCGTAAATATTGCATGTTGTCTCTTTTATTTTAATGTTTATTATTTTAAATAAAAATATTTAATGATTTTTCCAAGAGTGAAAATTAAGTATATGTGATATTTTTTTTTGATTATTATTATTTAAATTTTTTATGATTACCCCATTGACTATAGTTGAGCTTCCAATGTCATTTCTCACACATAAACTGAATATAGTCAAAATATGTAATTTAAACATCATTGATTAAATTTTTGACAAACAAATTTAATAAGATGAATAAAATTAATAGTAAAAATTTAAAAAAATTATGAATAATTTAAATAATTAAAATAATTATATTAATTAGGAATATAATGTAAAATGAGGCTAGTCAAACTCAAGGTTAGAGATATCATCATAATCCTGTTTCTTTGAGTAATTTCTTTATGATATACAACTTTTTTCTTTTATAAGATATATATGTAGCCAAATCAAAATTATATAAGAATATTTTATATATTATCTTGTCATATAATGTTTTTATGTGTTATTATATCATGAGACATCAGATTTAAATGTTAGAACTATTATGGGACACATTGAATTTATAAATATTTTATATCAAAATCTTTTCGTTATGTAAATATTCTTGAAATTATATTACAAAATTTTTTATATGGATATAAAAGATATATTTATATTGAATTTTATTTTTATTTTTAATTTCATTTAATGGGTTTGAAATTTATTTTTTTGGTTTATATATATTTTTTTGACAAAAAATAAACGGAATATTATATTCATAAAATTCACAATAACAATCAATTTTCCACTATTATGTCTTTTAATTACATTTCAAGAGTAATAAATTAAAAACCAACAAGATGTTTATGAAGTAAGAGATGTATTAATAAATTTTTAATATATAATTAAATGATATACTGGAAAATTTAGCACTACAAAAGCTCGTTATAGTTTAAGATGGGGTGGCCCAAAAAATGTCAGGAATTCCCATTACAGTTTAATATAGAATATCCAATATGGTGTCATGAAATTACGTCAAATATTAATATGGGGTTGAAAATATATCAGTGAGACAAATAATTAAATCGTAATAATGGGTATATGAATAAAATTAGGAGATCCTCTTATATCTCATCAATTAATTGGGTAATTATAATATTAGAAATTTCTTATATGGTTTTTCCAATTGAAAGTGTTTTATAGGGAATTATGTATATGATGCTCAAGGTCACCTAATATAGTTATAAATTAGATTATATGGATTTTAATGATTTCTATTGAGAATAATTTACGTTTTTTATTCCTGTGAATATTATAAATTATATATTATTAATGATAATCGATTATAAAAGTGAAGGTTATATTATTTTTATTGATTTTATCGTATTTATATTTTCTTTTTATTTTTAATATATCTTACTAATATATTTTCATCATATCAAGTTTTTTATAATTTTTACATTGTGTTTAATGATTTTTTATTGAATGTAAGATGTTATATTGGATTCTAGGAATATATACCATTAATATAATTCATGGTTTATGATAAATAATTTAAATTATTGGAAAATGTATACTAATTGGAAGTGTCCACATTTTACTTTATTTTTATTATTTATTTGTTATTATTTAATTCTCAAGTACTCTAAATATAAAATGATTATCAATTTTATAGAATGTAAAATTCATTACTTGTCTCATGATTAAGTAATATTTATGCTAGGGGCAAAAAAATTATTCTCCCAGATATTGAGATCTATATTACACGCTACTAACATTTTCACTAATCCCAAATAATTCCTTTCAAATTTCTCCATCCTCTTTTCTCCATCATATTTAGGTCAAAAACTATTAATAGAACATTGATATCATTTTATATTATATAATACACTAAATTAAACCTCTATAAACTAATGTCCATTTCATCATATCATTATAGTTAAATACTGTTATCATTGGACATTTTAATCTTTGTACACAATGAACCCCATTGAATCATAAACCAATATAAAAAAATTAATAATGTTATAAAAAATTGTTTTCTAGGAAACTACAAATCACTTTATCATAACTTATACATTGAATGTTTTTTTGAGAATCCCAGAAAATCCCACAATTAATTTTTAGTCTCTAGAATCAAGTTTGAACAATTAGAATATAGATGTCGTACTATAATCATTAGTTTTTAATAACATGAAAAAATTTACTAACCAAATTAGATACAATAATATTCACATACTAAATCATATTTAATCAAAACTCACAAAATTATCATGTATAAAAAATAATTATAAATGAATGAATGATGTTAATTCAATTGGTTTTATATGGTTTGGTAATATTTTCAATTCCAAATAGAAAAGACATAGAATATTTCACATAAAATTTGTAAAAAGTTACATTAACTATAAGTAAATGTAAAAGAAGATCAATATCGAAAAGTATTTCATGAATCCTCAGTAATTAAATCCTAGTAAACTTTTATATATTTTCATTATAGGTAAACTAGTTTCACCAACTACTTAAATTCTTGGGTGTCCATCTATTTTATATTTCCATTGAAGATACCTAATTAATTTCCATATACTATCTATTAATCACTAGTATATTAATAGATATCTTATAACTAAATCCATTCCAAAAAATACTATGACAATAGGGATTAGTATATACACTCAATGTCTTTTCTAGTGATCTCTATATCAGTTAAAAAACATATGGATTTACCACCATGATGATCATCCTTTAGAAAATTATGTCATCCAATCAACACCATGTCATTCTAGCTAAATGAAATTTATATTTAAAAATAAAATATGAAATTTATCTAATAGTTTCAGTATCTTTAAATCTGAATATAGTTCCAAAATTAGACATTTTTTTAAATAAATGAGACTCATATATGTATTTGTGAATATCAATTTTTATCGATACTTGATGGAATATGATTCAAGGACCATCCTAAATCTAGGCCCAATCCTTACTCTATATAAGATATGAGGGTAAAGATTTTAATCATTCGGATTGCTTAGTTTAAAATTACTATAATATTGAACATAATTCCATTAAGAATAATTTGGAGTACCATAATTTACTGATCTAATTTTTAACTCTTTTTTGTTTTTCTATAATGAACTCACATTATATAAGACATTAAGAAGGCATTGTATTGATTTATCTATATTATAAACCTCATTAGATCATAAAAGTATGATTAATTAAATATAATAGAAAATAGTTGTACCTAAAAGTAACAATTTATAATTCATCTAATGTAATGAATGATAAATTCATTATAGATAATATAAGAGTGTTGTGAATTAACCACCCATGATATTTATGGAATAGGTGTGAAAAATAATATATTATAATTCCTTTAAACATGATATGATAGGGATGTTAATGTTATTTAATTATTATATATCAATATAATTATATAAATAATTCCATAATATGATATTCACAGTGTCCTATAGACTATTTAAAATGATCCCTAGAATTTAATCTTCAATTATAATGGATTAGGGGAATTTTTTTTAAAAAAATAATTATCCACTATATAATGGAAGAATACCTAGTTACAAAAAATATGTAATAGCATGTATTAAATCATATTTATCAAAATACAACTTTTAATTGTACTCATCCAATTTTTCTAATAATATTCTATGAAATAAGCACACGTCGCTAACAAAAGATACTTGGTTACAAAAAAAAATTCACCATTCCCACAGTCAATTAAAAAATTAGATAAATTTCTTATATTTCTTATAATTGTTTCATAGATGAATAAGATGAAGGAATATTGAATCCATATGATGTTTGAATGGTTGATGTGTCCTTTACATGTCTTTTATAATATTTAAGAAAATATTAAATTCACAATTACAAATTTTAGAGAATCGGTCTCTTCCATATTATAGAAACCAATAAATTGAATTATCTCACTCAATATGATCCATGGACTATGGTAATTAACAAAAATATGAATCTTAATGAGAAATAGAAATACATTTCATTATTTAAGAGACATGTTGTTTCATATACATAGTGTTGTCCAAAAATGACATGATTATATTCCCCTAAAGTAGTAAATAACATAGGTCTACATGAAAATAAATAGGGTTATAAAGAAATTGTATGATTCCTTATTATTTCTCATATTTTTATGGTGCAAACTATAGTGGATAATCTAATCATGGAATTATATATCTATGTGTTTTACTAAACCATGTGTTCGGTTAAAAATATTCACTTTAAGAAGACTAAAATATAAATTAACATTTATAATCTTTATGGATTTTAACATTAATTATCAAAGATAAAATTCACCTATCACAATCACATAATTGATGATCGATGTAATAGCTATGATATGAGTTACTTCTTCCATGGATAGGTACATAATCTATAATCAACATCAGATAACCCCCGAATATATTGATATCATCTCTTTTAGAGAACCTCAAGGAGTATTTTACATCCAATGATTCTATTAAATTAAATTACTAATGGGTCAAAATATCAAATGGATATTAACCCCATTTTAATTCAATCATTGGAATAAATTAGTGAGTTATATATAGATGATATTATAATTAAATCATTATATGTTCTTGAATAATTTTTCAGATTAGAGGATTTGTCTTCGAAAATATGTTAAATCAATATTATAATTAATATACTAATATTCAACCTTACGGTGGATTTTATAAATAAAATGAAATTCGTGGTCCACTACTGGGGAACTGTTTTTGAATATGATTATACAAAAGTGATACACCATATTCCCCCATCATGAAATCGTTGAGAATTAATATAACAATAATTAAACTAAAAATAATAATTTTTAATACGAATACAAATTATTGGAAGCGTTTATAATTTATAATATAAATGAATATGAGTATAATATTTTACTGAGATGATAATTTCATTGAATAATTTCATATCCATAGGCATTATATATCATGCGTGTTTATTTTAATTCCATGAATGTTTGAGATACCACTCACTAACTATAAGAAACCTTAAAATGGTTTATCATCATAATTATTATATATAATAAATATTATAGAATGTTGAATGAATTAAATTAACATAAATTAATATTTTTGGTGTTTGAGAGTATTTATACCCCATAGAGATGAATTTATTAACATTTATCATTTTTTGGAAAATATTGTATCATTACTTATAAATTAAAGAGTCATGCCTGATCTAAAATATTTATCATTTAAATATATAAATAATTTCAAAAATATCATAGAAATGGAAAGTATTTTGGTTTCTTGGAAATCAATATTAATTTATATTTGGACTCTGAGGTCCCAAATGAGGAATTTTTCGTTATTACTGATGTCTACAAACACGGTTGATTTTAATCAATGGGGTATCCCACATCACAATTAAGAATATGATGATGGATTAAAATCATTATTATTGAATATTATCTATCATATTTATACTTTAACATTCTTCCTTTGAATCCTAGAATATGCTAGATCCTCACAGTGACCCCCAGTCATCTTTTTTGAGGATTCAAACATCATGGATCATCATGACCAGGATTCACAGAAAATGAGTTCTCTTAATACATATTTGTTTTTAATTTATACAAGTCTTAATTCACCCCAAAGGTTGTTTTACCGAGTATTCTAATGTTTTGGTTTATATTTGGGAATTTTCAGATGAAAGGTCATCGTAATTTGGTTTTATAGGGGTCCCTTTTGATTTTAGAGGTCATTGATCCATAATAATTCCACTCTTATGTGGTGTTTCATTTAACTTACATTTTAATATAGAGTATTTGCGAACTCTAATCTTTTATTTGTAAATTATTCATGTTTCATTCTATTATTTCATTGGGGTAGAATATTATAAATTTCATAATTAAAGATAAAGAAACAAATTCTATTAAAAATGGAGGGATAATGTTGAACACAAGTGTTTCCATGTAATATTTATTTTTATTACATGATTGATAACTATTTTTTCTTTATATTGAAAATTTAGGTTTATTTTGTGATAATTATTAACATGATGTGATTTAATTGATCAGAAAACCCTTCATATATGGTTAATAAGAGAAATAAAATAGGGAATAGACTGTATGGAAGAAAATCATATGCATGAATGAATGTTTTTAACCTATAATTGTTTGAATTCATTTGATGGAAAAAAAAGTTTTTTTTGTAGATACATTTTTTTCTATTGTTTTAATTTTTAGTTTCATTTGGGCCTGATGTTATTATTATGGTTGTAAGTTAAGTGGTTAACTTGTAAATTTTTTAGTCGTTTGGGGATTTTCCATATTTGTTAAGAGTATGTGTGATTAATTTATTTAGGTCAAATTATTTAGTCAGCCAATGTCAATGAAAAGATATTAAATTGGATGGTGTTGTAACTATTTGAAAAAAATGGGTAATTGTTAACAAATGTGTTATCATTAAATATAAAATTTGAAGCGGATAATAAATTAATGATGACTGTTAAATTGAAAATCTAGAAATAATAAAATTATATAAATATATGGAACATAGTAGAGTTTGCTATAGCTATTTTGTATGAAGTGTGAGGCTATTTTGGTAATTAT
Source organism: Viscum album (assembly GCA_963277665.1). Taxonomy (NCBI): domain Eukaryota; kingdom Viridiplantae; phylum Streptophyta; class Magnoliopsida; order Santalales; family Viscaceae; genus Viscum; species Viscum album. Next base: position 1,381,961,575 of record OY728137.1, read on the forward strand.
AATGTTGTAGTGATGGTTGGGAACTAGTTGAATGAATGTAGTGTTTATGATTGTTGTGGTAGTACTGTTTAACTGTGGATTATTTTGGATGCAATTTTGTGTTCTTGTGATATTTATTTCTATAAATTATTTATTTATGCACCCCACTTGTAGAGACCCAAATCTTGACGTACATGGAAATTTCACAACTTTTGTGGAATACGTAATACATAACAAAAATAGAAACTAAAGGACCGTAATAATTTAGTGTCTTTGGAAACTCGGAAAAATAATCCTCTAATCCTGGTGAATGATCTTCAACATCTCCCATAAAGATCTTCCCCTTTTGTTTTCTTATCTCAAACCATTCTTTATATCATGGGGAAAAGAAAACATAAAAAGTGTGAGATCAAATGCTCAGTAAGGGTAAACATAGAGAACATAAAACAATCCATAACATTTGAATTCAAAAACTTGAACATAAAATCTAAACATCAAAATCATGAGCAAATACATAAATCTTCGAAATATGTAAGGCATATATTATAATGAAACATCAATCCTGATAAAATAGTCTGGGAAGAAAACATGTAATTGTGGAAAACCATTAAGCCCATTTTATGATTTACATAGTAGCCAAGGCATTCCTCCCAAGACCATCTTAGTGGACAATGTCCCTTTCTGAATTGAGTTCACTCCCCATTTCAGTCCTGTATCACTGAACCGGATTAACCTGTCGTTCCAGCCTTTTCTATCTCGTGAGATATAAATCTTTTCCCAATGCATTGTTGGGAGATATAGGTCCCACAATCTCATAATGAAATCATTCTTACTTGTGCCAGATTATAAAATTAAAACATTCATCATAACCCAAAGAATAAAATGGGTTTCATAAACATCATCCCATCATCTCAAAATCCATATAAAACAAATGGAAATTTCATCATAAGAAAAGTGAAACCATGTAAATCATATAGGCATTAAACTTGAAACATACACATATGAAATAATGTCATCTTAGATAGAAAATGGTTTTGATAAAACATTTGAAATGAATTCTTGAGGAAAATATCCTTTCTTATTCAAAATCATTTTATTTTCAAAAAATCCCATGCACATTTAAAATAAATGTATTTTGTTGAAAATAGTCATTAAATATTTTAGAGTAAGCTTCATGAAAACGAGGCATTATGAAACCGTAAAAATCCGTTCACGCTGTATAATTTAAAAATAACATTCTTCTCGTACTTTTGTCTGATAAGTCAAAACTTAACTCGTATGGTAAACAAAAAATATTCCTTACATACCATGTAGTAAAAGTAAAAAATGGGTAAAAAGGGATTTAAACATATATGAAAACATTTATATAAAACTTGGACATGGATGATAAATATAACCAAAGTAAATACTAACGTATAATCAATCTTGGATAGAAACCAATTGAGATTGCAACATTATCCCTTAAGTTATTTCTGATATGCTTCGTATTTATCCGAACATCCTGTATAATGATTTAAATAATGTCATTGAATTATTATAGAATAATATTCATTGTTATGATATCATATATGGTTAAATTATGACTTTATATTACCCATTCTTTTGTAAATTCATGTTAAATTAGTGTTTTGTTTAAAATCGTTTCATTTGTCGTTCGTGTTTTAACTTGTAATTATTCATATGATTACTTAGATCATGATTACATACATCCATAATGTAAAACATGATTTATATATAATATATATTTAGAATATACATATATATAATAGATCGATAAATGGAATTAAATACACCGTTCATGGAGACGGTAGGCCGTACGTACGCATGAACGATGTATTCATTTCCTTATTGAATTGAATGGAATTAAGTAGATGACATAAATAAATATTTATACATAAATCCAGTATCACTATTATGTCATATATTTCATCATTAATTATTATATATACTTTATAATCATTCATGAATGGTTAACATGGATAATGAATCTCATCGCGTCGTGGAGACGGCAGTCCGTACGTACGTACGAGCAATGATATCATTCCCATGATCATGGAATTGTATTGAAGTGTATGTATAGTATTTCAGAATCAATATCACTATAAAATAATCATATATAGTTAATTTTTTACACCATTATATACATCCAAGTAAGGTGGTGGTCGAAAACAGATTACACCATGGTGTGGAGACGGTATTCCATACGTACGCACACGACGTGATTTCGTTTTCAGTAGGATGGATAGATGGTGAAATAGGGTTGCTTCATACATATAATAAAATATAAGTATATGAGTGATAATGATGTTATTACTTCATAATCAAAAAACTAAAGATGAAAATATATAAGAATAAATAATTTTGAACGAATCGATAAAAGACATTACCTCTTCTTTGAAGCGCATCTTCTTAACCTCCCCTTAGGGCACTAAAGATGGTATTTGAAGAAGACCATGACCTCTACGTTGTTTCTAGGGAAGTTGAGAAGTGAAATTGGCAGGGGTTTGCCGATCTTTAAGGCTCAATGTGGTGTGAGGAAGAGAGGGAGGAGGTGCCATTTTATAAAGGAGGAGAGGGGAACCTTAGGAAAACATAAAATATTATTTTATTATAAAGTCATATTCGGTTTTTAATAGCTCCAAATTGATTTATTTAGAAGCTAAGGTGGGTATGGGTCTAAATACTCTCATCCAATATAATTTATACACGTTTAGGCTTCTATTTTAATCTTATCATTTAGATTTATGTTTAAGTTAAATAATTTTACTTTTACCGTGTCTTCTTTTTTTCTTACACTATAAGATTAAAAAACTTACTATACCAAGACAAAAGAACCCCAAGTTGTTTATTATTAATATATATAGCCTCATATAAGTCATTTGGCCGATCCTTAGATTTTTATTAATAAAATAACAATTAATAATATAATATTAAAAAAAACTATTTTATGTCAATTTTGACACTATTTGGTAATAAATTTTTGTAAAAATCATAACAGAATTATTAGTTAGAAAAAAGTTAGTTACATCAATACTAACATGTCATATTAACCTAGAAAATTAGTGAAATTCATAAAAAGTCTCAAATTACATTTATTTATGTATTTATAACATCAATTATGTCAATATTTCATTAATGAGATAATTACAACATCATCATTGTGTCATAAATAAATTAAATTATTTAATGACTACAAATAATAAATAAAATACCATTATGTAGAAATTGTTTTTATATTTATAATTAATATTTATAGTCTAATTTATATTATGTAGAACCCTATATTAAAATTGTTTTAGTTATTAAACATTGATTTTAACTATTTTAACTATTCTTTAAATAAAATAATATTAAATGTCATAATCTAATCCATGTGGGCCTAAATGGTAAAATTTTATTCCTAAGGTTTTTTGTTAGAATTATACTTATCCAATAGAATTATGATATGTTTTGGGGTAATATTAATATAATTTTTACCCTTAATTACCTTATTTACTTTTAACCGTGGTAAATAAAATAAAAAGTTACTATTCAACAAAAATTATTTTCATCTCATTGAACCGAATTTTTGTCCTTGATATTAACTATGTCTCTCGGATTTTTGAAATTCAATTCATAGAAGTGGTAAAATTTGATTTAAATGAAAAGGTCGGTTTTTTTAACTACCACTAAGTGGTTTCACTATTCATCGAAAATTGAAGTTTTTCAGAAAAATACCAAAAATTCTGCCTAAGAATTATTTGATATTCCGAATTCAAAATTGATGTCTATTTTTCCAAATTCAAAACATAGAAGTGTCATTAATTAATTTTAAAAATATTTCTCATTAAAAAAACAAATAGTGTGTTTTTAAGAAACATAAACTATCAAAATATTGATACTTGTTTATATCTAATTTCAATGTGAAATTAATTCCAATGAACAACATTAGATTAAACAGTAAAAAAATATTCTAATTACACTTTAATACCAATTATAATGATAATATAACCATTTAAATTATTGGGATGAAAAAAGTTGTTTTTAATTAAAATATAGCGTGTTTTTACTATTCATTAAAATATGAATGTTTTCAGAATAATATGAAAAACTTATCCAAAGTAAATTTTTATATCCTGATTCCAAAGAAGAATTTTATTTTGTCAAATTTAACTTATATACATGTCAAAAACACGATTTAAGGTGGGTACGCCATCAAAAGGTGGGAAAACTGCAATTTTTTTAAAATACATATTTTACACGAAAAATTTATTTTTTTCTCATATGATATTCTAGAAAATGTTAAAGAAGAATAATAATGTTATAAAATTCAAATTTTAGTTAATAATATTCATAAGGGTTAGTGCATAATAATATTATAACAATATATCATTGTTTTTGTGAAACCCGGTATTGCGTACTACACACGCTATCGAGGTAGGTCTCGATTGCGTGTAATACAATCCCAGAATAGTGTTGCATATACTGCAAGCTAATGCGGGGTTGTGTATAGTACAAGATAATCTTGGAGTAATGTATAATATAAGATCAAAGAAATTAAAAATAATATATCTCATAAAATATCAGGTTGTTACATTCTACACCCCTTAAAATGAATTTTGCCCTCGAAATTCGTCTGGGTTATACATGGTTTTCTACTTGAAAGTTTATTTAATTGAAACCCACATCGTAAAATGAAATACCAAAACATAACTTTAAAAACTAAAGTATGAAACATAACAGTTGCCCAAATTAACTAATCACTGGGTTTCTACATAGGATAACATTGGTGAAAATATGGATATGGAAGAGAAATCTTACCATCATGTTCTGATAGAGAGTGGTAGAGAACATGGCTATAAAAAAGCCAACAATCACAAAGCCATAAATTTGTGATGATCTAGGTTACTATCTGATTCATTGGATATGAGGGCACTAGGAAAACATTTTCAAGATCATTTCTCTAAAGTTGATGAATTAAAATAAATACTTACATGATTTTGGTACAATCTCACTGTTGTTCGTGAATTGAAAATTTCCACTTAATCTAATAAAGAATTGAAGTTGAATTTGTTATTCTTGAAGTGTTATCAGATCATGCGATAGAATGATAGGTCGTTCCATCTGTCTCATACATAAGGTTAGAAAAATTTGTATACATAAGTACATATTATGGTGAGATTAATCATATATGGTTCCAAAAATGGACTTATACTTCATCTATTATACCGCTTAATAAAATGAAACTAGTTTCCACTAACCAGGGACTTCCTATAAGACAGTGGTAGGCAATAATGTATTGTCACACTTTAGTTGTGGGTTCGATTCCCACAGCGTTGTCTAACGAGATGGGTTGTCGCCCATCCTGCAGGTTGTTCTTTCTCTAAAACTAAACTATTATAACATTCAAGAAATAATATCGAAAAAAATTTGTATCCTTAAAAAATACAATCTTATGTTCAACATTATCCATTTGAATCTTTAGGCTTATCCAAAATACTTCTTTCCAAACTCATAGTATAAAGAGAACAATTACTAAAAAGGTCATATAACATGTATGTGAATACCATCATTTATCCCTCATATATATTGTTGGTCACATTCTAATCATGTGAATACCTTAATCATGTATTCTCTTAAAAAAATGAATACCCATTGAACATTATAGAAAACATGAATGCTGTCAAAAGTTCACTCTTTCCACATACCAAAATCCAAGAATTCTATATACTCAAACCATTATATAACATTGTCCTTATATTAGTCATGAGTTCATGAATATTTCCAAACATTTCATTTTCTTCTTATCCCATAATTATACACATATCATCTTCTTTCCAAAAATATCTGAATAAACTTTCATGGTTATCAGTACCATTCAACATATACTTTTAAATACTTTGGGAAAAACAATAGTGTAACAATTATTAGATGATTCTTTATTCCATAGTACCATACATTATACATGATAAACATACAATCATTCCACTAACTTCTTAAACCATTGACTGAGATTCATCATTTCTTTCATCTCATATATCATTTGTAGTCTCATCATCATCATCCACATAAATACTACCCATATGACCGTGATGATTCTCTTCATGAGACTTCCCCTTAGGGCATTGGTTTCCATAATGCCCATACATTCCACATTTAAAACATCTAATCATTATTTATGTTGTAGAAATACCATTATCATTGTCCGTAGTATTAACTGAACCTTTTCCTTTGCACGTACTTTCATTGTGTCCTTCTTTTAAACACCAAAAGCATCTTCCAGTTCGTTTGAAACAATCTCCCTCATGCTTGTTCCCACATGATTTACATGAGATAAATTGAACTTTATTTCCTCTATAATCATCATGAAACTCCAGCTTTCTCTTATTATTTGATTCGGGAAACTTACAGAAGTTGAGATTAGTGATCATATTATGAGATTGATGATTAGACATAATAACGATGTTTGGACTTCCAAATACCATTGCATTTGGTTGCTCATGAAGAATAACATTCCATTGTCCATCATATCCTCCATTATCGTGAATCTTCCTATTTCAAGCCATTTTCTAAATACCAATAAGAATAGTGTGAGAGTAAAAAATCATTCTAGGGAAAACAACATAGTAAAGGAGGAGTACCGTCAATATCTAAGATCTTAGGTTAAATTCTAATATTGTTACTGTAGTTCTAGGACTATATCCTATACGTATACTTATCCTTAGGGACATCCCTAGAGATTCCTTAGAAATATCTCTAGGGATCACACTAACATTTTCGCATCCTAGATTCCAAATGTTATCTAAACCTTCCTCTGATACAAACTGAAGAGACCCAAAGCTTGAAATACATGGACATTACATTACTTTTTTGGAATACTTAATACATAACAAAAACAGATAAAAAATGACAGTAATATTTTAGTGTCTTTGAAAACTCAGAAAAATAATATTCTAATCATGGTGAAAGATCTTCAACATCTCCCATAAAGATCTTCCCCTTTTGTTTTCTTACCTGAGACCATTCTTTATATCCTGCAAAAAAGAAAACATAAAAATGGTGAGCTCAAATTATCAGAAAGGGTAAACATATAGAACAAAAAACAATCCATAACATTTGAATGCATAAACATGAACATAAAATCAAAACATCAAAATCTTGAGCAAAGACATAAATCTTTGAAATACGTAAGGCATATATCATAATGGAAAAAATATCCTGATAAAATATCCTGGGATGAAAATAGGTCATTTTGGAAAACCATTGTGCACATGTAATGATTTCCATAGTATCCAAGGCATTCCTACCAAGACAATCATGTTGGAAAAAGTCCCTTTCTGAATTGAGTTCACTCCTCATTCCAGTCATGTATCACTAAACCGGATTAACCTGCCGTTCCAGCCATGTCTATCTCATGAGATACAAATCTTTACCCAATGCATTAGAGGGAGATATATGTCCCACCCATTTCATAATGAAATCATTCCTAATTGTTCCACAAAATAAACAAAAAACATTCATCATAACCCAAAGAATAAAATAGGTTTCATAAACATCATCCCATCATCTCATAATCCTTATAAAACAAATGGACATTTCATCCTAAGAAAAGTGAAACCATATAAGTCATAGAGCCATTAATCTTGAAACATACACATATGAAATAATTCCATCTTATATTGAAAATGGTTTTGATAAATCATTTGAAATGAATTCCTGAGGAAAAAATCCTTTCTTCTTCAAAATCATTTTCTTTTCAAAAAACTCCATTCACTTTTTAAATAAAAGTATTATGTTGAAAATAGTCATAAAATCTTTTCGAGTAAGCTTCATGAACATGAGGCTTTATGAAATCGTAAAATCCGTTCATGCCGATTAAGTTAAAAATAACATTCTTCTCGTACTTTTGACAGAAAAGTCAAAAACTACATTATATGGTAAACAAAAATGATTCCTTACATACCATGTAGTAAAAGTAAAAAATGGGTAATGGACTTTAAACATACATGAATTTTTTTTTATAAAACTTGGACATGGATGATAAATATAACCCTATTAAATACTTACGTATAAGGAATCTCGGATAGAAACCAATTGAGATTGCAACATTATCCCTTACCTAATGTCTGATATGCATCGTATGTATCCAAACCTCATGTATAATGATTTAAATAATGTCATTGACATATTACAGAATAATATTCATTGTTATGATATCATATATGGTTCACATATGACTTTTTATTACCCATTCTTTTGTAAATTCATTTTAAAGTAGTGTTTTGGGTAAAATCGTTTCATTTTTCATTCGTGTTTTAACTTGTAATTATTCATATGATTACGTAGATCATGATTACTTAAATCCATAATTTAAAACATGATTTATATATAATATATATTCAGAATATATATATATAATAGATCGATAAATGGAAGGAAATACACCGTTCATGGAGACGGTAGGCCGTACGTATGCATGGACGATGTTTTCATTTCCTTATTGAATTGAATGGAATTAAGTAGATGATATAAATATATCTATACATAAATCTAGTATCATTATAATGTCTTATATTTCATTATTACTTATTATATATAGTTTATAATCATTCATGAATGGTTAACATAGAGAATGAATTTCATCGCGTCGTGGAGGCGGTAGTCCGTACGTACGCACGAGAAATGATATCATTCCAATGATCATGGAATTTTATTGAAGTGTATGTATAATATTTAAAAATCAATATAACTTTACATTAATCATATATAGTTATTTATTTACACCATTATACCCATCCATGTAAGGTGGTGGTCGAAAACTGATTACACCACGGCATGAAGACAGTATTCTGTACGTACGCACGCACAGTGATTTCGTTTTCCTTAGGATAGATAGATGATGAAATAGTTTAGTTTCATAATTATAATAACATTTCAGTATATGAGTGATACTGATGTTATTACTTAATAATGAAAAAACTAAATAAGAATAAGTATAAGAAGAAATAAAGTTGAAAGAATTGATAACAGACATTACCTCTTCTTTGAAGCGCCTCTTATTAACCTCCACTCAGGGCACTAAAGATGGCCTTTGAAAAAGAATAGGACCTCTAGGATGTTTCTAAGGAAGTGGAGAATAGAAATTTTTAGGGGTTGGCCATGCTTGAAGGCTCAAAGTGGTGTGAGGAAGAGAGGGAGGAGAAGGGAAACATAGGAAAACATAAAATATTGTTTTATTATAAAGTAATATTCGGTTTTTAATAGCTCCAAACTGATTTATTTATAAGCTAAGGTCGGGATGGGTCGCAATCCTCTCATCCAAAAGAATTTAGACAAGTTTAGTTTTCTATTTTAACATTATCATTTATATTTATGTTTAAGTTAAATAATTTTTTCTTTTACCGTGTCTTCTTGTTTTCTTACACTATAAGGTTAATAAACATACTATAACAACATAAACGAACCTCAAGTTGTTTATTATTAACATATATAACCTTATATATGTCATTTTCCGAACCTTATTTTTTTAGAAATAAAATAACAATTAATAATATAATATTTGTTTTAAAAACGATTTAATGTCAATTTTTAGACTATTTGGTAATTGATTTTTGTAAAAATCATAACAGAATTATTAGTTCGAACAATGTTAATTACATCAATAATAACATGTAATATTGACCTAAACAATTATTTTAATTCATAAAAAGTCTCTAATTATATTTATTTGAGTATTTATAACATCAATTTTTCCAATATTTCATTAATGAGATAATTACTACATCATCATTGTGCCATAAATAAATTAAATTATTTAATGTCTAAAAATTATAAATAAAATACCATTATGTAAGAAGTAATTTTATATTTATAAGGAATATTTATAGTCGAATTTATCTTATGTATCACCCTATATTAAAAATGTTTTAGTTATTAAACATTGATTTCAACTATTTTAACTATTCTTTAAATAAAATAATATTAAATGTACTAATCTAATCCAAGTGGGCCTAAATGGTCAAATTTTATTCCTAGGTTTGTTTTTGGTCGAATTAAACTTAACCAATAGAATTATGACATGTTTGGGGGTAATATTAATATCATTTTTACCCTTAATTACAATATTTATTTTTAACCGTGGTAAATAAAAGTAAAAAGTTACTATTCACCAAAAATTATTTTAATCACATTGACCCAAATTTTAGTCCCTGATATTAACCATGTCTCTCGGATTTTCGAAATTCAATTCACAGATGTTGTAAAATTTCATTTAAATGAATGAGTCAGTTTTTTAACTACCACTATGTGGTTTCACTATTCATTGAAAATTGAAGTTTTTCAGAAAAATACCCAAAGTTCAGCAAATGAATTTTTGATATTCCGAATTCAAAATAGATTTCTAATTTTCAAAATTAAAAATATATAAGTGGCATTAATTTATTTTAAAATTAATTCCTGTTATAAAAACAAATAGCTAGTTTTTATAAAACAAAAACTATCAAAAGATTGATAATTGTTTATATCCAATTTCAATGTGAAATTAATTCCAATGAACTATATTGGATTAAATGGTAATAATATATTCTAATTATACTTTAAAAACAATTAAGATGATAATATAATCATTTAAATTATTGTGAGGAAAATTTTTTTTCTTAATTAAAATATAGCGTGTTTTTACTATTCATTAAAATATGAACGTTATCAAAATAATATGAAAAAATAATCCAAAGTAAATTTTTATACCCTGATTCCAAAGAAGAATTTTATTTTGTCAAATTTATCTTATATACATGTCAAAACAAGATTTAAGGTGGGTGCTCCATCAAAAGGCGGGAAAACTCTAATTTTTTAAAAATACATATTTTACACGAAAAATTTATTTTGTTCTCGTACCATATTCTAGAAAATGTGTAAGATGAATAATAATGTTATAAAATTCAAAATGTAGTTAATAATATTCATAACGGATGATCCATAATAATATTATAACAATATATCGTTGTTTATTGCAACCCGGTATTGTGTACTAGACACACTATCAAGGTAGGTCACAATTGCGTGTAATACAAGCCCAAAATAGTGTTGCATATACTACAAGCTAATGCGGTGTTGCGTATAGTACAAGCTAATCTTGTTTTAGTGTATAATATATGATAAAAGAAATTAAAAATAATATATCTCATAAAATCTCTAGTTGTTACACCACTTGTGTTGAATAACCATACCAACAACCAAATACTTTGACTTCATGGTGTTTTCCTTAAACATCTGGTTTTTAGAGGGAATGGGTTATTGACTACCCCAATTTCATTAATCTCTTTTTTAGGTGAGTCATGTGTTGGGATTGATCATGGATGGTAGAATTATATGATTATATTATGAAATATATAGTTATATCCCTTTATGAATTGGAATTTGGATGAGAGGATAATGTGGTTCATAGTGGGGGTCGTTCATAGTGGGAGGTGGGCATGAGGTTTATTTATATCTTGTTCACGACAAACTATTATCATTTATATGTTATTTTTATATGCGATATGATTTTTGGTGTTGAATATGATATTATTTACATTTTATTAATGTCCTATGTGGTATAGCTACAATATGTTATGTTAACTGTTATTGTAGAACTATAAAAGGGATTGATGCACCATGATGTTTTTCATTAGTTTTGGAGAGTGACTAATTATTGGGGTAGAGGTCTTGTGTATCATATTTCCATACTATATTATGTTACATTCCTATACATGGGTGATATTTTTCGTGAATTAGCCATAGTTATATTACTAAGTAGTTTACATGGTAGGTTATTGTTCATTCTTTTATTTATCATTTGAAATATTAGTATACTCTATGCACATATCCATGAGAGGCCACCAGGATGATCTTATCGAGTATAATTCTTTCTCTAACCCCTATATAAAAATAATTTTTATGAGTAATTTTGGTATTTAGCTTGTAATTACAAGTATACTGATATGCGTTTTTGTGAAGTCTCTACCAAAACAGTATTTGTGGTATTTTAATCCCATTGGAGTGTATTTATATATATGAATTTAAATGAATTATAATTATGGTAGGATCTTGGTTATATGTGTTATCATGGTGTTTTTTAGTGTTTTACTTAACAAGTTTATAGGATATGTGATTCTAAATAAACAAATATTTGAATTTTATATCCTTAATGATTTTCATCAACAAGTGACCAATTATAGATGGGATTCAGGGGTCATTATTTTATTCACTATCAGCCCTAGAATAGTTCTTTCTATTTAGAGACATAAAAAAGTTGTATCGATGTTTTGGTTTAGAGTTATGCTTGAGAATAGAGTTATTTACATGTTTTAACTTCATTGTTTGGCTGGGAAACAATATTTCTTGGAAGTAGTTCATGATGTCCGAAAGGGATATGAGCTGTGAAATAGGCCTTTAGGGCCCCATATGGATCGATGGAAGAAAAATAGAATAAAAAATGTACGAAAATAATTAATTTTCCTTTTGAGCTAGAGAACTATTAAATATATATGCATTATGAATTATTGAACATGGGTTTGAATTAGGGTAATTCTATGAAATTAAAATAATCTAATAAAATGTGTCCTAAAAAATCCATGTTACTAGTGTTATCAATTGTTCTTATTTAATGTGATTATTTTAATTCTCATAGATATGTGGTTCATATATATGAGGATTAACATGATAGTATATTTGATAGTCATTAGACTAATCTGTTTATGGTGGATAAGTCTTGGAGGAATACATTTGTCCGTTTTAGTGTTAGGGCATAGCGGTGTGTGAGGGGAGAATATATAATAAGAATATAAACCACATAGAAGTAATGGTTTCTATTTAAATTATTATAATTTATTCAATAATAAATTATAGGGTTATGTTTTATGTTAGTTAGTAGTGTAGAAGAACACGATAATGGTGGATCATATGTCTTGATAGACATAAGGAGGAAGTGTTTCGTGGGATTATTTTTAGTGAAAGAGTCAAATAATATTCCGATCATAAACGATGCGAGTAATGAATATGTTATAGTTTAAATCCCTTAAATAAGGAATCCTATGTGTTTAATGAATTATCATCATGTTCTAGGATATTATTCATTTGGGGCCTAATATTTCACTATTTCAGGTGTGTGATCTCATCAATGGGAAGATATAGTTTTTTATTTTATTCAGAATGTAGTCAACCCATTTGTGATACATCTATATATAGAGGCATAGAAAAGGTTAAATTTCATTGAATAGATTCATGGTCATATTTTTTCATATATATATTGGATCTATTAAATCAATAAAAGGGTATATCTAAAAATGAAAGACTCTGGTATCTAGACCATCTAGGTTTTCTCTAGTAGGGAACAAATATCACCAATTTCATTCTCATAATTATGTGGATCATTTTTCATGTGTGTCATCAAAGAGAACTATAATTGTGTTTGTGAAATATCAAAATTTTAATTTAAAATAATACTATTCTTAATAGACTTCTAAGTATGAAACACCATGATTTTAGAGAAAAATGAAATATTATTAAAATAATATTATTTATATGTGATCATAATAAAATAATAATTATTGGTTGTGTGAATAATAATAACCACATTATGAATATGTGGAAAATGGTTTTATATAATATATATTTCTTTATTTAATATATATAAATAAGTACTCAATTTTCAGTATTGTCATTATATATATTTAATATTTGTTTTCTTCAAAAATTATTTTTATTGAATATTTTGTACTGAAATTAAAATATGATTAAAAAAGTAAGATATTTTTTTATTAAATAAATAAATTTTATATTTTTCATGTATATATTATATTGTGGTGATTTTTTTGGTATTTTTCATAAATGATATAATTATATTGATTATTTAATAAATACAATTTTTTTGCAAAATAGTCATTTCAATTAAATAAATCAAGTAATTAAAAAGGTCCAATATATATTAGTTTTAGTATTATAATAACATAATATATATTTTTAAAAAATAATAATATAAATAATTCCATTGAAATTTTAATTATTTTTTTTATTGGTATAAGTTCAATTTGTGTGCAATAAATCAGAGTTTTCCTAAAACATTTCTTATACATGAAATGAATTTTTATATTAATTGAATTAATTAAAATATAATTATTTATGGATTTATGAAATTTATATATTAAATATTCAATAATATATTTAAATATTATTTTATAGATTTTTTAATTTTAATGAAAGGATGTAAGTTCAGATATATGGAAAAAAATTCTAAAAAAAAATTCGTCATGTTTTGAATTATTATTTTAACAGAAATTATTATACTTATAGAAATTGAAACTCATAAAATTGAATCCATTTTTTATTTATAATAATTTATATAATTTATGAGTACCAAATAAAATTTATTTCATAATGGATAGTAATAATAGCAAAATATTGTAAAAATGATTACGGATAGAACATGATTACTAGAGGTTAAAGAAAATGTTAAGGGTGGGAATCCCAGCTAGCTAGATATAATTATTATTATTTGAAGAGAATACAACCTTTTACTATCCAAATTTCAAATAAATTTCTCTTAGTAATATATTTTACATTAAATTATCATTATTTTATTGAACGAATTTATGAAATACCATGTTTGTCCCTCCCCTCACCTATAATAAAGACACATATTCAACTCTGTATTTCCTAAAATTTTATCTTTCTAGATCAAGAAATACATAATAAAAATACACCATAGATAAATTCCATTGGATTTATTATATTCAAATCAAGTACCATTTTCGCAATTATAATATAATATATGGTCATAATATAAGATTTTGATTTTAATTAATTATAATTTTTTAAATACTTATATCGAGATGATAATTATTTCATTTTTCTTATATGTTTTATTTTGGTAGTTATAATACATGAAATTTGGTCATGGATTTATCAGAAAAATTATCTTAACAAAGAAATAGATATAATATTTTATCATGATATACACATTTATAACCACTCAAATAAATCATAGATGAGAATGAATCACATCATTTCATGGAAATGGTTGTCTATATATACGAATGGGTAATATTTCATATTTTTATGGATAGAACAAATAATTTTAAATAACAATTTAACATTGTAAAATTTTTATTAGTTGATAAATATCTTATAAATTCATTAAATCCATCCTTATTACAATCCATCTAAAGACAAAAAATATAAAATTAATCACATAGTTTCATAAGGATGGTAGTCCACACGCATATATGAATTTCATTATCATTTTCAAATGGATTAAATGGTAATAATATAGAAAGTTTATTATAATTATTGAAGAAAAATTATATCTTAAATTACATATGTATACAATAAATCTATCTTATATACCATGAATGAAAAATCGATATGGAAAATGAAATGTTTATCTCTATGGAAGTTGTAGTACCCCCATATTTACAAGCGATACATTCATTTACCATTTGATGAAAAGAAGATTTCAAATTGTTTTGAAACCATGAGAATAAAACTGTATTATATTTATAATACCATATTCATTATGTAATTTTGAAACAATAGTTTTATATAATGCGAAGACAAAATAAAATTGAATGAACTCGCGTAATATTTATACATATTTATTCAGATATATGCATTTTATTACAACTTATTCCATAAAATATCCATCTTATGAAAATAAATTATGATTTAGGATAATCTTAAGTTATATAAAATGATTTTTTCTGTATTTTTAAACATAAAATCCTCATGTTGTGTTAATATGGGATGAGATTATGTACCCTTTTATACATGGGTTGAGGGACACACAACGAATTTCCACAATGATTTCAATAGTATAAGGTAAATTACAGTTTAATATTTCCCAAAAAGACAATTATTCAATTTAAGGATAATATGTTGTTTTAATATTGTCATCCAATAATAATTAGATAGGTTTGTTTTTTATTAAGGCCTATATGTTATAGTATAATGTCATTGGCTAATATATTTTAACCCCAATTACTGTAACAACAATTTAATTTTTATGATCTATTGTGGACAATATTTATGTTTACATAATTACATTAAATTATTTCTTATAATTATAAATATGAAATCATTTTTAATAGATTCAATTTATATAAGTTGTATAATTATTTTCAAAACATGTGTCAAAAAAGAATCAAAACATCATATTATAAAATTGTATTTTTATATAAAAAACTAAATTTCCATCCAATATGCATGTAATATGATTCAATATTTATGTATGTTATTATTTGTTATTCATAGTTTTTATACATAAAAGGATTATTTGTAGAAGGAACGTTGAATGAGAAATTTTTAGTGAGAACCAAATGGATAATCAAATTTATATATGAACATCCAAATTTTGGTATATAATAGTGTGTTGTTTTCCTAAAATATAAATTCATATCTAGATAAATGATTATGGTTTTGGTTGTGAAATTTATTCACCTAATAGTGCCAACTATAAATTGTTAGGATTGGGTGTTATAATTATCCTCATCAGTTCACTATGAGTGAGACAAAGACTGGGAACCAGACATGACACTCTTGGGTGATATTCTTGTGTGAATTCAAAAAAATTATGATCTATAATTATATATATTAATATAAAATTTCCATAGATTACCTCAAATAAAAAACAATTTTTATTGTGAACGAGTAATATAATGCATATATTTTATGATATTTTAAAATAATATTCAATACATAAAAAAAGTACACGACCGAGGACTGTAAAATTTTAATTACTATTGAAAGATGAATATTATCCTTCAAATTTGTTGAATGATAATCAACATATCTAGTAAACCAAATCACCTTTAAAACTATAAATTAAAACCAATCTATTTAACATGTGGAATGGAAACATTATAAAGGGTTGGGAAAAGATTATCAGTAAGGGTAAACAATTGAGTTATATAAGCCTAAATTGAGCCCAATTGTAAATGAATATGATCGTGCAATTATTAGATCATACCCTCCATATCAAATATCATAACAAAGAGTCATGTAATAAGGATATTCAGTTCATAAGTCCAGAATCATATTGTAATTAGAAGCATAATATGAGAAATCAGAACATAGGAACAAGAAATGGAATGGGGAACAATACATTATATTATAACATTGTATAAACATATAAACAAAATCAGGATCAATCATTTCATTAAGGAAATGTAATCCTACCCCCACATAAACATATTAAAATTCAACTAATCCCACCAATATAATTTTTGACATGAAGTATAGGTCCACACATAACCTTGGGAACATGTAACAAGGATCATGCGTAACTTTGTAAATATGTAATCAGGTTCACACATAACATTGTGAACATGCAATCATGGTCAGACATATCATTCTAAACATGTAATACTTTGTACTCATATATTTTTGATTATTCATTCAGGTTCATGAATAACAGAGTAATTATGTAATCATGTTCACACATAAATTTTCCAACCTGAAATATGGTTCACTCAAAACATTGTGAACATGAAATCAAATTCAGGCATAACTGTGAGAACATATAATTTTTTTCAGGCATAAAATTGTGAATATGTAATAGTGTTCAGTCATAACATTGTGAAAATGTAATAATGTTTATACATAACATTTTAATTAGGAAATTACGATCCTTTATAACATATATAATCATGAGTTATGAATTTTTAACCAATGCAATGAAGTAGTATATAGGTCCCACTCATCACATTATAAAATCATTCACATGTGTTCCCAAAGAGAATAAAAATTACAAATATCATAACCCATGATATTAAATGTATATTACAATGATTTCAACCAATCATAACCTTTGAAAAATCGATAGTTTATTATAATCATTTCAATAGAGAATAACAAGTGAAATGGTTCATGTTTCAAAAACATCATTCTATAACAACATAAACATTTAAGAGAAAGAATGTGAATAGTGTCCTTAGATAATATCCCTCATGAAATATAAACTATTTACATTTATTTCATATTATATAGATATTTATTTTATAATATTACATGGAGTAGTTCATAATGAAAATGTCCTTTCATTGAAAATCAATATTTTTAATACATAACGAATTTTCAAAATCCCTTTCTTTAAAAATAATATTTAAAACCTAAAAAGTAATAATTAAAAAAATTAGAAAAATAATTTTGAGGAAAATATATTATGCTCTTTGAAAAAAGTATTATTAAATTACAAAAATATTTGAAAATATTTTCATTGAAAATAGCTATGAGAAAATATAATGGAATTTTTAAAATGATCCAATTTATTTTCATTGAAAATAACACTTTAAAATATATTAAATGAGAAAATGATATTTATTAGAAAAAATTATAAAATCATAAAATACTTCATAGATAACATTCCATGAAAATTATATAAAAATAAAATTTAAAAAATTGAAAAGATTTTTAGCAAATATGGTTTTTTAATAAAACACAATGTTGAACAAAGTGAAAAATAAAATCTTATTTTAATGAAATTATTTTATAAATATTATTAACCACCAAAGAGTGTGAAAATAGTGCTGATTCATAAATGTATCATGAATAACTCTAGGATAATAAGATTATAGTGAATTATTGTGAAATGTATTCTAATTTCTCTTGAATGTAATAAAAATCATAAATAATTCCCATAAACGATGAGATTGGAGCAATAAACTCTTACCACATAGGTTACATTAAATAAAACAAATAAAAAAACAATAAAATTAAATGATGATTAATATATCATAAATATAATAAGATTCGTGATACACCATCTCAAATTTTATTATATAAACCGTGTTATAGAATATAGGTTCATAACATAACTTGTGTATCAAAGAATGAAAATTGAGACTAAATTTCCTTACCAATTTGGTAAATATTGAACTGTAAACCCCTTGAAAAATATTTCATCAAATTCAAATTTAAATAAAAATAAATTTAAGAAAAATAATTATATGATTTATTCATATATTTTACAAACACCACAGAAAATAATCAACTGGTGAATAA